>OY740783.1:82988188-83588188 GCA_963514005.1 Raja brachyura
ACTTCTGTCTCCTTAACCACACAACACTTACGCTGCAGCCATTTTGTACAATCTGTCTTTATACTTTCCACATCCAAAGGAGTTTCCTTTTTTTAGATATTTTCACCTTCAAGCTGGTTCTTAATTCTGCACAATTGCATTGTCTGTTCAAATTATGTTAAGGGTAGCCTCAACCAGATTCTGTACACAATACAAATTGCTCATTAGATAATGAGCTGAAGAAGCTTCACTACTGTAATAGCTCATTCATTCACTAATCTACAGGCCAGAGAATAAAGAATATTGATGCCTGAAGAGGAGAAATGGTGAGCACCATTGAATTAGACCGGACTCTAATTCCATCACTATTGTGGCGAAGATAATGTAAATAAGTGAAGCCAAATCTCCGAAAGCACCCGGAGATACTAATATTTTACAGTCAAATATTTATGATTAATTATTGCTGGCCGCAGTGATTTTCATCCCTGCGGAGGTATTTTGGTCCATTTTCTTGATTTATTTTTTGGGAGGGAAATCCATCAGAGCAAAGTGTTTTAGTCTGGGAACTAAGGCACTTTCCACTCCAATTCATGCCCTCCTAGATTAGGTATAACTTAGCGAAAGCTAGAATTATGTATTGGCTTAAATACAACTCTTAAACATCACAAAATAATGCATCCCCACTAGTTTTATACATTTTCTCTTTCTGTACCAGCCTAACCTAGCCTTTTTAATTCACAGCAGCATATTTAGAACAGGCATATTTAGAGCTGGTGACCCACACTCATTAGGAGCTGTTTCAAGATCATTCTATATCTGTGTCCTATTGATTGATATTTACTCTTGTGATATTCCTCAGGACTAGCCTTACAAATGGAGCACAGTTAGCATGTTAATATTAGTTTTGATTCCCACTCCACAACCAAGAGAAACTCAGCTGAGGGAAGGGGCAATTACTTGTAACCCTCAGGCTCCAGGTCAGTCGCTGACATTCCTTCTTTATTCAAGAATTGTTTTCAAGCTGTAAAAAGAAGAATAAGATCTGATGAGTGAATTGAGATGTGCCAGTGAATGGACATGAGCACACACTCACATGCACACACACACGCACACACATGCATGCACACACGCACATGCATGCACATACACACACACGTGCACACACACACACACACGCACGCACATGCATGCACACACACACACACACCACCAGAGGCTGACTTCCCATTGTATTCCCCATGGTAAGTGGAACAATAAGGCTGAAGCATTATTGTACATAATAACAAATGTATTTTGCAACTGCCAAGGCTACTTGGCTGAACTGCTAACAACAAAACACAGGGTGAGTTCACACTAAAGTAAGATGCCACAGACATCCTAGCATTTTTAATTTCTGTTCCTGAAAGGTTTGAAATCCCTGTGTTTATTTATTTTTGTTTTTAAACGGTTCACAAATTGAAGTGCGATATTTGAAAATGGGACAGCTGGAAATACAGGTCCTAATTTTAACACTTTATAAATATATTTATAGATTAGTTATTTATAGCCAGTAAGTAACCAAATCTAAGCCATGCTTAACCCAATGCTCTTACTCCTTAATCATTGCACTTGATATCTTAGGTAATGACATGTCTGACCAGAGAGGCTGCTGAGTTTATATTAAAAACACTTCAGCCAGATAGTTAATGAACATTGATGCAGCTAAAAGAATATTATCGGAGATCCTATTTATGCCCCCAAATACTTCACCCAACATGCCAGCCAATGAATATTTGATGATAAAATTTCAGCTGTTCACTGTGGTTAATCTCTCATTTAATTGGTGCACTCTGCTTTTTTAGCGCAAGGGGTCTTTGCAGTAAGGTCAGATGAACATCATTTCCTTTCATCATCATGCGCTTGGTAGAAACTTCATTCTCCTGCTAACAAGTAACTACTCTGCTGTTTACAGGAGTATCACAGCATTCTTCATGCCCCGAACCTTTGCTTGATCTAATTGTTACCCGTTAGACTATGGACAACTGTTCATAATTCTCTCGAGTCATTCTTTGATTCCAACTTGACCTTCTACCCTCCACATCTGTGAATTACATGCCGACAACAGGATAGCAATTAGGAATTAGCCCTGTTCAAAACGTTTTCTCAACTGGCAGTGTGGTTCTTTCTCGCCTTTGCACATACCATGTGGATGCTGAAGAATGAGGGATGTGTTTAGGAAAGGTCCACCATGAAATTAAAAAAAACTTGTGCTGAAAATTACTGGACAGCTTAATGTATTCAAATATGTAGATTATCAGGGCAATGTAATACCAGGGACTGTTCTTGCAAGCAGGGATAATACCCGTCCTATCAAATTGTCCAATATCATGAATTGAAAAAAGATAAATCACTTCTTCACGTTGTAACAAGATTCTATCAGATTTTAAATTATAATTGCAGCAAATAAGGAAGGTGGTGTGATGTTATTTTTGAACAGTTTGTGCAATTTTTTTCAAGCAATGAAATTGTAAATACTGTCTTACAATTTAAACAAAATGCGTTTACAAAAAACATTTTTTCCACAAGATCCAAATGCCCTTCATGAACAATTTATTACTTTAGCAGAGAGTTTCGTACATGGCAGCCTTGAAAGCTCAAAGTTCTGAAATATCCATTGGTGGGATGGTTTGTTGTAAAAGAGCTTTTTTATTCCACTCTTGCATGTTCTGGCTCTAAGGTTAATGTTACGTCCTCACAAGCTTGTTCCTTAATCAGAGCATACATTTCTTCACAATTACCAAAGCATGTCCTTTAAATATTTTAACCACATTGCTGAGACTAATCCAGATCATTTGGTGGTTTCCAAATTTGTGTAGGGTAGGTTGAGTAAAAGTATAGCCCAGGTGTGTCTGTGGTCCTCACTTGTTCAATACAGCCCCAAAACTAGCACGTGGGGGCGAGAGTTCCACTTTCCTCCCCACGCATCCCCCACCTTGGCATTATGACTTTCCCCAAAACATGAGAATTAGTGTGGTTGATGAAGACTTACAGAGTTCCTGCCCTGGGCTTCACCCTGACAAATACCGTGTGTCAGAGGTTGTGGGGAAAAGGCAGGAGAATGGGGTTCGGAGGGAGAGATGGCAGATTGAATGGCAGAGTAGACGATGGACCAATTGGCCTAATTCTACTCCCATTCCTTATAACTCTTTGACAGTTGTGATGTACTGTAAATTACTTGCTTCTCCTGATCAGTGTGGTATTCTCTAATAAGCCCTCCTTCATTAGTATAAATTGTCAAAATATCTAGAAAGAAGTTTGTCAGAGATTTCCAAACTAATCCCATTTTTGTAGATGTTGGAGTTAGTTGTGGATGTCGCCCAGTCCATCACACAGTCCAGGCCTCCCACCATTGACTCTATCTATGCGTCTTACTGCCTCATAGAAAGCAGCCAACAAAATCAAAGACTTGTCCTGCTCCAGTAATTCCTTCTTCTTGCTGCTCCCGTCCAGCAGAAGCTCACATTACCAGATTCAGGAACAGATTCTTCCCCTCCATTATCTGATTGGTCCTTCCACAAGCTACTGTACTGTTCGGTTCACCTCAACCCAATTGAGGATATTGGATTTTATCTAAGGAACTGATGCTCGACAATACTCTACAATGCTGAGAACTATATTTTGCACCCGTTGCTCTATCTATTGTACTTGCGGCTGAACTGTTTGTATCTATGTATGGTATATCTGATCTGTTTGGATAGCATGCAAAACAAAGCTTTTCACTGTTCCTTGGTACATGTGACAATAATAAATCTAAACCTAAACCTAAATATTGAGTGGGCAGGGACTCTTCGTCCTTAGCCTTCTGTGTTAGCCGTTCAAGTGCTCACCTAAGTATTCTTAAATATCATCAAAAGTCATGGTACATGTCGGTGCCAATGACATATGTAGGAGAAGAGGTGAGAGCCTGCAGTATGAGTTTTAGGGCCTACGTAGCTGTTTAAAGAGCAGGACCTCAAACATTGTCCGTGCTGGTTTACTCCCAGTACCACAGGCTAGTGAGTATAGGAATAGAAGGTTAGGTCAGATAAATACATGGCTGAAGGGATTGTCCTTAGATTCCTAGATCATTGGGACCATTTCTGGGAAAGATGGTATGAGGTTACCTAAACCAGAATGGGACCAACAACCCTGCAGGGAGGTTTTCTGCTGCTATTGGGGACAATTTAAATTGAGTTGGCCGGGATACGGGGCTCAGACTAGCCTTTCAGATGGGGAGGTACAGTCACCTAGAAGAGAAAAAGTTGGTAAAGTGCAGTACTGGTTGCCATACTATAGGAAGGGCATGATTGTACTGCAGAGAGTGCAGAGGAGGCTCGCCAGGACTTTGCCTGGAATGTGGTATTTCAAGTAGGAAGAATGACTGGAGAGGCTGGGTTTGTTCTCCTTGGAGAGGAGGTGGCTGACGGGATCTTGTAGGGATATACAAAATTATGCGGGGAATAGTTAAGCAAGATACTAGTTTTTCCATAGCAGAGGTGTATTAGACTGGAGGGCATGGCTTTACAGTAAGACCATAAGACCATAAGGCATAGCAGCAGAATTAGGCCAAACAACTCTTCGAGGTTACTCAAGGTCAATGTCAAGGTCAGTTTATTGTCACATGTACCAATTAAGGTACAGTGAAATTTGAATTACCATACAGCCATGCTTTAAAAAAAGCAACATGACACACATCTACAATAAAATTAACATAAACATCCACCACAGCAGATTCCCCACATACCTTACTGTGATGGATGGCAATAAAGTCCAATATCATTCCTTTTTATTCTCCCACGGTCAGGGCAATTGAACCATCCGCTGCCGCCCCCCCCCCCCCCCTCGTCGGAGAGATCGGAACACCTACGGTCTGGACTACCAGATGTCGGTCTCTAACCAGAGACCGCGGGCTCCCCGATGTTAAAGTCCCGCAGGCTCCCACGGTTGGAGCCTCAAAGATGACAGGGATCACAAACTGCATGATGGTAAGTCCGTAGGCTCCCGCAATGGAGCTCCCGGTCGATCTTCAGCAAAGGGCGCCACCTCCACAATGTTAGTCCGCAGTGTGGACAGAGATACGATTTGGAAAAAATCACATCTCCGTTGAATTAGATTAGAAAAAGTTTCCCCCAACTCTCACTCCCGCCCCCCACCAACCCCCCACATAAAGTAAGCTATAGAGCACTAAAAAACAAACATTTAGCACATACAAAACAGACACAAGGAAGGAAAGGACTGACAGACTGTTGGCGAGTCAGCCATTTGCTGGCTCCACCTGGTGGATAATTCTCCGGCTGCGGATGGTTCGACTGCCCTGGCCACGGGAGAATAAAAAGGAAGGAGATCGGACCTTATTGCCTTCCATTACAGTGAGGAACGTGGGGAATCTGCTGAGCTGGATGTTTCTGTTAATTTTTATGTAGTTGTGTGTCTTGTTGCTTTTTTTTAAGTATGGCTGTATGGGAATTCGAATTTCACTGCACCTTAATTGGCCTTTCCCTCTCAATCCCATTCTCCTGCCATCTTCCGGTAGCCTTTGACATCCTCACTATTCAAGAATCTATCAATGACTTCTTTAAAAATACCCAATGACTTGGCCTCTACAACCAATGAATCTCACAGATTCACTATCATCTGGCTAAAGAAATTCCTCCTTATCTCCATTCTGAAGGTACGTTGTTTTATTTTGATGGAGGAGCACTCTGGTTCTAGACTTTACAATTACCGAAAACATCCTTTCCCTATATACACAATCTAGGTCTTTACTTATTCGGTAAGGGGGGAAAGGTTTACAGGGGATCTGAGGGGGAAATCTTATAATGCAGATGTTATTGGAAGTGTGGAATCCAATTCCAACCTCCTATTATGTCTCAAAAAAATCCCTTTTGGAGGTAAAAACCCTGGAAAGCATTTTGGAGTTAGAAACCTTTTCCCATTGCAGGGCTATCAAGATGGCACAAGTTTAAGGTGAGAGAATGGAGGAAAGGGATCAGAAGAGAAAGTCTCTTCTTTACATAGAGTGGTTGATTTCTGGAAGTTGATGCCAGAGGAGGTGAGGGAATGAGATACAATTATTGCAGTTAAGATGTATTTAAGTAGGCACCTGATCAGGCAAGGCATTGAAGGATATAGACATCATGCAGACAAATGGGATAATGTAGATGGCCAAAACAGTTGGCATGGACACGATGGGCTGAAGAGCCCATTTCTCTGCTGTGCAACTGCGTTTAGCTTACAGTTTTGATAATAATCCAGTGCAAAAATGCTTCAAATCCTTTCTAGTTTATTTAGTTGAGAAGTTCATATAGCTCATCTTGCACTTCCTACTAACCATGCTAATGATCTCCTCAGAAATAAATTAAACCTGGTGTATACTTTGTTTTCTGTGCTTTGATAAGCAGGGTCAATGTGTTTTTCTGAGCAACAAACAGTCTGCTGGAGGAACTCAGGGAGTCGAACAGCATCTGTGGGAGGAGAGGAACAGTCAATGTTTCAGGTCGAATCTCTGCATCTAGACCTGTCAACTTGTGTTGTACAATGCTGTGAATCGAAATGACACTGTTGAATTTGACCCAAAATCTTTCTCATGAAACCAATTGAAGGCACAGTTGGAGAAGACCTGTGTTTGGATTACTTGGGATGTCGGGTCCACACAAACCACTGCTTCACTTTTTCTTGGCATTTCTACTAAATCATTTCCTCATTTGTTATTCCTCCACTGTACTTCCTCCACTGTATTCCTCACTATACCCAAAAAGGCAAGGATTACTTGTCTTAATGACTACAGGCCTGTCGCACTGACCTCTGTAGTCATGAAGACACTCGAAAGGCTTGTGCTGGCCAAGCTGAAAAACATCACAAACTCCCTGCTAGACCCTCTGCAGTTTGCATATCGGGCCAATAGATCTGTGGATGATGCAGTCGACCTGGGCCTGCACTTCATCCTACAGCACCTAGACCACCAGGGGACCTATGCGAGGATCCTTTTTGTTGATTTTAACTCTGCATTCAACACCCTTGTGCCAGAGCTACTACACTCCAAACTTTCCGAGTTGACTGAGCCTGAACTCCTCTGTCAGTGGATCACCAGCTTCCTGATAGACAGGAAGCAGCATGTGAGGCTGGGAAAGCACATCTCGGACCCGCAAATACTCAGCATAGGAGCACCGCAAGGCTACGTACTCTCTCCTCTCCTCTCTCTAACCCACGACTGCACATCCACAGACACCTCTGTCAAGCTTCTCAAGTTTGCAGATGACAAAACCCTGATTGGACTGATCCAGGATGGGGAGGAATCTGCTTTCAGACAGGAAGTGACACATCTGCTGTCCTGGTGCCGTAGCATCAACCTAGAGCTCAATGCTCTTAAGACAGTGGAATTGATTGTAGACTTTAGGAGAGCTCCCCCTCCCCTCACCCCACTCACCATCAACAACACCACAGTCACATCTGTGGAGTCTTTTAAGTTCCTGGGAACCATCATCTCCAAGGACCTTAAGTGGGGGGCTACCATCGACTCCACAGTCAAAAAGGCACAACAGAGGATGTACTTCCTGCGGCAGCTGAGGAAGCACAATCTGCCCCAGGCAATGATGATCTAATTCTACACGGCCATCTTAGAGTCTGTCCTCACCTTCTCCATCATGGTCTGGTTTGGCTCTACCACCAAGCACGACACTTGGAGGCTGCAACTAATCGTCCGATCAGCAGAGAAGATTATTGGCTGCAACCTACCCTCCATTGATGAACTGTACACTGCAAGGGCCAGGAAGCGAGCGGGCAAGATCATCTCTGACCCCTCTCACCCTGGCCACAAACTCTTTGAATCACTTCCCTCTGGAAGGCGACTCTGGATTGTCAAAGTTGCCACAGCCAGACATAAAAACAGTTTTTATCCACGAGTAGTTGCTCTACTCAACAGCCAAAAGTCTGTAGCCTCCCTTGGATCTTGTATTTTGTTGGTTCACATGCTTGATCAATAGTATTTTATCATTAATGTTTTATTATTATTAATGTTTAGTGTTTTCTGAGTTATTCGTAACTGTCACTGTATGTCATGTTGCTACTTGTGGGCAGAGCACAAAGGCAAATTCCTTGTATGTGAATACTTGGCCAATAAACTTACTTACTTTACTTACTTTTGTGTGAAAAATATTTGACCTTTGGCTTTAAAAGTCCAATTTCCAATGGGTAAGAGCCAACTTCTATTGATACATGGGCATTTTTTCCAAAGTGAAATATGTTGCAGGCAAAGGGCTGGCTCAGCCACAATCAAATGTATAGAAGACATAAACATCATCGTGAGTTGTTTGCAACAGTGACCCAAGGCAACGTATGACCCCTTGTGTCACACCTGGGATAAACACAGATCCAACATCTCATGGGAGAATTAATTAGACTACAGGTAAAATGATCCTCCTCTTAAACTAAGGACCCAGGATGCCATCAGTTTGTTCGAATAAAGGACCATTCATGACTCTGAACTAATGTAAAGCACTGACACTTATTTCTTACAATGTAACACTGAATCGGCCCCAGTAAGATGTCAAAACCTTGTCTGCAGAAAGAGTTAGGATGGAGCAAGATGATGTGGGCTGTGAACTGCAGACTTAAGTAGCAGGAAAGGACAGTACATAATTAAGACTGCTCTAACTGGCTGATCACTTTATTGGGCTATTAAAGGCAGGTGGCTTTGTCTGCTTATTTAAACCACAATAAAAAAAATTGAAGATAAATGAAGGTCACAGGGGCAGATGCACAGTCTGTCTTCCTTCACCTCTGCTACTGAATTAATTTGAAGCATTGTACTTACTCATCACCATCAACATAGTTCCAGATGGCCAACCAGCCCATGTCAGCCCAATTACCAGTCCATTGACTCTCATTTGACTTAGCAGCAATTTCACACCCAGCATCGGCCCCTTGATTTACTGTATATAACTGTACTGAAACTGCAATAAAACTCCAGTGGCTTGGAATGGTTCTTGTTGAAGATATCGCAGCCTGTAAAAAGTGATTGTCAGAGGGGTGCCAGCATTAGTGCTTCTCGATACATAACTTGATTTTGGCCACAGTTACAGTGAGCAATAATAAGCAGTATTCAAAACGCTAAATGCCACTTGACATAGCAATGTTAAGTGCAATTATGTACCTCTGGCCTTCTGTATGAACGGTTAAAATTAACCAATTTGGAAATGCTATTGTACCAGTGCAACTTGTCTGAAAAGTCAGTATCTTGGTTGCAGAGCTCCATCTTACATTGAAATCTTCCAGGTCACTGTGTTGTTATTGGCTGCTGTGAGGAGGAAAGGGAACACTGTACTCTGAGTGGTAAAGATATTAAAGGTGCATTACTTGCAGAAGATACTTAACAGAAATGCCCCAATGACAGCCTGCTGGGACTGGATAGGTATGGATTTCCACAATGTTAACTGAATACTAAATAGGCCACTGATGGAAAGAGAATGAAATAATTTGCATTTATGTAGTTCCTTTCACATCCTCAGAATGTCACAACCAATGATGTACTTTTAAAGTGTAATCCTTGAGTTACTGAAGGGAGAGAGTACATTATAATAATTACACTCCATGGTCTTATCTTTGACATCTTTGTCATCCCTTGATGGAATAATCCAGAAATCAAGAACCTTCTCTGTCAAATGGCTGATGCATTGTAAACATTTAAAACTTAGATCAACAGACTTTTTTTTATGAGGAAGTAACTATGGCGGCGATGAAATTAAGGTAAAGATTTACACTCTTCTGATTGAATCAAAGGCTGTGAGGGATTACTGCTGTTCTTACATTACTAGAAACCCATTGAAAGTTCACAGATGGGGATTTTAACCTATGGCCTTGAAGGAATTATAACTGTGGGGTTCTTAAATGCACGGCAAAACCAGATGATGTAATTGGAACATCTTTGTAGTTTTACCCGTAGCTTGTGAAAAGTGCCAGGAAAACCACAGTGAAATAAGGATATCTGGGAAGTGATGCATGGCCAAAGGAAGAAATGTTGCCTTTGCTCTCTAAAGGGATTGGGAAGAACAGCCTTGCTTCTCCACAAGGAAATCTAATGCAGCCAATCTCATCTCCTCCCCTCTCTTCCTGAAAGCAGGACTCCTGTGAGATGATTCTGGAGGCCAATTCCAGATCCTCATTGTTCTGGTCAGCAGCCACTGGGAAGTGGGATTTGAAAATGCTCAAAGAAGTTGATTCTTATTCCTGGAGCAGCAGGGGCATGTCTCTCTCTATTTCTTCACCCAAGCATAACCAGTCTTAAAATCAGGAGGCAAGCACTAATGCTGGAGTCCAGGGCTGTAGAAGATACTAAGACTCACCTCATAACAGTGGTAGCTATTAAACGTGTCACCTCTAATGCCACTGTATGGTTACAGTCTGCAGCTGTTCCTGAAAGATAGGGATCATGTTATTGACCGCAAAACCTATTGGGAGCATGACTTCTGATGTGTTGGATTAGGAATCAAGAAACTTCAATGGAAGCTGTTCCACCTTTATAGATTTGAAAACAGACTTAGTAACAGTAGCCCCTCATGAGACCCAGGTATCATTCCAACTCACGACCACATTGTCCTTTGCCTCCTTTATTATTATTATGAAGTTCAACAGAAGCTTGAGGAACAGCACCTCGTGTTGTGATTGAGCAGCCTTCAGTTCATCAATTTCAGATTATTATCATCACTCCCAGTTCTTGGAATGACACCAACTAATTATTCCTTTGTCTAAAACAGGAACCTTGGACCATGAGACTTTTCTTTATATTCTTTCCTGAAATGGACACGGAAAATGATGAAACTCTCAGCAAGTCAGTCTGCATCTGTGGAAAACTGCTGTCAAAATCCCTTTGCTTCTATAATACTAGCCACATGCAAAACAGCCACTTCTTGGATCCAAAGGAAGATAATTTGCTTTAAGTACATTAGCACTTTCATATGAAGATTGTTCCCCAAAATGGACTGGATGTTATTGCCTGGGGATTTCTATAGATTCTGCTTGAGCTTCTGATTGTTTCCAGCATTTTTTTAATTGTAGATACATGTTCAGTATCTGCAGCTTATTGTCAAAAATTCTAACAACTTAAGGCCTAAGTAGCCCCGCTGGTAGAGTGGAGGACTGTAGGGCATACAGAATAATCCTTCATTTGGAAAGGTATATGCATAGGACTGGTTTAGAGAGATATGGGCCAAATGCAGGCAGGTGGGATTAGTGTAGATGGGACATGTTGGTTGGCATGGAAAATTTGGGCCAAAGGGCCTGTTTCCACACTGTAAGACTCTATGCCTCATGACTAACTATTACCCAGCATTGATCATAATTTTGTAATATTCTATAGGTTTTCAAAAGGTCAAACTAGCAGTTTCAAATATTCTTCTGTCCACCAACATTTGTTAATACTCTACATATCATCACACTTCTCCATTATACTAGTTACTTACAGAAATCACTTCTTAGAACTAAAAGAAATCTGATTTTTAGATTACCATTTTCTTGTAAAATCAGATTCCTGATAAAGACTGAAAGTTACTTTCCTATGGAGTTGCCTCATCTCTGCTATACATTAAGAAGGAACTGCATTGAGAAAGAGTGAGCAATATATACGTTGCAAATCTCAGTCTTAGAATCTCATTGGTGAAGCAACACAGAAAGACAACAGGAGTTTCCGCCTGTTCTGTTCCAAAATGGTGCTGCTCTTTCACTTCCCATTTCTTCTCAGGCCTTAGGATGAAGTTCATCGGGAACTAGAGATCTGTCCATCTTCAGTTCTGACAATAGGCCTGCTGGCTGTAATTTTCCTGAGCTTTTATTTATCCACCACAGGTGTTAGGAATGTTTCCTTCCCATGGGATTGTATGCATTCAGTGTATTCTGAAAACACCCCTTAAATGCCCAGCACAGCTGTCTCTCAACCTAGTTGCCAGTTCACTTTAGTTGCTTTCAAGCCTTCAAGCCACCTGAACTTCAGGTCATTCACTCCAGGTCATGCAATTACATCAGCTTGCTATGCAAGACCTTTAGAAACTGGAGGATGAGGTCAATCAGACCCTTGAACCTGCTTCCCCATTCAAGAAGATCATGGCTCTTACGATTGTGGCCTCAACACCACTTTACTGTCTGTCCTCAAATCCCTTTACTCATAATCCTTGACTCCATGGGTAGAAATGTCAAAAGTTATAGGGCATAGTTTTAAGGTCAGGCGGTGATGGTTTAAAGGAGATATGTGGGGCAGGTTTTTTTACACATTGCCATGAGAAGTGCAGGATCTACCTCTTTGGTGACCCTCGGACTATCCGATATCGGACTTTGCTTGCTTTACCTTGCACTATAAGTTATTCCCTTATCATGTACCTGTACACTGTAAATGACTCGATTGTAATCATGTATGGTCTTTCTGCTGACTGGTTAACATGCAACAAAATCTTTTCATACATGACAATAAACTAAACTAAACTAAACTAAACTAGGAAGCAGATATGATAGTGGAAAGGGAATGGAAGGGTATGAATCACGTGCAGGCAGAAGAGATTAGTTTAACTTCGTCTCATGTTCGGCACTGGCATTATATTGTTTTATTGTTTTATGTATGTCATGTGCACTGGGACTGGAACAATGGGATTCTTACTTGCTGCAACTTTACAGGCACATTAGTGCAACACCACAACAAATAAAATATGATAAATAATAATGCAGTACAGTATCAATAGTACTAGATGACCAGACCGTAATAATGCAAACCAAATTATGTAGGGCAACCTTATACAACGCCCATAGTAGTTCAGCGCTGAGGTAGGATTATGGTTAGGGTTTTTGTACTGTGGTTCAAGAGGCTGATGTTTGATGGGAAACTGTTCTCAAACCCAGATGAGTGTAGGGACAGGGAAATGGCATCTGCTGTGGACCTATGGTGGTGGTAGACGAATTGCAGTGAATCAAAGCTTTCCGAGAGCTGGAGTTACTGACTGGGCTCTTTGAAGCAGTTCATGTTGGTGGATGCCCAAGAATGAAAGAGGCTGTAGATACTGGTGGACATTGCCCAGTCCATCACAGATATTGTCCACCCCACAATTGAACAGGAAGTCATCTGTGGAATGATGCAAGAAAAAGGAGGGAAGGGTGAAACATAGGAATGAACGAAATACTGGAGATTAGTTTCAAACTTGTCTTCCTTGTCCTTTGATTTTCCAAATGTCCTGCTATTAATTCTTTAGCAATGGAGTCCAGTATTATCCCAATGAGGGCATTGGACAGGCTAGATGCAGGAAGATTGTTCCCGATGTTGGGGAAGTCCAGGACAAGGGGTCATAGTTTAAGGATAAAGGGGAAGTGTTTTAGCACCGAGATGAGAAAATCATTTTTTACACAGAGAGTGGTGAATTTGTGGAATTCTGTGCCACAGAAGGTCGTTGAGGCCAGTTCGTTGGCTATATTGAAGAGGGAGTTAGATGTGGCCCTTGTGGCTAAAGGGATCAGGGGTTATGGAGAGAAGGCAGGTACAGGATACTGAGTTGGATGATCAGCCATGATCATATTGAATGGCGGTGCAGGCTCGAAGGGCCGAATGGCCTACTCTTGCACCTAATTTCTATGTTTCTATGTTTCTATTGGGTTAACAAGCCAGTAGTTTTCTGCTTTCTGTCTCTGTCCCTCTTTGGACACCTATTACATTTTTTTCTGGTTTTCTAATCTTCTCGGTCATGTCCAGAATCCAGTGAAATTTAGTAAATCACAACTGAGACATGAAGTGTCTCGTAAACGACTTCTTATGGAAAGCACGTATTGAGATCTAGGGCACTTACAGGTCTTCAGCTCCATTAGTTTTCCAAGAGATTTTTTTATCTAATGATGATTAGGTTCCTCTCTCTTCATATTCCCTTGAATACTAACTATTATTAGGAAGATAGTGTCTTCTACCATGAAAAACTGATACAAAATAATGAATTAGAATCCCTTCCATTTCACCAATTACCTTTAATTGCCTATTCTATATGAGGGATGGACATTCACTCTGCTTTCCCAGTACCACTGTCCGTCTGCTCCAATCACAAACAGGGACACCACTTGTCTGCTCCATCCTGGATGATGCCACTGTCGGCTTGCTCTAATTCCCAATTATTCACCCTCTGTCCTTTTTTCTGGAGAGGAAAACTGCCCATAGACAGATGGAGAAAGGAGATAATGAAAAAAAAATACAGAAAGAGAAAAGAGTAAATGTCTTCTTCAGTCCATCACATAAATGCATAAGAAAACAAAAGCAGGAGTAGGCCACTCTTGCCCCTCAAGACTCCCCCACCATTCAATATGACTGAGTAATCTAACCCATGCCTCAACTCTGCATCTGTGCCATTTCCCCATAGCCTTCAATTTCCTATTCCTTTAAAAATGTATCTGCTTCCTCTTCAATTAACCCCAATGATCCAGCCTCCACATCCCTCGGGAGAAAAGAATTCTAAGATTCACCACCCTCTGGAAATTCCACTTTTAAATAACTGTGCCCTCATCTTGCAACTAGGTCCTACTATGTACATTTTCCTATTCGAGGAAATATTTTGACATTTCCCGTCACAGCCCTTCAGATCAAGTTTTGAAAAGCTCACCCCTCGTTCTTCTAAAGTCCAAAGAATATATGTCGCTCATGATGGAATAACATTCTAATCCAAAGAACTGACCTATTGAATATCCTTTGGACTGCCTGCAATGCTAGTATTAACCCAGACTTTAAGGTTTCTCCTGTGCTTATTAGGAACCGTTGCATCACTGGAGGTTTGAAGTACATCACTGCTACATTGGTATTCCACTTCCGAAACACATTAACTAAATTTTAAAGCATATTCTACCACATATAAATCTTTCTTTTAATTAGCTGGAAGTTCATCTCTAATTGCTGCAAACCAAATCAAGTAATTTCACTTTAATAGAGTCTCCAAAACATAAATCATCAATTGAAATGGGAATAAAGACCGTATTCTTCCTTCATTCCTCATCAAGTAAAGAAGGCTGCTGATGAGCAATGAAACACCCCAGGTTTAACCATCTGGTCCTGGTATAGGTAGAGACAGCATGCCGGGAAATTTGAACCTTTGCAATAACTATCAGGTTATAGGGGTGAAAGCAGGATGATTCTCTTCATCACAGAATCCTCATATCCTGCAGAACAGGCACCAATTCCTCACGATTGCAGGGTTATTTCAAAAGTTTAAAAGAAGTTGTGTTTGGTAACCCCAGCCATGATATGATCCCATCACACTCAAGCAACGATTAAGCAGCATAGCTTGGGAGCATCAACAGAGAGAACAAGGACTCGTTTCATGAGCTGTTAGCATTGACATTATTGCACTATTATGGCTTAGGTGCCTAGTATTGCTGATAATTTATTAATTATTATTATTAATTATTGTACATTTATTTGTTGGGCTTTTGCATTAATGTGCCTGTGGAGCGGCAGCATGTAAGAATTTCATTGTTTGGTTGCCAGTGCAAATGATAATTAAACACACTGGACTCCTGCTTGACAAGGAACTTAACCAGCAGACTGCTGCACATACTGGGTTTTATCAATGTGTAGTCCTGTAAATGTAGAGATGTCATACCATTTCAGTGATATACTTTGCAAAGTGAGTTTCAAGGAGGATGAATACAAAGCTTGAAGGCAATAGTAAAATGCTGGAATGTTTCATTTATCATGCGTACGTTAATATGCATTTTGCCTGTGGTTTTAAAATATTCTAATACCCAAATGCTGTTCATTATATATATACATCTTATGAAGTGTAGAATACAGCGCAAACAGCTTTTGACAGACAGGTTTGAAAATAATCTCCAGTATATCTTTCATTTCTATTTCTCTCCCCCTTCCCTCCTTTTTCTTATGTTGGTGAAGTGAAAACAGAGTAGGTGTCACGCGGTGGAGCATCAATGCTGCCTCAAACCTATTGAGTTTGAGGTGTTGCCTGTGTGGACTTTACACATTCACTCCACCATCACCATGTTTTCCTCCAGGATGCTACAGTCTCTTCCCACATCACAACAGTCAATTGGCTGCAACTTGGTGTAGTTTATTGCAGTTGCTGGCAAAAAGAATCAAATGGGAGTTGATGGGAATTTGGAAAGGAGAATACATTTAGGAGGGAAGAGTTCAAGAAATATGAAGAGAGAGAGATGTACTGCTTGGCATGGAGCCAGTCTGGTCCTATTTTCTGTCCAAAGATGCTGCCTAATCTTCAAAGTATTTCTAGCACTTTTTGTTTTATTTCAGAGATTCACCCAATGTCCTGCCAATGTTATTCCTTCAAACTAAAGCAGTGAAGCTGATGATGTAGTCAGCTGTTTGAAGGACTTTATTGTCTGCTTATTTTTTGAAATGTTTCCCTAAATTTTGATAGTGACTACACTTCTCAAGTACTTAATTATGTGAAAAGAGTTCAAGAAAAACAAGTTTTTTGTCTTCCTTTTTTTGTTCTTCATTTTCTCTCTCTCCTCGCTTAGAACTCTCAGAACATGCGTTTCACTGTCCTATTGTCTGCTGACTTTGAGGGAGTGAAGCATCTCATGATGTTCCCATAAGATAGACTTTGGAGAATTTCATTGTTAACTTTATTAATCAAATACGTTGGTTTTAACATAGTCTAGTTGTGTCACAGCAGGCACCCAGTGCAATCTAAATGAACAATAGGTCAAACAGGAAATCTTCTAACCAGGAAGATTAAAACATTTAGAATTGGACAATCAGGAGATTAAGAATGAGGATGAAATGGACCATGTGAAATCAAAGTGAAATAGGGTACAGTATATAAAATAAAAACAAAGGGAGGTTGGATTGGTGGGTGAGAGAATGAGAGAGAAACAAGAAAAGTAAGAAAAGATGTAAAGATTAAAAACTGACACTTTAAACATTTAAAAAATGTTTGACAAAAAAAATCACAAATAGAGCAAGATTTTCCATTTGGAATATTCATTTTTTAAACTACAGATGTTGAATATCTGATGCATAAAATAACTATCCTGTTAAATACATTGTTATTTGCTTGGAGACGTAAGAAACTGCAGATGCTGGAATCTGAAGAAGGGTCCTGACCTGAAACATCGCCTGTCCATTTTCCTCCCCAGATACTGCCTGACCCGCTGTGTCCTCTCACACAATGTGTTTTGTTATGTTGCTTATTGCTTCACATTCAGTGGTTTAATGTGGAAATGCAACAATTTTCATAAAATGACAGGGGCATTGAAGAAAAGACCCTCCATGCAAAGGTACCAGTTTACTGCTATGAATCAGCCAGCAATTTCAACATATTCACGATTCACGAGGTCACTCTTCCTCACTACATGACATCGATTGATCGGCGCTTTTCATTTACACTATTTTTCACACAATCTGGATCAATATTCGTCGGTTAGCTTGCTGCTTTTTCTTTCATTTTTCCTCAATGGGGCATGTTAGGGTGATTTTCTACATAAAAGGTGCTGGATAAATTCAGCTTGGTGCTGTTAATGTCTTAATAACTTGCTCCTTTCCTTGACTGACTTGATTTGTTACATCGCCTCCCATAATTCCTCTCTGAACCTGTCCATTTCTAAATATGAGCATTTTCTCCCGTCCCTTTTGAAAACGATCACTGACATATTGTTTAATTAGTGTCGTCCCCTATATTGGTCCCAGTCCTTTCTAACTGACACAATACTTCAACACAGTCTCCCCTGACGGTGTCATTAGCACTCTGTTGAAGTGAAATCACCCACTGTGTGTTATTAACATATAAACATGTGGGGATATTCCGATGAAATTTCTTTGTCTGCTGATCATAACATGATCATTTTTAGTTTCCACTACTGATAAAAGCAGACAGCAACATTTCAGAAATGTTTTAAACAATATTATGAAGCATAAATTCATCCCGTAGTTTCAGCAACAAAAAAATTAACAGCAGCAAAACATTAAACAGATCAAACAGAAATCGTTCTCAAAAGTTATTTTAGGAAAGATACAATTCTATGCGGCAATTATTATTTTTTAAATCGAGTCCTGATAGTGAAATATTCTTCTATAAATATTTGTTGCTTGTGTAAACGAATCCTTTGCCTAACTGTACGTTAAACAGTTTCCACCCAATTAGCATGTCTGCACCTTTTATTAATATTAATATGGTTTGCTCAACTTCTGCTAATTATTATCTTTTGACATTTGCTCAGGAAGGAAGAATAGAGATTTCAAAAACAGAGGAACTGAAATGTCTGCAACAAAGAATTAGTGCAAACGAATTGACTGAAAACCACAAAATGGTTCATTATTTCATGCTTGGGTCAAAAGCAACAGAATTCTCGAGATCACATGGTACTTTTCAATGAGTGAAACCATTCAGCATTTTTTTTATACATCGTCCAAAACAATACCACATTTCCTTTGTTCCTATGTGTTTCCTAAATTGTTCAGTGTCATTTCTCTCACATTATTCAATACAATTAATAAACCCTTAAGCAGACTCTTTAAAAACATTCATTTTATGTTAAAAGAGAGAGTTGCATTTTTCAATGCTATTTCAAAACAGCAAAAGGCTTTACAATCAATTAAATACTGAAGGAAAGGCAGCAGCTAATTCGGACCAGTAATATGGTAAGAATCAGATGCTGACTGAGGGATAGATATTGTTCAGGACACCAATGTTTGACCCGCATTTCTAGGGGAGAAGACACAGGGAGCAGAACCCCTAACGCTCACATCTGGTGGGAAGAGGAAGATTGGTCAGGTGAGTACAGACTAATTGTCCAAAAGAAACAAAAGGTATGAATGAAGATAAGATGAGGAAGGGGTGCAGTTACACAATGTGTGAGTGTGAACAACCTTGATGAAGTTATAAATTGGCGGTCAGTAGCTTATCTTGGTATCATCATTCATGATGTTGGTTGTCACTGAGTAACACCATGATATCTAGTGCTGTGATGTGCACAGAGATTGCCAATTTAATTAAACTGATCTTGAAAGTTCCTTCCACACAGGGGTGTATGGATGCTGCACCATCAGTGCTTCTCGATTTTCAAGATTCACTTTTCCCCTTTGCCTCCTCGACAGCAGCTTCCTCACATGAAGGATCCAAATACTGGGTGCTGGGGAATGTGTTAAAACAGAGGCGTTATATGGTCAAGAGTGGGAATACTGAGACTGACCTAGTGTCAACATGTCTTATTTGATCTTATTTGATTGTGCACACCAGGTTGATTGCATTCGTCGAAACAGGGCGGACCACGTGAAGGTTGCAATCTTCCACCCGAGTCAATGGTGTAGGGGTGGTAAAGGAAGCCATTTTCAGCAGTTTTGTTGGTATACAGGTGGATTAATAAGAATGAAGCCACATGAGCACAGGCTCAGCCACTTTGGTAAAGGAGCTGAAGCACCGGGGAAAAACAGTGTGCGCAGTCAGGTCAGAGGCGGTGTAGAGAGGTAGTTTATCATGGGCACACACAGATAGGACCTCATTTGTGTCCTTGATAAGAGCATCTTGGTGTTGTAACATGGCAGACCTCTGTTGAAATGATGCAAACAAAGATTTGCAGGATTATAAAGTGCAGAGATTTGGGAAGTGACGATTCATTCTAGGATGTTTAAGATGAAAGGGAGATTGATAATAGGCCAGTAAATGTTATAAGGAATGAAACTTTGTGGATTGTTTGAAGAATGATGATGGCAAGATTATGCAGATCACCATCGAGCCACATGATGGGATGTACGATGTCACCATATGGTAATCAGGTTGCACGTTCACCTTTGCAAATGGATGGTTCTGCAGAACTGGCTTGGTGGTTGTGATGTCCAGCAATGTAAGGCACAGACCAGGCAGGGTGGACTGTAGAAGGAGGGAAAGGGAGGGGAGCCATGGGATTGGGCATGACATCCTACAAAAGGAACTGAGCAAAAAAGAATGGTGGTTAAATATAGAGCAAAGATTGCAGAGCAAACGACAGATTATAAATCCAGGACAAATTTGGGGTAACTTGTCGTGTGAGCTATTGACTAAATCATATCTATATTCTTAATTTTACAATTTATTTTTATACACTGATTAACAACTCAACTCTCTGCAGATATTATTAAACACGTGTTATTTGTGTGCGTTCTTATTACCAGTTTGATTTGAGCGATTGAAAATAACAAATGTATATATTAAATAAATGCCAATTAGTAATTTATGCATTTATCAAATCTGTCCGGTCATTAATTTAACTCATTAATCTATTTTAATATTTATTAAATAACTGTCAGTGATGAGCTGTTTATTACAGCAGAGATTTAACAATGTGAATGCTACATTCATTCAGGAATTTATTTTTGAGGAGATTATTGTTACACTGAGCTATGAATAAAGAGGGAAATATGATTTTAAGGTGATGAGCAAGTCTTGGGTATTATTGGGTATAGGGTACTATTGTGAAGGAGTGGATGGTTTATTACAGCTAAAACACATCTTATTTAGTTGCGAATAGCTGACCCCTTAAATTTCAACAGAGACCTTGGTTCTTCACAGCTGAGCCACGGGAAACATCATCCTTCATCAACACTTTCAAGCCCCATTAGCATCCCGTATATTTCAATGAGATCATCTCCCATTCTTCCAAGCTCAAATGAGTGGAAGTCTATTTTGCCTAATCTTACTTCACATGACAAACCATCCAATCCAGGATGTAATCTGGTAAACCTTCATTTCATTCCTCTATCACAAGTAAATTCTTCCTTAGACAATGAGACCAAACCTGCACACAATGTCCATTTTGCCAGGCTCATAATTAGAGCAAGCCATCCATACTTAATTGCTCAGAATTCAATTGGATTCAGTTGGACTGAGCTTCTCCCAACCCTTTCTTCTTGCTCTCACACCCTTCCAAAGATATGTGATCTTTTAGACAATGGCATGAAGTCACCAAATGAGGTCACTCTTTCTGAAGAAGGGTCTCAACCTGAAAGTCACCCATTCCTTCTCTCCAGAGATACTAACTGTCTAGCTAAGTTACTCCATCATTTTGTGTCTATCTTCACTCTTTCTCCATTTGGGACTGAAGCCAGGAGTTGCTGAAGGTTGGAGTGGAGTTCCTCTTTGGCCTTTTCTGTTGCATTTAAGTTTGGGGTAAATGTGCTGTTATCTGTAACATTCTGGCTTCACACTAGAGTGAGCCAGAGGGTCATGAGACATTTGCTTTAACAGTGGGGAGTGACAGACAAACACATTCTTAATAGAGAAATCACATGCAAGAAGACTGTTCCTCTTCCAGTTTGTTCACCCAGAAGAAGGTGTACTGCTGCCTTGTTCTTTGAAATTACTGAAATGCTACTGTCAGGTGATTCACAATATTCCCATGTACGAAAGCGCAGGTGCAGCCAGAGACTTCCAAATCTTTAATTGTGATGACAATATTTTATTACAAATAGTAACAGGAGTTGTGAAATTAGCCCAGATTAACTAACCAATGAAGGAGAACACAAAGTGCTGGAAAAACTCAGTGGGTCAGTCAGCATCTCTGAAGGACATGAATAGGTGATGTTTAGGTATGAGCACTTCTTCAGACTGAAGATTTTGCCTACCAATATCCTCCAGAGATGCTGCTTAATCCACCGAGTTATTCCAGTTATTCTCATGTTCTACACCAGATTCTAGCATTTGCAGTTAGGGTCATTCAGTCATAGAATGTCGAAATAGGGTCTTTGGCCCACCTTGCCCACTACGACCAACAGGCACCATCTACACTAGTCCCATCTGTCTGTTTTTGGCCCATACCCCTCTAAACCTACCCTATCTATGTTGAAATGTTTTTAAATGGTGTAATAGTACTTGCCTCAACTACCTCCTCTGGCAGCTCATTCCATATACCTACCACCCTTTGTATAAAAAAAGTTGCCCCTCAAGTTCCTATTAAATCTCTCCCCCCTCACCTTAAACCTATGTCCTCTGGTTCTTTATTCCCCTAGTCTGAGCAAAAGACTGTGCATTTACCCTATGATCCTCATGATCTTATACACCTCTATAAGATCACCCCAACCCCTCCTGTGCTTGAAGGAATAAAGCTCAACTTCTCCCTACAGCTCAGACCCTAGTCCTGGCAACATCCTCATAAATCTTCTCTGCACCTTTTTCAGTTCAACAACATCTCACCAATAAAAGGGTGACCAAAACTGAACACGATGCTCTAATTGTGGCCTCACCGATATCTAGTTCCTTGTGTAACCATTAAAGTAGTTGTCTAATGAAGCAAGTTTTAATTAGAAGTAGTCACGTGTCTTTAAGTGCAACACTATGGCTGGACATTTCAACATCTAATGTCAGGCTCCAAATTTCTAGAACAAATCAGATTTCCTTCCCCTTACATACAAATAATGTCCAAAAACACAATCTTATACAGGAAGATAGGCCCTAAATGCTAGAGCAACTCAACGGGACAAACAGGAGAGAATGGATGGGTGGCGTTTCGGGTTGACACACACACAAGAAGTGTCTCGACCCGAAAGGTCACCCGTTCCTTCTTTCCAGAGATGCTGCCTGTCCCACTCAGTTACTCCAGCACTTTGTGCCTAACTTCGGTGTATAACCAGCATGTGCAGTTCCTTCCTACACATCTTAAACTGGAAACTTCAATCAGAAAAGTTTGGCATCAAAGGACAATTATACATCTTCTGCAATTCTGTCAGGAGTCAAGTGAAACCACACCGTAAACACTAGCTATTCATTTATTTTAATTTAACTGCACAACGATGTCATTCCTCTGTCTCAATCACCAGCAGTAAATTAATTGACCCCAAACTAGCGGACAGAACCCAGATCAAAAGGACAAATGTAGACAGCTGAGATGAGCAGTTCCTGGAAGCAAAGAGCGAAAATGGCAACTAAAGATTTTTCATTATGGCCAACTAATTATCAGGAATCCTGGACTTAACTATTCAGGCATAGAATTAAAAACCTTAATTATATTGTCACCTGTATCCAGTGCCTCTCAAACCTACAGACGAATCCATTTACTCTAATTGCTACTGATCAGGAGAAGTTGATGGCAATGTCTGTGAGGGGGGGAAGCTGTAGCCAGTCAGAATGAAAGAGGCAACACTTTCCACTGGTGCAGTCTGCCAGCATTAGCTTTGCAGAATAATGAAAATATTTTAGACACAAAATGCTGGAGTAACTCAGCACGACAGGCAGCATCTCTGGATAGAAGGAATGGGTGACGCTTCAGGTCGAGACCCTTCCTTCAATCTGAGAATCTCTCCAGAGATGCTGCCTGTCCTACTGAGTTACTCCAGCATTTTGTGTCTATCTTTGGTGTAAACCAGCATCTGCAGTTCCTTCCTACACCAATGAAAATGTTTTATTGGGACAAACGCATGTGGCTGTTCTCATGTCGGACTCTGGCAAGAGCAAAAGGTCACAGTACCGTAAGCAGCAAACAAAAGGCTTTATTCCACAAATCCAAGAAGAGATGCTTGTAAATCATGTTTCTAATTTTTTCACTCTTGCTAAATATAATGGCTGACAGTGTCTAACCCTGGGTTGTGCTCAGTAGAAAATATATCACACCGGTGTGATATCGCTGAAGTAAAAAATAAGCAGAAGCAGGTTGAGCCAGGTACTTCCTGCCAGGTCCACTAATGTCAGCTGTGATATTAAATAGGGGTGAGAGATAAGCATAGGATCAATAAACCCACCATCAGGATCTGGTATATAGCTCAAGCCCACACTGTTTTAATTATACTAGAAGTGGCTCCTGCAGCATAGGTTAGCCATGATGTCAGGCTGCAGAGAGTAGGCAGGCTGCTATGGTTAAATACTTTCAGGAACATTTCCCAACAGGTAATAAATTGTGGGTAGACACAAGTTGCTGAAGAAGGGTCTTGAACCGAAATGTCACCCATTCCTTCTCTCCAGAGATGCTGCCTGTCCCGCTGAGTTACTCCAGCATTTTGTGTCTATTTTTGGTGTAAACTAGCATCTGCAGTTTCTTCCTACATGATAAATTGTGGGTGTTGGGACAAGGGGTTGAATAGAAACATAGAAACATGGAAAATAGGTGCAGGAGGAGGCCATTCGGCCCTTCAAGCCAGCACCGCCAATCAGTGTGATCATGGCTGATCGTCCGCTATCAGTAACCCGTGCCTGCCTTCTCCCCATATCCCTTGACTCCACTAGCCCCTAGAGCTCTATCCAACTCTCTCTTAAATCCATCCAGTGATTTGGGCTCCACTGCCCTCTGTGGCAGGGAATTCCATAAATTCACAACTCTCTGGGTAAAAGGTTTTTTCTCAGCTCAGTCTTAAATAACCTCCCCTTTAATCTAAGACTGTGGCCCCTGGTTCTGGACTCACACAACATTGGGAACATTTTTCCTTCATCTAGCTTGTCCAGTCCTTTTATAATTTTATATGTTTCTATAAGATCCCCCTCATCCTTCTAAACTCCAGTGAATACAAGCTGAGTCTTTTCAATCTTTCCTCATATGACAGTCCCGCCATCCCAGGGATCAATCTCGTGAACCTACGCTACACTGCCTCAATCACAAGGATGTCCTTCCTCAAGTTAGGAGACCAAAACTGTACACTATACTCCAGATGTGGTCTCACCAGAGCCCTATACAACTCCAGAAGAACCTCTTTACTCCTGTACTGAAATCCTCTTGTTATGAAGGCCACATTCCATTAGCTTTCTTCACTGCCTGCTGTACCTGCACGCCAACTTCCAGTGACTGGTGTACAAGGACACCCAGGTCTCGCTGTACCTCCCTCCTACCTTATCTAACCCCATTGAGATAATAATCTGGCCCCTTGTGTTTGCTGCCACAGTGGATAATCTCACATTTATCTATATTATACTGCATCTGCCACGCATCTGCCCACTCACTCAGCCTGTCCAGGTCCCCCTGCAACCTCCTAACATCCTCTTCACAGTTCACACTGCCACCCAGCTTTGTGTCATCCGCAAACCTGCTAGTGTTGCTCCTAATTCCCTCTTCCAAATCATTAATATATATGGTAAACAGTTGCGGCCCCAACACCGAGCCTTGCACCACTCCACTCGCCACTGCCTGCCATTCTGAAAATAACCTGTTCACTCCTTCTCTTTGCTTCCGGTCTGCCAACCAATTTTCTATCCATGTCAACACCCTACCCCCAATACCATGTGCTCTAATTTTAGTCACCAGTGTCCCGTGTGGGACCTTATCAAAGGCTTTCTGAAAGTCTAGATACACTACATCCACTGGCACCCCTTCATACATTTTACTTGGCACATCCTCAAAACATTCCAGAAGGTTAGTCAAACATGATTTCCCTTTTATAAATCCATGTTGACTTGGACTCATCCTTTTACTGCTATCCAAATGCTCCATTATTACCTCTTTAATAATTGACTCCAGCATCTTTCCCACCACTGAAGTCAGGCTAACTGGTCTATAATTCCTCGTTTTCTCTCTTGTTCCTTTCTTGAAAAGTGGGATAACGTTAGCTATCCTCCAATCGACAGGAACTGATCCTGAATCTATTGAACATTGGAAAATGATCACCAATGCGTCCACTATTTCTAGAGCCACCTCCCTGAGGACCCTGGGATGCAGACCCTCAGGCCCAGGTGATTTACCATCCTTCAGTCCCATTAGCCTACCCAATACTATTTCTTGCCTAATGCAAATTTCTTTCAGTTCCTCTACCCCCTTAGATCTTCTGTCCTCCAGTACATCTGGGAGATTGTTTGTGTTCTCCTTAATGAAGACAGATCCGAAGTACCTATTCAACTCTTCTGCCATTTCCTTGTTGCCCATAATTGTTTCACCCGTGTCTGCCTCCAAGGGACCCACATTTGAATTTACTACTCTTTTTCCCTTAACATATCTAAAGAAGCATTTACTGTCCTTCTTTATATTCCTGGCCAGCTTCCCCTCGTACTTCATCTTTTCAGCCCGTATGAATGAATTAATACTTTATTGTCACGTGTGACAAGGCACAGTGAAATTCTTTGCTTGGATACCCAAGGTATGCAAATGGTCACCACATAAGGGTGCTGACAAAGTTACAAAGTATCCACGCCAGATCCCCCTTTGTTCTTCCCCCTTCCCCTCCTCCCAGCGGTCCCCCCACATCGGGTCCTCCATTGTTGATTGTTCTTCGGGAAGGGTAGTCATGTTCCCTCGGTTCCCATGTGGGTTCTGGAGCGATGTTCCTTTGCACTGAGGAAACACACCAAGCTCTGACCTCCCCCACCAAATGAAAACAATCACACAACCAAAGAATCCATAGCTCACCGTGGGAGGAAGTGCATGAGATCTTTCTTTGAATTCTTTTGAGGGGCAGCATGCAGCTTATTGCCAGAGCAAAGAAAAAACAAACCATATTTTCAATGAGGCAATGAAAAGGAGTTGATTTTACATTCACAACAGGTGTTCTACAAGCCTGGTTCCACATTCTACCAGTGCAGCCCCCCGCACACATACTACTTCACAGGTGGATGTTAGATTGCAAACAAAGATACATGTGGAGCGTTCAACTCCCTATCTAACCACAACTCAATACTTTGGTCTTGTATTGCAAAAATGGGAAAGAGCAACAAGCAATTAGGGATTTAGCACAGATTGTTTTTGACAAAATAAACCTTTAAAGTTCATCTCTAAAAGTAAAATAACTATTGTGTTCTTGTTATCTTCTGGCAATATTTTAGGCACTGGAATGAACTCTGAGCAATCAAAATAACAATATATAATGGGAAATGCAAACATTTCCATTAGATAGGAAATGGCATTTTCTGATTTCTGCATTAGTTTTCACTATAACCAGGAAGTATCAGCCACGCTTTCACTAGATTCCACGACCAAACACAAGCAGTGAAGAAGACAATAAAGATGATTCTGTGATTGTGGAATCCCACCAGGGAGGATATAAATTCAGGACTACAAATATTAAATATTGTTTGTTGGATCAGTGGTGTTAACTGTATCCTGTGGGGCAGGGGATCGATGGAAGGCGGATCAGTAGACAGGAAAACCGGGCAGCATTTGAATCCACTTCCTGGACCCTGTCTGATGAGGAAAAAGTCCAATCTTGTAATCTGAGAATACCAGTAAAACCCAATATTGAGAGAATTTGGGAGACACACAGGCTGACAATATTCATGATTTCAACATCATAAAAGACAGATTCCGACCTTGCACCCCACTTGCACCTAATACATTCAACATACTGTCCATCACAATTTCCACAGCTCCAGATTACAGTTTACAGATAATGGGCAAAGCGCGAGCAGGTGGGACTCATGTAGAGGGGGCATGTTGGTCGGTGTGGACAAGTTGAGCCGAAGGGCCAGTTTCCACAGTGTATCACTCTATGACTCCAGCATGAGCCTACCACCACCAGTCTCATCTTCCCCTCGCCTCATATCGCAGAGACCCCTCTCTTGGTGGCTCCCTGATCCACTCTTTGGTCCCCACCCACCACTGCCTGTCCCAGCGAACCTCCCCATGCAACTGGAGGAGATGCAACGCTGGTCTAGTCACTCTTCCCATCCCACAATACAGTGACCCAAGCGATTTTTGCAGGTGAAGCAGCGAGTCACTTGCACTCCTTCCAATCTAGTGCACTGCATCCGGTGTTCATAATGTGGCCTCCTCTATGCATAATAAAACAAACGCAGACTGGGCGATCATTTTGCAGAACCATTGTGCTCAGTACGCAGGGGTGATCCTAAGCTTTGTGAAGCATGACTATTGAACTCTCAATCTCTCTCCCACTCCAACATGTCTGTTTGTGGCATCCTCCGCTGTCACAGTGAGACCTAATATAAACAAAACGAAAAACACTTTGCAACCCTCTGGATAAACATTAACATATCCATCTTTATATGAACTGCTCTCTTCATTGTTACAATTATCAAGCAGTGTCCTTTTCATGGTTCTGTAAAGTGCTTTCCTAGTGTTCAGTATTCATGTTTCTTATCACATTAGCCTTTTATGATCCACATGGTTTTATTCCTCCACCGCCATCAGGAAAAAGGAGGTACAGGGAGCTGGGATCAAGTATTTCTCTGGAGAAGTATAGGGGATCAAGAAGCATACTTAAGAAGGAAATCAGCAAAGTAAAAAAGGGGCATGGTATAGCTCTGATAGATAAGAATAACGTAATCAAAAGAGATTTTATGTATATTAAGGGGGAAAGGATAACGGGGGAGTGAATTGGCCAAAAAATTGGCAGAAACCAAAGTGATTATCGATGTATCGAGCCTCAACAGATGGCTAATGTCCTCAATGACTATTTCCTATCTGTTTTTAGGATGGAGAAAGATATAACAGCACAGTGGAGAATTGTAGATTCTCCCTGTGACCCTATGCATTTTCTGCAGGCGCTCTGGTTTCCACTCTCATCCCGATGACGTGCAGGTTTGTGGGTTAATTGCCTTCTGTAAATTGTCCCTAGCGTGTAGGATAGAACTAGTGTATGGGAGATCATTGGTCAATGTGGACTGGGTGGGCTGAAGGGCCTGTTTCTATGCTGTATCTCTAAACTAAACAAAACAAAATTAGGGAACTTGGTAAAGTTAAGTGACACATCTTAAGGATAGTCCGGATTACAGTTGAGGAGGTGCTAGATACCTGAAAACATATGACGATACATACATCCCCTGGTCTGATCAGGCACATCCAGGGAAGCAATTGTGGGCGCTCTGACTGATATATATGAATTATCATTGGACATGGGTGATGCACCGGAGGACTGGTGGGTAGCTAGCGTTGTGTCTCTATTTAAGAAGGCCACAAGAAAAACATAGGACTAGACGGCCTAACATCTGTGGAAGGTAAGGAACTGCAGAGTATTCTGAGGGATAAGATATATGTATGCGTTTGGAAAGAAAATGGTTATCAAGGGATAACCAGCATGGCTTTGTGAGTGGGAGATGGTACCTCATGAATTTAATTGCATTGTTTTAAATAAATAATATAAAAGGCTGATGAGGGCGGAACTGCAGTCATAATCTGTATGGACTTCAGCAAGGCTTATGAAAAGGTTCTGCATGGTAGGGTGCTTTGGAAGGATAGATTACAGGGACTCAGCCGGTCAAGTGGTATCTATGGTGGGAATGAACAGACGACGTTTCACGTCGGGACCTTTCTTCAGACTGATGGAGTGGGGGAGAACGAAAGCAAGAAAAGAAGTGGGAATGGGGCTAAGATAGGTGGATCAGGTGAGGGGGAGTGATTGGTAGATGGGAGGAAATAAAGGCAAGAGGGGGAAAGGAGACAAATATGTGTCAGCTAAGGAAAGAAAAATAGAAGATAAAGCCCGAGGGAGGATATGAGTGAAAAAGGAAAAAGTCAAGGGGAAGGAGGGAATACAGGTAAATCAAAAGTCAAAGACAAAGTCAAAAGAGTTTATTGTCATGTGTCCCTGACAGGACAATGAAAATCTTTCTTTGCATAGCACAACAGAACATAGAGGCATTGACTACAATTCTATACATAAATCCAGCCATTAATTAATAAATTAATAAAGTGCAAATAACAGATGGAGGGATATTAAAGTTCAGAGTTCCGAGCCAGGTTTAATAGCCTGATAGCTGTGGGGAAGTAGCTATTCCTAAACCGGGTTGTTGCAGTCTTCAGGCTCCTGTACCTTCTACCCGAAGGTAGCAGGGAAATGAGTGTGTGGCCAGGGTGGTGTTGGTCCTTGATGATGCTGTCAGCCTTTTTGAGGCAGCGACTTTGATAAATCCCCTCGATGGAAGGAAGGTCAGAGCCGATGATGGACTGGGCAGTGTTTACTACTTTTTGTAGTCTTTCCCTCTCCAGGGCGCTCAAGTTGCCGAACCAAGCCACAATGCAACCAGTCAGCAAGCTCTCTACTGTACATCTGTAGAAGTTAGAGAGAGTCCTCCTTGACAGACCAACTCTCGTAATCTTCTCAGGAAGTAGAGGCGCTGATGAGCTTTCTTAATAATTGCATCTGTATTCTTGGACCAGGAAAGATCTTCACAGATGTGCATGCCCAGGAATTGTGGGATTAGCTGATGTGGGATTAAATGTGGGATTAGTTGATGGGTGAGAAGTGTCGTGTTGGAAGGGAGGTGGCAAGAGGGAGTTTGAAGAATTTAATGTTCATACCATTGGGTTGCAAACTACCCAATCGGAATATGAGGTGTTGTATTTCCAGTTTGTGGATGCAGAATTGTCTTAAAGGTAGGAAACAGAGGGTGCTTTTCAGACTGAAGGCCTGTGACTAGTGGTGTGCCTCAGGGATGAGAGCTGGGCCCGTTGCTGTTTATCAGCTATATTACCAACCTGGTTGAGAATATGTGTAAGAAGGAACTGCAGATGCTGGTTTACACCGAAAATAGACATAAAGAGCTGGAAACGTTTCGGAAACATCCTCTCCTGACATGCTGCCTGTCCCGCTGAGTTACTCCAGCTTTTTGTGTCTATCTTCTGGTTGAGAATATGTTTAGTAGGAGATGACATGCAAACAAGCTAAATGGCCTTTCAAAAAGCCACTAGCTTTTGATGTTTGATACACTGTGCTTTAAGGGCCTGTCCCACTAACACAAGTCTTCGACCTACATGCTCGAGGGCATTTGTCTGAAAACCCTTGAGCTGGATCGACCGTCAGCATGCATACACACACACACACACATCGCAAAAGCGGGGGTCAGGGAAAGCGGGGGAGCGCTGTCTGAAATTCACACCTGCGATGAACAGGAAGGTAAAAGACGTCTGGCACAGTGAGTCCTTTAGAGAGCGGGGAAGGGGGGGAGAAGGGGAGAGAAGGGGAGAGAAGGGGAGAGAAGGGGAGAGAAGGGGGGAGAAGGACTGGAGACACTTTTAAGAAGCCAGACAACTTTTAATAAAGTTTAGCGGGCCTTTAACATTACCGGTCAGTTTTCCTTGGTTCTGAAAACTCCAATGAGCCAATTAAAATGCCCGGTCAGCAATGGAGTTTGCATACGGCTACCTCGACTGGCTATAACTACATAGCGATCCCACTCCACTGCACTACGAGTTCAAAACTCCGACATGCCGACCAATTTTTATTCACAGTAAAATTTTCAGCATGATGAAAATTTTTCCTCAACCAAAATGAGGCCGCGAGTATGCGGGAACTTCCCTCGAGTGTGAAGGAGAGTTACAGTGACCTCCTAGGACTACGTGTCGACCATGCTGCGAGTTTGAGTCGAGCGCAAACTCTTCTAAACTCACAAATTAGGTTCCTGGAGTGGGACAGGCCCTTCAAAGCATTTGTGCAGACATTACTACCACAGGTAACCCACATTATATGTGTGATTCCATATCCATCGCAGATTATGTTGGGAGTTTGGATCATTACTTAGCTTTTTTTCCTCTACAGGTTAAACACGAATCTAATCAGATTTACCTAAAGTGTCCTGTGCTTGTTCCAATCAATCCAACCAAACAAAGGTAATCTTTTCCAATGTGACCGTAACTGAGTTGAATGTGAGCTCTGAGAAGGAAGCAAAGGAACCTCAGGATGATGTTGGCAAATTAAATGAGTGGGCAAGTACATGGCAGATGAAGTAGAGTATGGATAAATGTGAAGTTTTGTATTTTGGTGAAAAAAAGAAGAGCGTTCATTAAGTAATATGATGAACCCCCAGTGAGGAAACTCAATGCACCCAGTCTAACGAGAGGACAAAAACACCTTAAACCTGAGAAAAACCTGGTGGAAATAATAGGTGGAACAATTAGTCAGGCAATACACAGTAATGACTTATTGCCACCTGGAAATATATTTGGTAGGCATGGACTTGCTGGGCCGATGGGCCTGTCTCTGCTCTAGTGTTTTATTTCAATGGGCAAGTGTTCATTTTACTGTTTGTATACCTCGTTGTCACGTTCCCCTCAGCCAACAATGAACCATTTTACATTTCCTTGATCAACGTTTGCTTTGATCTGTCCTTTTCACACCTTATATGCTCTTTGTACGTTTCCATGTTTCTAGATGGGTCCTTCTCTCCAGAGATGCTGCCTTCTCTCCAGAGATGCTGCCTATCCCGCTGAGTTACTCCAGCTTTTTGTATCTATTTTCAGTGTTAAATAAGTTATTTGCTAATTCCAGCGAAAGTTCCATCCTGGTGTTAATAAAAGTGGTGTCAATGGGATGGTCGGGTGGTGAAATGGCATCAACAGGTGTCTCTCGGTGGCTACCACCTGAGTGAAATAGTTCGAAAGGCTGGTAGACGCCAGTGGTCAAGGCGACAGATATCTGCCACACCCGCCATAGACAATTCCTAGCCAGTGATCAGTGCCAGGAGAACCAAAACAGCGCCAGTGAACTACCGAGTAATATGTGTATGTGAAAATGAGCTGGCACAGCCAAACAAGGCGAAAAGAACTGAATCTTCATATGAATAATCTGAAGTGCAAAGGGGAAGTGCATGGTTTTTTTTAATCATCGTTTCTTTTAGCAGTAATCATGGATTTATTTACCCTTAAGGCTATCTGATTCTTGGTATATGTATTTTTAATCCTAGAATAACAACGCTGGCAGCTGAAGCGCCTGTGCTGCAAACGGTCTGTGCCAGGTGCCGGGGAAGTGAAAGTGACTCTGGCGGTTTGTGCGATCAGTTTCTATCCGCTGCTTTTCTCTCGTTGCTAAAGCAACAGCGGGGGAAAGTGGGGAAACTGAAAGCTTCTGATTGTCGTCCCTGAGGACTGGTTTGTCACCTGCACTCAGACCTGTCTCATTCCGCCTCCAGCTGCAGCGTGAGAGGCAGGAGGGAGGGTTGGGGGGGTCATCGGCTCGGAGCTCGCCGCTGACAGGGGTCAGTCGTGATAGGGGCCGGCACAGCGCTCACCCTGGTGCTGGCTCCGGGCTCACGCAAGACCGTGTGTGTTCACCAAGGCTGCAGCAAAGGCACAGAGTATTTGTCGAGAACTGCTTGAAGATAAGAACGTAGATGAATAGAGGAACTTTAGGAACCCCTAAAATAAAGTAAAAGAATGAAATTGGTTTAGTTTAGTTTATTGTCACGTGTACTGAGGTACAGTCTGAAGAAGGATCTCGAGCCGAAACGTCACCCATTCCTTCTCTCCAGAGATGCTGCCCGGCCCGCTGAGTTCTTGGTTCTTGGTTACTTGGTCCTCCAAAATATTCCAACTGGAATTTAAACTGGAGGTGAAAAGGTTACTCCAGCTTTTTGTGTCTACCTACAGTGAAAAGCTTTTGTTGCACGCTAACCAGTCAGCAGCAAGACAATACATGATTACAATCGATTCATTTATTAAAGGAGACACAAGAAAGTGCAAAAGTGCTGGCGTAGCTCAGCCAGGCAGCATCCTGATCTCGGAGCTGAGTTACTCCAGCATTTTATGGGATGAAAGGAAATGTCTAAGACGAGAAAACAAATATTGTGGAAAAATATTGTCCATGATTCTGGGCACTTAGTATTCCTCGTGAAATTGCAACTGTTCATTTTGTAAACTTAATGAAGTCTGTAGGAAAGGTCTGGCTTTGTACAACCTTATGCATAAAAAGTCATCAGATGACCGCAGCCCTGATGCCTGAGTCCATATTAATAAATGTTGTTCTTCCTCCACGAAGTGTGTTGAGCAGCCACACTTACAGATGCAGACATGCACGAACACACACAGGCATCCGCACGTGCACCAAAACTGCAAACAAACACGTGCACACGTGCGGACACACGCTCAGAATTCGTCAAATGTACAACAGGCATACCCGCAGGATATCCCCAGCATTTGTAAACACATCCTTGTCGCTACCCTTGGTTACAGAAGCAAGACCAGTGGGGGCACTGAAAGTCTTGTTAGCTGCACCAAGTAACACAAAGCAGTGAGACAGGAGGTTCTGCTGTTAGACAAACTCCAAGCTCAAATAGACCTTGTAATCTCTAGACTGTTCAAACAGTTCATCGTTTTAAAAAAAAGACTCCGTTAAAAACTAGAAGGAAGCCGTCCTTTGCTCAGGGCTTTGTTGCATTATTAACAAGCAAGATTTATGTATTAAAAATGTAGAAACAAGGAACAGCAGATGCTGGTTAAGACACAAAGGACAAAAAGAGCTGGAGTTACTCAGCAGGTCAAAGAAGGACCTGAAGAAGGGTCTTGACCCGAAACCTATCCATGTTCTCCAGAGATACTGCTAGGCCTGCTAAATTACTCCAGCACTTTGTGTCCTCAAGGTTTATGTATTTAGGACTTGTGTGTTCAACATCGTGCTTATAATTACAATTACGAGCATTTGCCTCTACGTATAAATAATGAATCAATATTTTAACCTAAGGCCATCTTATGGGTTTAACCTTAAAGATATTTTGATAATTTCTAAACTATAAAATTACTCAATATTAATAATGGTCCAAGATCTGACACATCAGAGGGAGCTGTATTTGTTGGGTTTTACTCTTTCACTTTCTGGAGAGCTTCTAGTGCACTAATGGGATCCCCATTCGAGGAAGGATGCTCGGGAGCGGGCATAGTGAAGGTTTACAGAAAGTACAACCTGGTAACGTGAAGATGCAGACACAACAAATTAGCATTATTTCACCTAATTATGCAACAATTCGTAACTTCTAAGGTCCAGATTGTGTCTGATCAGTCTCACCACCCACACTCACTTCACCTGTGATTACTGTGGCTTTGCTCCCCATTCGTAGCCCTCCAAGACCTATCGGGCTGGTGGCATAGTTGCCACAGCTGTTCAGCAGGTTGGTACCATCCATGAACAATAACTGGGCCTCAGGTGACAGGTGTGGAGCTGCCACACCTAGAGCATCCTGTCAAAACCCCCTGCTATCAATGACTTGATGGCCTGAGAAAGATGAAAATAGTTCAAATTGGTTGAAATAATTTAAATAATTATTATTTAAATAAATTCTCCTAAAAACTTATTTTGGTCTGGAAATTAATTACAAACGTTAAGTTCTTAAATGTGAGACATCATATCTCTATTATGGCTTCTCTCTGTTCCTTTAAAACAAGAAGATGCAATCCATTCAGACTAGAACCTTAATCCGCTAAGTTTGATAAGGTATTGAATGTGCACCCGTTTCCTGTTGTAAGTTCTCTTGTGTCATTAGGCATTTCATTATGTGCATGTGTTCTATTTCTCTGGTGAATACTGAAACAAAATAATGATAGAATATTTTTGCCATCTCCCTGCCATTAGCCACGGTTTTGTCCTCAGCATCCCTTATAGCCCCTATTCCTATCCTGCTTTTAATTCTTTATTACTGATGTATCCCTGAAATATTTCACAACATTGATTTATATTCCTGGATAATTAAATTTGCAACCCCTCTCCCACATGCTCCCCCTCCCCCTCCCCCTCCCACCCCACCTCTCACCTGTGCCCCACCTGGACTCCCACTTGTTTCTTCTCTACCCCACCTCCTACATTCCTTCCTCCAGCTTCACAATTTGCAACTCTACCATCAGTCTGTCTCACAACCTCTGCTGTAACCTCTGGCCTTTGTTCCAACCATCTGCCTTTCAACCCCCCTACCATGTCCGCCTATTACCTGCCATGCTTTGTCCTGCCTCGCCTCTCTCCCAGCTTTCATCCCCCACACCCACGCAATCAATCTGAAGAAGCATCCTGACCCCAAAAAATCACCTAACCATGTTCTCCAGAGATGCTGCCTGACCCGCTCACTGAGTTATTCCAGGACTTTGTGTCCTTTTGTGTAAGCCGGCATCTGCCATTCCTTGTTTCTACTAATTAAATTTCATGTTTCCCCTTTGCATTACTTTTATTTGCTTCTCTAATAATTACTACATATCTTTCAAGAATTTCATTGTCCTATCTGGGACACATGACAATAAACTCTCTTGACTTGACGACTTCATTTTGGACTCCTCCACCATTTATCCATTTCACGTATATCTTTTATTACCTTCAAATTATCCCTTTTGTCCTCATTCGCCAATGATGTTACTTGAATGATAATTAGCTCTTTTCATGCAGCAAAACAAATTTTCCATGCACTCTGTTGAACGCCATTGTAATTGTTTCCCAATATTGAAGTTCTAGTGTTAGAGCTAACAGCAATTTGAATACAACCAGTGTATTTTAATATACATTCATTTGATGTTGAATTGTATCCTCACAACAATCTGCAATAATTTGGAGAGGCATAATCAGTAAGGTTGTGAAAATTACTCCAGTTTATTTTATTTGGGTTGTAAAATATTCTGTCAGTCTGACCAGTGAATGTCACACACACCTAATTTGCTCACTTTTCCAATTTACACTCCAGACATGCAAGGATAAGGGCTGGAAATTAGCCCTAAATGATGAACACGCAGAAAGCAGACCATGAACATGATATTGCTGAATGAACTAATCAAACTCCTATGTCAAATTAACACTTCAATTTCAGAATGGCAAAGCAAGGTCGGAAAAAAAATTAATCAAATAAAACCAAGAGGACATAAGTTTCTCCATCAGAAGGTGTAAAAATGTGACCAAAGACCAAGTGACAATTTTATATTCTGCTCAAAGTGTTACTTCTTGGCAAGTGGAAATCACGCACCATTAAAAATAAACATGGACAGTGAGCAGGCAAGCTTGGTGCAATGAAATTCTCACAGTCTGCTTTAAAAGATTAAGAAGGAGTTCTCTTAAACAAGCAAGATTAATTAGTAAGTGTGTCAGGGGTTATGGGGAGAAGGCAGGAGAATGTGGTTAAGAGGGAGAGATAGATCAGCCATGATTAAATGGCAGAGTAGACGATGGGCCGAATGGCCTCATTCTGCTGCTATCACATGACCTTATGGGAGCAAAATGGGTAAAAACCGCTCACAGTTCAGCACAAGCCAGGTGCTTTGAAGATGAGCAATTCATCTTCAAAGATGAGCAAACTCATCTTCAAAGTTAACCAGTACATCTGGAGAGTTGAAAGAGATTTAGAAATTGGACAGGGTATCAACAAACATCATCTCCTGGGAAATGGTCAATTTCAACAAATCCAGCTCAATAGCTCCAGTTGGTTGCCCACATGCTGGGCTAGATCTTTGAGAAGTAAGAATGTCAGAGGAGATTCACAAGTAGAAGTCGTACAGTAAATTTCCTCAACTTATTCCGAACATTACCCTGTGATCTCCTCCTCTCGCAGGGCAAAATAATAAGAATGGCTAAACTTGTGCAAGTTGGTGCACAGGTCTGAATACTTCAATAACAATGTGAAAGAAACGGTTACTGTGAGAAATGGATGCAGAATCCAAAACATGTTCCACTTGAAGCATTCAGAGAAATACGTGGAAACAGACCATTTATCACAACCAGCAAGTCAGCTTTATGGCTAGATAGTCATCTCATTCAACCAAAAGTGGCCACCTTTATAGTATTCAAGGATGGTCTTCTATAGGGTGGTGTTTACTCACCCGCATTCATTTTTAAATGTGGTTGCTGAAGTTATAACAAAACCTCAATGAATGTACAGAAAGACAGGGATTGGAGTAGGGGGGAGGGATTCTCATCGGGTTTGTCCTTCCTGATTCACCAGTACTCTGAGGCTAACATCCAGATTCCTTGTAATTCACAGTTGTACACGCAGTAACTTTATAATTGAAGGACACAGACAAATGGAAGTGACCTTCAGAGGTTTGAAAGAGCCACTGATTTGATGAGGCCATAATTAGAATCCAGATGGTGCCAGAGTGTTTCTATAGAAATCACAACAGCCTTGTGTCCGGATATTAACCAGGACTGTTCAGAGCTGACAGAAACTGCAGGAAAAATTTTCAACCTTAACTTACAATGAAGGAAAATCTATGACCACTCGTTCAAGCTGAAAAACAAAAACACTTTGCTGCATTAAAGCCCTGGTCAATGACAGGTGGGATTTAGGGGGAAAAATGAACTATTGGCATTCTCTAAAATGTTCTTGGTATTAATGTTAACTGCCTGATGAATAGTACAAATGCCCGAGAATGTGACTGAGATTAAACTGTTGCCAAAATAATGGGTATTTGATCTTTAACACGGAAGGCACAATTTTAAAATAAATTGTAATGCTTAAACTGACAACAGTTGTTATTTTTTCTGCGTTGTCCTTTCAGGGATATTATAATTACTTTGTTCCACTTGAAATCTGGCCTGTACTGAATTACCTCACCTTTATGATATCTATCTATATTACTAAAGGTCTGATTCTTCCTGTTGTTCTGTATATTGATTTTAGAAAAAACGCTGCCACTTATGGCTGTGATTTTTTGGCCATCTAACTCAGAGTCCCCCTCCGCTGCGTAGGACAAGAGGATTTTTTCCATCGATGAAAAATAAAAGAGTTATTAGTGTTTAAAAAATGTTGAGATTCACTCTCCTGATGGCCACGTTCCTTCCAGAGGGACTATAAAACCTGGATGTGTTGAGTGCCTCAATCAGTCTCTGCAAGATGGGGGAGCGAGAGGGTCACGTCTCTCAGTCTGAGCTGTGAATAACACTGAACACATGTCTACTCAACTGTGAGTGGTTTTACTAAACTGTCAGTGCCCTTAATGTGGTTTGAAAATATAGTTTGGAAATGCTAAAGCTGTGTTGCCTTTGGTTTGGAAATGCTAAAGCTGTTTTGCCTTTGGTTTGGAAATGCTAAAGCTGTGTTGCCTTTGGTTTGGAAATGCTAAAGCTGTGTTGCCTTTGGTTTGGAAATGCTAAAGCTATGTTGCCTTTGGTTTGGAAATGCTAAAGCTGTGTTTCCTTATTAAAGTTGCCTTGCCTTCTATATAAAGAAAAGTCTAATCTTGACCACTTCCTGTTTGCGATTTTAGAAAAAACGCTACCACATACGGCTGTAATTTTTGGCCATCTTAGAGTCCCCTTCCTGTCATCAGGTGCCAAGGAATTTTCCCATTGATAAAAAATAAAAGAGTTATTAATGTTTAAAAATGTTGTGATTCTCTCTCCTGTCAATGCCACACCCCTTCTGGTGGAAGGGGGGGAGGGACTATAAAACCCAGAAATGTGGGCGTGGCTCAGTCCTCAAGATGGAGGAGGGAGAGGTAACAACTCACTGTCTTTAATGGCCTTGCACCTTGCTTGAAATGGCATGAAACTGCACTTGAATTTGGTGGACTTGCACCCTGCTTGAAGTCATAAGAAACTGCACTTGAATTTGGTGGCCTTGCACCCTGCTTGAAATGGAATTTCAAGGAATAGCCATGAGTCAACTGCCAGCCCACTGGCCGTGAATGAGTGAGGTGCCAGCACAACAGGCTTGAGTGACTGAGCCGCCAGCCCTAGAATCCATTTGGCCCACAATGTCCATACTAGCCCTCTGGAAATCAGTCCCTTCAGCCCACAACACCCATGCTGGCCCTCCAGAAAGCCTCACCCCCCCCCCCACCGCATTGGCCACCAATATTGGAATTGGTGGAGAGGTGGAAAATTGCGTTGGGGGTCCAGCCCTCTCGTGTGATGCCGTGCCCCTCAATCCCCACCCCTCAATCTCTACCCCCTGCTTCTCCCTCTCTACACCTCTCCCACTTAGTCTAGTTATAATATAAAACTCTGATCTTGGATATTTAGTTGTGGGTTTGCTTGCTTGCTTGCTTGAACTTTTCTTGATTCACATCACCTTGACATCACCTTTCCCACCCAATCGTCTGTCACGCTGGTGAATGGGCATCCCCTCGCAGAAGCCACGGTGGGCCGGCCCTCCGCTGCTTTTGACCGTCCTCAGATCGCTCCGGCCTCAGTCTGGTCCACGCCGGCCGCAGCCTAGGTCGGGAAGATTTTGCTCCACAACCTGGGCAGGTGCTGCCTCTACCCCCTCCCCCTCCCTCTCTACCCACCCCCCAGGACAGAGAAAGAGAGAGAAAGCGGGGGAGAGGAGAGGGCAGAGGGAGGAGGCGGGAGAGGGTGAGGAGGGAGGGTGAGGAGGAGAGGGCGAAGGAGAGGGGGGGAGGAGAGGGGGGGAGAGGGGGGGAGGAGAGGGGGTGAGGGGGCCCTCCCTATATGCCCCCCCTCCCTCACGGCCTCCCTCCCACTCTGCTCCCCATCCCGCTCTGCCCCCCCACCCCTCTCTGCCCTTCTCCCCCTCCCTCTCTTGGGAGTGGGGAATATTGGGACCTATGGGTAAGTGGTGGAGTATTGCATTCAGGAACCAGCCCTCCCCTGTGACGCCGTTTCCCCCCCCCATCCCTCAATCTCAACCCCCCCTTCTCCCTCTCTTCACCCCTCCCTCTCCCTCTCCACCCCCCCCCCCTCGCTAGCCGTGCCTGCGCAGTTGGGGGTTATGCATGTGGATAGGGCTGGGGTTGGGGTAAAAGGAGCGAATGAATAATATTAATATAATATCAAGGAGGGGTTAGTGTGTGTGAGGGGTAGTTAGTGTGTGTGACGTCGAAGGCCGCCCAACCCCCCCACCCCCGCAACCGCGGGTTGAGGGGACAGGACCCAATGGGTCCCCCTTGGTCCAGTATTATTATAAAACTCTGATCTTGGATGTTGTGAGTTTGCTTGCTTGCTTGCTTGAACTTTTTCTTTGATTCACATCTCCTCAAAAACCTGACGTGGTAACAGTGACATTTTTACATATTCCGATAGAGATTTACCTCATGATCTCAAAATTCCCCTCATCGGAAAGTTTAATTTATGATTTCCCGAGTTTTTTACTAAAATTTTTCAACTATCTGTCATCTTTTGAAAATCTAACATGGTGAAGTGAGCTGGATGACAATGCCTCTACCACCTGGGTAGGTGCTGCCTCTACCCCCTCCCCCTCCATCTCTACCCACTCACTGGGGCAGAGAAAGAGAGAGTCAGGAGTGAAGGGAGGGCGTGGGGAGGGGGGTGGAGGCGGGGTTGAGAGGGGGGGAGAAGAGGGGATGGGGGAAGAGAGAGAGGAGAGAAGGAGAGGGGAGGAGGGGGCCATCCCTCTCTGCCCCCCTCTCTCTGCTCCCCCATCCCTCTCTGCCCCCCTCTCAGCTCCCACCTTTCTGCTCCCCCCTCCCTCTCTGCCCCCCTTCTTCTCTGCTCCTCCCTCCCTCTCTGCCCCCCTCCTCTCTGCCCCCCCCCCCCCTCTCTCCCAGCCATCCCCTGCGACGCCGCCCCCCCACCCCTCAATCTCTACCCCCTCCTTCTCCCTCTCTACCCCCCTCCCCCTCCCTCACCAACCCCCCCCCCCCCCCCCCTAGCCACGCCTGCACAGTTGGGGGTTATGCGTGAGGGGATAGGGCTGGGGATGGGGTAAAAGGAGCGAATGAATAATATCAAGAGGGGGTTAGTGTGTTTGGGGGGTGGTGCTGAAGGCCGCCCTCCCCCCCCACAACCGGGCATTGAGGGGACGGGACCCAACGGGTCCCCCTTGGTCTAGTATATTTTTAAACCTCTCAGGACCAATTAAGAATAACCTCATTTTCTTGTGAGGTAGTCCTGCACGTGATAAAAATCCTCTCTCGTTTATTTTTCATTTCCTTTCCCCCATCATTAGCAGTCATGCTCTCCCTGTCTAGGCATTTAGTTTCAAGAATCCCTATATCAACCTTAAAAGAACTCCTCTTCCAACTTCCCTTAAAAATACCGCTTTAATCAAGAATTAGACCACTTGTCTTTGGCTGGGTGTAACATTATTTCATAGAAACATTGACATTTTTTAATGATTTCTCTGTGTAATGCACATGAATACCTTGCTAAAGTATTATCTCAGTTCAAGCTGTTTGATACTTATACGCCTCGCATGCCTACAGGATTCAGTGAGGATCACTTTCTTTCTTGTAAGATGTTTCTATGAAGAATTCCAAAGAGTAAGAGAACAACATTTTAAATCCCATTCATGTTGACGGGGCTCTCCATCCTTCTTATCTGCAGAAATTCAAATCCTGAGCAGGCCCCTAATAATAATGAAAATGTTCAAAACATTCACGTTTCTAAGAAATCGATAAATTGTCATTGGGTTTCACAACTTCATTTCTATCAATGGTTTCACCATGCAAGCAAATAATTGGAAGCATTTTCAATTTCCATAAGTTTGAAAGGTGCACCAGCTGAAGAACTGGGCAGCAAATATGGGCCACTGAATTGGAGACTTGGGATTAAGATCAGTGGCAGTACTATGTTGATTATTTTAGTCCCATGATGTGGAAGACCATGAGACAAGTTGCAGTCAGATTGTTCCCAGCAATGCAAGAAAGGTGCCAAAAGACTTTTGAACCCATATAATTTATTATGCACACTCATTCATTGTTTTTAACATCCTCTGCAAAATTCCTTATTTTAACTCTCAAATGTGTGACTACCTTGATAGGGATCCATTTCTTATCACTTTCCAAACTACCCTGGAAACGGCACTTTTTGGCTGGGATCTACACACTGAATTTAAGATTCTGACAACCCTGCTGAAATGATCTGACATATGGTATGATGGTGCACTGATTAAATTAGATGACCAGTAACCCCGCCAGGTTCGGAGACTTTTACTTTGTTTCTCTTTGGTCGGAAAAAATGCCCTCTCAGTGCACTTAAAGATCAGTTGTGGTCTTCAACATACGCCAGGCAACAACAAAAGGAAGAGATACAAATTCCATTAGAGAGAACTGCCTACATTGCAGCAATAAATTGTTGGGGACATGCCAAACTTCCTAAGCCTTCTAAGGAAGCAGAGGCGTTGTTGTACTTTCTTGGACATTGCATCGATATGGATGGTCCAGGACAAGTTGCTGGTGATATTTACTCCTAGGAACTTGAGGCTTTCAACCATCTCTACTTTGGTGCCGACAATGTACATGTACTGCTTCGCTTCCTAAAGTCGATCACTATCTCTTTCGTCTTGCTGACATTGAGAGAAAGGTTGTTATCTTGACATAAGGTCACAAGCTGCTCAATCTCCTTCCCGTACTCTATCTCGTCATTATTTGATATCCAGCCTACAACGATGGTGTCGTCTGCAAATTGAATTGGATGAATACTTGGCTGCACAGTTGTGGGTGTACAAGGAGTAAAGAAGGGGGCTGGGACTGCATCCTTGTGGAGCACCAGTGTTAAGGATTATCGTAGATGATGATTTGTCCCTTATTCTCACTGATTGTGGTCTGTTGGTCAGTAAGTCGAGGAGATCTAGCTCACTCTAAAGCAAAAGTCTCACTGTATTACAAAATAGCTTTGTCACATCAAATAGTTAAAATTAGAAAGGAAGGGGTCAGTTGCTAACGTGAGTAATGGTCCCATTAAGTCAGCAATTGCACTGATTTTTTATCTGCCAACATTGGCCATGTGGCTTAGGGAATGTGCCATTTACCCTCTTTGAATCACTGATGGATAAGCTAAACAGATGAATGATCACAATGATTTTTGAAGGTGGTTCATTTTGCAGCTCTGCAACCAGAGGTTGGCTTTGGGCATCATCTGCACGAATGCCACCTGCCCACTTTCCATATGAAAATGATCACCTTATACAAACAAGCTTACCTAAATAAATAATATTCACATACCATTGCTTATATTGGGCTTAATTTAGCCAGTTCGCATGTAGGAATGTGTGGTAAAAAATGTGTTCAGATGGTATTACATAAAGGAGGAATGTTGGATATCAGAACACCTTTCTGGTCTTCAATTTGTTCAAGAGAGCAGCTGTGTACAACTTGGTCATTTACACCTCCTATATTTACAATGCACAATCCTGCAATCTTATCTTTAAACCTGTTTACTCTAATGAAACTAATGATAATCTCCTCAGAAGATAATGACAGAAGAAACCGATACAAGGGACTACAGATGTTGGAAGGTGAAACGAAAGAACCAAGCCGTTCAAGGAACTCAGTGGGTTGAGCAACAAGTGTATGGAAAGGAATCGTCAGCATTATCTGATTAGGCCAAAATGTCGACAATTCATCTCCCTCCACTGTGTTCTTCCAGTAGTTTGGGTTTTCTGTGCTTCTGTGCTGGACGGTATATACAATCTACAGAAATATTCAACTGTCGGTGACTTGCAGGCACCAAAATAATATTTTTGATTCTTCGGCTTTTGATTTTTATTCTTGGGACATAGCGTTTCCAAGAGGCAGTTTCCATTTGTCCAGTCAGTTCTGCCCGTTTCCCTGAGTCATGGATTGCTGCAGATGAAAGGTGAGTTCTCATTATCAAGAGATAGCCCAGTGAAGCCAGCAGAAAACTCAGGTACCACTGCAAATAGTATCACTCCAAGGAATGCTGTATCCAGCAGTCCAGCACAAGTACCCTACTCAGAAATACTAACACCTTTTGGGACTCCTTAAGTGGGAAATAGCCTACTATTGTTTTTCACTCGTTATATAGTTCATTTCCTGCTGTTCCTTCTATCATCCATGTAACCTTATGTGGCAGCAGTTAGATTTATGGAAGATACATAGAATATCGAACACAGAACAGTACAAATACAACGGTTCTTTGACCCATAATGTTTGTGTCAAACATGATGCTAGGATAAACTAAACTCATCTTCCTGCACTTGATCCATATAGTTCTATTTCCTGCATATCCAGGTGCTGTCTAAAAGCCTCATCAATGGGCGAGAGAAATTGGGAAGGATTATCTATTCCATCACTCAGTTCCAAATTACATTATGAAGGAACATTAAGCATTTTGGACTGAATATCCCTGGTTGACACTGGCAAATTGCATAACAAACTCACAGAAGCCTAAGTGACGGGTTCTGGAAAAACACTGAGTCACATTCTAAACCCAGCTCATTATCTCCTTGGGACAAAAGGTTAAGAGTTTAATAAAAGAACAGTCACTGTAAAATACATTATCAAATGAGTTATGGAGATTTCCCAGCAAGATATTTCTTAGTGGTTCACCATTCAGAACATTGACACTGCTGAAATTATGCTCCCGACATTACTTTGTCCTAGCAGTGATACTCAATAGTTTAAACATTCAAATGCATTAATCAATTTTGAAATGGAACATTACATTTGAGAGGTGGTGCAGAAATTCACTAACATTTTCAATATTGTGCTGTAGATTCTACTTGAGTGGACCAAGCAAGGTTTTAGACACTTCTCTCTGGATAGTGGCAATATACAGCTTTCTGCAAACAAAATTAGAGCACATGGTATTGGGGGTAGGGTGTTGACGTGGATAGAGAATTGGTTGGCAGACCGGAAGCAAAGAGTAGGAGTGAACAGGTCCTTTTCAGAATGGCAGGCAGTGGCGAGTGGAGTGCCGCAAGGCTCAGTGTTGGGGCCGCAACTGTTTACCATATATATAAATGATTTGGAAGTGGGAATTAGGAGCAACACTAGCAAGTTTGTGGATGACACAAAGCTGGGTGGCAGTGTGAACTGTGAAGAGGATGTTAGGAGGTTGCAGGGGGACCTGGACAGGTTGAGTGAGTGGGCAGATGCGTGGCAGATGCAGTATAATATAGATAAATGTGAGGTTATCCACTTTGGCAGCAAAAACAAGGGGGCAGATTATTATCTCAATGGGGTTAGGTTAGGTAAGGGGGAGGGACAGCGAGACCTTGGTGTCCTTGTACACCAGTCACTGAAAGTTGGCGTGCAGGTGCAGCCGGCAATGAAGAAAGCTAATGGAATGTTGGCCTTCATAACAAGAGGATTTCAGTACAGGAGTAAGAGGTTCTTCTGCAGTTGTATAGGGCTCTGGTGAGACCACATCTAGAGTATTGTGTACAGTTTAGATCTCCTAATTTGAGGAAGGACATCCTTGTGATTGAGGCAGTGCAGCGTAGGTTCACGAGATTGATCCCTGGGATGGCGGGACTGTCATATGAGGAAAGATTGAAAAGACTAGGCTTGTATTCACTGGAGTTTAGAAGGATGAGAGGAGATCTTGTAGAAACATATAAAATTATAACAGGACTGGACAATCTAGATGCAGGAAAAATGTTCCCAATGCTAGGTGAGTCCAGAACCAGGGGCCACAGTCTTAGAATAAAGGGAAGGTCATTTAAGACTGAGCTGAGAAAAAACCTTTTACCCAGAGAGTTGTGAATTTATGGAATTCCCTGCCACAGTGGAGGCCAAATCACTGGATGGATTTAAGAGAGAGTTGGATAGAGCTCTAGGGGCTAGTGGAGTCAAGGGCTATGGGGAGAAGCCAGGCACGGGTTATTGATAGCGGACAATGAATGGCGGTGCTGGCTCGAAGGGCCGAATGGCCTCTTCGTGCACCTATTTTCTATGTTTCTATGCTTGTATATCAATTGAGGATCAGTGTTAAGGTAGCAAGCAGACCAACAGTGGTATAAGCATCTACATTTAAATATGGATATAAACCTTTCTGTTGTCAACCTACAGTGCCATCGCCAGTTGGAATCTTATTCACTGCTTGAAGTCAAATATATTAAGATCATTTAAGGCTTTTATCAAGGTATTTTTATCAAACTATTTTTTTAATACACAGAAACACATTTCAAATGGTCACATCACAGGCTGCACCATGACCCATGTTGCCTTGATGGAAGGCATCATAATTGCTTTCTTAACTTTTCTGCTTATTTTCTGATTCCAACTGTTTATCAATTTTGGAGGATTGTTGTGAATCATAAATTCCAACTCACCCGCCACTAGATAATTCAGTCCACAGCTTCACACCACAGTACAACATGTAATCTGCTGCTAGTTAAGGTCCACACTTCTTTGGGATGGTAGAGGGAAGGTTGGAACAGAACAGGGGGTGCCATACCTTCCCTTGTGGACCCAACCAGGCAATCTTGCTCTTCTGGCCTCATAAACCAGCAAGAGATCGGTGAATTTGGGCCCCATTGCCTTGCAGTTGGCTCTAACTATTCATTCTCACGGAAATAAAACGGAGAGCTTAAAATCATAGCCTGGTTGGATATATTTGAAAGAAAATCCTGGCTCCCTTTAGTTAGTGGCTTAGTTGCCTCTCAATAATCATATTAAAGACCACAGTTATAATAAGTGGGCTAATTCATCTGCCCACTTTTGTGGATTTCACAAGAAAGAGAAGGTTAAAAATTGTTCCATGTCTTTCAATTCACTTCTTAAAATCAATGGTAATCAAAAAGATGATTATTTTTTCAATAGCCATGCTGAAAGGGAGCATAGGATTCAAACTCATGGGAGGCAGGAATACAGGAAATGACTGTAAGTGCTGGTGGTGGAGGCACATACAATAGGTGCATTTAAGAGGACTTTAGATAGGCACATGGATATATAGGAAATGGAGGGATATGCTTAACGTTCAGACAGATAATATTAGTTTAACGTAGAATCATGTTTGGCACAGACAGGGTGGACCAAAGGGTCTGTAACTGTGCTGCATTGTTCTAGCTTCTATGTCATCTGTAATGAAGAACCAAAATGAGACCAGTGCAATTCAAGAGACAAGACTCAAATGTTAAGAGTCAAGAGTGATTTATTGTCACATGTCCCGAAACAGAACAATAAGATTCTTACTGGTAGCAGCACAGCACGTATGTAAACATAGTACACTGTAAACATCATAATATACATCAAACAATAATATTGCAAGGACAAAAGTATTGCTCCCAAATCTATATAGTTTGGAACTTGGAAGTTTGTAGTGTTTAATAGCCTGATGGTTGCAGGGAAGACATTGCTTCTGAACCCAGACATTACAGGTTTCAGGCTCCTGTACCTTCTTCCCGATGGCTGGAATGAAATAAGAATGTGGCCATGGTCAAGAGCGGAACTTGCTATCAAAACATGGAGGGGACCGGGGGACAGGGGGGGACACAATTTTTTTGCGGCCGCGCATGCATGCGCACTCACACACACACATGCGCGAGGCTTCGGAGGCTCAATCCAGCGCTAAATGCAGCTCAACTCTGTCTGTGTCGCTGGGTTAACTACAGCCCTGACTGGACTGACGGGACACCGGCGCTGCTTCTCCATGCTGCCCATTTTTCCCGCAAGCCCAGGCAGGTTAACCAGGCAGGTTAACCAGAGCTGGGTTTAGCGCTGTTTCTCTGCGCTGGCTGTGGGCCTGGGGGTACAGCTCGCGTCTGACTCCCGACCTCTCTGGGCACCCATGGGGGGGGGAGGGCACTCGGGTGGGGACGGGACAGCGCCGGAGGCCCGGCCGGGATCGATCCTGGCTGTGGATGAGGCGCAGGTCTGTGCCACGTCTCCCTCCTCCAATCATCGCACTCTATCCTCAGTCCCACCACCCCCACTCCACCCTCCTCCAATCATCATGCTTAATCATCATGTCCCGCCCCCATTGCCTGCTGACCGACGTCTCTCTCGTCCAATCGGCGCCCTCGATCAGCAGTCCCACCTCCAATGTCTCGCGGAAAGCGGAGATTTTATTATCCGGATTACAAAAACTTGGGGGGGGATGTCCCCCACCTCTCAAAACATGGGGAGGACGTGTCCCCTCTGCCCCCCCCCCCTCTGGTATGGGTCTCTGATGATACTGTTTGGTTTATTTTAGAGACATAACGCAGAAACAGGCCCTTCGGCCCACCAAGACCGCACCCACCTGCGATTCCCGCACATTAACACTATCCCAGGGACAATTTTATATTTAACCAATTAACCTACAAACCAATATGTCTTTGGAGTGTAGGAGGACACCAAAGTTCTTGGAGAAAACCCACACAGTTACAGGGAGAACGTACAAACTCTGCATAGACAGCAACCGTAGTCTGGATCAGAATCTCCAAACACCTTCTCATTGTGATGGAAAGCAAAAGTCTTATCTCTTTCCTGTCCTTTGTTCATCTCCCGTGGTCAGGCAGCCTATCTGCAACATCGAGGTGACCGGGGCTCCCGATGTTAAAGCCCCCGGCGGGCGATGGTAAATCCCGCGACCATTTAAGCCGAGCCCAGCGATGTAAGGTCCTGCTCCGGGCTGATTCAAACCCCTCGATTCGGGCGGACGAAGTTGCCATTGCGGGAGCTACAAAATCGGTCTCCCACCCACTTGCAAGCTCCCGACTCCACCATCCACAGGGCCCGCGGCCGAAGCTCCGAAGCTCCGATGTCGGGTCGCAGACGCAGCCGCAGCCACCGCGCCACCACAGCTCCGCGATGGTGAGTCTGCAGGCGCTACGTCTGGAGCCCTCAGGTTGATTCCGGTTGGAGGCCGCCAGCTCCACGATGTTAGGCACAAACGACCACGAAGACACGACAAGGGAAAAGTCACGTCCCCCATTCAGGGAAGAGATTAAAAAGTTTCCACCCACCCACCCCCCGCCCCCCCACATATACACGGCTAAAATAAAACAAAAAACATACTCCCAACAAGCCAAAAGAAAGAAAAATAGACTGACGGACTGCATGTAGCCGCTGCCACAAGGCGCCGCCACTCCATTACTTCAAGTCTTGTATGTCCAATGCTCCAATCTATGAAGGCATTCCATATGCCTTCTTTACCATTCTATCTTTCAGAGAGCTATGGATTTTGACTACAAGATTTTTCTGCACATGAATGTTCTCAAAGGTCTTGCCATGCATTAAACATATTTTTTCTACTTTAAGGGATGGATACATTCTCCAAGTCGACGTGCAGCCAAATCGTCAGGCTGCTAGCAACATTTAGATGTGCCTTTCAACTGGGTCATCATGAGAATTAAAGAACAGTTGACTTTTCTCGGTCCATAAGCAATCTATGTGCCAAAATTCACCTGTTGACTGCCGGAGTAATGGTTATCCATACTCAGCATGATATTTTGTTTTTCATTTCAGAATTTATTTAATTAATTGAATTTCAATTCCCCAGTTGCCATGGGGGAATTGAAGAATGAGGTCAGATCATTAGCTCAAGCCTCTGATTCCTCTGCTGTAGAATAACCACTATGAACCCATTAACCCATGAGAGATCATGTACAAGATAATGAAAAAAGTCTGGAAAACTGCTGAGGAATTCTTCTGATGATTGGTAATTAAACATAGCAAGAAACTTGCCTAAGGCCTATTTCATTTCCAGGGATTGCACATGGTGGCACATGGTGGCTTAGCATTGTAATCTATTATCTTCCCAAAATGTTTGATGACATTATTTGGAGAAAATTGTCATGCAAAGAGTTACTTCCATTGCAGCTGATAGCACTGAGTGTCAGATGAGTTTCTTCAAGATAATGAAAACATAAAGTGCTGGGGTAACTCAGCATCTCTAGAGTATGTGGACTATGTGACACATCAGGTCAGGACTCTTCTTCAGACTGAGACAAAGCCTGGCAGGTGTAGGGTGGATACTGGTGAGGAGGATTTGATGGGCACTGGGGTGGACGAATGCAGGAGATGAAAATGTGTCAAAAGGGTGTAAGATAAGGAGAGAAATGGAGTGAAATGTGAAGCCAGAGGGAGGAATATAGGTGGAAGGAGAAGGAAGGGAGAGGGGATAGGGGGGCATGATAGTAGGAGAAATGGGTACCAGGATGATGTTAACGGCAAAGGAAAGGGGGGGGGGGGGGATAGGGAGAATGTGTTACCTAAAATTGGAGATTTCAATGTTCCTACCATTTACAACTCAATGTCCCTAAGGATCTCGGCCTGAAACATTGTCTATACATGTCCGCCAGAGATGCTGCCTGACTCGTTGCATTACGCCAACAGTTTGTGTTTTTCCTTTATAAACCATATTTGCAGCTTCTTGTGTCTCGATTCTTCAAGAAAATAACCGCTATCACCTTGCCTGCCTTAGCTTGTAATAATAATTTAATAAAATAATTTGAATCACTGATGAGAATGGGAACAGGGAGAAAGAAAATAATGTGCAAAAAAAAAAGATATTGGAGCATGATGTTCACAGAGTTAATGACTTACTGAAACCATTGTGCATTTCAGCTGAATAACACACCATGAGGTGAAACCGTACAAATCTACCTTGGTTTCGACATCCTTTCTAAAATAGTTATGACCCAAATTATGCAAAATGTTACAGCTTGGAGACTCAACCAGTGTTTTGTAATTGCCCAATGCAAGCTGCTATTGTACGCAATGCATTCACTTTATAAAGCCTCCTTTAGTAACTTTCTCAACCTCTTACCTAATTGGGGTTATGTTTATTCACCCTCAGAATTGTCTGTTCCTGCATTCTTTTTTTAAATTGCATCTGCTTTCCACTTTGTCAATCTGCTCGGCAAAGCACATCTCTCCCTGGGTTGTCCTGAGAGGAAGATGGAGCAGATTGGGCAATATCATTTCAAATGGGAAGGTTTCTTATAATAGCATTTAGATTTCTGAGCAGTCCGACTGCGAAGTTATTTTCTTCCATTGGGAACATTTGGAACCAGGTGCCATAGTCTGAGGATAAGACGATGACTATTTTGGAAAGACATGAGGATTTGTTCTTTCAGCATTGAGCATCGCTGCAATTTACAGAATCCGCATGGAGGCTGTCCTAGTCAAGTGTAAAACTTGTTACTTTCGAGGAAAATTATGTTGAGACCAATTATCAAAGCAATTGGGATCTTATTAAATGCAAGAACAGGCCCATGGGTCCGTATCGGCGATTACGCATATTTTGTCTTCTCACTTCCATATAAGATTTTATTTGTATGTCTCAACAGCCTGTTTGCCCATTCCTACCATCTGCTTCCACCATCTCATTTTTATCAACACATTTCTGAGGAGAATATCATCCTCAACATTTGAAATTATTCAAATTCTGATGCAGTAGACCTGTGGTGACGAATGTGACATAGCCTTCCCGTTGCTGTAGCAATGACCATTCATGGGGCAAAATGTCTCTGCAATTGTAGCAAGTCCCAATACCACAGGGACAGAATATAACACAGTCACAGCTGTAAAGGTAATAACTATCCAAGGCCTCATTGATGGTGCTAATTGTTATTGTTCCTAAAGCAACTGACCTTAAAATCATGAGAGGAATTGATTGGGTAGACACACAGAGTCCCGTGCCCAGATTAGTGGAATCACAATGTTTAAAAAACATTTAGACAAGTAAATGGATAGGACAGGTTTAGAGGGATATGGGGTAAACACAGGTAGGTGGGAATAGTGGAGATGGAACATTTTGGCCAGTGTGGGCAAGGGCCTGTTTCCATGCTGTAAGACTCTATGACTCTATTACTCTAAGAAAGTGTGAGCTGGGCTAGTGCATTACATATTGCACTAGCCCAGTGCATTAACCTGAGCGTGTGTTTTAAATATAGTGAAGGTTTTTGCTTTGCCACATTTAGTTGATGGGTTTCACTGGGTGAAAACACTTTCTCTCACATTTTATATATATACTAGACCAAGTGTGGACCTGTTGGAAACACAATATTCCACCAGACTACGCATGCGCAGCTGCCGCATTCAAAATTGTGCCGTTGACGGCTGAAATTAAGTTAAAGTTAATAAAGTGAATAGACCCGTGGAGGCATTTGTAAAGTAGAAGGAAACTTACCCATGCTGTCGTTGTTTCCGTTGTGAGGCGAGGCAAGTACACGCAAAAAAAAAAGGTAATTATTTTGTTTATAAAGTTTAAAATGTGAATAACTTGTATTTTTGTTTGTAAAGTTTTAAATGTCAATAACTTGTAAAATATACCATCAATCTGAACAAAACTTGTATCATTTATATCGCAGAACATTGATGAGTAAGGTGGGCCAAAATTGTAGTGCTATCTTGTACCATTTTGGTGGAGTTTCTGGAACTCACACACACGCATACAAACAAACAAACAATATGAGTATTTTAGTAATTTACTAACTAAGTAAGATCCGTTGGGTCCCAGCCACACGGGAGGCCTGGTCCCCCAATGCAACCCATTCCCCAATGCAATATTCCATCATTGGGTGGGAGAGGTGTGCTGTGGGGGGTAGATGGTGTGGGGGAGGGGGCTGGTATGGGGGTGGAGGAGGGGGGTTTGGGGGGGGGGGGTGTCTGCGGGAGAGGGTGGTGTGGGGTGGGGATGGGGTGGTGGGGTGGGGTTGGAGGGGGTGGTGGGGTGGGGTGGGGGAGTGTTGGGGGGTGTTGGGGGGTAGGGTGGTGTGGAGCGATGGGGCAGTGAGGGGGGTGGGGTGGTGTGGGGTGGGAGGAAGGGAAGGAACAGGGGAGGGGTAAAATAGCAAAGTGGGTGTGTGGGGGGGGGAGGGGTGTGTGTGGGGAGGAGGGGGAGGGGGTAGGGGAGGGTGGAAGGGGGAAGGGGGGTTGTGGGTGTGTGGAGGGGTGGATGGTCACAGCACCACACAGCACCTCCCGGCTCCACTCAGCAGATTCACCTACTCCACTCAGCAGCTTCCCCGACACCACACAGCGGCTTCCCCGACTCCACTCTTGCGGGCTCATTCAGCACGGCTTGTGGACTCAATCAGCACAGATTGTCGACTCAATCAGCATGGCTTGTGGACTCAGCTCCGCCTCCAGTGTTTTTACTCTCCTCGCTCCAGTGATTGACAGAGGGTGCCCAAAAGGGCATTACCTTCATGGAGACTGACAGGCGAGAAGACCAACTGCTGATCTCACGATTTTTTAAACCTTCATAACTTTTGTAATATTCCACCGGTCGAAACAAAACTTGGTGTGCTTGGAGCAGAGGAGACTGGTGAGTAAGTTGGCAAAAAAAATCCTAGCGATATAGGATACCGGTTTTGTGCAAATTTAAAAACAACGCAAACCGGAAGAGGACAAGTTTAGAGTTTTAATGATAGTATAGATAGAATAGACCAAATGGGACCCATTGGGCCCCATACCCCCAATGCAATATTCCACCACTCACAGTTCCCCCAATGCAACCCATTCCCCCAACACAACCCGTTCCCCCAAAGCAATATTCCACCACTCACCCATAACCCCCAAGTGTAAAATGGCAATAACTTGTAGAATAGACAATAGACAATAGACAATAGGGCAGGAGTAGGCCATTTGGCCCTTTGAGCCAGCACCGACATTCAATGTGATCATGGCTGATCATCCCCAATCAGTACCCCGTTCCTGCCTTTTCCCCATATCCCCTGACTCCGCTACCTTTAAGAACCTTATCTTGCTCTCTCTTGATATATAAGATCAATGTGAACGCATCTCACTCTCTCTCTTCAGTCCCCCGTTCCCCATCTCCATTATCTTCCCTCTCCCCACCCTCCACCAACCCTCCTGTGCCTCCTCCCCTCACCCCTTCTCACCCCTCCACTCCTCTAACTTCCCCCTCCGTCCTCCATTACCTCGCCATCCCGCTTCCTACCCCTATCCTCCTCCATTCCCCTCCCATCCCATAGCACTTCCTCAGCCTCCTCTTTTAGTTATCTGCGGATTTTTAAATAACTGAAAGTCAGTCAGTCACTTTTTTTAAATGGACTCTGCCTCCCCGCAGAGCCGCAACGCCGCCGCCCCCAGACTTCACTCCAGCCTCAGCGCCGCTTGTTGTTCACTTTCAAAAGGGAGAGTTAAAATAAGTTGTGAAATAAAATGAGCTTTCCTTGTGACTTCTTGTGACTTCTGAATGGCGGCACAGCAGTAGAGTTGCTGCCTTATAGTGCTTGCAGCACTAGAGATCCTGACTACGGATGCTGTCTGTACGGAGTTTGTACATTCTCGCCATGACCCCGAGGGTTTTCTCCCAGATCTTTGGTTTCCTCCCACACTCCAAAGACGTACAAGTTTGTAGGTTAATTGGTTTGGCATAAGTGTAAATTGTCCCTAGTGTGTTAAGGATAGTGTTAATGTGCAGGAATCGCTGGTTGGGGTTGGCTCCTTGGGCCGAAGGGCCTGTTTCTGCACTGTATCTCTAAACTAAATTAATCTAAACTAAATCAGTCATGATTGAATGGCAGGGTAGTCATTTAATTGAGTAATGTGCTGCCTGAAAGGGTGGTTGAAGTAAATTCAAATGAAACTTTCTGAATTGATTTGGATAAATGTTTTACAAGTTAAGAGAGCTAGCAAGGGAAAAGATATCGCATTGGGATTTTTATGTGCTTCACCAATTATTACACTGCAACAAGTGCCATTTTATAAAACATCTGGCAAGGCAGTTTGTGAAGCAGATTTCCTTGTTCCTGAGAAAGGAAATGCATTCAGTGAGCTGTGTGTCATAGTGATCTATCTGGAGCCAACCTTGCTCTATCGTTAATTGACAATGAGGACACCTAGGGACGATACCAGACTGAGCTAGAGTCCCAGAATAACCACATGGTCACCCGTCAACTGTGGCAAAGCTCGCATGCTATCACTGATGACGTCGGGCAGTGTTGCTGAACTGAACTGAACCTAAAACAATGAAGCAAGCAAAGAGGAAGTATTTTGTTACCATGGAGGCTGTAGCTGAGGTCACTTCCAATCAGAATATCGGCGCTGGTGTGGAGTCTGCCCATCAGAAGCCCTCTACTCTGGGGAGAGGGCTGCCGGTGAGATTCCTACCTAGAACCCACACATGAACACAACAGGCAGCGCAAAGCGAGGAAGGAAACAGAGTGCAGAATATACTGCTACAGCCACGGAGAAAACACAGGGCAAAAAAGTGCAAGGGCCGCCGCGAACCAGAGCAAGGGATCTGGAATACATCCCTGGCTTACGAGATTGCTAGTTCAAAGCTCATCTCATGGTGAAAGATACCACTGGGCATAGGTGGAATCTATTCTTGTCATCAGTTTTGAAAGGATGTGAAGACACTAGAGAAAATGCTCTGGATATTTACCAGAGTGGATTCAGAGGCACAGGGCAATAATGGAGAAGCTCAGAGCAAGAACAGCAACAAGAGATTAGATTGGAGGTGTACAAGACAATCAAATCTCCGTTTGCTGTTCGTGCTCTAAGCCTCTGAATCTTTTCTGGTAAATATTGCATTTAGATGGGAGAATAGATATTAGCTCTTCTGTTCATGGATGGTTAAAATATCAGAGCACCTATTTAAAGGGAAGTGCAAAGACAGAGGCTGAGAGGAAGGATATTAAAACACTTGTAGTGATGATTGAAGTCATTGTAAAGCAGGAAAAATCAGCAAGTTAGCACACAGGTCTTCCACAAATACACAATTTGTTAAGTTGTTGACTTTATCTGTTGAAAAATTGGAAAGATATCCCAGCCTTCTTTTTTCAGTCTGAACAAGGGTGCCGACCTGAAACGTCACCCATCTTTTTTCTCCAGAGATGCTGCCTGACCCGCTGATTCTCCATCACATTGTGTCCATCTTTGGAATAAACCAACATCTGTAGTTCTGTGTTTCTAAGTTGTTGTTCCTCAGGTAAAAGCAGTATCAGGTGGATATACTGCAGGGGAAGACTGGTTTCCCTATATTTAATTTGTACCCACCAATCCTCTATATCCCAATGTCACTACATCAATGTCAAGAAATGCTTCAGACACTGTCTAAAGTGCAGCAGTACTGTCCATTCTAATAAGGAGTCTGGGCATTTGCATCAAAACAGGTAATAAATAAAACCTTTCAGATGCAGCCATCAGTAAGACATATCAGATGAGCAGAACTGCCTTTCACACTGATGAACTGTAGAGGTGATTAACTTTATATCCACAGCTGGAGACTGACTGCACACCAAACCGACCCACACCTAAACCCTCCCGGCCCAGAGCATATATTAGGAAGGAGGTGGTGCAGTGTGCACATTGAGCTGATACTGTAGTATCATTACCAATGCAACAATCATAACATTTGCTCGATTTTATTGTAAAGGGGTGGTCGTTCCGGGCCTGGGACAAGATGAGATGGAATATGATGCGCCTTCAGCCAGCTGTGAAGGACAGAAGCCAATACAACGTATTTTTGAAGGAGATGCCGTTGTCATGGTAATATCTGCCTGGTTGGTGAAATGGCATTCAGATGGAGTGGATCATCTCTGAGTGGATCACAAGATGACTTTCCTTTTGGTGGAACGCCCATTACTCGCGGGACTTAAAAATCCTCACTGTGTGGATGTTACATTGCCTGCTTTATATTATTTCAGAATTATCTCGTGAACTGCCCACTTATCAAGAAACACATGAGAACTTTCGCCGGAAATAACAAACAGGTCAAATTCTTATGTGTCGTAAGTGAAGCATCCTTTATTGAGGTCACACTGTCGATTGTCGGGTTTATGCAGTGATCGTAATGATCCACACTGCCCACTCAAGGCTTCTCATTGTCAGCACAAACTCAGGCAACTGTTAGTGAGGACACAAGCAGTCAACCCCTCACATTGCAGCATATGGAAGGAAGGTGTCAGTTATTGTACAGAATTAAATTAGTTTCAGGAAACAGAGGGGAAGCTGCAATCATAAAGCACAAGGTTTCCCAGCTGTTTTGCAAATGCCATTTCCATGCACTTTTTCACAGTAACATTCACTTTATAAGCTCCAGTAATTTTGTTTTACTTCACAAGTTTAGCTGAACAAATTTTGACATGTTAAATTTATATTCATTAAGTTTCAGCTCAAAATCAACCCCCATAGGTGTTTCTACAGTCTCTTTGAATGGGAAAAATGCAAGTCCCTTCAGGATCACATTCTATGAAGCATAAGGTGGTACAATATGGTTTTAATGGAGGTGGCAAAATCAGATACACAGTCAGAACAAAATCACTGCACTCCTCATTTCTTGTTATCACTTTCTGGGCTGACAAGTTACAAGGCATATCTAACTAACCCATGGGGAACTATCAAACTTGCACTACTTATTGACTGCAATTAGCATTTATTCAAATGTTCGCTTGCTTGAAATGCTCATTGAGGAGTGGCTGCAATTGTATTTACTTTTGTCAATTTGGAGGAGAGATGAGCTACTGGGAACATCTTGCTAATGGCACAGTGCAAATTGCAAAACAATAATAAAGGTGCCACGCACTGCACAGTAAATGGTGTCCACCCTCCAATGGTAGGTGGGCTGCTGAAATGGGGGATCCAATTCAGCTTCTGGTCAACCTCAGCACATCCACAATGAAGGATATTAATATGTGCCCCTCACAAATAATTAACTAAAATATATGTATAACTAGGCCAAGTGGGACCTGTTCCCCCAACACAATATTCCACCACTCACCCGTTCCCCCAATGCAACCCATTCCCCCAATGCAATATTCCACCACTCACCCATAGCCCCCAATGCAATATTCCACCACTCACCCATAGCCCCCAACTGCACAGGCATGGCTCATTTCCCTTCATCCCCCAGCACTCCCTCCCCCTCCTCCACCCTCCCTCTTCTTTCCCCTCTCCTCTTCCCCTCCCCCACTCCCTCCCTTACCTCTCCCTCCCTCTCCTTCCCCTACCCTCAGTCGCTCCCTCCCTCCCTCCCTCCCTCCATAACCCCTCACATCACCCTACCCCCTCCTCTCCCTCTTTCTCCCTTCTCTCCCACTCCTCACCTCTCCCCATACCACTCCCCCACTAAACACATTGATTAAATAACATTTCTCCTCCTGTCCGCCCCCACTTCCTCGCTCTCCTTACAACAATGAAACATATCTCTCATTGCACTGAGCGTCCTGTCTCCGCTCCCCACGCCCTCGCTCTCCTTACAACAATGTTACAAATCTTTCATTGCATGGGGTGTTCTGTAATTTGGTAACACTGTAACAGGCAGGGCAAGTTTTAAAGTGAAAAGTTTGAATTTCTTAAGTGAAAAGTTAATTTTTTTAAAGTTTAGATTGTGAATAATGGAAAAATATAATATCAATCTGAATGGAACGCTTCTGTGCTTTTTAAGGCAGACTTTGTTTATGTAAAGGAGATCCCATTGTGATGTCATTGTGGGGTGGAACACTGTTGATGGGCAGTTTATGTAAACGAGATCCCATTGTGGCATCATCTGCTACTAACTGCCTGAACAGATAAAATATTTTTTTCAAAATGGGGTTTTGTAAAGTTTAAAATGTGAATAACTTGTAAAATATACCATCAATCTGATACAGCACATCACTAGACAATGGTGAGTAAGGTGGGCTAAAAACTGTAGCACTATCGAGTACCATTAAGGCATAATTTCAGGATGTTCTGGACAGACAGACAGACAGACGGACGGACAGACAGACAGACATAGAAACAAACAAGATGAGAGTTTGACAGACAGACAGACAGACAGACAGACAGACAGACAGACAGACAGACAGACAGACAGACAGACAGACAGACAGATAGACAGATAGATAGATAGATAGATAGATAGATAGATAGATAGATAGATAGATAGATAGATAGATAGATAGATAGATAGATAGATAGATAGATAGATAGATAGATAGATAGATAGATAGATAGATAGATAGATAGATAGATAGTTCTGGATATCCATGGACACCTCTGGCCCATAATGTTAAGGATTTATACATGGGCCTCTCCAAAAAAAACTGTAAATCTTGCACAAGCTCTTGAGAGATGACTCAGGTGCAGAGTTTGAATTCCTGCCAAGGTCGCAACTACATTATTCTTTGCGGAGAATTACTCATTCACCTTACTCATAAAAAATATGTTAAATAAATGATCAAGGACTGAGGGCTGGTTAATTTAGAAGAGACCAATATATGATTCAGATGATACCTGTTATCAGGAGTAGCTTATGTAATCCTATTTCATAAGGAAGCTTTCCCAAGTTTTTGAACATTGAACCAGCTTAGAAACATAGAAAAATAGGTGCAGGAGTAGGCCATTTGGCCCTTTGAGCCTGCGCCGCCTTTCAATATGATCATGGCTGATCATCTAACATCCTTACCCTGTTCCTGCTTTCTCCCCATATCCCTTGATTCATTTAGCCCTAAGAGCTAAATCTAACACTCTCTTGAAAACATCCAATGAATTGGCCTCCACTGCCTTCTGTTGCAGAGAATTCCACAGATTCACAACTTGCTGGGTGAAAGATAATGTCCTTGTCTAAGTCCTAAATGGCCTACCCTTTATTCTTAAACTGTGACCCCTGGTTCTGGACTCCCCCAACATCGGGAAAATTTTTCCTGCACTCCTTCAATAGCAATAATGTCTTTCCTCAAATTAGGAGACAAAGATTGCACACATTACTCCAGGTGTGGTCTCACCAGGACCCTGTATAACTGCTGTATGCCCTCCTTGCTCCTAAACTCAAATCATCTCGCAATGAAGACCAACATGCCATTAGCTTTCTTCACTGCCTGCTGTACCCGCATGCTTACTTTCAGTGACTGATGTACACGCACACCCAGGTCTCGTTGTACCTCCCCTTTTCCTACTCTGACACCGTTCAGATAATAATCTGTTCTTTCCACCAAAGTGGATAAACCTCACATTTATCCACATTATATTGCATCTGCCATGCATCTGCCCACTCACCTAACCTAACCAAGTCACCTGCAGCAACATAGCATCCTCCTCGCAGCTCACACTGCCGCCCAGCTTTGTGTCATCCACAAACTTGGAGATGTCACATTTAATTCCCTTGTCTAAATTGTTAATATATATTGTAAATAACTGGGGTCCCAGCACCGAGCCTTGCAGCACCCCACTAGTCACTGCAACAGTTTTGAACAAAAACTTCACGGCTGCTCATTATTCACCCACCTCAAGTTTCCAAAGCCAAACTCTATTCAAGGCTCATCGGTAAATGGGAAATTGCAACACTCCAACAACTCCTGCAACCTCTAATCCCATACCTGTGATCCGAATAAATATATTTTCCTCATCATCCAACACCCACCCCCTGTCCAACTTCACAAACTGCCTAACAAGAAATGAACCTGGCTTTCTTGATGTGAATCCAACATGCTCTAGGTGTAAACTCATCACAATCTCATACTCTGCTGTTATTCCGATACGTGTGAAATCACATCAATATTTCCAATATATTATGTTGCATCGGCAATTATTTTCCTCACACAGTGATGAGTCTTCATGCAATTAACAAGCTTAGTTTATTTTTGCAGATGCACCAAGCCTTTCCATTTTGGTTCTGTCACTCTTCCTCAGTATCTGCTTATGAGTAAGCTGAATGGATTTATGCATTCTCTACATAAGAATAATGTAGTAGTGAACTTGGCAGGTGTCCAGACTCTACACTTGAGTCATCTCTCATGGGCTTGTGCAAGATTTAAATCTACAGGCTTTATAGAGGCTCATGTATAAATCCTTGACATTATGGGGCAGATGTGTACATGCATATCTATAACTTCATATTATACATATTTGTTAGGCAATTATCAGTCGGTAGCACATAATCCTGATCTTAATTATGAATATCCGGAGGCCGACCAGATACTAAAATGAATCAATCATATCAGCAGCCCACCTATAAATGGTGCGTGGACACTTCTTGCCCTGTAGTGAGTGGCCTCCTGATGTTTCAGAGCTTCTTTAGCTTCAATAATTTTCATGTCTGAATAGAGTGAGGTTTGACTATTGTCCTTGCCATTGGTCTCAACATAAACCAGCACACTGTTGGAGCTGTGAATGTGGTCCACAACTTAAACTGCAGCAGTTACTTCAAAACCAGTTCCCTGCTCTTGGATCTCCACCACGACAGAAATAAGATCCATAAACAGGGTAATTAATCTGCTGGGTCGAGCTATTGTAACTTTTGGACAGATTATGGATTATTTATAGAAGCAGATAAGATCAAATTCATATGCAGGTACTGATTCAGTTTCCACCTCTGCCTGCAATTCACAGTAGACTACAAAACCAACAAATCCATTTATTTAGAAACAAAGCACTGCAGATGCTGGTCTACCAAGGAAAGACACAAAATGCTGGAGTAACTCAGTGTGTCAGGCAGCATTGCTGAAGAACATGGACAGGCGTTGTTTCAGGTCAGGACCCTAGACTGATTGCAGATGTGGGAGAAAGGAAGCTAGAAGATTGGAGGGGCAGGGCAAACATGGCACATCATGGTTGCGCTCAGGCAAGGGGGGATTTAATAGGCAGATGATTGGATAAAGGCCAGAGATGAACACACACAAAGTGTAAAACAAAAGGATTAGAGAGTTGTGAATTGTTTAGCTGGAGGATTAATGAGGTGCAAATTGTTCAGGAATGTAGGTAGGAGGGAGTGGAGGGTAGTGATAAATGCAAGGTCAACCAGATCTCAGAGGAAGGTAGAAAGGGGAGAGGGGCGGAGGGGTTGAGCATTTGTAGAGGTTGGAGATCCAAGAGGCTTGGCAGACAGAGTGTCATAGCCATAGAGTCGTAGAGTGTTAAGGGCCTGTCCCACCAGCATGCAACTCTATGCAATTAGCGCGACCTAACGTGGTCGCTTGAGCCGTCCGGCGTCGCGGGGCCGGTCCCACTTCGATCGCCGGAGCCGTGCGGAATTGTGCGGAGTTCGTCCCGAGTTTGTCCCGACACCTCACGGGGCTCCGAAAAACTGACTATGTTCAAAAATTCCACGCGGCAACGGCTTGTCGGCTCGCAGTCGCCTCGACATTTACACACCGCCCCGACATCGTGCCTCCGTGAACCTATTTGTAAGTGCCTCCGTGACCCTCTATGTGTGTGGCTCCATGGCCCTGTGTGTGTGTGTGCCTCGGTGCCCCTCTCCGTGTGCCCCTCTCTGTCCTGGCGAACTTACCTTAGACTTTGCTCCAAGTTTGCCTCACTTTGCGCCGCGTTGCGCCACTCACCCGACCTCCGCGCGGCCCCGACTGCCGGTTTGGTTGTGCTTGCCGCATGCAGGCGCATGCTGGTGGGAACGGCCCTGTACAGGGGATCACCCGACCTCCGCGCGGCCCCCGCTTCTAGTTTGATCGCGTTCATCGCATAGAGTTGCATGCTGGTGGGACAGGCCTTTTACTGTGTGGAAACAGACCTTGAAGATGGGTCTCTACCCGAAACAACACCCATTCCTTCTCTCCAGAGATGCTGCCTATCCCTCTGAGTTACTCCAGCATTTTGTGCCTACCTTCCATTTAAACCAGCATCTGCAGTTCTTTCCTACACCAGAGGTTTCTTCAATGGACCAAGTGTTGCTTTTTTAAGATGCCAGCGAGAGCGGCCACCCAACCACTTTGCAAGTCATTGAGTGGAAGATAGGGTGCCTGGTAATTAGCGTTGATAACTCGTGATTTACTGGTAATGAAACCAACAGGAAATTTAACCAGGCCCACGTGCTGATCGCACAAGCAGATGGAGAGGAAGCTGCACCAGCACATATACACGTGAAGAAAAATGACTGTTTTTCCCTCAATACCAACCAGAGACAAAAATGTATTGATTGTGTTACAAAATTAATATCAAATCTCAAATTAATTAATAACAAAGCTCAAATTCGTTTGCTGCAGAATAAGATTGTGAATTCATTTTATAAATATTTGGAAATAAAGATCTGGCATCAGTAAAAAAAAACGAAGCACATCTTAAAAGCCCAATCTTTTCACAACTGTCTTTTGGGGATGAAAAACTGGTGTCCTTCCCGGTCAAACCCAAATATTGCTTTAAAGTAGGTCTTTAACGTCCATCAAATCTGACCAGCAAGTTCAGAGTTTGTATCAAACATAATCTTGGGGCAGCTGGGGGTGGGCGATATTTGATATCTTCATCACTAACACCATGAGAATGAATGAAAAATAAAGAACAGAGAGCCATTTTGTAGGGTTGATATTAAAATGAAATATTTATGTTTTTTCTAATACAAATTGAAACACATTCCTGTGATAAATAAAGTATCACTGTACATATTAATTTAGATGAAAAGATACAAAGCAACATAATAACTAGGCCATGATATTATGGATAATAACACCATGGTTGAAAAGAGTGCAGAGAATATTTAGGCAGATGTGGCCAGGATTGCATGGCCTGAGCTAAAGACATGAGCAGGAAGCTGAGGGATGATAGCGGTGTGTAAAACCACGAGGGGATTAGGTAAGGGGAATGCACAGAGTATTTTACCTAGAGTAGGGGAAATCAAGAACCCGAGGACATAGTTTTAAGGTGCGAGTGGAAAGATTTTTTGGGAAACCAGGGCAGCAACCTTTCAACACGGAGTGTTATGGGTATATGGAATGAGCTGCCAGAAGATGTAGTTGAGGCAGGTACTATACCAAGATTTAGAAATCATTTGGATAGATAATGGATAGAAAATGTTTAGAAAGATATGGGCCAATCGCAGGCAGGTGGGACTATCGTAGATGGGGCACCTAGGTCGGCATGGACAAGTTGGGCCGAAGGTCCTGCATCCATACCATATGACTCCATGGCTAATTGCAGATCTTGGGGGTGAGTGCTTAGATCAGCCATGTATGTCAGGAAGGGCATGTGAGCATGTTGGGCTGCAGTGTGGAAGTAAAGCATTCCAGCTCCAGCCACTAATGCAACTACTCACTGTATTAGACAATGTGAGTTCAATGGTACTTTATTGTCACATGTACCTAGATACAGTGACATTCTGTTTTGCATACATTTCAGTAAAATCTTACTATACATAAACACAATCATAGATTGGCGGCACAGTGGCGCAACGGTAGTGTTGCTGCCTTACAGTGCTTACAGCGGTGGAGTCCCGGGTTTGATCCCGACTATTGGTGCTGTCTGTACGGGGTTTGTACATTCTCCCCATGGCCACGTGGGCTTTGTCCAAGATCTTCGGTTTCCTCTCACACTCCAAAGACGTACAGATATGAAGGTTAATTAGTCATAGAGTGATACAGTGTGGAAACAGGCCCTTCAGCCCAATTTGCCTACACCGGCCAACTTGTCTCAGCTACAATAGTCCCACCTGCCAGTTCTTGGTCCATATCCTCCCAAACTTGTTTTGTCCATGTACCTGTCTAACTGTTTCTTAAATGACGGGATAGTCCCAGCCTTAACTACCTCCTCTGGCAGCTTGTTCCATACACCCACCACCCTTTGTGTGAAACAATTGCCCCTCAGATTCCTATTTAATCTTTTCCCCTTCACCTTGAACCTATGTCCTCTGGTCCTCGATTCCCGTACTCTGGGCAAGAGATTCTGTGCATCAGCCCGATCTATTCCTCTCATGATTTTATACACACAATTCACTTGGTATTAATGTAAATTGTCCCTACTGTGTGTAAGATAGCGTAAATGTGCGGAGATCGCTTGTTCGTGCGGACTCGGTCGGCCGAAGGGCCTGTTTCCATGCTGTTTCTCCAAACGAAACCACAATAAACTATCATAAATACAAAAGTGCAATTATTGTAGTGTATGATTGGTAGACTTAACTGAGGCAATACACAAAGAGTCATCACGTGTCCAGAGCTTGTGCCCTAATTTAAGCACTTAAAACTTGGTCTTAAAGGCCCGTTGTCCTTGCAGGAGTTGGCCTAGCCTGCAAGTTGGCGATGCTGTTGATGTTCTTTACCACTGCTGCTCCGCTCCATGTCAAATCCATGCACTCAGCCTCTGTGGGACCTCCAACGGCGCCCAATCCACATGATCCTTCAGCAGCTGCAGGGCCTCCAGCGACCCACTCTGTGGACACATCTACCGCGAACACACCGTTCCCTCATCCCCCGCAGCCATCACTCAGCCTCTGTGCACATGGGATGCCATCCGCAGCCAACCCCAGAACCCCAAGTGCACCTCTGGGGGTGTAGGGGATGAGCTCACAGCCGCTCGCTGGCACGACTTTGCTCCCCTGTCCACCACCATCACCTTCTAGAGTATGCAGTTTATCGAGAACTGCAGCACAGCCTTCTATGGCTGAGTATCGCAGAATGCACAACCATGATTTTCCTGAGCATGAGATTGTCAGTGTACACAGTTGGAAATTTAATCCACAACCCACTCCCCACCGACCCATGTCTCCACTCCACTGTAGATACACCAGATGCCACGGTAATGAGCCCAAGCCCAAGCCCAAGCCCAAGCCCAAGCAAGATCCCATCCTAGTCTTGGGCTCCATTAACTGATCTAGCGGTGCAAAATGTACATAATCAGAGTTCCTATTCTCAAGCATGATTTCATTTTTAAAAAAAGTAAGCATCTGCCTGGAGGTGGCAGCTTATTTCTGTGAAAGTTGGGGCGATTGAGCCAACCACTCCGCTTGTGTACAACCTCACATCCTTCCTTTTGTTCTAATTTTGTGCAGAATGTTTGGGGACGGCGGACGCCTTGAGACCTTCCCCTGGGAGTTGCGTAGGGCAGCAGTGAGCCACCTGTGATCTCTAGTTGCCCTCCAAGATCAGTTATCCTCACAGCCACAACTGCTGTCAAATCTTTCAAATATATTGAGTTAAAAAATGACAACAACAAAAAATGAAACCACATAAGTTTAAATACCTTGAACAATATTTAAGCAAGCTTAATTCAGCAAAACACTTGTAAATTATATAATGTGTACAAAGCACCATCAGAGTCGTTTTCATGCATTGAATGAATGGAGTTGCTGTTTTTGCATCATGTATAACTTGGAGCCTCCTGAGTGAGCTATTTTACAGCAGAAAGACTAAATAATTATCACAACTTCACACAAAATGGTTGGTAGGATCTCAGCAAGGACCTATCAAAACATCTGGGACTTTGTAAATTGCACCTCCTCACACTAGTGAGAAACTACTTGCGGGAGTCACAGTGGCACAGCTACTAAAAGCTGCTGCCTCTCAGCTCCAGAGACCCATATTCAATCCTGACCTAATGTGCTGTGTGTATGGAGTCTGCACATGTTCCCTGTGACCACATGCTCTTGTTTCCTCCCACGTCCTAATGTTTTGAGGATGTAAGAATTAGAATGGATAAGGTAGAACGAATGGATGTGGTGTGTCTGGACTTTCAAAAACCTTTGACAAGGTCCCACACAAGAGATTAGTGTGCAAAATTAGAGCACATGGTATTGGGGCTAGCGTATTGACATGGATAGAGAACTGGTTGGCAGACAGGAAGCAAAGAGTAGGAATTAACGGGTCCTTTTCAGAATGGCAGGCAGTGACTAGTGGGGTGCCACAAGGCTTGGTCCTGGGGTCCCAGTTGTTTACAATATACAGTATCCTAACGATTTAGACGATTGAATTAATTGTAACATCTCCAAGTTTGCGGATGACACAAAGCTGGGTGGTAGTGTGAGCTGCGAGGAGGATGCTATAAGGCTGCAGTGCGACTTGGATAGATTGGTTGAGTGGGCAGAAGCATGGCAGATGCAGTATAATGTGGACAAATGTGAGGTTATCACTTTTCGTGGCAACAAAAGGAAGGCAGATTATTATCTGAATGGTGTCAGATTAGGAGAAGTGGAGGTGCAACGAGACCTGGGTGTGCTTGTACATCAGCCACTGAAAGTAGCATGCAGGTACAGCAGGCAGTGAAGAAAGCCAATTTGCCTTCATTGCGAGAGGATTTGAGTTTAGGAGCAAGGAAGTCCTATTAAGTTGTACAGGGCCCTGGTGAGACCGCACCAGGAGTATTGTGTGCAATTTTGCTCTCCTAATTTGAGGAAGGTCATTATTGCTATTGAGGGAGTGCAGTGTAGGTTCACCAGATTAATTCCTGGGATGGTGGGACTGACGTATGATGAAAGAATGGCTTCACTGGGCATGTATTCGCTGGAATTTATAAGGATGAGACGGGATCATACAGACACATATAAAATTCTTCGAGGATTGGACAGGGAAACTGTTCCCGATGTTGGGGGAGTCCAGAACTAGAGGTCACAGTTTAAAAATAAGGGGTAGGCCATTTAGGACTGAGATGAAAAAAAATGGCTTCACCCAGAGTTGAGTGTACAGGTCATTCCCTTATGTCCTCTCAAAGTGCATCTAATGATGTTCAGGAGGCTCAAGTCATTCCATTATCAGATTGTATATGATGTAGCTTGTCTGTTTATTGAACAGTACCATTCACACCATGGATAATCAGTGAAAGAGTCTTAATTGCTTAACATCCATGAGCATCTTGTTCCCCACATGCATTGGCTTTTCCTGTATTCAACTTGGTTGCTTAGGGAGCCCTGAAAAATAAATCACAATGAAAGATAATACATTTGAGAATTAAATGATATGAAGCCAAATAACATAAACTGGATGGTGATGTAGATCTAACAAAATAAGGAAACACAAGGAACTGCAGATGCTACAATTTTGAGCAAAACACAAAGTGTTGGAATAACTCAACGGGTCAGGCAGCATCCGTGGAGGAACCCAAAGTACTAAAAAGCCCACTCTTCTTGAAATTAGGCCAGTTCTCAGTCCCTGAAATTTGTCAGTCTAAATTACTATGAGATTAGCGTTTATGGACACAGGCTCCACAATTCAATGCCTGAGACACGAGCATATAAAGATGTAACATTGAAAAAGTGTCACATTAACCCTTTTTGATCATAAGATCATTAGATCATAAGTGATTGTAGCAGAATTAGGCCATTCAATTCTACTCCACCATTCAATCACGGCTGATATATATCTCCCTCCTAACCTCATTTTCCTGCCTTCTCCGCATAACCTCTGACACCCGTACTAATCATGAATCTATCTATCTCTGCCTTAAATCTATCCAGTGACTTGGCCTCCAAAGCTTTCTGTGGCAAATAATTCCACAGATTCACAGGTTGAGGACCTACAATATTGTTTACATCAATGGGACGATGGTGGAGAGAGTCAAAAACTTCAAATTCCTGGGCGTGTGTATTTCCGACGCTCTTCGCTGGACCCTGCACACTGATGCAATCATAAAGAAAACACATCAGCGCCTCTACTTCCTGAGAAATATTGGAGATTCGGTATGTCAAAGAGGATTCTCTTGAACGTCTACAGGCGCACAGTCGAGATCATACTGACTGGTTGCATCGTGGCCTGGTTCAGCAACTTGAACGTCCAGGAGCGGAAAAGTTGTAAACACTGCCCAGGCCATCACCGGCTCTGACCTCCCCATCATCGAAGGGATCTACCATAGTCGCTGCCTCAAAAAGGCAGCCAACATCATCTAAGACCCACACCATCCCTGGCCACGCACTCATCTCACCACTGCAATCGGGAAGAAGGAACAGGAGCTTGAGAACTGTAATGTCCAAGTCCAGGAACAGCTTCTTCCCTACAGTCATCAGGCTATTAAACACAACATCCTCATAAACTAGGAACTACAATAGACTATTATTATTATTGTTATTGTTGTTGTCACTGTTATTGTTTGGTCTTTTTTTCTGAGTTCTTACATTATTTATTATGATTACATATTCTGTTGTGCTGCAGCAAGTAAGAATTTCATTGTTCTATCTGGGACATATGACAATAAAACACTCTTGACTCTTGACCCTCTGACTATATAAATTCCTCCTCATCTCCTTCTTAAAAGAACATCCTTTTATTCTGAGGCTATGACCTCTAGACCTAGATTTTCCCACTGGTGGAAACAACCTCCCCACATCCTCTCCACATCCACGCTATCCAAGCCTTTCACTATTCTGTACATTTCAATGAGGTCCCCCCTCATTCTTCTGAACTCCAAAGAGTGCAGGTCCAGTGTCGTCAAACGATAATGTTAACCACTATCATAAAACATGTCATCTTCTCGGTAAGCTAAGGAAAAGTCAGATGAACCTATTTGTTTTTTCTGGTACTTCACGCTTTTATAGTCTATGTATACATTGACATTCTCTGCCTCAGAATATTAAGGCTAACTTAATGTATTTGCATTGGGAATACATTTCCAGTCTGAAGAAGGGTCTCGACCCGAAACGTCGCCTATCTCCTTCACTCCTTAGATGCTGCTGCACCCGCTGAGTTTCTCCAGCCTTTTGTGTACGCTCGATTCTCCAGCATCTGCAGTTCCTTCTTTAACAACTCCCAAGTTGACTATTTGTTTAAGTCACCCACTCTAGCGATCCTTCCCCTATGGATCTATCAATGCTACAAGCTGCAGTATGCCAGCTCACGTTTATTTGTGAGGTACCAAAGCAACCAAACCCCTGCAATTTAATAACATTTTTTGCCAGGAGGATTTAACTATAAATGTCAGAAAACTATTGAAGGTTACAAACATCTATCCAACTTTTAAAAGACATTTGGGCAGATACATGGATAGGAAGGGTTTAGATGCAATATCAGCTTGGACAAGATGGGCCAAAAAGCCTGTTTGTGTGCTGTACATCTCTATGGCTCTAAGATAACTGGTGCATACAATACAGAAATATGCACAAGCCATACATGTTTGGAGGTTAATTGGCCTCTGTAAAATTGCTCCTAATGCGTAGAGAACGGATGGGAAAGTGGGATAACATAGCACTAGTGTGAAGGGGTGATCAATGGTCTGTAAGGATTCAGTGGGCCGGAGGGCCTGTTTCCATGCTGTATTTCTAAACTCAACTAAACTAAACCAACTCGCAAATAAGGTAAAGAAATATGCAATCATACTGCATGAGCTATTCTCAAATCTCCTAATTCTTTTACTCTTCACAAAGCAGTGAGGTCACAGCCAGTATTGGACTGAGCAAGCAGACTGCCTGGGAATGAAACAATTTCAATATTGTTTTGTATACCAAGTCCCGTGTTTGTCTTTTGCCGGGAATGTGCGGTGTTGTGCTTGAAGTACAAGGTGTAATTGTTTCTCTGTCAAATCTCCAATGGAATAGCAGATTAACACAAAGACAAGTTGGGGATTGCTGTCAGTAGCAGGTGTTGACAGCTGCAGTTGTTCCACTCACTCACAGGATGAATGCCACTCAAAGCTGTAACAATATCATTGGATTAAAGGCTAAACTGGCACATCACCAATCAGCTGCCTCACATTTGTTTGATGCATTTTGTTTTGGATTGATGCTTTGTACCCGAGATGCAAATTATTTCATGGGCGGTTTACATTTTTTATTTATTTATTTATTTATCTTTTCAAAAATGACTGCTTGCTTGTGCCCCTTTAACTTAACCTATTTACCCTTTCACCCTACACATCTCCCGTGTTAACTCCCACCCTGTACTCAGCCTCTTTCAATTAGCTGGATAAAACACGGCGTGAATGATCAGCTAACAGTCTGTTGTATTGAGGTGCGCTGCATCAGTACAACCTCTCCTGCATCCTCGCCACTCCACATCCCCGGCTTGCACCCATCCCTAAAACAACATGTGTTCTCTGAGTCAGGGGCTCCTTTTGTCCCCCACAATTTGTGCAACTGAAGGTGGACAATAGCTGGAGAAATATTTCCTGAAATTTATTAATGAAACCTTCTTTCATGGGCGTCCTTCGCTATAAACAAAAACAAACTTAAACTGTTATTTCACACAAAAAAAATAAGACTATTTTGAAACATGAAACTTTTTCTGTATGTCTGCAGCTGGCCTGAGTAGGTAGTGACAGGAGGGGCTGCCTGACAGTGCCTGTGAGAAGCTCTCCAATCCCCTGTTGAATCCGATAATTAATAAATGAAACACCGAGGGACTCCACTAAAGCTTCCTCAGATGACATATCTGTCGTGAGCTCGGCAAAGCATTAAATGGCCATTTTCTGACAGAATGACTTCACCGCCTTAGAGCTTCCTTGACTTTGTGCGGAATTTTTTCTTGTTGACGGCTCTAGTTCATTTCTGCCTATTTAATTGGGCCCCGGATGAATTTGCTCGACAAGGCCATTTATCATGTGGCAGGAGTGCTGGACGAGCCCGGGGGGAGTCGGCTGACAGCTCTGCTCACACTGAAGCTGAATTGCACTAGAAGTTCACATATTTGGGCATTAGTGCAGCTATTAGTTTAACAAGCTTCGTTTATCCTTGTCACTACCACTCCAGCTTCCCATGTAATCATTTGAAATGTAGATTACTAGTAGACAAATGGGACAGAGCAGGAGCAAGCAGCAAAGTGACATGGATAGCTTGTTAACCACTGGTTTTAGATGAGAACACTTTGATTAGCTTAATATTCACATTATTCCTATGGTAAGCGTTTTGTCACCTGTACACAGCCTTTGGAGAACAGTTTTCAGAGGTGTTAATGACCCAGAGTACGAATTAAGGTAATTATATCAGGACTGAGGGGAGAGTGATCAGGCCATGACAATCTCTGCTCAAACAGCAGCATAAGGGTTGCAGGAGTGGGGTTAGAGGAGGAGGGGGGAGTGGTGGTGGGTTGGGGGGGGGGAGGGGGGGGGGTTGGGGAGACCATTGAAACAATGAAGCAGAGTGCAACACTGACATGGAGAAGCGATTAATGTCACAATGAAAAGCAATGGAGAAACTTCTATCACACATGGGAGTCTCTCAGCTTAAGTTCCTGAAACTTCCTCTGGAGCGCAGATGGCACTAAAGAGGTGCTGTAGTGGAAGCGTTGGTGGTCATTAACTCAGGCAGTCACACCTTCATTCTTGCTATTAAGTATGATTGATATTTCTGGGATACTAAATGCTGCTTTTCCAACAGTGCTCCCATACACCGAACCCAGGATAACTCATGGCCCCGGCTCCAGTCTTATCACCAGCGTGGATTCAGGCAGGATTCCAATATTCAATATCCTGAAGAGTTATTCCTGAAAGGTCACTGTCTCTGTCACAGTGGGTGTTTCTAACACTGTGTTTTCAGTTGGATAGCCAACGTGTAATGATTCTATATTGTAAGGCTCCATCATCCCGGCGAGCGGGCCTGAGCGTCAGGCTGCCTGTAGCGACTGCGGAGGGCTCCGGAGGCCCCGACCACGGGTGAACATCAGGAACATCAGAGGAAGATGACTGACTTTGGTGCCTTCCCTCAGTGGGAAACTTTTTGATTCTGCTGTGTGGGGATGTTTTATGTTGGACACTATTGTGTGTTGTGTTCTTTATTTTACTGTATGGCTGTATGCAAAAACAAATTTCAGACCTCGGTCTGACAATATAGTGCCATCGTATCGTATCATATCGTATTGTGTGCATTTAAAACAAGGCCACTGATCTACAACAGTACTCCACAGACATGACTTGGAGTATCAGTGATCGGCATCCCAAAAGCTGCACGTGTTTAAGCGCCATTCTGAAATCAATTTTAGCCACACCCAAAATAAAAACCAACACCTGTGTCTTTTCTAAATCAACCCCTAGAGCTAAATATATATTTAAAAACAGGAAATGTTTTCACTCATTTTGGTCAGAGCAAGTGTTTTTCTGATGTGATCTCAGTAAGTACAAGTTTCTGTTGAGCTCTCATTACTTTCCCCACACACTGTGATGCTTATTTAACCACTTTTCAGACATTTGTTGCAAATAATAATCATAATCACAACAGCTGGTTGGGTCGAAAACTCTCAGACACGGAAATTTTTAAAGAACGCATGAATTATTTGAGAAGGGTTGTTTTTATCCTTGGCCAACTACACAACATGTTAAATTCTCCAATTTCAGGTAACCAAATCCACCTGCCCACACTCTTATCTCTCCTCTCCTCTAACCAGGTCCCCTTACGCACACCTTCCTTTTCACTTCCCCCCTCCTCCGCACCCACCTGTCCCTTGTCACCCAGTTCCCTTCCTCCATTCTCTCCTTCAACGCATCACTGACCCTATTCACTCCAGGTTCTCTATATCCCCCTTCCTATTCTCATCTACCCACCAGTTTCTATTCTCATCTACCCACCCATCTATTCCCTCAGTTTCTACATTGCTTTCTGCATCTCCCTTTTTTATCAATTAGTTTAGTTTAGTTTAGAGATACAGCGCAGAAACAGGCCCTTCGGCCCACCGGGCCCACGCTGACCAGCGATCCATGGATATTAACACTATCCTACACACACAAGGGACAATTTTTACATTTACCAAGCCAATTTATCTACATACCTGTTCATCTTTTGAATGTGGGAGGAAACCGAAGATCTCTGAGGAAACCCATGCAGGTCACAGGGAGAACGTACAAACTCCGTACAGATAGCACCCGTAGTCAGGATCGGCATCAACTGCAGCCCATCATTTTCTCCACATCACCTCCAGCCTTTGTGACTATGTCCACTTTGTGAGTATGACTTCCAAGGAAACCCACTTTATAACCAAATACCAATCCAACCAAATTTATAAATTTGCAGACGACACTACCATTGTGGACCATCTATCAATTATGTCATGGAGTACAGGGAGGAGATTGAGAACCTTGTCATTTGGTGCCAAGACAACAACCTCTCCCTCAATGTCAGCAACCTCTCCCCCCATTGCTCACCATTTTCTCTAGACCAAAAGTGTTGTTCTTTAAGTTTAAATGAATGTGATTTTCATGCTAACGGAGACATAAATTGGTTTCTTGAATATAAATAAAATAAAATCTTTTTTAAGGAGGTGCCACTTTATGAAGCTAAGGCTGGATCTGCAGATGCTGTCACAAGTGGGGGAGGTGTGATTAACAAGGCCATAATTTGGGAGGTTTTGCCTTTGATAGAGTCTGCACTCCAAATGGATTTGCCAACTCCCTCAGAAACCACAAAATAGAAGTAAAAGCAAGTTCCCACTGACCCTGATTGACTATCATAAGGAAGTGTTTGAGTTTGTAATTCTTCCTTGTTGGTTTCACCTCAGGTCACTGAGGTGTGTGTACTCTACTAAACCCTCAGGATGGACTCTCGCAAATGAGTATTTACATTCTGCTTCTGTAAATGAGTAAGGGCACATGATTATAGTTATCAAACAAGGGCAGAAATGAGAAGAAATAAGGGTTCCCTTTGTGTCACAGAAGCATTGAGCCTCTCGCAGTTTAGTGAAGGCTATGCTCTTTCATAAAAGGTGTGAATTAACATCTTGTTTGAATCAATTTACAGGTAAACAAGGAAGAATTACTGAAATTATATCCACCATAGCCTCTGAATACCTGAGCGGTATTACAGATAATAAAGCACTTCAAGTGAAGTTGAGTTTATTGTTATATGCATAAGTACAGTGAGGTGCAGGTACAATGAAAAATCTTGCTGACACCAATATCACCACACATAGACAAAGACAAACACACAAAAACGAATTATACATAAATTATACATATTATGTAAAAAAAGTTTGCAAAAAAAAAGACATAATGCAAAAACATAATTAGTAAAAATAAACAAATCCATGGTTATGCAAGAGACAGACCATAGGATTTGAGGAAGAGTTAGGGTTGTGTAGGTTCATTCAAGAATCTAAGAGTTGTAGATTCTGTTCCTGATCCTGGTGGTGTGGGACTTCAGGCTTCTGCCCGATGGTAGCAGTGGGAAGGGCATGGCACGGGCGGTGGGGATTCTTGATGATAGGTGCCACTTTCTTGAGACAGCATCTCATGTATGTGCGTTTGGTGGAGAGTTCGGGCTGAGTCCAGCACTCTTTGCAGCCTCTTGCATTCCTATGCATTGTAATTGGCTTACCAGGCCATGATGCAACCGGTCAGGATAATTTCTAAAGTACATCTGTAGAAGTTTGTTAGGGTGGTTTGAGACATTCTGAATCTCTCTAGATGCACTGTGGCATCCTCTTCGTGATTACATTGATGTCCGAGTTCCAGGACAGGTCCCGGATGTTAAGTTCCCGGAATCTGAATCGGACTCATTTTTTTCTTTTCTAATTATGTTTTGTACTAATATATATATTTTTGCACAATCTTCTTTCATGTGTAATTTATACAAGTTATGTATCATTTGTTTTCTGTGTGTTTGTCTGAGTCTATGTGCCTGTGCTGCTGCTGCAGGCAGAATTTTGTTATTGTACCTGTGCCTCGCCGTACTTGTGCAAATGACAATAAATGTGAACTTGAAGTAAGTGAAAGAGCCCAATTTTCTTGTACTAGGGGAAGATCATTGTGCCAAGTAAAACTCAGTGACTCGCTATCCAAGGCTGCCTCTCCCTCAACCTTCAGGTAGCCTTGTGATGTGTGTGATCTGCACTGCTAATGTCGCTGCCGCTGGTGACCCATCACGAGTTGCCCAGTTTAATTGTCCTTCTGCTGTCCTTTTTCAAAGGGACTTCTCATGATGGCGTGTAGAAAACATGAGTTAAAATAGACTTGTTAAGACAAGCTATATAAACCATCTTGATGTCATTCTGAAGTCACACTGTATTAGCTGTGTTGGGATAGTGCATTTTAAAATACACTGAATAGATGGTCCAGCATCATTTTTTAGAAAAATATAATATTAGTAAATCACTGTGCTTGAGTAACTCAATGGGTCAAGCAGCTTCTCTGGAGGATGTGGATCGACGACAATTCGGGTTGGGGGTCTCAGACTGAAGAATGGTCTCGACCTGAAACGTCATCTATTCCTTCGCTCCATAGATGCTGCCTCACCCGCTGAGTTTCTCCAGTATTTACCTGCAGTATCTGTAAGACCTGTGAATTGATAGGACTTTTCAGAGTCTAATGCCAAGCACCGTTGGCAGCCTAAATAAAGCTGATATGTAGCACACTGAGAGTTAACACTAACAGAAAGATCGGAGTCTGGATAACGTTGTGAGCTCTGATACTGAATGCTGATGTGGACCAGCTTATCGTTTCCAGCCTCGGTTGCTTTAGCCAGTAGCCCCGCTGGTACAGGTGAATAATGGAGAAAAGGGCAAACCCCCCAACCAGTCACAACGCCAAACATCAACCCCCCTCAGGCTATTGCTTTTCCAACTTCTCCCACCACTCTCTCTTGAGAGTGAGTCCCGATTCAGTCCCAAACATAATTGGAATCAAAATCCAACTTACACCACCACTACCTGCAGGGAGAGTTAGATTTAACTCTTACAGCTAAAGGAATCAAGTGATATGGGGAGAAAGCAGGAATGGGGTACTGATTTTGGATTATCAGCCATGATCATATTGAATGGTGATTTAGGCTCGAAGGGCCGAATGGCCTACTCCTGCACCTATTTTCTATGTTTCTATGTTTTGCCTCCTCCATTCCCTTAACCTGAAACATAGTCTGTTTCCTTCCATCACTGCCATGGGCCTTGAGTAGAATATACACAGCAGAGATGTCAGATTTGGCACAGGCCCTGGCCCTCGCCCCTGCATCTGTCTTTCAAAGAAGGGAAAGGGAGTGGCCTGCAACATTGTGGAGTGTTTTTATAGCATAGATAGGGAGAAACTGTATCCACATGGGTGACAAAAAATGCTGGAGAAACTCAGCAGGTGAGGAAGCATCTATAGAGAGAAGGAATTGCTTACGTTTCAGGTGGACACCCTTCTTCAGACTCTTCTTCGAGACCCTTCTTCAGACGTCTCAACCCGTAACATCGCCAATTCTTTCTCTCCATGGATGCTGCCTCACCTGCTGAGTTTCTCCAGCATTTTATGTCTACCTTCGATTTTACCAGCATCTGCAGTTCTATCTTAAACGTTTTGTCCACTTATGGGTGGATTGATTGAGCAGAGTTCATTAATTTAATAAAGTGGACACTGAAGCAAAGGGAACGCAGAAGATGTGACAAACCGAAGTTTGTCATGAGATGAACTGCACACCTGTGAAGGTGGTGGAAACTGAGTGAATAATTGAAAAAATTGGACATATACGTGAAAAGGAAGAAAAGATATTGCCAACAAGTTTGGCAAAAGAGCAGCGGAATGGGGTCAATTAGAAAGCTTTATCAAAGAGCTGGTACAGTGACAATAGGCAATTGGCTTCCTTTTGCACAGTGAATCCTTGTTTCTATTTAAAATGAGTACACTGCACATTAACCAAAGAAAGTAAAAATATGTTTACTAATAGTGTAAGTGTTGCACACTATTTTAGTGAACACCAATTTAAAAAAAAATATTAGAACAACTAACTATGTATAAATTATTTCCAGTACATTAAATACTAGAATATATCATAAACATGTTTTGGGAAGCGATTGGTTTCCAAGTTTGGAAAACTGAGGAAAAGGGTGAAGGGTTTCTTGGATCTTTCTCTTTTCACAGCACAAAGTTTGTCAGGAGATTGACAGGAACCCTTTCAACGATGTAAGCATCACCAGGGACCCATGGAAAAATATCACCCCTTCCCTACCCCCACTCCCTTTGCCTTCCCAGGAACATGGCTTATATTGGGTGGAACAGCTCTCAAACAGCTCATCTAAAATAAGTAAAATAAAACTGTTGATTGTGTCTGTGTGATGATCGGAAAAAAAAAAATGCTTTCCAGAAAAACCTACAGCTAACACTTCATCCTTCGTATGTGTAGCCAAGCATAATGAAACATTTTCTGGACTCTCAGCTCTGGTATCTCTAGAGAAGGGGCCAGGTTATGACATGTGCAAGGAGTGCTACACTGGTTTTCTGGTAGCAAATGAGCACTATCCATGTCGACCAGTTTGACCTCAGTATTGGATCGTTTCATCTGCAGCAGTTGTCTTCTGTGCTGAAGGCAGGGATTGTTTTCACCGAGTTCCTTAGATATGAGCTTGGCAGAAAAATAGTCTTGTTATAACCATTTTACAAAGAATAATTTCACAAGATTCAGCTGATATTGTTACCACATCAGTTAGTCTAATAATTCAAGTAAAGCAAAATATATATATATTTTTTAAATTGTCAGATAGCAGGTGAAAAAAATGCCACAAGACCCATCAGCTGATTGTGGGTCAATTAATAACTGCAAAAGAGAGACAGAAAATACCAAATATGACATTTAACCCCTCATTAGTGAGATTATGGCTGAGAGTAATCCAATTCAATATACCTGAAATAAAGACAGTTAGTTAGACACCATTTGTAGAATGAAAAACAGTGTGAGTGTTTCAATTCAACAATCCTTCATCAGCATTGGGAATGGTGACTCTCCTATGCACTTGTTTCCCCCCCAGATCTTTAAAAACATTTGGTAAACAAAAGTTTGGTAAACACCTGTCCCTATACCTCCTCACTCAACTCCATCCAGGGACCCTGACAGTCCTTTCAGATGGGGCAGAGGTTCACTTGCACCTCCTCCAACCTTATCTATTGTGTCTTACACAAAAAGCTGGAGAAACTCAGCGGGTGCAGCAGCATCTAAGGAGCGAAGGAGATAGGCGACGTTTCGGGTCGAGACCCTTCTTCAGACTCTTTTGTGTCCGTTGTTCTCAGTGTGGACTGCTATTTATCGACAAGACCAAGCACAGAGTGGGCAATCATTTCACTGAACACCTATGCTCAGTCCGCCTTGTCATACACAATCTCCCAGTTGCCAAGAATTTTAACTCCCCTTCCCATTCCCATACTGACCTTTCTGTCTTGGACTTCCTCCACTGTCAGAGCGAGGCCACACACAAATTGGAGGAACAGCACGTCATATTTTGCTTGGGCAGCTTACAACCCAACGGTATGAATATTGATTTATCTAATTTCAAGTATTCCCTCTCTCTCCGTCCTTCCCCACCCTAGAAGTCTGCTGGTTTTCCTGTTCGTATCCCCTCATTATTACCTGCTCCACAGCCATCAAGGGACTTTTGTGGGCTCTTTGGCCATTGGTGCCGGCTCTGATCTGTCCTGTACCGTTTCATATCTCCCTGACTCTCAGTCTGAAGAAGGGTCTCAACCCGAATCGTCATCTATTTCTTTCCTCCAGAGATGCTGCTCGACCCACTGAGTTACTCCAGCATTTTACGTCAACCAGCATCTTCAATTCCTTCCTACATAAAAGTTTTCCAATCACAGACTTAAAATTAACAGTTGATTTCACCCTGAATCTTTTAGGAAAAACTCTTGAAAATAATATTAGTTAAAATAAATGTTGAAGAAATGAATGACACTGAAAGCTTACAAATCCCCATGGCCTGATAATTTGCAATGCAGTGAAAAAGATAGCCATAGGAATAGTGAATATATTAATTGCCATCTTCTGAAATTATATGCATAATGAAGTAATTCTTGTGGATTGGAGAACGGCAACAGTCGCCATTATTTTAAAAAGAGGGAGTAAATAGGGAGTGGTCTGCAGGGGGGATGTTCTGAAGCCACCGAGTTGGGCCCTGAAGACCAGAGAGCTGAGGAGGAGGGAGCCGCTGGTGACAATGGTTGTGAGGAGTGGGACCAGGGTGTTGGCTCCAGCTCCTTCTAGGTCAGCTGCAGGAGGCACCCCCAGGACACAGGGGAGGTCGGGTAAGGAGAGGACGTTACTCGTGGGCCGAGCCGGTCGAGGGTGGTGGAAGAGACCCTTGGGGCTTACCTGGATACAGTCCATCGAGCATGTGGACCGGTCTTTGGACATTTTGTAAAAGGCGCCACAAAATGACAACTCGTACACGTGTGATCTATGCAGAAAGAATTTCACTGTGCAGTGCAAGCGTGACAACAAAGCACCATTGAACCATTGAAACTAACGGCGATAATATGGACAAAACAGGGTTATGGTAACTGGGCATTTGAAAAATATTAATGGGATTTGACAAGGACAATGTCAATAAGCGAGTTCGGTATTCCGACTGCGCATGCCCAGGTCATAGGTCACTCGCTATAAACATTCTCGGTAGCTCTGTATCTGCATGGGTGTAAACCTGCATTTCGTCCGTGGTCGGGGTCAGGCCTCCGGCGCTGCGGGCACTGTTGAGTTCCTGTTGGGCCGTCCCTGGGGACCGTCGGCTGCGCCTCTCGCCTTGTCCGGTGACTGACGGTTGGCCCCCTCGGTGCCGGCGGGGGCCAAGCACCGGTCATCGGCCGCTATCCGGTCGGTCCGGAGCTGTCGATTGGCATGGTGGAGCAGGTGGAGTTGAGTTGGGGTTGGCGCTTCTCCACGCTGGCCATGGGCCTGGGGCTGCCACTGCTCCGGGCTGGTGTCCCATCAGTCCAGACGTCTCCAGCCGCCCCCGCAGGCGGGGATGCGACACTCGGGGGGGGGGGGGGGGGAAGGCAGCTGCCGAGAATGTCTCTCCGCCGGTCCAGTCTCATCCCCCTCCCTGTCTCCCACTCGCATCTGCCCCCTCTATCTCGCTGTCACACCCCGCTCACCCGCTATCTGGCACCCCGTTCCTCTGATTAAATATACTTTTACACATAAATCATGAATAAAGATAAGAATTTATACACAGTTTATACAGTCAGCACTTCATTAGCTTTTTCTTTATAGCGAGTAACCTTTGACAAATCCCACGATTCCTTGCATTTTTCGGAATACCAAACTCGCTTATTTATTAAAGAGAAATCATGTCTGTCAAACCTTTTGAAAGTTGCGAGGATGTGTATGATAGAAATGATAAGGGATGTGGTGTACATGGACTTTCTGAAAGCCTATCATAAAGCTCCACAAAGGAAATCACTGTGCAAAATTAAAACTCATGGGGTAAAGAGTAATATAGAAACAAGGAACTGCAGATGCTGGTTTAATATATTGGCTTGGATTAGAAAATTACTTGATAGGCAGAAAGTAAGAATAAATATAACTTTTTCAATTAGACCTGTCTTCATCAACAGGACATTGGTGTTGATGAAGAGTGTTATTAGCTTTGGATTCCTGGGCATATCTCTGAAAATCTGACGAGCCCAGCACATCAATGCAATTACAAAGAAAGCTCATCAATGCCTTTTTCCTTTTAAGATTGAAAAGATTCAGTCTGGCACAAATACTCTATCGAACCTCTACAGGTGTGCAGTAGAGAGCATACTGACTGGTTGGATCACGGCCTGATTCAGCAACTCGAACACTCAGTAATGAAGGAGACTACAGAGAGTGGTAGACACTGTCAGACCATCATAGGTAGTGACCTCCCCACTATCGAAGGAACTTATAGGAGGTGGTGCCTCAAAAAAACAGCCAATATCATTATAGACCCATACTACCCTGGCCATGCTCTAGTTTCGCTACTTCCACCAGGAAGAAGGTACAAAAACCCTTAAAGTATATATCACCTGGTGCAAAAACAACTTCTTCCCAACAACCATCAGTCTCTTGAACACGACACAACACTAACCTCAGCAATTATATTCACCCATGGACTGTCTTTGGTTGCACTCTGGACTTGGTTTTTGGCAGTCTTATGATTGCATAGTACTACTGTTATTAATGTATTGCATTTTTAATTATTATATATTTATCTGTGTGTTATGGTGTTTACAGGGCCTGTTAAACTGCAGCAAATAAGAATTTAATTGTTCTGGTTTTGGAACATATGACAATTAAACACCTTTGCCTGGTGTATGGCATAGTGATTGACTGAATAGCACGTAAACAATGTGTTTCACTGTATCTTGGTACTTGTAACAATAATAAACCTGTACTAATACCTGTACAGAGATATCCAAGTGTTCTGGTACACCAGTCATTGGAACTGGTGTACAGATTAGTTGGATATCTCTGAAAATGAAACATTCAGTTGTAGCATGTGGTTAAGAAAGCAAATGGTATGTTGGCTTTCACTGCAAGCGGTCTGGAACATAGCACCAATAGTTCTGTAATTATACAGTCTTGGTAAGAACAACCCCAGGGCATTGTGCGTAGTTATGTTCTTGCTTCCTAAGATAAATTTGCCATAGAGATAATGCAGACTAATTCCTGGGATAAGAGGACAGTTAGATGAGGAGAAGTTGTGTCGACTTATGATGAAGTTGAGTGAAACCATTCTGAACAAGTCAGATCTCAAGTCTTATCTATTATCATAACTTAAGTCTTATCAATTATCATAACTTTAGGGAGATTATACTGTCAACCTATATTTCAAAGACTAATTTACTTCACTACTTGCGTCTATTTTCTGAAGAGGTTTAGCTGTCAATACTCACTATTTGAAACAAACAAAGCAGATATTTGTTACATTATTTCAAATGAAGCATGTTTAATTCCAAAGAGTAATTTCAAACAGAGATAATAAGTTACAAAGGATTCCGAAACACAAGTACAATTTTTACAAACTAGAAAAAACATACCAGTAAGTTGAAGACAAACAAGTTGGCCTCGCAGAAAGAAGGCTTTAGGAAGATATCTTCTTGGACCGAAGCTGAGGAATGGAGTCTGCATCTTCATCTCTGTAACTCCTGACAACTGCTTACTGTCTTCTAATATTGATACTGTTTTAACATCATCTGCATGTGATGTTTTGCAACTACACCGATTAGCTCAAGAGGATGGAGAGCTTAATTAGGTCAACATGGACAGTGTTATTTCTTTGTCACATTCACAGTCTTTGGTCAACATGAACCCTATTGCTTCTCTTGACCAGGTTAAGAGGATAATGTCTCATAGTTTTATACCTATCATGCATAGTACTGTTTCTCTTGATCTTGCCAAGAGGGTCAACAAAGCGTCTTAGTACCAAATTAACAGTAAGCATCTTGAACTTTGGATAGTTTATTCTATTGTGCTAAAAATCTGAGATTAGCAATAAGCATTGTGAGTTTGGACATACTGATATACTGATGTGGGCTGAGGTTGGTTAAAGGAGCAAGTCTAAAGAAGTCATTTTCAGGTTAGAAGGCTGGGACGAGTGGAGCGTTAAGGTGATCTGTGCGGGGCCCCAGCTGTCCACAATCTATATCAATAATTTGGATGGCGGAAATCAAATATAATATATCCCAGGTAGCTGATGATGGAAATCTCGATGCCTGTATGGGCTGTGATGAGAATGCTGAGAGGATTTAGATCAGTGAATGGAACAGGACATGACAAAGATAATGTTGAAAAATGTGTCATCATCCAGCCTGTTGAAAAAAATAGAAAGATTGTTAAATGTTGAAAGATGAAAGATATTGAAATACCAGTTAGTGAAAGTTAAAGTCCACATTTAGCCAGTGTTTAGTAAGGCAAATGATATTTTGGCCTTTATTGTATGAGGATTTGAGTACAATAGCAACATCTATTGATTCTATCCTGTCTGGTCATGGTCAGTTCCTTTCTCAGCGGTGGTGGTGAGCCTCAGTGGCGGTGCTGGGGCCTCATGGCCGACCGAACCTCGCCGCAGCGGCAGTGAAGCTGGTCGGCGGTCGATGAGGGTGTGGGTTAACCACCATGAGGGGAAGAGGGGGAAGAACAATGGAAGACATGGTGTGGGATGACCGCTGTGAGTGGGAGGGGGGAGAACAAACAGAGTCCTGGCGTGAGGGAGGGGAACAGGAGGGGGGAGTAGCCGGCGGTTGTACTTTGTAACTTTGTCAGCACCATATGTGGTGGATATTTGCCTGCCTAGGGTATGCAAGCAAGGAATTTCACTGTGCCTTGTCCATATAACCATATAACCATATAACAATTACAGCACGGAAACAGGCCATCTCGGCCCTTCAAGTCCGTGCCGAACAACTTGTTTCCCTTAATCCCACCTGCCTGCACTCATACCATAACCCTCCATACCCTTCTCATCCATATGCCTATCCAATTTATTTTTAAATGATACCAACGAACCTGCCGCCACCACTTCCACTGGAAGCTCATTCCACACCGCTACCACTCTCTGAGTAAAGAAGTTCCCCCTCATGTTACCCCTAAACCTCTGTCCCTTAATTCTAAAGACATGTCCTCTTGTTTGAAACTTCCCTATTCTCAAAGGGAAAAGCTTGTCCACATCAACTCTGTCTATCCCTCTCATCATTTTAAAGACCTCAATCAAGTCCCCCCTTAACCTTCTGCGCTCCAGAGAATAAAGACCTAACTTATTCAACCTATCTCTGTAACTTAGCTGTTGAAATCCAGGCAACATTCTAGTAAATCGCCTCTGTACCCTCTCTATTTTGTTGACATCCTTCCTATAATTGGGCGACCAAAATTGTACACCATACTCCAGATTTGGTCTCACCAATGCCTTGTACAATTTTAACATTACATCCCAGCTTCTATACTCAATGCTCTGATTTATAAAGGCTAGCATACCAAAAGCTTTCTTTACCACCCTATCTATATGAGATTCCACCTTCAAGGAACTGTGCACGGTTATTCCCAGATCCCTCTGTTCAACTGTATTCTTCAATTCCCTACCGTTTACAATGTACGTCCTATTTTGATTTGTCCTGCCAAGGTGTAGCACCTCACATTTATCAGCATTAAAGTCCATCTGCCATCTTTCAGCCCATTTTTCCAACTGGCCTAAATCACTCTGTAGGCTTTGGAAATCCTCTTCATTATCCACAACACCCTCTATCTTGGTATCATCTGCATACTTACTAATCCAATTTACCACCCCTTCATCCAGATCATTGATGTACATGACAAACAACAAAGGACCCAACACAGATCCCTGAGGCACCCCACTAGTCACCTGCCTCCAACCCGACAAACAGCCATCCACCATTACCCTCTGGCTTCTCCCATTCAGCCACTGTTGAATCCATCTTGCTATTCCTGCATTTATACCCAACAGTTGAACCTTCTTAACCAACCTTCCATGAGGAACCTTGTCAAAGGCCTTACTGAAGTCCATATAGACAACATCCACTGCTTTACCCTCGTCAATTTCCCTAGTAACCTCTTCAAAAAATTCAAGAAGATTAGTCAAACATGATCTTCCGGGCATAAATCCATGTTGACTGTTCCTAATTAGACCCTCTTTATCCAGATACTTATATATATTATCTCTAAGTATCTTTTCCATTAATTTGCCTACCACTGAAGTCAAACTAACTGGTCTATAATTGCTAGGTTTACTTTTAGAACCCTTTTTAAACAATGGAACAACATGCGCAGTACGCCAATCCTCGGGGACTATTCCCGTTTCTAATGACATTTGAAATATTTCTGTCATAGCCCCGGCTATTTCTACACTAACTTCCCTCAATGTCCTAGGGAATATCCTGTCAGGACCTGGAGACTTATCCACTTTTATATTTTTCAAAAGTGTCAGTACTTCTTTTACTTTGAAACTCATAGTATCCATAGCTACTCTACTAGTTTCCCTTACGTCACATAATTCAATACCCTTCTCCTTGGTGAATACCGAAGAAAATAAATTGTTCAATATCTCCCCCATCTCTTTTGGCTCTGCAGATAGCTGTCCACTCGGTCTCTCCAATGGACCAATTTTATCCCTTGTTATCCTTTTGCTATTAATATAGTTGTAGAAACCCTTTGGATTTACTTTCACCTTACTTGCCAAAGCAACCTCATATCTTCTTTTAGCTTTTCTAATTTCTTTCTTAAGATTCTTTTTACATTCCTTATACTCCTCAAGCACCTCATTTACTTCATGCTGCCTATAATTATTGTAGATCTCCCTCTTTTTCCGAAGAAGATGTCCAATTTCCCTTGAAAACCAGGGCTCTTTCCAATTTTTACTGGTTCCTTTCAACCGAACAGGAACATAGAGATTCTGTACTCTTAAAATTTCTCCTTTAAATGTCCTCCATTTCTCCTCTACATCTTTCCCATAAAACAAAATGTCCCAGTTCACTCCTTTTAAATCATCTCGCATCTCGTTAAAGTTAGCCTTTCTCCAATCAAAAATCTCAACCCTAGGCCCAGTTCTGTCCTTCTCCATAATTATATTGAAACTAATGGTATTGTGATCACTGGACCCGAAGTGCTCCCCAACGCATACCTCCGCCACCTGTCCCGTCTCATTTCCTAACAGGAGGTCCAGCACTGCCCCTCCTCTAGTAGGCACCTCTAGGTATTCCTGCAAAAAACTATCCTGCACACATTTTACAAACTCCAAACCATCCAGCCCATTTACAGAATGTGTTTCCCAGTGTATGTGTGGAAAGTTGAAATCTCCCACAATCACTACCTTGTGCTTACTACTAATATCTGCTATCTCTTTACATATTTGCTCTTCCAATTCTCGTTCCCCATTTGGTGGTCTATAATATACTCCTATAAGTGTTGCTACACCTTTCCCACTTCTAAGTTCCACCCAAATAGCCTCCCTAGATGAGCCCTCCAATCTATCCTGCCAAAGCACTGCTGTAATATCTTCCCTGACTAGCAATGCAACACCTCCACCTCTTGCCCCTCCAATTCTATCACACCTGAAGCAACGAAATCCTGGAATATTTGGTTTCCAATCACTGCCCTCCTGCAACCATGTTTCACTGATCGCCACAACATCATACTTCCAGGTGTCTATCCAGACTCTAAGCTCATCCACCTTTCTTACAATGCTCCTAGCATTAAAATATGCACATTTAAGAAACCCTCCATCTCTTATTCTCTGTTTATTTCCTTTTTTTCCTTTCTCCTCTTGTGTCCGAGTGCTTCCCTTTTCTGCTTCCTGCCTCCCATTCTGTCTACTAGCTTTTGTTATTTGCATCCCTCGCCCCAACCATTCTAGTTTAAAGTCTCACCAGTGGCCTTTGCAAATTTCCCCGCCAGGATATTGGTCCCCCTCGGGTTCAAGTGCAACCCATCCTTTCTGTACAGGTCCCACCTACCCCAAAAGAAGTCCCAATGATCCAGAAACTTGAATCCCTGCCCTCTGCACCAATCTTTCAGCCAAGCATTTATCCTCCACCTTGCTCCATTTCTACTCTCACTGTCACGTGGCACAGGCAGTAATCCTGAGATTGTTACCTTTTTGGTCCTTTTCCTCAACTCTCCTCCCAAGTCCTTAAATCCTCCCTTCAGGACCTCTTCCCTTTTTTTACCTATGTCATTGGTACCTATATGTACCACGACCTCAGGCTCCTCTCCCTCTGATTTGAGGATATCTTGGACACGTCTAGACACGTCCAAGACCTTGGCACCAGGGAGGCAGACCACCATCCTGGTCTCCCGACTGCGTCCACAGAATCGCCTATCCAACCCCCTAACAATAGAGTCCCCAATTACTATTGCCCTCCTCTTTTTTTCCCTACCTTTTGGAGCAACAGGGCCAGTCTCTGTGCTGAAGGCCCGTCCGCTGTCGCTACCCCCGGGTAGGCTGTCACCCCCATCTGTACTCAAACAGGAGTACTTATTTGCCAGGTGTACTGACATTGGAGTACTCACTCGTTCATGCCTCTGCACCTTGCCCTTCCTTAGCGTGACCCACATGTCTCTCTCCTGTGGTTTTGGAGTGACCACCTCCCTATAACTCTCCTCTATCACCTTTTCACTCTCCCTGACCAGGCAGAGGTCATCGAGCTGCTGCTCCAGGATCCTAATACGGTCCCTTAGGAGCCCCATCTCTCTGCACCTGATGCAGATGTGGACGTCAAGAGGGCCATCCGATACCATGACCTCCCACATCTGACATGCAGTACAGTACACTGCTCTGGCTGACATTCTCTCGCCTTACCCTGGATCCGATACCAGTATAATATAATAGAAACTGCTGTGAGAAATCAGCAGGTATCTGACTCAAACAGCTGCTCCCAACTTGACCTTTAACCTACACCTTTATTATACAAACCAAAACCACTGTACCTTTACTAAAACACTGTACCTTTACTAAAACACTGTACCTTTACTAAAACACTGTACCCTTTAACCAGAAAGCAGAAATACTAACCAGAGGCTCCACCCAATCAGCTGCTTCCTCTAGTCTGCTTCCACCAATCAGCGGCTTCCACCAGAAACCTCCCTATTCAGTATGGAATGTTCCGGATTTAGGTAAAAACAAGCCCCACGCTGGATTTATCTACTCACCGCCCCTGACCCTCCTCCACTCGCTCCAACGGTCATGGGCCTCTGCCTGAACAAGCCCCGCGCTGGATTTATCTACTCACCGCTCCTGACCCTCCTCCACTCGCTCCAACGGTCATGGGCCTCTGCCTGAACAAGCCCCGCGCTGGATTTATCTACTCACCGCTCCTGACCCTCCTCCACTCGCTCCAACGGTCCCGGTCCTCTGCCTGAACAAGCCCCGCGCTGGATTTATGTACTCACCGCTCCTGACCCTCCTCCACTCACTCCAACGGTCACGGGCCTCTGCCTGAACAAGCCCCGCGCTGGATTTATGTACTCACCGCTCCTGACCCTCCTCCACTCGCTCCAACGGTCACGGGCCTCAAATGTCAAATGTGACAATAAAGTATTCCATTTAATTTCATTCCTCTTCATATGTTCTCACTATTTTGACTATTTACAATTCCCTGGCTATTAATCGTTATTAAGATGTCCCGTCTATATACATCGCTGTGCACAATCAGGAAGGTCTTAAAGCATTTCTCTTCATTCTGCAATGAAGATTCAATCTGTTCTTCTCTACCAAAAAAGTAATTTGCTTTGTAGAATTTCTTCTTGCCCTAAACTATTTCTATTTGATCTCTCTCACTTTTGACAAATCAAATGCATAGCCACAGGCACTCACATGAGCCCCAGCTACATCAATCTTTTCATTTGCTATGTTGAACAGTCCATGTTTCAAGCTTTCCCTGGTATCACTCCCCATTCTTTCTCTTTTACATCAACGATTGCATTGGTTCTGCTTCCTGCACTCGTGGGGAACTCATCAATTTTAGCACCTTTGCTGTTAACGTATACACACACCCTCAAATTCAATTGGATCATTACTGATACTTCTATTCCTTTTCTGGATCTCTGTCTCCTTCTCAAGAGACAGGTTATTTAGTAACATTTTCTGTAAACCCACTGACTTTCACAACTATCTTGATTATGCTTCTTTGCACACTCTCTCTTGCAACAATGCTAGTCCTCTCTCCCATTTCCCTGCTTTGGTTGCATCCGGTCTCAAGTTGAGGCCTTAGTTCTTGGGACGTCCTCCTTTTTCATGAAACATGGCTTCCCTTTTAATGTGGTTGATGGAGCCCTCTCGTATTCTTCTTCCAATTTCCAGACAACTGCTCTCACCCCCCTTCTTTCCAAGGGTGTCTGTGTAGTGATATCTTGCCCAATTATTAAAGACGAGTGAGATTGCATCTGAAATATTATTTGCTGGGCTGCTCTCTTTACCGAGGAAGGATATACTAGCAATAGAATGAGTGTTTTAGATTGGTTCCTGAGATGGTGGGTTTATCAAATGAGTGTTTAAGACCTATGCCATCTCGAGTTTAGACGATTGAGAGGTGATCTCATTGAAACATAAAATTGTTAATGGGCTTGATAGGGTAGATGCAGATTGCTTTTTCTACTGGTTGAGGTGACTGGAACCAAGGATCATTGTGTAAAATAAGTCATTTAAGACAGAAATGAAAAATAAAATTATTTACCCTGAAGATGGTAAATCTGAAAATGTTTGAAATCAGAAAAGAGCTTGATAGGTCTTTAGATACAGTATTAAAGAAATTATGTGAGATAGAATTAGTACAGAAAAATGGCATTGGTGAAAGACCGGCTATGATCTCATTGAATCGCAGCACAGCACATGGACCAAATAGACCACAGTTAATTTTATTTCACACGTTCTATTTAGAAATTGAGTCAGGAATGTAAGTAATTCCTGCTGGGAAATGCCTGGATGAATTTCAAGAGTTGAACAAAATTACTTGGAAATGTCTATAATCACAAATTAACTCTGCAATGAGAATATTTTCAAATGTGTAGCCTTTTAATAAACAGCATGAGTCAGTCTCATTTTATGGAAAAGTAATTACCCAGTTTAAATGTTAGATTGAGCAATCTATACCTCTTCAGTATCTCTCTCTCTCTCTCTCTCTCTCTCTCTCTCTCTCTCTCTCTCTCTCTCTCTCGTTTCTTAAATTTTGGTGTGATATTACATTATTTTTTGAATAATAGAAACTTTAGCAGATTGCAGATATCACTGGCAATACCTTCAACTGCACTCTGGTGCACTTGGGACTTTATGGTGCAGGCACAAAAGATGGGAGCAACTCAGCAGGACAGGCAGCATCTCTGGAGGGAAGGAATGCGTGACGTTCCGGGTCAAGACCATTCTTCAAACTGAGAGTCAGGAGAGAGGGAAAATAGAGATATGGAAGGGTTTTGTGTGAAAATGACAGATCAAAGCAAACAATGGTCAAGGAAATGTGGAATCATTTATTGTTGGCTAAGGGAAAGGTGACAATAAGACTTAAGGGCGTGTCCCACTTGGCGAATTTTTCAGCGACTGCCGGCATCATTGTCTGACGTATCAGGTCACCGAAAAATATGCGTGATGCGGCGTGATGACGTATGACGCGGCGATGACGCAACGTGATGACGTATGACGCGCGGTGTTTTTTCAAGTGTAGCAACATTTTTTTTGTCGCTGCTGGATTTTGAAATGTTCAAAATCTTTTGCCGACACTGATATGACGCCGGCAATTGCCGAAAAAATCGCGAAGTGGGACAGGCCCTTTACAAACAGTAAAGTTAATCAGGAACACAGTGAAACTAGTCAGAGAACTGGGAGGGAGGGTGAGAGAGGGAAAGTAAGGGTTGCTTGAAGTTAACAAAACCAATATTTATACCACTGGGTTGTAATCTGCCCAAGCAAAATATGAGGTGCTGTTTCTCAAATTTGTGTGTGGCCTCACTCTGACAGTAGAGAAAGCCCAGAACAGAAAGATCGGTATGGGATTGAGAGGAAAAGTTAAAGTGTTTAGCAACCGGGAGATCACGTAGGTTTAGGCAAACTGAGTGGAGGTGTTCAGTGAAACGATCGCCAAGCCTGTGCTTGGTCTCACCCATATATAGGAGTCCACACTTGGAACAGCAGATACAGTAGATGAGGTTGGACGAGGTGCAAGTGAATCTCTGCCTCGCCTGAAAGGACTGTCAGGGTCCTTGAATGGAATTGAGGGAGGAGGTATAGCGACAGGTGTTGCATCTCTTGTGGTTGCAGGGTAAGGTAGTTGAGCTTAGGGTGATTTGGTTGAGAAGGAATGAGTTAACCAGGGAGTTGTGGAGGGGACATTCTATTTATACCTTTTGGACATTCATATGAAGCAGAATGTTGCTCCAACAAAGCCAAGTCCTGCTTCACCTCAAATGACTTTTGTGCCCACTCCACTTCCTGCTTAGTAAAACTGAGCAAGAGGTTTGTTTCTTTTTGTTATCCATCCATATCCATATCTATTAACTATTAAAACTCTGATCCTCTATGTGGATGTATTTGTTTGTGTGTTTATTTGTTCGTGTATAATCACATCTTCTCGAAAACACGATGCGCTAACGGTTAAATTTTCACATATTCCGATAGAGATTTATCCCGTGGAGTTCGAAATCGCCTTATCTGAAAACTTTGTGCTTTATTTCTCGAGTTATTTATGAAAATATTCACAAATCTGAAATAACTTTGAAAATAAACAGGCTCTTTCGCTGATGACATCACAATGGATCTGCTTGCTGCCATCTTGAGATCACCCCCCCCCCCCCCCCACCCTCTGCCCCCGGGCTCTCTCCCCCCGGGCTCCCTTCCCCCAGCCTCTCTTCCACCTCCCCCAGCCTCTCTTTCACCTACCCTCTCTTACCCCCTTCCCCCCCTCTCTCCCCCTTTTCCCCTCTGCCCCCCCTTTCTCCCCCATCTCTCTCTCTCCCCTGGCCTCTACCCCCCCTCCCCTCCCTTCTCTCTCCCCTCTCTCTCCCCCTCTCTCTCTCTCTCCCTCTCTCCCTCCTCTCCCCTCCCTCTCCCCCCTCCCTCTCCCTTCCTCTCTCTCTCCACCCCCTCTCTCTGTCTCTGCCTATCTCTCTCTTTCTCAGCCCCTTTCTTTCTGTCTCTGCCCCTCTCGCTCTGCTCTTCCCAGTCTCTCCATGGCTGGGGGTGGTTAGTGTGTGTGTGGGGGTTGGTTAGTGTGTGTGTGATGCTGCAGGCCCCTCCCCCCCCCCCCCCCCCCCCCGCCCCCCGCAACCTCGCGTTGAGGGGACGGGACCCAACAGGTCCCACTTGGTCTAGTAACTATTAAAAGCCTGATCTTGGATGTGTATTTATTTGTGTGTTTGTTCATGTGTAATCACATCTTCTCGTAAAAACGATGTGCTAACGGTAAAATTTTACATATTCCAGTAGAGATCTTTTCCCTGGAGTCCAGAATCATCTTCTCTGTAAAATACATGATTTATTTCTCGAGTTATTAATGAAAATGTTCAAATATCTGACAAAACTTTGAAATAAAAATGACTCTCTTTCGCTTATTCTCTGATTGTAGCCCTGATTGCAACATTGTTGCTATCCAAGTACACTGAGTCCTGTTAGCCCTAGCAAGTGCAATTGCAATTGTTTTAAAGTCGAACTACATTGAGTTCTGCTTGCCATCAAGTGCAATTGCATTTTTGTTTTAAAGGTTAAAAATGAGGGAGGGTGAATAAGGCAAAATGAGCAGCCCCTGCACAGTTGTGGGCTATGGGTGAGTGCTGGAATATTATGTTGGGGAAATGGGTTGTGTTGGAGAAACGGGTGAGTGGTGGAATATTGCCTTGGGGAACGGATTGCGTTGGGGTACCAGGACTCCCATGGGGGCTATGGGTGAGTGGTGGAATATTGCATTGGGGAACGGGTTCAGTTGGTGGACCTGGCCTCCCATGTGACAGGGACTCAACGGGTCCCAATTGGTGTAGTGAATATTAAAACTATAAAAGAAGCGTTGAAGAGGAATGTTTAAATCTTTTATAATTTTCTCAAAGAGTAATTCTAAACAATTAAAATATAACTCACATCTGGCACAGCACAATGATGTTTAAGTCCATACAACCTAATAAACAGGATTTTGCTACTTGTTGATTGTTAATGATCTTTTGTATTTTAATGTTTACAGTCAAAATGGAATTTAGAATTTGTTCCTTTATCTCTCCTCCCATGAAAACTTGGGAATCTTTATCTACAACTTGTCGGTAGGAAATAAATCTCTTAACTACTGCTGTGTGGGAAGATGATAAAAAGTTTGTCTGTTAAGAATTGGAGGAATTGCAATTCTCCTGTCATTTCCTAATTGGATGAATGGAAGCCTTAGTGGCTCTTTTCAATTTGGAGAATGGGAAACCCCGTCAAAGTTTCTAGTTAATATTGTTAGATATTGGGTGAATAAATGTGTGATACACTAGAGTGATTCTACTAGAGTGTCCCATGAGAGTGATTATACGATGCATTGAATTGTTCCATGATGCTTTATTGTCACATGTATCTAGGTACAGTGAAATTCCTTTTTTTGCATACAGTTCAGTAAATAATCTTACTGTACATGGGCGGCATGGTGGCGCAGCAGCAAAGTTGCTGCCTTACAGCGGGTTCGATCCCGACTATAGGTGCCGTCTGTATGGAGTTTGTACATTCTCCCCCTGACCACGTAGGTTTTCTCTGAGATCGTCGGTTTCCTCTCACTCTCCAAAGACGTACAGGTATATAGTTAAATTGGCTTGGTAAATGTAAAAATTGTCCATAGTGTCTGAGGATAGTGTTAATATGCAGGCATCGCTGGTCAGTGCAGACCCGGTAGTTTACTTTGAAAAAGTGTAATGTTGAAGACCTCCTTCGACTATGTAGAAGACCTCCTTGGACCTTCTTTGAATTTGTTGAAGACTGACTTCGACTAGCTTCGACTAACTTCGCGAAAATTGGACACTGCATAGTGGAGAGTGCAGACGACCTCCTTCAATCTCGATTCAAAATAGTTAAAGAATCAAATACACAGGACAAGGTGCTAAGAAGTCCCTTGTGCCAGTAGGTGGAGAGCATTTCACGACATTCGTTGATTGTTGAGAGTGGTAGACGCTCAACATCGGGGGGGGGGGGGGGGGGATACGTATACGTATATCTTGGCCTGGGTAACCTTGAAAATCGTTTTGAAAATAGTTAAAAATGTAGCCTTTTTGCCATAAAGGCCTGTTGTTCTGGCTGTGGGACTAGGTCGGAGTTGTAAGGTTGGCCTTGCATTTGAATGGGCAAATGGGACTAGATTAAATGGAGCATTTTGGTTGGCATGGACGAGTTGAGTAGAAGGGCAAGTAGCACTGGCATTGTACCAAGAACAAAGGTATGTAAATGGTGGGCTTTGTTCAGCCAAGGCACTACCCATAAGTAACTCTAATTTTGCTCTAATGTAACCTGGTTCATTTTGGTAGAAATGTTGGAGAAGTAACAACATTATCTCTTCCCTTTCAGAATTACCTACATTTCTTAACAAGTCAGGCAATATCAATAAGGACTTTTCTTCTCAATGTTTACACTTGGTATCAGGTGGAAGGTACCAGATGAAAAAAGTGAACATTGCTGTGCTCCCTTTCCAACTGAACGTCATGCTCAACTTTCTCTAATCATCTGGCTGATCCTGCAAAGATTATTAATTGCAAATTCCATTTGAAAGAGAATTTGAAATTCTATTGAAGTTCTAGGCATCACTAGATCAGCTGGAAGCAAAGGTTCTTCCGGAATCATAGAAACATAGAAAATAGGTGCAGGAGTAGGCCATTTCGCCCTTCAAGCCTGCAATATGATCATGGCTGATCATCCAACTCAGTATCCCGTACCTGCCTTCTCTCCATACCCCCTGATCCCTTTAGCCACAAGGGCCACATCTAACTCCCTCTTAAATATAGCCAATGAATTGGCCTCAACTACCTTCTGTGGCAGAGAATTCCAGAGACTCACCACTCTCTGTGTGAAAAATGTTTTACTCATCTCGGTCCTAAAAGATTTCCCCCTTATCCTTAAACCGTGACCCCTTGTTCTGGACTTCCCCAACATTGGGAACAATCTTCCTGCATCTCGCCTGCCTAACCCCTTAAGAATTTTGTACGTTTCTATAAGATCCCCCTCAATCTTACAAGAGTACAAACCAAGTCTATCCAGTCTTTCTTCATATTAAAGGCCTGACATCCCAGGAATCAGTCTGGTGAACCTTCTCTGTATTCCCTCTATGGCAAGAATGTCTTTTCTCAGATTTGGAGACCAAAACTGTACACATTACTCCAGCTGTGGTCTCACCAAGACCCTGTACAACTGCAGTAGAACCTCCCTGCTCCTATATTCAAATCCTTTTGCTATGAATGCTAACATACCATTCGCTTTCTTCACAGCCTGCTGCACCTGCATGCCTACTTTCAATGACTGGTGTACCATGACACACAGGTCTTGCTTGCATCTCCCCTTTACCTAATCGGCCACCATTCAGATAACAGTCTACATTCCTGTTTTGCCACCAAATTGGATAAACTCACATTTATCCACATTATACTGCATCTGCCATGCATTTACCCATTCGCCCAACCTATCCAAGTCACCTTGCATCCTCCTCACAGCTAACACTGCCCCCCAGCTTCGTGTCATCCGCAAACTTGGAGATGTTGCATTCAATTCCCTCGTCCAAATCATTAATATATATTGTAAATAGCTGGGGTCCCAGCACTGAGCCATACGGTACCCCACTAGTCACTGCTTGCCATTCTGAAAAGGACCCGTTTACTCCGACTCTTTGCTTCCTGTCTGCGGGCCAGTTCTCTATCCACGTCAATACTGAACCCCCAATAGCATGTGCTTTAAGTTTGTATACTAATCTCTTATGTGGGACCTTGTTGAAAGCCTTCTGAAAGTCCAGATATAACACATCCGCTGGTTCTCCCTTATCCACTCTACTAGTTACATCCTCGAAAAATTCTATAAGATTCGTCAGACATGATTTACCTTTCGTAAATCCATGCTGACTTTGTCCAATGATTTCACCACTTTCCAAATGTGCTGCTATCCCATCTTTAATAACTGACTCTAGCAGCTTCCCCACTACCGATGTTAGACTAACTGGTCTGTAATTCCCCGTTCTCTCTCTCCCTCCCTTTTTAAAAAGTAGGGTTACATTAGCTACCCTCCAATCCTCAGGAACTACTCCAGAACCTAAAGAGTTTTGAAAAATTATCACTAATGCATCCACTATTTCTGGGGCTACTTCCTTAAGTACTCTGGGATGCAGCCTATCTGGCCCTGGGGATTTATCAGCCTTTAATCCATTCAATTTACCTAACACCACTTCCCGGCTAACCTGGATTTCACTCAGTTCCTCCATCTCATTTGACCCCCGGTCCCCTGCTATTTCCGGCAGATTATTTATGTCTTCCATAGTGAAGACAGAACCAAAGTAGTTATTCAATTGGCCTGCCATGTCCTTGTTCCCCATGATCAATTCACCAGTTTCTGACTGCAAGGGACCTACATTTGTTTTAACTAACCTTTTTCTCTTCACATATCTATAAGAACTTTTATGTTCCCTGCCAGTTTTCTTTCATAATCTATTTTCCCTTTACTAATTAAGCCCTCCTCTGCTGGACTCTGAATTTCTCCCAGTCCTCTGGTAGGCTGCTTTTTCTGGCTAATTTGTATGCTTCATCTTTTGTTTGATACTATCCCTGATTTCCCTTGTTATCCACGGATGCACTACCTTCCCTTTATTCTTTTGCCAAACTGGGATGAACAATTGTTGTAGTTCATCCATGCAGTCTTTAAATGTCTTCCATTGCACATCCACCGTCAACCCTTTAAGAATCAATTGCCAGTCTATCTTGGCCAATTTGCGTCTCATACCCTCAAAGTTAGCTTTCTTTAAGTTCAGAACCCTTGTTTCTGAATTAATTATGTTACCCTCCATCCTAATGAAGAATTCAACTATGGTCACTGTAGCCCACGGGGCCAAGCACAACAAGACTTCTAACTAACCCTTCCTCATTACTCAATACCAATTCTAGAATAGCCTGTTCTCTCGTTGGTTCCTCTACATGTTGGTTTAGAAAACTATCCCGCATACATTCCAAGAAATCCTCTTCCTCAGTACCCCTGCCTATTTGATTTACCCAATCTATATGTAGATTGAAGTCACCCATTATAACTGTTTTACCTTTGTTGCACGCATTTCTAATTTCCTGTTTGATGCCATCCCCAACTCCACTACTACTGTTAGGTGGCCTGTACACAACTGCCACTAGCGTTTTCTGCCCCTTAGTGTTTCGCAGCTCTACCCATATCGATTCCACATCCTCCAAACTAATGTCCTTCCTTTCTATTGCGTTAATCGCCTCTCTAACCAGCAACGCTAACCCATCTCCTTTTCCTTTCTGTCTATCCCTCCTGAATATTGAATATCCCTGGATGTTCAGCTCCCAGCCTTGGTCACCCTGGAGCCATGTCTCCGTGATCCCAACTATATCATAGTCATTAATAGCTATCTGCACATTCAACTCATCCACCTTATTACGAATGTTCCTTGCATTGAGACACAAAGCCTTCAGTATTCAGACACTCTGCTATGACACTCAAAATTGAGCTTAGGTTCATCCTGTTCCCGTTGATTATCCTTGACATGTTTCTACAACTTGATTGGAGTCCACCAGTGCTAATTTAAATTGATTGGACATGATTTGGAAAGGCACTCAACTGTCTATATAAGATCCCACAGTTGACAGTGCATGTCAGAGCAAAAACCAAGCCATGAAGACGAAGGAATTGTCCGTAGACCTCCGAGACAGGATTGTGTCGAGGCACAGATCTGGGGAAGGGTATAACACAATTTCTACAGCATTGCAGGTCCCGAAGAGCACAGTGGCCTCCATCATTCTTAAATGGAAGAACTTTGGAGCCACCAGAACTATTCATAGAGCTGGCCGCCCGGCCAAACTGAGCAATCGGGGGAGAAGGGAATTGGTCAGGGAGGTGACCAAGCACCCGATGGTCACTCTGACAGAGTTCCTCTGTAGAGATGGGAGAACCTTCCCGAAGGACAACTATATCTGCAGCACACCACCAATCAGGCCTTTATGGTACAGTGGCCAGACGGAAGCTACTCCTCAGTAAAAGGCACATGACAGCCCACTTGGAGTTTGCCAAAAGGCATGAGAAACAAGATTCTCTGGTTTGATGAAGCCAAGATTGAACTCTTTGGCCTGAATGCCTAACATCATGTCTGGAGGAAACCAGGCACTACTCATCACCTGGCCAATACCATACCTATGGCAAAGAATGGTGGTGGCAGCATCATGCTGTGGGGGTGTTTTTCAGCGGCAAGAACTTGGAGACTAGTCAGGATCCAGGGAGAGATGAATGGAGCAAAGTACAGAGAGATCCTTGATGAAAACCTGCTCCAGAGTGTTCTGGATCTCAGACTGGGGTAGAGGTTCACCTTCCAACAGGACAACGACCCTAAGCACACAGCCAAGACAATGCAGGAGTGGTTTTATGACAAGTCTGTGAATGTCCTTGAGTGGCCTAGCCAGAGTGCGGACTTGAACCAGATCAAACATCTCTGGGGGAACCTGAAATTAGCTGTGCATCGATGCTCCCCATCCAACCTGACAGAGCTTGAGAGGATCTGCAGAGAAGAATGGGAGAAATTACCCAAATACAGGTGTGCCAAGCTTGTAGCATCATACCCAAGAAGACTTGAGGCTGTAATCACTGCCAAAGATGCCTCAACAAAGTACTGAGTAATGGGCCTGAATACTTATGTAAATATGATATTTCAGTTATTTCTATTTCATTACTTTGCAAAAATGTCTAAATACCTGTTTTTGCTTTTTTATTATGGGATATTGCGTGTAGATTGATGATTTAAAAAAAAAAGAATTTAATCCATAAGGCTGTAATGTAACAAAATGTGGAAAAGGTGGTCTGAATATTTTCTGAATGCACTGTATAATTCTGAAACCTAATTTTTTATTTCCATATGGCCAAATCCTGTATCGCTGCCAATGTTTCACTAAACCACTTATTTGGCCCTAGTAGGAACTATAGGCCAGTTAGTCTGACTTCGGTGGTTGGTAAGATCTTAGTCCATTATAAAGGATGAGGTTATGGAGTACTCAGAAGTTCACGATAAAATAGGCCAAAGTCAGCATGGCTTCGTGAAGGGGGGGTCTTGCCTGACAAATTCGCTGGAATTCTTTGAAGAAGAAAATAGCAAGACAGACAAACGGAAAGTCAGTTGATGTTGTTTACCTAAAGTTTCAGAAAGCCTTTGATAAGGTGTGACACGTTAGGCTGCTAAGGAAGATGAGATCCCATGGTATCAAAATGGCAATAGAGGGGGCTTTTTCTGGTTGGCTGCCAGTAACTAGCGGAGTTCCACAGGGCTCTGTGCTTAGGCTGCTAGTCTTCACATTGTATAGTAATGATTTGGATGAGGGGATTGAAGGCTTTGTGGCCGAGTTTGCGGATGATATGGAAATAGGTAGAGAGGCGGGTAGTGTAAAGAAAGCAGGACTCTGCAGAAGTACTGGGGTAAGTTTGGGGGAGTGGGCAGAGAAGTGGCAGATGGAATATAGTGTTGCAAAGTGTGGAGTTATGTATTTTGATTTTAAAAATCAGAGGTGCAAAGGGACTTGCAAAGGGAGTGCTGGTGCAGGATTCCCAAAAAGTTAATCTGCTAAAAGTTAATCGAATCGATAGCAAAGATAACAAATGCAAAGCTAGCATTTATTTTAAGAGGGCTTGTACACAAAAAACAGAGATGTAATGCTGAGGCTCCATATGATGCTGGTCAGGCAGCATTTGGAATATTGTGTGCAATTTTGGGCACCATATCTGAGGAAAGATGTGCTGGCTCTGGAGATTGTCCAGAGAAGGTTTACAAGAATGATCCCAGGAATGAGTAGGTCAACATGATGAGCGTTTGATGGCACTGGGCTTATATTTTCTGGAGTTTAGAAGAATGAGGAGGGACCTCAATGAAACCTATAGAATAGTGAAAGGCTTGGATAGAGTGGATGTAGAGAGGATGTTTCCACTAGTGGGAGAGTCTAGGACTGGTGGTCATAGCCTCAGAATTAAAGGACATTCTTTTAGGATGGAGGTGGGGAGGAATTTCAGGGGGTGGTGAATCTGTGGAATTCTTTGCCACAGAAAGCTGTGGAGGCAAAGTCAGTGGATATTTTGCAGAAAGGCAGAAATAGATAGATTCTTGATTAGCATGGCTGTCCGAGGTTATGGGGAGAAGGCAGGAGAATGGGGTTAGGAGGGAGAGATAGATCAGCCATGATTGCATGGCGGTGTTGACTTGATGGGCCGAATGGCCTAATCCTACTCCCATCACTTATGACCTTTTGTGTGGTGCACAGAATTAGAAAGAAAATCATCACTCGGAAGATAACCAAACTACATGGAACTTAAAAAAGTTTACTTATATTCTTATGTATGAACCAATAAAATTATAGTAAATATTTACAAATAATTATTCTTATATTAAGATTACATACATCGACAGGTCACAAACAATCGTCCTTGTGAACACACATACATTGAATCTACACCCATCTTATTGCGTGGTACTTTTAGCTAAATCTAATATCAGAAAACTCAGGTTGCATTCGACAGTTTACTTGGAACAGAAAGCACACATCCCAGTATTGCAATAATGATAAAGAAAAATATCAGATATCTTTGGCAAATTGGCACTGCAGTCATTACATTCAAATGTTATTACACAAGAAAGCAACACACACAGCACAAAATAAAAACACCAAGAATTCATTTCAGTCTGTAAATTACATCCTACAAAAACAGATAGAAAAACAGAGTTTAAAGAAGCATTTCCTGCTGAAAGCACTTTCTTTTTTTGTTTCCACCCTTTAAAGGCAGTAATTTTCACAAGAATTTCCTAATATTTGTATATTTACTGTACAGGTTTCTGTAGGACAGGCCAAGTGACCTTTGGTGAATGCATTAGGCATACGTTACGCAAATGAAGTGTTACTTCTAAAATTGCAAAGCTGGTTTTACGGCCTTTCCTTGTTTTTCTGTGAACATTTATGTGTTACTGGGTTGTGAACACTTATCCCCGTACTGGCGTAGCTACTCCAATGTGGGAGAGTGTTCTGAAATTAATGAAGAGAGAAGTAAATTTATAACCTGGGGAAAGGTAAAGGCCATCAAGAGTGAAAGATCAGGCACCCCGGCACAATTGAGCTGTGTGACTCAAAGAAAGGACAAGGTTCTCACACTCATGAGTCCGTGCGATGAAGTTCCTGATCTCAAGCAGGTCAATGAGGGGAACCGCCTCTCAAAGGCTGAGGGACAGCCACGGGTTTCAAAAGGAAAGGAGAATTGGAAGAGAGAAAGTCAAGTTGTGATACTGGCCCGTAGCTCCCAAGCAGCCAACCACAGAGTGGTAAATCAAAACGCCTGTTGCCCTAGTCTACGAGCAACTCATTAAAATTAATCTACAAGAACCAAATGAGGAAAAGAAAAATATTTTAAAATGAAGTGACAGCATTAGTTGGATTTTAATAACATACTATTAATTTCTAATTATTGAAATTGTTTCAAATTGATAGTGATGAGTAAAATTAATGGATTACCTGGGAGTGGGTGAGAGAGAAGAAAAGTTAATGAACCTTCTCTACCTGTCATGCTGAGTAAAGAAGGAACTAAATTTATGGCTCATCAATGAAGCTAGGCTGATTTAAAGGGCATTAAGGGCAAAGGAAAAGGCTGAGTTGGTAGATTCACTTCCTTGAAAGAGATTATGGAATGAGTTATGATTTTAAAACCATGGTTTTAAAACATAAAACGATGGCCATTTTGTTTTCCAGCTGCCAAATCCACATTTTCAAAATCAATTTCTGGTCCCGCTGTGGTGGGATTTGCAGCCAAAGTGTGAATTGCTTGATGACTGATGATGAATTGCTTGACAAGCACTACATCAGTCCCTTTCTCATCGGACCAAGTAAAGAATCTCATGGTAGCAAACATTGTAGTCGACAACATGAATAGGTGGCATTCCCTGATTACACAATGACTGATATATAGTGAAAATAATACCAAAGTATAGGCCTGTTGGAATATTTCAATCGTCGTCCAATTATGCCAGATCAGGCTGTCATACTTTATCATGTACCATCAGGATGCTGAATCTCACTGAACCAATGGACAACAAATGCACACCTCAGCCATGCCATGCTCCCAAGAATGATCCAGAACGCAGACTGTTTATGGATTCACCAAACTAGTATGATGATTTGGGGGTTCAAACAAAGTGCTGGAGGAACTGAACAGGTCAGGCAGCATCTGTGCAGAAAATGGACAGGTAATCTTTCAAGTCACTTCTTCAGATTGATTGGGTGTGGGGGTGTTGGGGGGGGGGGGGGGGGAGAAAGTTGGATGGGAATTGGGATAGGGCAAAGCCTGGCAAGTGATATCTTTCTAGCTTTCTCCCTCTACTCCATCGGTTCGGAAGAAGGGTCCCAACCTGAAATGTCATCTGTACATTTTCTCAGCAGATGATGCTTGGCCCGTTGGAGTTTCCAGCACGTTGTGTTGCTCAAGATTCCAGCATCTGCAGCCATTTGTGCCTCCCTGATCCTTTGAGGAATTTTAACATATCGTTTATCGATGGATGAGATAAAGCAGATGGTTTCTTATTTAATAATTCTGTTGTAACCATTGTGAGATGGGCGATATTGTATATAATAAAATGTTGTGTGTGTGTGTGTGTGTTAGAGAGAGTGAGTATGTGTTTGTGTGTGTGAGAGAGAGAGACTGTGAGAGTGTGTGTGTGTGTGTGTGTGTGGTGAGTGGGAAATCGAGAGATCAAGTTTGAGTTCTATTCTGTTTCTGAATTTCACTTCCATTGAAGTCAAAATTTCAGAAGCAAACTATATAACATTATGAAGCAAAGATGAATTTCTGGGTTAAATTGTGCATGAAAGCATGTGTGTGTGTGTGTGAGATAAACCCCAAAGGATAATATTTTGCCTTGAGAGGTAACACTAAAATAGGGTTATTTTAGCATCTCAGTGGCCTGTTTTATATTCCATCCATTCTTTTTTTTTTGAATGGAAAATATTACCTGGTGCACCAATTTGTCATCACAGATTTAGCATTATATCCAAATTCAAATTTTTGACCTGCATTTTTTCATGTAACTAAGGGTAAAATGTTAATAAATGGAAGCCCCATGACTGTGTCTCTGAAGGTGTTTGGAGAGGCAGGCTGATGCAATGTTTAACCAATGGAGGATAGAGTTTCAAATCCACTGCTTGGATACCACTTGTGGTTTGTGGTGTCTTTAGTAGAATGAAACAAAATACTGTATATCATTCATTTCCCCCATGCATTCTCTCTGAGCTTTGGTTAAATTGGAAAATGCTTTGGGCAACAGAGGAGAGTACATCATCTCCTCCTGGCTAGGAGCAAGATTGCTTAAGGACACTGATGGTTCAGATTAATATTGTTTCACAAGCAATGAAATGTTACTTCTTCTCATCAGAAATGGTTACAGTGAACTTCTGCACATACTGGGGCAATTCTCACTTAATCCGTTCCTTGCAGGGATCGAAGGGAGAAAGCTGTTGATTTTACTTTGTTTAAGTCCAGGGAAGGTGAAATTAGGCACCTTGTAATAGGAAAATAACCTCAAACTGCTCATTTCACATCCAGCAGGTGGAGTTAAAATTACTCCCAGTCATTGTCTACCCGGTCCTCAGAATTATAAGGATTAAAGTCACTTCCATGAGTGCTGCATACTGATCAATGCTGTTTTTAAAGATTATCACAGGTGCAATTGGCTTTTACTTGTAGATCATTGAAGCCAGGTATAATGTGGGAAAGAACATCTGTTACCAGTAAGAATTAAGCAACAATAGAAAATAAAAGATGCTCAGGATTTAAACAACAGAATATTAATATTTGCAATAATAAACTATTACTGCTTGTATATCAGCAAATAAATAATTGGGTCCATGTGCTGCCCAGGAGTTGACCGATTATCACTTTCTAATTAGAACATTGTCTGTTGTGATAATCTGCATCATATTCACATTGTTCCCAGTAGCTGCAGTTCATCAGTTTGGAGTAAAATTATCAATATTTCTACCAAGATGGACGCAAAAAGCTGGAGTAACAGCAAGTCAGGCCGCATCTCTGGAGAAAAGGAATAGGTGACGTTTCGGGTTGAAACCCTTCTTCAGGCTGAGAGTCTAGAGGTTTGATAAGGTTCTGAACAAATCAGAGCCGGCACTAATGATGAAGGAAATTGGAGAATGTTGTTGATGATCATTGTTGATGATCCATTGTTGGCTGTGGAAGAGGTGATAACGAAGGGATATATGGATGCGAACAGTGGAACACGACTAGGGCGGGGGAAGGGTGAAGAGAGAGGGAATGCAGGGGTTACTTGAAATTAGGGAAATCAACATTCATACCGCTACCAGAGATCACATAGAGAACATGAGCATGATTATTGTGTTCTTCTGGTGCATTCTCCTATAGTTGGGAGTTCAAGATTCTTTCACCCAATTCCTTTTCTCTGTTTACCTTTCTTTGCTGCTCCCAGATTATCAGGCTGTTGGTGGATAGAGCGAGGTTCTGTCTCCCAGTCTGAAGATGGAACCTACCCAAAACTTCACCTTTCCATGTTCCCAGAAATGCTGCCTGACCCGTTCAGTTACACCAGCACTTTGTCTTTTTCTGTATCTAAACTTCACTAGATTAAGCTATTTTTGGTGAAGGCTTGATGGTTCAGATGATCTTATTTCTCCTCTTCATTTCTACATGTTTAACTTAATTTGCTTGAATGGTTCAACTCAGCACAAGCAGATTCTAAACCATTGCATATATTTCCCGATTTCACCCCAAGCGGTTCCAAACTATAAAATATAGTGGAGGGAAATAATGTGTTTATCCTCGTGAACTCTGCAGGTTTTGTTCAATATAATCGTTATTTCCATCGCATGCTGTGCGTGTGTAACAGAAAGACAACCATTTAAATATTATTTCTTTAAGCAAAATAGCTTGTAAGTTAATTGTTTGCCAACCAGTGCATAATGTGGAACATAAAATGGTACTGATGTGATTAACTACTGAATCAAACCAGCATTGATGATTTGGTATGGAAAAATTCAGGCGGGAATGACTGGCTACATTTCTTGAATCTGCTACATCAATACTTCTATTTATATTTGAATGTGAGTTGTGTTTTAGGGTTGAAAACAGACCTTCCCAGAGTAAACCAATGTCAAAGTTGTAAACAAAGAGGGGTGGTTTCGTGCACTTTATGTACATTTTGAATAAGACCAAAGCTAAAGCTCACCGCATGCTCAAAAAGCTAAAGAGTGAAATGAAGTAGTATAGCTGTTAGTAGGTTAATAATATAAGCAACAAAAAGGCCAATTAAAGAAAGTTTATTGGGGAATGGACAAAGAAATGAGAGGCAAAGACAGAATGTGAAAGTAGCTGAAATGTCAACATCAAGTGGTATCTCAAAGCCTTGTATTTGGATACAGATAGCAAATGAGCGGCAAGAGGAGTGAGAGGGCTGATCAAAACCAAAAGAAAGATTTATATATGGAGACAGAAATCATGGCACAAGAATTAAATGAATACTTTGCATCTATCTTTTTCCAAGAAATGATACTGCCAAATTCAGTAGCAGAGGAGTTACTTGAGAATTAAAAAAAACAAAGCATTGGAGTAACTCAGTGGGTCAGGCAGCATCGCTGGAAAACATGGATAGGTGACATTTCAGGCTGGGACCCGTCTACATATGGGGATAAGTTTTGGATAACACATTTACAAAGGATAGAAAATTGAATGTTGGTCGGACATGCACTGGAACAGTCAAGTTCAGGGGAGACTAAGGAATTGATGAGAGTTTCAGTAACAGTAAGGCAAGGAACAGTTACACAGTGTTATAGAAGAGGAAATAGGTTCTCCTTTTGTTGGCAAGGAAGTTCCCAATCCTTGGGTCATATGTGCTAACAAGATTGCAAGGCAGGTTTAGCCTCAGATGGTTGCCATTGAGTGGGAAGTGGCTCAGAGATACTGATGGGAAACAAAGATAATAGCTTTTGTCTTCTCAATATCACGCTGGATTATATTTCTGCTAATCTAGAATTGAGTGTTGGGCAAACAGTGATGCTCCAAGGAGGAGAGACGGGAGATGGCCTGCAATTTCAGTGGGATGGGGGTGGGGTGAGGTGGGTGGCTGGAGGGCTATCATCTCCTCTGAAAGTCAACACCAGCTGATGGACACACCCTTGCTGAAGAGAGACAAGAGGAGGGCAACTTTTAGAGGGGTTTGTGGAGCTGTAAAGAGCAGGAATTATTTTCTATACTCCACTTGGAAGCCTTCAGACCCATTTGAGTCATGCTAGCCTCTCATTCCAGTTGCAGCTAAACCCACCTCACTCCTTCCCATCCACAACGCTGATTCCTTGGCTTTCCCTCTAGGCCGTGGGACTGAAATCCTGCTGCCATCTTGGGATCCAATTTCCCAGTCTACAGGGGTTCACAGCAGATCTTGTATCAGGTTTGCTGTCATCACACATGCTGTTAGATATGTGAACTTACACATTTAAAGGTAGTTTTGCAATAGAGCCAGACCTTTACTGAGTACCTCCCACATTACACCAAGCTCAAGGTTCAGCGGAATTATATGGTCCTATCTGTTTTTCAGCATGTTGGGGGTATTTCAGAACCTCCTCAATATTCCTGTTCTCCTGTGTACCTGTCACTACCAGTGCAAGATCTGCTCTGAATCAGTTCCCATATGACCCTCTGTGTCGGACCTCCTTTGGAAAATCCTGTCACAAAAATACTACAATAATCTTTTCTTTTTATTTAATAATCATTGCCAACTATTATTTTGATAAACTCTAATTCATAGTCTGAAAGTAAGTGCAATATTCGGAATCTTTTGAACTATTTCAGAAAACCTAAATATTTTAATTAAGCTATTCCTTAAGTATAGTTTGTTCTCGTACATGAAGGATTAAGGTGGAGGGACTTGTGTGTCATTATTGTACAGATACCTTTCTCCCTTGCCAATAACACTCTGGAAATATTCAAGTGCAGTGATTTAGTAATCAAGGTCATGGTTTTAAATATAGGCAGGCCCTTGCTGCCTCGTGTTTTGAAATTATTTCCCAGAAAAATAATTATATAGAATAAAATATCAACCTCCTAATAAAACCATATTTTTAAATATTTAAACAAAAATGAACAGCCTTTCTTCAATAATAAGTGGATGGTCTCTGTCGGTTGCCTGTATAATTATCAGGTTGGGTCCAAGGTCAGCAGTTTCTGTTGCTCCGCAGTGAAAACAGCAAGCGTTTGGCAGCAGTCGTTCCGAGAGGGAGTTTGATTATCCTGCAGGAAGTTCACATCTGACCTTCTCAGCATCACACATTTCCTGTTGTCTCAGACCTGATTGATATGTGTTGTAAGTGCACAATTTCTTCACTACCTGCAGCCTGCGCATCCCCCCAGCCGGGCTAGTGGCGGTCATAGGCTGCAGTGGCGGCAGAAGGAGCTGACCCACGGGCTGCGCTGCTGTAATAATAGGGGGAACCTGGGAGAGAACAACAGCAGATTTAGAAAGCTTGCAATATTAAACAGAGGGAATGCACTTCACATTATGTAGCTCAGTAAAGAAGTCTTGACAGATGCTCCTAATCTCAATCATTTACGAACCACTTCCCTTTTGAATTGACCACTGGTGTCTCATTTTTTATATATTAATTAAGTGATTGAAGCTGAAAATGCATAGTATCGTTCAAGCAAGTAAACAATTGACACTCCCCACCCACCCCCCTGCAGCATTTCTCAAACACAATAATAAATATGGCCAGAAAGGGTCCACTCTCAAAGAACCGTTTCTCGATTCAAGCGCATACATTGGAATGTACACTGATGGAAATTCATGGCTCTTGGTCCCTGATTTTATATTAATGAATGCACACAACCTCATGCACTGCAAGGGCATAATTGCATGACCCCCACTCTCACTACTTGCAACATTATGCTTAATGACATCAATCAAGTTGCAAGGTAGTCTGAACTCCTGCTTAGATTAAGATTACTTTTAGAGCATGTAAACAGACCCTTCGGCCCACTGAGTCCCCGCGGACCATATAGCACCGCTAACACTAGTTCAATGTTATCCCACTCTCTCATCCCCTCCCTTACCACTGGGGGCAATTTACATAGATCAATTAATCTACAAGTCCACATATCTTTGGGATGTGGGAAGAAACCGAAGCACCCGGAGGAAACCGTGTTTAGCCTTTGTTCACTGGGATAGTCATTTCAAAATGGACAGCAACATTGAGAGTTTCATTGCCAATTTTGAGTCCATTGTGGACCTGCAGCATGAATCTATTTTATTTATAGAAGACATTGTATAAAATATTCAGCAAGATACATAAACCAGTATACTACGTGGATTTTAATTACACATATAATAAAGTCTCCTTCATTACAAACAGCATATCAGAAAACACAAGATATATATAATGCATCATCCAAAATCCTTCAATACTTTCACCTACAGTTTTGCAGAACACAATTCGCACCCCTAAATCCAGCAGTTCTGATGTGCACACAATTCCTTTTAAATTATCTCTCTACACTTTTCCGAAGAAATATTGTTGTAATGTTTTGGTTGAAAACAGAGGGGAGTGTGAGAAGGTCAGGTGATAAGTTGTCGGAAAGCAGCACAGGGTAGATTGCATCAGAAAAGCACACTCCCTGTCAAGATGAAAAGCATATCAAATATAGTGCCTACTCATGCTTAAATGCTTTGATACTTTATTTGGTTTAATTATTGTTGTAAGAATGTACATTGATATTAAAAAAAACCTATAAAGTTGCCTCTCCACATACCTAGGTATCATTGTGATCTTTCCTGGTAAGATTGATGGGTTGACCTGAACTGTAAACATGTCTGCATCAGGAGAACTTTGCTCAGCTGGGATTCTATTCCCAATCTAAACCCATTTTGCATTGGACCTTTATAACAAAGGGAGACCTTTATCTGTCATCAAACCACATGGTGAAAGGACCGCGTTGAAATCCATGGACTCTAAAATAACATTATTATTAACTTCTGCTCAAGGAACCAGAGTACAAATAACCCATGAAAACAAACATTAATGGATGCAAAACATTTAGCAATTCCGGAGAATTAAAATGCCCTCAGGCACTAAAGAGAACAGGGAGTTCTCCAAATGCTCTGGCCAACATTTAACTCACAATGAAAACATACTAGGTCAGATTTTATTGCCACAAAACATATTATCAGAAAACATGGGCCATTAGCTAAATTTGTACCTGCACCATTCAGCTCAAAATAATTGCTCATTGAGTTGCTGAAGAAGGTGTTAATAATGTCACAAGGAATGGAACAGGGTATTGGAGATCTACCTAAGTTTATAGAGTAACTGACAGAATGTCTCTTTAACAGGCAGGATTTAAGAGCAGGAATAAACAGAGAGAGGAAGTTAAATGAATACATTAAGAGAATATTGAAACAATAAAAGAGAGGGTGGAGTACCATAGTTTAAATTAACATCCTACCAGTCCCTGTTATAATACAAACTTCTGAGCCAACATGTTTACATTACATCAGGGATTAGAGTTCAAAATTTGTACTTTGGCTGTGAAGTGCTTTGGGGCCCCTGAACACACAAAACACACTGAATAAATCCAGTTTTTTCTTAGCCCATCAGTTTAAGAAAACATCAATCCTGTGAGTATAATTTGAACCGAGAACTATTCAATGTAACAACATTCAATAATGCTCTTTCATTTTTTGGTGGGGGGGGGGGGGGGGGGGGGGTTGAACACTTTATCGTAAATGTTTCAATGAAGCATGGAACTATCTGCACCTTAGTGGGCTGTAGCAGCCAGGACATTTGTAATACATTTATGGTGGTTGATGTATTATTGTATTTATGTCAAAAATAGAAACAATAGTAAATCGTTAAGATCAAAACCTGAAAGGTTTATTTCTGTAGAAGACGAGTGAGAGCAGCTTTAACCACCAAACTGTTCTAACTTCTGCACTTAAACATCAAGAATGTTCTATTGAATCAGAGTGCAGGATCTGTACCAAGGAGTGCGTTTGTAAATCTAACCGAAAATTTACTTTTACCCTCAGACAGTATCGCAGATATATTCATCGCACACAGTGAATCATATTTACTGGGCATGGTGCATCAGTCAGAATGGCAGCAATGACTCGGTTAATTGGCAGCACTGGTGATGCTGCTCTCCAAGGTTATAGAACGTTTCAGTGCATATAAACTACTAAATCAGACTGTATCTAAAAATAATATCTCAGAAAGCAAATTGATGGAATAGTGATAAGTATCACACGTTTCCAGACCACACTACTAATACGTGACCACATACCCCAGCATAGGGCTGCACATCCTCTTCATTAACAATCATATGCATTCTCACCACAACATCACATATTTCAGGTCTCATTGGAATAGGGAGAAACAAACAAATTAATTCTCACCATCAGAACACATTTTCACCTTGCAATGAGCCACCAGTGGATAATTCCATAGTATCATCACCATTTAACTATCAGTTTGATCTGACTCTCTCTTACAAAATGGCATATCTCACCCCTTCAAGAACAGTGCATCAGACAGATGAATGAACATCACAGGGCCTGGTAATACTTTGCAGGATCAGCCAAGATCATGTGAGCAAACATTCTCCTTTAGGAGTTCTGGCTGAGATATAAGAATCATCAAGCATGGGGGAGGTGCTGGAGGGCTGGTGGCTAATGTTGTGCCTTTATTTAAGAAGGACAGCAAGGAAAAGCCTGCGAACCATAGACCAATGAGCCTAACATCTGTGGTAGGTACATTACTGGAGAAGATACTGAGGAATAAGATGTATATGCATTTGGATAGACAGGGGCAGATTAGGGATATTCAACATGCTTTGTATGTGGGAGATCATGTCTTACGAATGTAATTACGTTTTTTGAAGAGGTAACCAAAAAGGTTAACATGGGTAAGGCCATAGTCTTTGTCTATATGGACTTCAGCAAGACCATTGATAAGGTTCCACATGATAGGTTGATCTGGAAGATTAGATTACATGTGATACAGGCAGAGCTACCAAACTGCAAACAGAATTGGCTTCATGGAAGAAAGCAGAGGGTGATGGTGGAAGGGTTTCAGACTGGAGGTTTGTGATGAGTGGTGTGCGACTCGGGGATCGGTGCTGTTTATGGTTTAAGTCAATAATTTCAATGAGAATGTACAAGGCATGATGAGTGAATTTGCAGTTGACACTAAAGTGGGTGGTCTCGTGGATAATGAATATATTTATCAAAAATTACACCAGACTCTTGATCAGCTGGGCAAATGGGCTGAAGAGTGGCTAATGTAGTTGAATGCAGGTAAGTGCAAGATGCTACATTTTGGTAAGTCAAATCAGGGCAGGACCTTCACAGTGAATGGTGGAGCCTTGGGGAGTGTTGTGGTTCTGCATGCTCTTGAAGTGGCATCACAGGTAGATAAGGTGTTAAAGTAGGCTTTTGGTACAATGGCCTTCATCATTCAGCGTATTGAGTACAAGAGGTTGGGATGCTATGTACAGATGTACAAGACATTGGTAAGGAACGTTTGGAGCACTGTGTTCTGTTTTGGTCACCGTGCTATAGGAAAGATGTCATTTAGCTGGAAAGAGTGCAGAGATTACGAGAGTGTTGCCAGAACTTGAGGGATTGATAGGGAGATGTTGGGCAGGTTAGGACTTTACTCCTTGGTGTGCAGGCGGTTGAGGGGTGTAGAGTTCTATAAAATCATGAGGGAAATAGATAGGGTGAATCCAGAGAGTCTTTTACCCAGGGTAGGAGGGTCATAAATAAAGGGTCCATATGTGAGAGGTACAAGATTTAATACGAACCTGATGGCCATCATTTTCACTCAAATGGTGGTGGGCACATGAAAGGAGCTGCCAGACTAGGTAGTTGAGGTAGTTACTATAACAGCATTTAAAGGGCTTGGACAGGCACATGGAAAGGAAAGGTTTTGTGGGATATGGGCCAAATGTGTGCAGGTAGGGCTAGCATAGATGTGGTCGAGGTTAGCATGGGTACGTTGGCCCAAAGGTCCAGTTTCTGTGATGTATGACTCTATGACTAGCTCTAACCAAAGAACTCGTATACAGCTATTTTTCTATTGTGGCTCCAATATGATATTCTATATTCATGGACTGGGAAATTGGCATGGTGATAAGGAAAGACAGGATAGTGTTGGACAGCTCAACACCTTGGTAATGATTTCACATGAATAAGTACATCTGAAGCCAAATGGACAAAAATTCAGGAAGTCAAAAGGAAGCAAAGTTATTTTGGAGAGTACTAACTTTGCGGAAAGATCGTACGCAACTGCTATCTCTCACATCTTCAAATTACCATCATTTCTATAAGGTCTTATTTCTCTTGTCACAGAGAGGAATGCTCTGACTGCAGTTGCCTCAGTGTTCTACCAGACATGTTGCATCTTCAAAAGCTAACACCTTCCATTTTAACGGAGATCTCCCCAGTATTTAATCCCAGTTGATGGCATGACATGCCCTGATAATAGTGCATGATGTTTACAGTAGCTGACTTTGCAGTATGGCACAAAGCTCTGATGGTGTGCAAAACGCACGATGAGCATTGTCAGGCAGCACCCTGGATCCTGAAATCCAGCTTAACTTGATCGGGAACAATGTGAAGCATGACAGGATTTCTGTGCTAGTCATTCATATTGAATTTGTTTCACAACGGATTGATGCAATTCAGAATTCCCTTTTCCTTTTGGATATTTCCTTCCCCCTCATTAATATCTGATAACCAAGGGGCATAATATTAAGACAGCAACACACAATGAGTGCAGTTCAGCTATGGAACATGATGATTCACCAAGGGACCAAAGATTGGTCTAGTTGAGGGAGGATGGTGAGGAATAAGAGAATGGTTGAGATTTTAAACAGCAGATAGGCTAATCCATGGGAGAAGATGCACAAAATAATGTAGAGGAAATGGGATAACATCCTCAGCTCAGGGAAAAACAGAAATTAAGCTTAGATCAGCCTCAGGAAATTTCTAGCAAGAGACAATATTGTTGGCTGTGAATGGAATTCAGAGGGGATTGAAGACAGTGGCTTAATTATAAGCACTATGCTATTTGGTAATAGATGAATGCTGGTTGTATTAATCCCAAATCCAAATTAACTAGCAGTCATCTTATGGCACAGGACAACATTTCGTAGATTCCTTTCTTGGAGATGGTAGACACATTGCTTGTTTATTTAAGAATGTGCAGTTGAAGGTTTGATCTGAACAAATCACTTGCTATCCAAACTTTAAACAAATATTTATTTACAGTATGTCATTGGCAAGGTTTAACATTTATTGTCTACTCTGGTCTTGTACTAATCAGCTTGTTAGGTCATCTTAGATGGCATGTTAGATTAACCTTGTCAGTGGGACTGCAGCCACCTATCTACAGGTCAGTTTGGTTAAACTAGATTTCCCAAAGGGCATTAGCGAACCAGGTCTATTTTTTAAAGCAATTCAACAAACTCAGAGTCACCTTTGCAAGTGCTGTAATTAAATTAAACTCCCCAGATGCTATGGCGGGATTTGAATTCCTTTTGTGAAATCTATAGTCCAGGCCACAGAGGCTTTAGTCTATTCTATCTGCCCCCTTGTGATTTCCAGGCACGACCATGAAGTGAAAGCTTGTAGCTGAACTGAGAACCACTCTTTGTTCCTCACGGAGGTTTCCAACTGTCCAGTCCTTTTAAGTTGGGTTGGCATTCAGAATGCAATTTGCAAGCAGAAGGGAAAATTGCATCCACAAATATTTTGTGAGACTGGTTTTGAGTCGAGCAGCATTTACCTTAAAATAAACCGGCTAGCATGCACTTCGTAACACATCCATCTTTCTCATACCATTTCAGAAACCCTAATGGTCAAAGTCATTTTTATCAAGCACTGTACATCTCGGCAGCATGAACTCAGCCCAGAAAGTAACCTAATTGTTTAACAGTCATGGGGCAAACAATCACATGCAAGGACCCCATACCCTTGTAAAATATAAATGCTTAAGTAGTTGGGTGTATTAGAGTAGGGATTCTGTCAACTCGAGTTAAATTCTGCAGTACAGACATATCGTTGTCAGTGAGAAGATAGGAACAATGCATCAAAAGAAATTCATCTTGATCTATGTCAAGTTAAAAGTAATGAGCTAAAATGGCACAGGAGTTATCACATTCAAAGAGCATGAAATTGGATCATTTTTCTTCATTAGATTTTGTTACTTGCATTTAGTGTTCTTTTAAAGTATCAATTTGAACTTTCTTCCCCCTTGTTCATTCATATCTAGCTTTTAGCACTCTATTTGAATTTACAGTCTTATCAATATCTGCACCATCTACACATCCTCGGTGCACACCAAGAAATTCACAACTCAACTCCTTATCATTTGTCACTGAAGTGGGCAGCCACGGTGAGTCCGCACAGCTAGAACAGCCATACATCACCTGAGACATCATGGGGCAGCCATGCTATAAGGGGCAAATAAAGAATTGGACACATCGCTTGTGTCATGTTGCATTGGAAATATAAATGTGAATTATTATAGTACGGGAAAATTATTCTTTTGTTTCTTAACTGGGATTTTAAAGTAATCCATGAAGTGAAAGGTAGGCAGTCAAAGAAAATGCCCTGCAATGGACTTTGGTCAAGTGTTATTAACAGGTATAATATTGGAAAAATAAAGAACATATGCCAGTCATAAATGCATGAATGATGTGTGTGAGAATCGCATGGACAGAATGCTAAAAACTATACTGATAATAAATGCAGAATAAAATAAATCCATTTTAGAATAATAGGTATTTGGAATAAATAACAGGTAATATATGTGATCTTAGATACAGAGTGTGGAAACTGGTCCTTTGGCCTACCGCTTCCAAGCCGACCATCAATCACCCATACACTAGTTCTATGTTATCCCACTTTCACATCCTACACACTAGGGGTAATTTACAGACACCAATTAACCTACAAATCCCCTTATCTTTGGAATATGGGAAGAAACTGGAGCACCCAGAGAAAACACATGCAGTCACAGGGAGAATGTACAAACTCTGTACAGACAGCACTCGTAGCGAGGTTCGAACCTGGATCACTGGTGCTGTGAGGCAGCACCTTTACCGCAACATCATGGTGCTGCCCAAATCGATTGTGAAATAGTATAAGTCAGGTCTTTATTCTCTGGAGCGCAGAAAGGGGGACTTGATAGAGGTCTTTAAAATGATGAGAGGGATAGACAGAGTTGATGTGAACAAGCTTTTCCCTATGATAATAGGGAAGATTCAAACATGACTTTAGAATTAAGGGACAGAGGTTTAGGGGTAACATGAGGGGGAAGTTCTTTACTCAGAGAGTGGTAGCGGTGTGGAATGAGCTTCCAGTGGAAGTGGTGGCGGCAGGTTCGTTGGTATCATTTAAAAATAAATTGGATAGGCATATGGATGAGAAGGGTATGGAGGGTTCTGGTATGAGTGCAGGCAGGTGGGACTAAGGGAAAAAAGTTGTTTGGCATGGACTTGAAGGGCCGAGATGGCCTGTTTCCGTGCTGTAATTGTTATATGGTTATATGGTTATAAGTCTAGCATAAATAACAAGGCCACCCAACCCCCACCCATTCCTGTGCCCCTCACTCCCATAACGCAGGCTAATATTAGGACTACTTGCATTTGTTACTTTTAGATATTACATCCTTTTATTAAGTGAAAAAGACCTGATTGTACAAATAAAACTGTTCATTTTGAAGTGCAATGATTATCTAATAGCAGAGATCACAACTCACGTCATGAAAATACTTTAACATTTTTAACATGTGAAATTAAGAACATGCCAGGGAACACATCCTCAGCGTAAAGGATCACTAATGATAAGACATGGAGATAAATCAAAAAGAGGGCAGGTGGGTGGGTACCTATGGGATGCTGTAAATCACATCATTCTACAACCCATCTCTATCCAATATTTAAAAATAAATTATTTTTAGGATGTGGGCATTAGTGGCAAGGACACAAGGGGATATTTACTGCCATCTTTAATCATCTTTAAGCGGGTATTTCACAATACCCTTGCCACTGTAGACTAGCCATATCAGTCCTCCAGCTATATGATTTCATCTCACAGCATTTGCCATGCAGTGCAATTTCTTAATAAACTTTGCCATCATTCACCATGGTGTTTGAATGTTTTGTATTATTTACCAGATTTACAGATTTTTTATTTATAATATTCAATTACATTATATTCAATGGTGATTGAATAATATGTATTAGTGTATGTGATAACCTTATATCTTGTTTACACCTACTGACTCAGTTGAGCACATAAATGTATAGGTGCAGATTACCAAAATATGAAGCAATGTTTCTCAAACTTCCCATGGAGATTTCTGCATCTTCCATCATTTATCCTTTCAGTTTGCTTCCAGCCTATTCTGAATGCACTTTGATGCCATCCATTAGTCTGAACAACTTAAATTGCAAATAGGATAAAGGAGAAGCAAAGTCAAACTACAATAAGCTTTACTCAATTACTGGATAATTCTGCCACAAACATCATGCCAAGCAAAATCACTTGTACATGACAGCCTTCAATGCATTTGAGGTGAGGAGTCGCCATGCAGCTCGATGGTGAAAATAATTTGATTACACGTTAGCAAATCAGAATTTAATTAAAAATCTGTGTTTAAAAAGGGGGCTATCATTACTGACAAATCCCAGACGAACCCAACGAACAGACTGATAAACAAAAGACATAAATATATTATGATACAATGTAAATACAATCCAATGATATGATTTGAACATGATATACATGTTATACTTTATAATATAAGATTTCATATTAGATTATATTATGTACTAAATCCCTATCAAATTTGTAGTAGATTGCATGCATTACAGGTGGCTGTACCTATGCCTTAAAAATATCACAGATTACTGGTTAAAATCGATTTTACCTTCCTATGTCATCAACTTTTTTTATTGATACACTCCTTGAATTAATTTAATGAGCTAATTTATTGATCAATTCATTTAACCCACTGTGCGGTGAAAAAGCTGGTAATTATTATTTAGCCTCAAAGCCCTGTTTTTTAGGAATTAGGAAAGAGTAACTGAGGCATCTGGAGGATGTTGGGAGGATTGGCCTGGGAATAGAGAACAAGATGACTTAAAGATCAACCACTTTTGATGGCGATGAGAAAGTTCCATTATTCAGAAGTTTCTGAACCTTTGGAATTCCCTCGAACATAGAATTGTTGATAATTTTTTTAAGTTATGGAAAGATTTATTTTTTGAAAATAAGGGAACCAAGAATGCAGAGAGAGTGGAGATAGAAAATATACTGTGACCTTTCTAATAAAAGAGCAGGCTTTTAGTCAAATAGATTACTTGGCCCTTCAAGTTTTCTCCCCTTTCTACTTCCTCAGAAGGCTAAGAAATTAAATACGTCTCCAAAAGCTCATACCAATTTCTACAGATGCACCATTGGGCAGAAGATACAAAAACTTGAAAGCATGTACCACCAGATTCAAGACCAGTTTCTTCCATGATGTTATCAGGTTCTGGAACAAACCTCTCATATGCAAGGGATGAATTGCCGATCTTCCAATCTCCCTCGGTGCAACCTTTGCTTTTTTGAATCTGTACTTTCTCTGTAGCTGTAACACTACATTCTGTGCTCCACTTCATGGATATACTCATGCATGGTATCATTTGCCTAAATAGCATTCGAAACAATGTTTTTCACAGTATCTTGTCTCAAGTAAAAATAATAAACCAATACCATTTCAGACCACTGCAAAAGTCAAGTAATTCTAGCATGTAAAATTAATTGCAATTTCTCAAAGATCTTTATTACGAAATACGATATTTCATATTTCAAAATGTATAATTTTCAAAGACTCTTACTTAATAATCCAGCATTGGGAAATCTCCAGGAGTCATTATAAGTTGTATACTGCGGATGGGAATACGGGCTTCCAGAAAAATCACCTCCTAAAACGACAGAGAGAACAAAGACGGTGAGATGATGTGAAGATTATCAAGATAATTAGTCTGATTTCTCTTGCAATTGAAAAATACAGTGAAGAAGTAGTTCAACATTATAACAAAACCATCATTAATAATCTATCTATCTCTAGTCACATCATGCAATTAATATGTTTCTTAATTTTCTGGGAGCCTTTCATTGATTTAGCTATATTTCATGTAACATCTGGGTTCACTGGTACAAGAGATATGCTGGAAAATAAGTTGAAATGTATTAACACAATCAATTAACTAGCTTCACTAATACTCAATCTGCTAATACTCCAAATAGCTCCACTAATTAGTTGTTTGGTAGATCATCTCCAGGACATTTTTCTGTCTCTCTTTTATTAATCTCTTTCATCCACATTGCTTTTTCCCATCACAGTTAAGGCATTAGATAATCAAGATATGAGGGCACATGATGATTATCACCAGTTTTATTTCATGCATTCTGGACATTAACCCAATGCAAATAGCCTGTTCCATTCCCCCACAAACTAATTAATATAAACATGTTAGCATAAGCTAAGTAAATACAATAACTGGCTAAACCATTAAAAATCAATTCCTTGCATGGCTTAATGACTTCATTAAAATATTTACTGTTTTCTCTTCTAATTTAACCAAGTCTTCCTCCTTTGTTCCCTAAACTTTGCCTTACACTTCAGTGCTGACAGAAGTGCAGCCATTTTCCCCAAACCCTTAGCCGTGAAAATGAGGTGATACCAATTTGTGTGGCTGTGCATATTAATCAGCAGGCGATGGGAAATTTAAACATCAGGCTACACTCCTGCTCAAATGATTTGAAGCTAGCCGACACTTCACAATGTGATTCCCTTCGTTCCCCCTCCTCGTTCTCAGGGGGATGTGCCAAGGCCTGACAGGATCAGAGTTCCAATTCTCTGTTTTCTATGCCTCAGTGGTCAGGGTGTCAGGCTCCTGCAGTACAGACCAGCGGAGAGCTGCAAGAGTCACTGAGCACCATCAGCTCAGTGACAGAACTGCTTGCTTCATCCAGAAATATTCTGCATATCGAGCAGGAGCCAGGCTGTGCCAGAGATGTAGCAGGAGCTGAGTAAAACTGGAGCAGATCAATGCGCATGCAAACAGCCAGCCTGCCTCTTTATGGAAATGCCACAGTCCATCAAAGGTAATTCTTGACAGCTGAACTGTTCAATCATCAACTGTGATGAGAGGCCGTAGAGAGAGAGAGAGAGAGAGAGAGAGAGAGAGAGAGAGAGAAAACACCTTGATTAACATCAAGCGTCAAGAATTTTAAGGGGCATCAATTCTCCTTATATCTCGGCTACTACCTGCCTAACAGCACAAAATGTTTAATGATTACTGATTAATTAGCCTCCAGTGGACCCTTTGTGTTTCAGCTGTAAAATGTTCCCAATGGGTATCAGAGGTGCTGCAGTTTGTTACTTAATAGCAGTCTGTATGGCTCCTTGGAAAACAGCTTTGGCATAATCACAGGGAATCAACATGACAAACAATAAACAAAGATCCCAATTAACAGGCATGTGAAGGATTGAGTTTTGCAGGGGGTACAAAAGGTCTTTAAGTTCCACAAATAAAGCCTCTGCAGCTGAGCACTCCAGATGAGATGTCCGAATGGCTGATAATATCCCATCAACTACCATATTTTCCTCGACAGTCTGTATCAGATTTGATTTTATCACAATCGCTTTAAGTACTGCACATCGCCATCACTAAATAAAAATGCACATTCCCGTGGATATGAACCTAATCAAGCCAAGTTCAGCTTGGTCCACACCCTGCCCAGGTTTACCCCCCTTTGAAGTCAATGACAGACTAAGTTAAAATGTGGGTTGCTCCAAATTCCTACAAATACACAAATTCTGGAAAATAGCCAGAAATGCAGAAAAAATATAGGTATTTGCAGATTGTCAGGATCTGGAGACAAACAAAATATTTTGATGTTACCTGCGTCAGAGCTCATCGGAAAGGAAGTCTTCAGTTTTCCTAATGAACCATTGCTTAAGGACAAGGACCTTCTCTTACCCACTTCCCAGACAGACCGACTCCATAAAAGATGATAAATGCACAGTTGATTCAGGATGCACTTGAAATATGTTATTATCTCAACTGAGTCCGGGTTGCCTTTTACCAAATCAATCCAGGCTGTTACTGAGCGGCACATACAAAATTCCCAGCATTGTACATTTATTGGCACATCTGCCAGTGAAGGAGAGGCAAGGCAGGGTTCATGGCTGACCTCACAACAACCAGCCCACTGTGTAGCAAGCAAAATGTAATTGAAGAGGAGCGGAAACAAGGTTTGATTGAAACCAAAGCGTCCCTTTATAAAGAGTATGTTGCAAACATGTTCTTGGTTTATTTCTTCCTTGGATAAAGTCATTATACTGGTATCTCTTCATTTCAATGGCTAATGACATTACTCACAAAATAAAAACGTATGAACCTAAGAACATAAATGGATGATGGAGGAAACCACTCAGCCCATCAAGATTGTCCCATCATTCAATGTGATCATAGACACAAATTGCTGGAGTAACTCAGTGGGTCAGGAAGACATGCATAGGTGACGTTTCTGGTTTGGACACAGAGTGAAGAAAGGTCCCTAGCCAAAACAATGCCTATTCATGTCCTCTGGAGATGCTGCCTGGCCTGCTGTGTTACAAAGTACCTTGCATCTTTTTTTGTAATCCAGCATCTGCTGTCCCCTGTGTCTTCAATACAATCATGGTTAATTTGCCCCATGTGTCATCTTCTCTTCAATGCCAGTTCCCCATAGTCTTCCATTTCCTGTTTTATTCATCGGCAAATCTACATCATCTATAAGTACCTCCAATGCCCAATAGGATGGTCAAAATGCCCTTTGCCTTCCGTGCTGCACCTGCTGCTAATGTTTTGGAATTTATGCACAAGAACACCTAAATCTATCTGTCTTTGATCATCTGCAATCTTTCTCCATTTAGATAATGGTCCACATTTAGATTCAAAATACCCACATCAAAACCTCTGATCCATCATTCTTACTTAATGTAGGCCTTTGCTCTGAGACAAAAGCTAGTTTCTATCATCATCTTTTTAATCATGCCATGATTTTAAGCCTAATTAAGCTTTCAGGCAATACGCATAGAGGTCTAATAAAAGTAAAAAATGAAAAGTTCAGAAAAGTTAGGCACTGCGGAATGTCTATTTTTATTTAAACTATTATTAGAACATGGAATACTTTACCACATGGAAGCCATTCCTTCTGCAGTTGTACAGAGCCCTAGTGAGACCACACCTGGAGTATTGTGTGCAGCTTTGGTCCCCTAATTTGAGGAAGGACATTCTTGCTATTGAGAGAGTGCAGCGTAGGTTTACAAGATTAATTCCCGGGATGGCGGGACTGTCATATGTTGAGAGAGTGGAGCAGCCGGGCATGTACACTCTGGAGTTTAGGAGTTTCAACTGTAAGAGTGTTGTAAAAACAAGCCCGAAGGCTTTGTGTCTCAATGCAAGGAGCATTTGTAATAAGGTGGATGAGTTGAATGTGCAGATAGTTATTAATGAATATGATATAGTTGGGATCACGGAGACATGGCTCCAGGGTGACCAAGGCTGGGAGCTGAACATCCAGAGATATTCAATATTCAGGAGGGATAGACAGAAAGGAAAAGGAGGTGGAGTATTGTTGCTGGTTAGAGAGGAGTGTAACGTAATAGAAAGGAAAGACATTAGCTTGCAACAAAGGTAAAACTGTTATAATGGGTGACTTCAATCTACATATAGATTGGGTGAATCAAATTGGCAGGGGTGCTGAGGAAGAGGATTTCTTGGAATGTATGCAGGATAGTTTTCTAAATCAACATGTAGAGGAACCAACGAGAGAGCAGGCTATTCTAGACTGGGTATTGAGTAATGAGGAAGGGTTAGTTAGCAGTCTTGATGTGCGTGGCCCCTTGGACAAGAGTGACCATAATATGGTTGAGTTCTTCATTAGGATGGAGAGTGACATTGTTAATTCAGAAACAAGGGTTCTGAACTTAAAGAAAGGTAACTTTGAGGGTATGAGACGTGAATTGGCCAAGATAGACTGGCAAGTGATTCTTAAAGGGTTGACGGTGGATATGCAATGGAAGGCATTTAAAGACTGCATGGATGAACTACAACAATTGTCCATCCAAGTTTGGCAAAAGAATAAATCAGGAAAGGTAGTGCATCCGTGGATAACAAGGGAAATCAGGGATAGTATCAAAACTAAAGATGAAGCATACAAATTACGGCAAATTATAGACCAGTTAGTCTAACATCGGTAGTGGGGAAAATGCTAGAGTCAGTTATTAAAGATGGGATAGCAGCACATTTGGAAAGTGGTGAAATCATTGGACAAAGTCAGCATGGATTTATGAAAGGTAAATCATGTCTGACGAATCTTATAGAATTTTTCGAGGATGTAACTAGTAGAGTGGATAAGGGAGAACCAGTGGATGTGGTATATCTGGACTTTCAGAAGGCTTTCGACAAGGTCCCACGTAAGAGATTAGTATGCAAACTTAAAGCACACGGTATTGGGGGTTCAGTGTTGATATGATAGAGAACTGGCTGGCACAGGAAGCAAAGAGTAGGAGTAAACGGGTCATTTTCAGAATGGCAGGCAGTGACTAGTGGGGTACCGCAAGGCTCAGTGCTGGGACCCCAGCTATTTACAATATATATTACTGATATGGATGAGGGAATTGAATGCAACATCTCCAACTTTGCGGATGACACGAAGCTGGGGGGCAGTGTTAGCTGTGACGAGGATGCTACGAGGCTGCAAGGTTACTTGGATAGGTTGGGGGAGTGGGCAAATGCATGGCAGATGCAGTATAATGTGGATAAATGTGAGGTTATCCACTTTGGCGGAAAAACAGGAGGGTAGGCTATTATCTCAACGGTGGCCGATTAGGAAAGGGGGAGATGCAACGAGACCTGAGTGTCATGGTACACCAGTCATTGAAAGTAGGCATGCAGGTGCAGCAGGCTGTGAAGAAAGCGAATGGTATGTTGGCATGCATAGCAAAAGGATTTGAGTACAAGAGCAGGGAGGTTCTCCTGCAGTTGTACATGGTCTTGGTGAGGCCACACCTGGAGTATTACGTACAGTTTTTGTCTCCTAATCTGAGGAAATACATTCTTGCCATAGAGGGAGTACAGAGAAGGTTCACCAGACTGATTCCTGGGATGGCAGGACTTCCATATGAAGAAAGACTGGATAGACTCGGCTTGTACTCGCTGGAATTTAGGAGATTGAGGGGGCATCCTTTAGAGACTTACAGAATTTTTAAGGGGTTGGGCAGGCTAGATGCAGGAAGATTGTTCCCGATGTTGGGGAACTCCAGAACAAGGGGTCACAGTTTAAGGATAAGGGGGAAGACTTTTAGGACCGAGATGAGAAGATCATTTTTCACACAGAGAGTGGTGAGTCTGTGGAATTCTCTGCCACAGAAGTTAGTTGAGGCCAGTTCATTGGCTATATTTAAGAGGGAGTTAGGTGTGGCCCTTGTGGCTAAAGGGATCAGGGGGTATGGAGAGAAGGCAGGTACAGGATACTGATTTGGATGATCAGCCATGATCATATTGAATGGCGGTACAGGCTCAAAGGGCCGAGTGGCCTACTCCTGCACCAGGGGCCACAGTTTAAGAATAAGGAGTAAGCCATTGAGAACGGAGACGAGGAAACACTTTTTCTCACAGAGAGTGGTGAGTCTGTGGAATTCTCTGCCTCAGAGGGTGGTGGAAGCAGGTTCTCTGGATGCTTTCAAGAGAGAGCTAGATAGGGCTCTTAAAAATAGTGGAGTCAGGGGATATGGGGAGAAGGCAGGAATGGGGTACTGATTGGGGATGATCAGCCATAATCACATTGAATGGCGATGCTGGCTCAAAGGGCCGAATGGCCTACTCCTGCACCTATTGTCTATTGTCTATTGAGACAAAGACATATCATCTAGAAGGGAAGATAGACACAATATTCTGGAGTAACTCTGTGGGACAGGCAGCATCTCTGGAAAAAAAGGAATAGGTGAGGTTCGGGTTGGAATCCTACTTCAGGCTTCATTTAGGAAAGAGGTGAAGTGTTTATAAAGGTGGAATGTAAGGAAAAGAATGAGAATCGACCAGATTTGAGAGTGATATTGACATCAGTGTACAAGGAGACTTCTACTGCATTCTCATACATATAGAGCTAATTCTAAAATTCAATTTTCCCAGTCAAAAGAAAGTTGGGAAAAAATATGACTGGGCAAATAGGGCCGTAATTTCGAAGCACAAAAAGACATACGATACGATCTCAGCAGGTTAGGCAGCCTCTCTGGAAAACATAGAAAACAAGACCCTTCTTCAGACTTTAAAGAACAATATGCCCAACTCATTTGGATCATGGTTTCCTGCTGAATGGGTTGTATAATTTCATGATTAATGTAATTGCTTGCTCTATAAGTCATAAGTACAAAAACTTAAAAACATGCATTCAAGTATTCATTTCTATCTGTGAAGAAGGGTTTTGACCTGAATCACACGTTCATTCCCTCGCCAGACGCTACCTGACCCACTGAGTTCCTCCATACTTTGTGTTTTGCTCAAGATTCCAGCATCTGCACTGAATCATTGAATCGTCGATTGCAGTCCCTTGTGTCTTCACATCTATCTCGTTTGCCTTTCTTATAAATTATGATCACAAATGTGGGACTCGTTTCATGCATTCCTTTATTCAGCAACACACACTCACAAGTCTTGTTAGATATCTGCATTCCCCCCCCCCCCAATTACACTCCCATAACATATTTTCTGCCTCAGCTGAACAATACCTGTAGTCACATTGTTTCCTCTCTCAATATGCCCATTTGTAGCTAATTAGTATCTGTTAAATGCACTGGGTCCACTAGAAATTGGTTGAAGCAGATTTTCAGTTAGCAACATCAAGGGGCTTTTATCTCACCAATCTGAGCAGGATTTGAAATTAGCTGAAAAGTTCATTGCACTATGCTGTGACTCCTCATTCATTATTGCCTATTATTGGTTAGTACGTATGTATTCAAAAGCTCCATGTTTCCCCCTAAGTAAATGCGCTTAAGATCATGCTTCATAGATTCACAGAATTATATGGTAAGGAAAAAGTCCCTTGGGCCCAACTCAACGATGCAGATCAAAATGCCTTTCTACACTAATCCCATTTGCCTGCCTTTGGACCATATCCCTCTAAAGGTTTCCAGTCTATCATTTAAGGAATTTTCTAGATGGCCTCCACGTTTCTTGTAATTAATTGGAAAGCCAGTTATCCCATATGGGCTGAATCTCTTTCCTCGAGGGAAAAGGATGAAGATCTGAGGGGTGCTTGTTAATCTGTATGAGGAAAATGAGAGTGTAGCACAACTTCTGCACACAAAATGTGTGGGAAGGAGCTGTAGATGCTAGTTTAAACCGAAGACACCATCTCTGGAGAAAAAGAATAGGTGACGTTTTGGGTCGAGTCCCTTCTTCTTCTGCATACACTGGTTGGATCAAGTGCAAGTCTCTGTGCTACATATGTTCCAGGTACTATTTGTAAACATGTTCATAAAATAAGATCCTTCAGAACCTTACACATAGTTCATAATTATAATACAGTGTAGCAAGCCAAATATTGTGTGATGCAAAATAGGGGATGGAGCATTGAATGAGATTTCTAAAGGTCCCAGTGGATTACAATGGTCATTCTGCAATTTCCCACTGCACAGAATGAATAAAGGAGAGTCATAGTGTACATCATACATTTTAAAATATAAGTTCATGGGTCCAGAGCAACAGAACATGTTTGAAATTATCATAAAGACTTTAGGCAATAGAATCAATGCAAGTGAATCGGTATAAAGCAGATCAAATAGAAAGCAGAGCATCACCAAGATATCTTCCAGGATTAAACCCTTAGGGGGGATAAAATAAAATAAACCTCAATTCAATTTAATTTAACTTAATTTCTTACTTTAACAATTTCACTTTACATATGATTTAATTAAAACCAGTCTGAATCTGGGTAAAAAAATATTAAATGGGAAATAGAATGAAATATTTAATGTATTTCAAACAGAATCGATTACAAACAAGGAAAGGCTGTATTAGTTGATCATTGTATATATCCCATCCTTAATCATAGAAGCAGTAAATCTATTTCAATTTACAGCATTAAGAATAACTAACTGCAGAAAATCACAGTTTATTTTATACAAAGGAAAATCCAACCTTGTCATGGTTATTTAGTAACACGAACACCTTTAGTGTCAACCATGGCTTAATGTTAGTACTCTCATCACTGAGTCAAGCACTTGTAGGTCTGAGACCCGAGTCTATAATCCAACCTTACACTCCAATACAGTAGTGAATGAGTTCTGTAATATCAGTGGTACTGTTTCTGGTATGCATTGTAAACCGAGGGTCTGGTTATCCTTCAGATAGTTGTAAAAGATCCCTTTACGCAATTTAAGCATGGGAATTCTACTAGGTACATAGACCAACATATATTCCTTAAAAGAACATAATTCAAACAAATTATCTGATCATTATCTCATTAATGCTTCATGTGCCCTTGAAGTGTGTAAATTTGCTGTTCTATTTCTAATGCAATGCAATGCAAATCTATTTGGTGGCTGTAAAACTGAGACAGGAAAGATTTTTTTTATTATTTGCCTGCGATTTTCCTGCCTTATTGAAATGAATGTATTCGGGGGTGGAAGGAGGCACAGAGGAAGGAAGTTTATCCCAAATGGGCACATCAAAAGTATTTCCAAGGAACTAAGTTAGCCTTGGAAGGTCTTTCATTGAATACACTCAGTTTAATTCACCCGGTGCTTTACATAATACAACTTCACTTCCACATTAGATATTCAACATATTTTGTTCACATGGGTCATCTCAGCTAGTTTTCCAGCAGCATGGGGTGTCGCGATTTTCTTCGTCTACCCAAGAACATGAAGAATTTAAGACTAGCTGTTTCTGCAGCTTGGTTGAATGTGCGAATTGCAGAAGACGTGAGCTGCTCTCTATTTTCTGAACTAGATTGTTTTCAATATTTGCATGTGCTTTATTATAAAGATGGATATAATTTTGATTAACCAAATTATTTCCCATTAAAAAATCAATTACCGTCACTGATTTTAATCAGTAACTTTGGAAAATAATTGGTTATTTCTTATTGAAGAATCTCTAGCTGGAATATTGGGATTCTAGCAAATGAATATTTTTGTACCACTGCTAAAAGAATAATGAAGGCAAGAATATTCATGCAAAACTCCCTATTGTAACCTTTTATGGGATGGATTATTTTAGGATGATCTTTAGGGAGTTCCCCAAGTCTTTTCAGTGCCAGGGACCCACAGCTGAATTCCTTGGAAAGGTTGTTAGCACGATTGTACTTTAATTTTTAAATTATATTCTGATACTCCTTGTCCCATTTAAGAACAATACCAGTCACAGATCTGGTTCAATGGAGATTTCCGTGTTTTTCTTTTTTGTAATGAGTCAATTTTATAAATATATATATATATATAAAGTTATAATATATATCTCCAGCAGTCTGCCCCAGTTTCCGTTCCTGCATTGAGCCACAAGTTGGTGCCAGAGGCAGGGGGGATAGGGGGTTTAATTTGGTGTGGGCATCCTAGTGTTTCGGGAGCTCAACATATATATTGGGTGCAAATCCAGCCTTGGTGATGTACGAGCTTAAAAATTAAATTATTGCCAACAAACGTATGAAATGGCCATTTCTATTTCTATCCTCTATCAAATCGCTGTGAGCGTCACTGATTAAAGTAAAATTTGACTACGTAATCTTCCCTCTCAGAAGAAAATGGAATGCAATGCTAGAGGTAATGTGTGTTTAATAAACAGAAGAACCCTTGAGAAATGTCCCCAGACTCCAAATCAGCTCCACAGCCGCACTGCGTGCATTAACAAACTCATGGCATTAATATTCCATAAATGAGTGATGAGTTTTAGGTTCAGGTGGGCATACCTTGCTGTGAAGTAATTGTTCTACTCTTGGCCTGCAGTCGCATCTATGAAAATTTAATGCCCTCCCCAACACATTTATGAAATATTTCAAATAGTAATTGCTAAAATAAAAAATAATTACTTGCGAGAATTTATCACCTCCAATTTTCAAAGAACTGCACTTGTAGGCAGTCAAATTAAATCACACATAGTTTGAATAAAGTGCTAAGACTCCCATGGGGAACCAAACGAAGGAAACAATCATATCCTTTCTATGTTGTTTTCTGCAATTTTCTCCCACTTCTCATCTGGGTTTAACAGCATGAAAGCTGGTTACTTTCCTGCATATCATTTATCAGGGGGTGAGGTTTAACTGGTTAGAACATCATCTAAGGCTGAAGGTCAATCACTCTTGGCAAGTCCTTCAGGATTGAGATTGATTTCTCCTGGGTCAGGGTATCAAGGGATATAGAGAAACCACGGGTACAGTTGGGTTTGCTGCAGACGAGCCATGATCAATTAGAATGGCAGGAGTGACTTGAGGGACTGTATGACCTCCACCTGTTTCGACCATCGCAACAGGTCCACAGCAGACAGCACCTCCCTGGCCCTACACTCATCACCTGGAACATCCGTATAACAAGGTCATCTATATTACACTACTAGTTATTTACTACAGCTCTGCCTTCAACACTGTAATCCCAACCAAAATAATCTCTCTCTCTCTCTCTCTCGCTGCACCCCCTCTGTTCATTCATTTGTTCTATATCAACATCTATATCTCTTGTTTCCATTTCCCTTCCTTTCATTCTGAAGAAGGGTCTCGACCTGAAATGTCACCTATTCCTTTTCTCCAGAGTTGCTGCCTGACCCGCGGAATCACTCCAGGTTTTTGTGTCTATCTCTTGCACTCCCCCACCCCCACCCGCACTCCCACCCACTGCCCTGCCGCTGGATCCTGTACTTCCTGGCCTGTAGACCACAATCAGCAATCACTGAGGATAGGGGACAACATATCCTCCACAATAATTCTCAACACCAGTGTGCCACAAGGATGGGTTCTCATCATCATCCTGTATACACTCACACCTGTACAGTCAATTCCTGCTCTAACTCCATTTACAAGTTTGAAAACATCGTAGTGGGCCGGATCTCAAATAATAACAAGACGGAGTACATGAAGGAGATGGAGGAGCACAATTACATAGTGTCAAGACAACAATCTCTCCCTTAATGTCAGCAAGTCGAAGGAGCTAGTTATTGACTTCAGGAAGCATGGTGTAGTATAAGCCCTAATCAGCATCAATGGTGCCAAAGTGGAGATGATCTATAGAGTTCAAGTTCCCAGGCATAAATATCCCCCACAATCTGTCCTGCATCAAACATTGAAGCAGCAGCCAAAGTGGCTTTGCTTCCTCCGAAGACCAAGGAAGTATGGCATGTTTCCAATAAATCTTACCAACTTCTGCAGATGCATCCTAAAAAGCATCCTATTGGAATGCACCGCAGCGTGGTTTGGCAACACTTCTGACCGTAAGAAATCGCAGAGAGTTGCGGATGTAGCCCAGTTAATCATGCAGACCAGTCTGTCCATCATCAACTCCATGTACGCGTTACGCTTTCTTGGGAAAGCAGCCACCCTAACCAGCGACCTTTTTCACCCCCTCTTCTCCCCTCACCTGGCGGGAAGTAGATACAAAAGCTTGAAACCATGTACACCAGGCTCACGATTAGCTTCTTCCCCACTGTTCCATAAACTAGGGTGTAGGCCTGATCTTTCAAACTCCCTCATTGCAGTACTTGGACTTGTTCTTGGTACATATCATGCTATAATGTCAGCTGATCTATATCGGTGAGACTAAGTGGGGGCTTGGCGATCATTTCGCCGAACACCTCCGCTCGGTCCGCGTTAACCAACCCGACCTCCCGGTGGCTCAGCACTTCAACTCCCCCTCCCATTCCATATCTGACCTCCCTGTCCTGGGCCTCCTCCACGGCCAGAGTGAGCAACACCGCAAATTGAGGAACAGCACCTCATATTCCGCTTGGGGAGTCTGCATCCTCTTGGCATGAACATCGAATTCTCTCAATTCTGTTAACCCTTGCTGTCTCCTCCCCTTCCTACCTCTCCCTCAGCCCTTGGACCCCTCCTCCTTTTTCCTTTCTCCACCCGCCTCCTCCCACCCCCATCAGTCTGAAGAAGGGTTTCGGCCCGAAACATTGCCTATCTCCTTCGGTCCATAGATGCTACTGTATCCGCTGAGTTTCTCCAGCATTTTGTGTACCCTTGTTCGTATTCATATATAGTATGATTTGCTTTGACTCGATAGCATGCAAACAAAAGTTTTTCACTGCATGTTTGTACATGCAACAATCATGAACCAATAACAATATCAACTTCATGTCCTCTACAGAACTTCCATCCCAAATCGGGTCTTGGTTTGAGCATCATCACAGCACAGATAAGGTGCACGGTAAAGTATGCAGCCTGTTAACTAACAGATACAATTTGTTTATATCCCAGTTCATGACTGCATCAAATAATTTGAACTAATAATAAGTAATAATTTGAAGTGTAAAACAAAGCCACGCTGGCACTTACTGCAGTAGCTACCCACCTGCTTTACTCCTCAGAAGCTTAGGGCATGACTGGGCAAAAGGTGGAGAAGTGTGAAAATGCACACCTATGGAGGGGTACATTAGCTCAATTCAGGGCCAGGATTCACAGAAGCAAACCTACTGCTACGTATGCAACAAATCATTGCATTTCTCAAAATATCCAAAAATGTCCAAAAAACAGCAACATCAACTGTAAAGAAGTCAATTCAGCCCTATCCAGCGACAAACATCAAGGATCAACAAGAAACAGTGCAACCAAATTATATTGTACATTAATGTTACTGAGTTTCTCCAGCATTTTTGTCTCCCTTTAATGTTATAGATGTTCAGTATTATTGTACAATGATATTCGCTGTATTGCATATGAATTGCATTCAACGTGTTCTCACTTTCCTGGTTCAATAACTGAAATTGCAAAGAATGAAGAAGGCTGCAGAAAGTTGTGGACATTTCTCTGTCCAGCAGACACCCTGTGTGGTCTGGGAAGGATCATTTTCCAAAAGCAAACAGCAAACAGTAATCTTCTTTGCAGTATCCTCAATCAATAACATATTGATTTCAACAGTCCTTTCAGGTGAGACAGAGGCTTGCATACACCTCCCCTAACCTTATCCATAGATCTGGTGTTCCTGATGTGGACTCCTGTACATCGGTGAGACCAAGTGGAGACTTGGCGACCATTTCACTGAACACTATTGCTGGGCTCGCCAAAGCCTACTGGATCTCCCAGTTGCTAACCATTATAACTCCCCTTCCCATTCCCATGCTGACACCTTTCTGCCCTGGGCCGACTGCATTGCCAGAATGAGACTACAAGCAAATTGGAGGGACAGCACTTCATATTTCGCTTGGGTAGCTTACAACCCTCCGGTATGAACATTGAATTCTCTCATTTTTGGTAACTTCTACAAACACCTTGGTAACATGTTTTCTTACATGGATACACAAGAGAAAACAAATGGTGACATCTGGAGCAAAACAAACTGCTGAAGGAACTCTGAAGAAGGGTCTCGACCCGAAACGTCGCCTATCTCCTTCGCTCCTTAGATGCTGCTGCACCCGCTGAGTTTCTCCAGCTTTTTGTGTAACCCCCCCTGCTGAAGGAACTCAGCAGGTTGAGTAGCATGTGTGCGGGGAAAGGAATTGTCAAGGTTTTAGGTCATCACCCTGCATCAGGGTTTAGGTACGATTGACAGTGAGCACAGCCTTGGTCACCTTGTCTGAAAAAAGTACATAATAGCAAAGGGGCCATTTCATTAGGATTTACTAGGCTAATTCCTGGGATAAGAAGGTTTTCCTTGCAGTTTAGAAGAATGGGCCTGGCCTTATTCAAATATAAGATCCTAAGGGGGGTTGACATGGTTGATGTTGTAATATTTTCACCAGTTGGAGAGCCACAAATAACAAGATATAATTACAGCATAAGGGACCTGTCATTTAAAAATAGGATGCATGGAAATTTCTTCTTTCAGAAGGCAATGAATTTCTGTAATTCCCTGTCCCAAAGGGTAGTGGAGGGAAAATCATTAGAAATATTTAAGATTGAGATGGATAAATATTTGGAAGATCGAGGAATTGAGGGTTGTAAGTAATGGGCACAGAAGAGGAGCTGAGGCCAGCATAGATCAGTGAGATAGGCTTGAAGGGCTGAGTGGCCTACTCCTGCTTCTATTTTCTTATGTACCCATGCGAACACTGCTGACGGTTCAGGTCACCACAGAAAAGGAAAAATGTGATTACACTGGAGAGGGTTCTGGGGTGATTTACGAGGATGTAGCATGACGGGAACATTTTAGCTGTGAGCGAAGGTTGCCTTAAAAGGATTGCTTCCTTTGGCAGACTGAGGGGAGACATAATTGAGTTATGTAAAATCATCATGGTCTGGATGAGGATAAGGATCTCAGGTGAGTTGAGGAAAGGGGATCTCTACACCTTGTGGATGGTAGGGGTCTGATAGCAGGGAAAATAAATCCTCATAATATGTGAAAATCACTAGGAGGTGCACTTGAGGAGTTGTGACTACAGACCTGGTGCTGGATTAGGCTGCATAGTTTTTTTATGACCAAGATAGAGATGGTGGCCAAATGGCATAATTATTCTATGATCCCGTAAGTATTACATTTGCAGTAGCCACCCATTATTTATATCACAGTTATTTATTTCTCTCATTGTAAATATTTTAATTTCACTGTAGCCACTCAAATGTACATAATAGCTTATTCACTGTGGTCTCTCACTGTGGAACCCAATTGTAAATAAAAAGCATTGGCTGCAGCTTCTCATTATACAATATCATATTTATTGTATTCTCCTATTGCATGCATGACACATTCCCTGTGGCATCTCATTATATATGTATTACATTCACAAAGGCCTCTCAATGTATGTATATGAGATTCACTGTAATCTCTCTATATAGGTGTCATATTTACTGTGGTGTCTCCATATACAACATACTAATTGCAGCAACTCTCCAGATATATATCACACTTAGTGCATTCTCACATTGTATCCTTATTCACTGTAGTCTCTCAATTGAAGTTATACTGTACATCATTTGCCTTAACCTCCCATTATATAGATAACGTTCATTGTTTCCTCTGAATGTGAATATATCACATTCACTGTAACCTCACTCTAATTTAATGGCATTCAGAAGGTCTCAGTGTATTGTTTGTACTCGTCATTCTAATTTATCTATGTATTATTATTCCATTAAATCTCTCTCATGCCTTCATTTTCTGAGCATCCGTTGTTCTCAATATCTATCTGCCTCACTAACTATCCAGCCCTCTCAAGTTTTTTTTCTTCCTGTGTCTTTCTGTCATCACCTTTCTTTTTTATCTATCTCTCTCTTTCCTCCTTCCCTATTTTTCTCACATAGCACACTGTTTCTCTGGCTCCCTTTTGCTCTCTCACCTGCCACTACTATCTTGTTAGAGGATGCAAGATTCAGAGAAGGGACAATATTCATAGAAGGAAAGGCAGGATAGCTGAAAGTTGTTTCCTCAGCCAGGAGATTATAACTCCAGGACTGTGGTCTCAAGATCAGGGGTGGAATTTAGGCCTAAGATGAAGAAAAATATATTTTTTGAGACGGTCGTAAATTTTAGGATTCTTTAACCCACAGGGCTGTGGATATTCAAGGGTGTGTTTGATAGAATTTTTGTTGCAATAGCAATCAAAAGACATGAATTAGGTGACAAAGTAGTAATGGATCTGCAATGATGTTATTGAATGCCAGAGCAGGCTTGAGGGGCTATCTTTCTTTCCTCTCCTCTCTCCCTTTCGCTCTCACTCCTCCATCTCTCTCTCATAAGCCTAGTTGATGTTGTTCAGCAGCAAATTTCTAATTCTTTCTCAGAAGTTAAGAATCACCAGTGTGATATGAACACACTGCAGAAAGCATTTAGGATATTTAAACAACTGAAGAGTGGCAGTATTTTTAAATTGAAAATCCACCGAATCCAATAACATAATAAAACAGCACAGGGAAATGCTTCTTGAACAGGGCTGAGCAAAGCCAAGACTTCCCCTGCACCTGCACGATTGCTCTGTTAAATCTCACATCTTTGTCCTTAATTAGTCTCCGGATTATGTTAAACGATTTCTCATCCTCAGCACTGCCCTCATTTTTTATAATGAAATTGATATCCATAACTCTGGATGGATCCTCCATGCCCTGATAATTCGGCATTCATTGACAAGTGAATTTTTTTTAAACCTAGCAAATTTCTAATGGGCGAATATGTAAATCAATGGTTCTGATTAAATCGGAGTTTGTACAGTGCCCTCCATAATGTTTGGAACAAAGACCCATCATTTATTTATTTGCCTCTGTACTCCACAATTTCAGATTTGTAATAGAAAAAAATCACATGTGGTTACAGTGCATATTGTCAGATTTTAATAAAGGCCATTTTTATACATTTTGCATTTCACCATGTAGAAATTACAGCAGTGTTTATACATAGTCCTCCCATTTCAGGGCACCATAATGTTTGGGACACAGGAATGTAATGTAAATGAAAGTAGCCATGTTTAGTATTTTGTTGCATATCCTTTGCATGCAATGACTGCTTGAAGTCTGCAATTCATGGACATCACCAGTTCCTGGGTGTCTTCTCTGATGATGCCCTGCCAGGCCTTTATTACAATACAATACAATATTGTTTATTGTTATTTGAACCTCAAATGAAGTTCAAACGAAATTAGGTTTCTGCAGTCATACAACAAGAAAAGAACCAAGATACACACCAACACCATTCACACATAGAAACATAGAAACATAGAAAATAGGTGCAGGAGTAGGCCATTCGGCCCTTCGAGCCTGCACCGCCATTCAATGTGATCATGGCTGATCATCCAACTCAGTATCCCGTACCTGCCTTCTCTCCATACCCCCTGATCCCTTTAGCCACAAGTGCCACATCTAACGCTCTCTTAAATATAGCCAATGAACTGGCCTCAACTACCTTCTGTGGCAGAGAATTCCAGAGACTCACCACTCTCTGTGTAAAGAATGTTTTCCTCATTTCGGTCCTAAAGGAATTCCCCCTTATCCTTAGACTGTGACACCTTGTTCTGGACTCCCCCAACATCGGGAACAATCTTCCAGCATCTAGCTTGTCCAACCCCTTAAGAATTTTGTAAGTTTCTATAAGATCCCCCCTCAATCTTCTAAATTCCAGCGAGTACAAGTCGAGTCTATCCAATCTTTCCTCATATGAAAGTCCTGACATCCCAGGAATCAGTCTGGTGAATCTTCTCTGTACCCCCTCTATGGCAAGGATGTCTTTCCTCAGATTTGGAGACCAAAACTGTACGCAATACTCCAGGTGTGGCCTCACCAAAACCCTGTACAACTGCAGTAGAACCTCCCTGCTCCTATACTCAAATCCTTTCGCTATGAATGCTAACATACCATTTGCTTTCTTCACTGCCTGCTGCACCTGCATGCCTACTTTCAATGACTGGTGTACCATGACACCCAGGTCTCGTTGCATGTCCCCCTTTCCTAATCTGCCACCATTCAGATAATAGTCTACCCTCATGTTTTTGCCACCAAAGTGGATAACCTCACATTTATCCACATTATACTGCATCTGCCATGCATCTGTCCATTCACTCAGCCTATCCAAATCACCCTGCAGCCTCCAAGCATCCTCCTCACACCTAACTATACCCCCCAGCTTGGTATCATCTGCAAATTTGGAGATGTTGCATTGCATTCTCTTGTCCAAATCATTAATATATATTGTAAATAGCTGGGGTCCCAGCACTGAGCCTTGCGGCACCCCACTAGTCACTGCCTGACATTCTGAAAAGGACCCGTTTACTCCTACACTTTGCCTCCTGTCTGCTAGCCAGTTCTCTATCCACATCAATACTGAACCCCCAATACCATGTGCTTTAAGTTTGTATGCTAATCTCTTATGCGGGACCTTGTCGAAAGCCTTCTGAAAGTCTAGATATAACACATCCACTGGTTCTCCCTTATCCACTCTACTAGTTACATCCTCGAAAAATTCTATCAGGTTTGTCAGACATGATTTACCTTTTGTAAATCCATGCTGACTTTGTCCAATGATTTCACCACTTTCCAAATGCGCTGCTATCCCATCTTTAATAACCGACTCTAGCAGTTTCCCCACTACCGATGTTAGACTAACTGGTCTGTAATTCCCCGCTTTCTCTCTCCCTCCTTTTTTAAAAAGTGGGGTTACATTAGCTACCCTCCAATCCTCAGGAGCTATTCCAGAATCTAAGGAATTTTGAAAAATTATCACTAATGCATCCACTATTTCTGTGGCTACCTCCTTGAGTACTCTGGGATGCAGACTATCTGGCCCTGGGGATTTATCGGCCTTCAATCCGTTCAATTTACCCAACACCACCTCCCGGCTAACCTGGATTTCACTCAGTTCCTCCATCTTATTTGACCCCCGTTCCACTGCTATTTCCGGCAGATTATTTATGTCTTCCTTAGTGAAGACAGAACCAAAGTAGTTATTCAATTGGTCTGCCATGTCCTTGTTCCCCATGATCAATTCACCTGTTTCTGACTGCAAGGGACCAACATTTGTTTTAACTAGTCTCTTTCTCTTCACATATCTATAAAAACTTTTGCAGTCAGTTTTTATGTTCCCTGCCAGTTTCCTTTCATAATCTATTTTCCCTTTCCTAATTAAGGCCTTTGTCCTCCTCTGCTGGATTCTGAATTTCTCCCAGTCCTCCGGTAGGCTGCTTTTTCTGGCAAATTTGTATGCCTCATCTTTTGTTTTTATACTATCCCTGATTTCCCTTGTTATCCATGGATGCACCACCTTCCCCGATTTATTCTTTTGCCAAACTGGTATGAACAACTTTTGTACTTCATCCATGCAGTCTTTAAATACCTTCCATTGCACATCCACTGTCAACCTTTAAGAATCACCTGCCAGTCTATCTTGGCCAATTCACATCTCATACCTTCAAAGTCCATACACAAACATCCATCACAGTGAATCTCCTCCTCACTGTGAAGGAAGGCAAAGTTATGTCTCTCCCCTGCTCTCCATTCTTCTCCAGATGTCAAAGCCCCCGATGGGCGATGGCAAGTCCCGCAGCCATTAAGGCCGTGCCAGGTGATGTAAGGCCCTGCCTGGGTCTTGGTGTTGGAGCCCCCGGCGGGTGCTGGCAAGTCCCGCGGCCGTTTTAAGCCACGCCGGGCGATGCAAGGCCCCGCTCCGGGTCGCCTTCAACCCCACAATTCGGGTGGGAGAAGTTGCCGTTGCGGGAGCTCCGAAAAGCCAAATTGCAGCCATCTTTAGTTTATGCTTGTTTTGGGGGCTAGCTCCCTTCAGTTTTCTCTTCAGCATATAAAAGGCATGCTTAATTGGGTTCAGATTGGGTGATTGACTTGGCCACTCAAGAATTGACCATTTTTTAGCTTTGAAAAACTCCTTTGTTGCTTTAGCAATATGTTTGGGATCATTTTCTTGCTGTACAATGAACTGCCGGCCAATGAGTATTGAGGCATTTGCTTGAACTTGAGCAGATAGGATATCTATGCACTTCAGAATTCATTATGCTACTCCCATCAGCAGTTGAATCATCAATGAAGACAAGTGAGCCAGCAACTTCAGCATCCATACATGCCCATGCCATAACATCCCCACCATTGTGTTTCACAGATGAGGTGGTATGCTTTGGATCTTGGGCAGATCCTTCTCTCCTCCATATTAGCTCTTGCCATCACTCTGATATAAGGAAATCTTCGTCTCATCTGTCCACAAGACCTTTTTCTAGAACTGTGGTTGCTCTTTTAAGTACTCTTGACAAACTGTAACCTGGCCATCATATTTTTGGCAGCTAACCAGTGGTTTGCATCTTGCAGTGTAGCCTCTGTATTTCTGTTCATGAAGTCTTCTGCGGACAGAGGTCATTGACAAATCCACACCTGACTCCTGAAGAGTGTTTCTGATCTGTCGGACAGGTATTTGGGGATTTCTCTTTATTATAGAGAGAATTCTTCTGTCATCAGTTGTGGAGGTCTTCCTTGGCCTGCCAGTCCCTTTGCGATAAGTAAGCTCAGTGCTCTCTTTCTTTATAATGATGTTCCAAACAGTTGATTTTAGTAAGCCAAAGGTTTGGCTGATGTCTCTAACAGTTTTATTCTTGTTTCTCAGGATCATAATGGCTTCTTTGACTATCATTGGCATAACATTGGTCCTCATGTTGATAAACAGCAATAAAAGTTTCCAAAGGTGATAGAAAGACTAGGTACTGAGAGATCTGTTATACCTGCATTAAGGAGGCATTTTAAACACACCTGAGCAATTACAAACACCTGTGAAGCCATGTGTCCCAAACATTATGGTGCCCTGAAATGGGGGGGACTATGTATAAACACAGCTGTAATTTCTACATTTTGAAACCAAAATGTATAAAAGTACCCTTTAATAAAATCTGACAATGTGCACTTTAACCACGTGTAATTTTTTCTATTACAACTCTCAAATTGTGGAGTATAGAGGCAAATAAATAAATGATGGGTCTTTGTCCCAAACATTATGGAGGGCACTGTAGTTCCAGAGCTCCTAATGCACACATTGCACTGGTTACCCAGCAGACCGCGTATTATGTTAAAGACTTGCCTGCAAACAATTGAACAACTGGAAAACTTTTCTGACAATTTCTTTCAGTCTTAAAAGTAAAGGGCCTGCCCAACTTGGGCGTCATTTGCGCGTCATTTACGTGACCTCATTTGCGCATCACGACACACACATGGCGTGCATTACGCGCGCATGGCGGCATAGGCAGTGACGCGTGGTAGTGTGCGGCACCCCAGGATTTTGGGATTCTCAAAATCCTCGCACACCACCTGCGTGACGCGCAAATGATGCCCAAATGGAACAGGCCTTAAAATAACATTTAACATTAAAGTAACCTGCATTGCCTTAAATTCCTGTGACCATTCCAAGTTCATAGGTTAGGCTTAGCATGTTAGCATTATGGTGGCTAACGCCATGCTTCGATTTAAGAAGCCCTGCAATTAAAAAAACAGGGAACTATGGACCAATAATCTTAACATCCATGAAGGAAAGTTACTGAAAAGGATTCTGAAGGATAAGATACGCATGCATTTAGATGGACGGAGGTTGATTAGGGATAGTCAGCCTGGTTTTGTACATGAATTTCGTGAATGTGATTGAGTTTTCTGAAGTAACCAAGAAGGTTCTTAAGGGCAAGGCCATAAAACTTGTCTATATGAACTTTATCAAGGCTTTTGATAAGGTTCTGTATGGTAGGCTGCTCTAGAAGGTTTGATCACATGTGATCCAGGACGAGGTAGCTAAATTGAAACAGAATTGGTTTCATGGTATGAAGCAGAGGGTGATGGTGGAAGGTTGTTTATCAACTGAAGGCTTTTGACTAGTGGTGTGCTTCAGGAATTGGTGCCAGACCGAGTGCTTTCTCATCTATATCAATGACTTGGATGAGAATATACAATGTATGACTAGTACATTTGCAGATTACACTAAAATAAATGATATCACAGACAGTGAGGATGTTTTTCAAGAATTACAGCGGGATCTTGATCAGCTGGGCTAACATATAGAGTTTCATTCAGATAAGTGTGAGGTATGTGAGGCATTTTGGGATGTCCAACCAGGACAGGACCTTCACAGTGAACAGGAGGGCCTGTCCCACAAGCATGCAACTCTATGAGATGAGCGCGACCTAACGTGGTCGCTTGAGCCGTCCGGCGTCGCGGGGCCAGTCCCACTTCGATCACCGGAGCTGTGCGGAATTGTGCGGAGTTCGTCCCGACATCGCACGGGGCTCCGAAAAACTGACTATGTTAAAAAATTCCGCGCGGCAACGGCTTGTCGGCTTGCAGTCGCCTCGACGCATTACACACCACCTCGACGTCGTGCCTCCGTGACCCTCTCTGTAGGTGCCTCCGTGACCCTCTATGTGTGTGGCTCCGTGGCCCTCTGTGTGTGTGCCTCTGTGGCCCTCTGTGTGTGTGCGCTTCTGTGCCCCTCTCTGTGTGCCCCTCTCTGTCCTGGCGAACTGACCTTTAAGACTTCGCTCCAAGTTTGCCTCACTTTGCGCCGCGTTGCGCCACTTACCCAACCTCCGTGCGGCCCCTGCTGCCGGTTTGGTCGCGCTTGCTGCATGCAGGCGCATGCTGGTGGGAACGGCCCTGTACAGGGGATCACCCGACCTCCGTGCGGCCCCCGCTTCTAGTTTGATCGCGCTCATCGCATGGCGTCGGATGCTGGTAGGACAGGCCCTTAAGGCCCTGGAAGTGTTTAAGAGCAGAGGGATTTGGGAGTACAAATACATCGTTTCCTGAAATTGGCATAACAGGCAGATAGTGTGGTGAAGAAAGCTTTTGGCACATTGACCTTCATTAATCAGGGAATTGAATATAGAATTTAGGACATTATGTTACAGTTGTAGAAGACATTGGTGAGACTGCATTCAGAGTAGTGTTCAGTTTTGATCACTCGTATATAGCTAGGATGTCATTAGACTGTAAAGAGTGCATAGATTTGTGAGGATGTTGCCAGGACTCAAAGGCCTGAGCTATAGGGAAAGGTTGTGCAGGCTCAGACTTTATTTCTTGGACTGCAGGAAGCTGAGGAGTAATTTAATGGAGATATATTAAGAAATTAGTATAGATAGAGTAAATGCACAGGTGTCTTTATCCCAGAATAAGGGAATCAAGTAGTAAAGACTCAAGGTTTAAGGTGAGTGGGGTAAGATTTAATAGGAACATGAAGGGCAACTTTTTCAAACAGAAGGTGGTAAGTACATGGAATGAGCTGCCAGAGGAAGTAGTTGATGCAGTAATAATACATTTAAAAGACATTTGGGCAGGTACATGGACAGGAAAGGTTTAGAGTGATATGTTCCAAACATGGGTAAATTGGTTGAGCTTAGATGGAGCATTTTGGTCGGCATGGACAAGTTGGGCTGCACGGTCTGTTTCCATGCTTTATGACTGTGCAATCAGTCCCTTGGCCTTTATTTCAAGAGGAGGAGATTAATAAAATTTAATTCTATATCTGCAGTAATGTATATTGAAGGAGTTTTCTTCCCAGTACATGATGTGAACAGATTGCTTGGAATTAGATAATTCAGGAAATTTATTTTTATTTCCACATTGCTGGGCTAATATTTTCCAAGGTACACAAAAATGCTGGATAAACTCAGCAGGTGCAGCAGCATCTATGGAGCGAAGGAAATAGGCAACGTTTCGGGCTGAAACCCTTCTTCAGAAATTAATATTTTCAAAGAACAGCTATTCTCAATGAATAAGTTTCAAGTCAACAAGAATCCTGGATTTTGAACAAGAGAAAGATTTTGTGATGAATATGAGGGAATATTTATGAATTTCAATAAAGAGAGATCCAGCTGCAATAAAGAGAGATCCAGCTCACAACATGAGTTTTTCCACGTTTTGTAGTCATGTTTGGGCATTATTAGTAGTGTAGGTTTCAAACATTATGTTGCTCTGATTGAATGGCACGGAATTAGGAATGAATTCCCAGCCAACAGCATAGCTTGTTATATGGCAGAGTCAATGGGTTGCACTCAATGTCAGAAAATTACATGTTAACTTCAATGCAATGAATTTCAGGGGCAGAGCACAACACAAAATAAGGCATAATCAGTTTGGGATGAATTCCTCAGTGCTAAGGTGCTTACTGACTATGCAAGAGAAACCTAAAGAAGGCCAATATTCTCTATTTCAATTATAGCCTGAAACCTGAAGGAAGTAAAGCTGATTTAGTTAATTATCACAAAAAGGACTACAACAGGCAAATTTACACTGCATTGTTAAAACTGGGCAGCTCTGTATTTCTGAATCATTGATCTGTAATTAATCAGGGAGCCACACATAAAAAAAAGGGCCTAGAATTTTAATCACATGGCACGTGGCTTTTTATGTGCTATGCAACTGAACTGTAGCATGAAATAGATCATTAAATGGGATTAAGCTCTTATAGTGTACATAGTTCATAATGGTACGTTTAATCATGGGCCTGTAATGCATATATGCACAAAGAACACAGACCATGCAGGAGTAACATCTATCCTCGTGCAATGTCCAATTGATGCTTCCCTTGTGAAATTAATTAATTTATATGGAATTAACACATAGTATGGGCAACCACAGGAAATGAGGTCTGACGGGCTGAGAAAAGCCCTGCACCTGCTCTACTTAAAGGGATCATCAATTACTCACAGGTTATTGCAGCGTGAATTGAAGCATGGCTCATTGGAGTCAGATATGTGGAACCTTATAGCTGCACAAATATGGGAGCGTTCTGAATATTACAGAGATGAAGCCATTTGCTTGTTACCTAAACAATGGGTGAGTTGGTGACAGTCCTGCAAGTTGTTCAGCCTGACCAATAATAAGAGAAATGTCACGGAAGCTGAAGGCAGAGAAAAGAAGGATTTTCACCAGGAAGCAAGTCTCCGTAGACTCTCTAAAGAGCAATTTTCCCATCTCAAATCTGTCTGAGCATCAATACAATTGTAGGCTAAGAATTTTAACGTCAGTGCCCTCTGTCACCCTCCACAGATGGTTGTTCAGTCAGCCCCCCCCCCCCCCACCCCCACCCCTCCGTGTCTGGTTTGCACTGCAGGGGAAGGTCTGGCCTCTAGGCCATCCCAGATAGATAGATGTCCTGACAGATAGGCTTCAGCATGACAGAGGACACAGGGCAATATAAGTATCCTCTGCTCATGGACAAAGGATTTTTTGGTCAAATAAATTATTGAGTTAATGGTTCCCAACTGGAAACATAATGGGGTTTTTTGCTCATTATCTTAGTATCTGGGCCACACTGGCTATGGCAGCATTTATTCCCATGCTCAATTGCCCTTCATAAGGTGCCATTGCTTCATTTTGATGAAACATTGGAATGAAACATTGTGCAAACATTAACAAAAATCTCCACTTTAGTCTTGTGATGAAAGGAAGGTCATCGATAAAATAACCTACAATGGTTTTTATAGGTCATTACCCTGAGGAATTCCATAGGAAATTTCTATGACTTCAACCACAACTATTTTCAAAGATGTGGGCTGCGGGCAAAGCTGAAAAGAGAATACTCTTGATCCACCATGAGAATTTGAGGATCCAGTGATCATGAAGCAAGGATATGCCCCAGTCAGAATAGTGTATGGCATAGTGTGCATACTATCTCCATGCAGGACCAACTTTTAACATGGTCTAAGGGATGAGAGGATTTGTGGGATAATGCTGGTTTATCTTGTGGAGGCTATTTTAACAGATGCCTGATTTTTGTATCCCACAAATTTAAATGAAAAATTATCAAATGATTTGGTTTAAATCGCCCACAGCACCAATATTGGGGCAGCACAATGGCACAGGGATGGCACAATGGTGCAGGGGTGTGATTTCTCCAGGTGCTCTGGTTTCCTCCATCATTCCAAAGACATGCAAGTTTGAAGGTTAATTTGCTTCTGAAAATTCTGTCCCTAGTGTATAGGATATAACTAGTGGATGGGGATTGCTGGTTGGCACAGACTCAGTGGACCAAAGGGCCTTTTTCTACGATTTATCTGTACACTAAACTAAACTGGAGATGGTCTTCTCGTCAGTGAAACAGAACGATGATCGTTTACAGACAATTGGGAAGTTCCCAATCTAATGTACACTTTTACATTATTTCAGAGTCTGTTTTGCACATTACAGTTTCTATGCTGCTGTTGAACAAAACATTCTCACAAAAAATGGGGAAAAAAAATAATAAAATAATATTTTGTAATGCACCACCTTTTAACAGAATGAACTTTATGGTTAGTACGTGTCAAAAGCTATGAGAATTATTGTAAAAAATGACTGCAGATTGTTTTTTTAATTAATGTTCTGCATTTCTGAAATTCTCCCAAATTTCCCAACTTTATAACAAAATAAAATCCTGGTTTACAGGGAATAATATTTTGTAGATTGACATCACATTGCCATTCTCGCATTTCATTGAATGGAAGCACGACTTGTAATTTTCCAGCACCATTACAACAATGCTGTTAATTAAACAGAAAGATACGGCAGCCACAGGTACTAAGATTCTCCTCCATCCCCTGCATTGCTGATCGATGGCCAGCCTACTTCTCTAAGACCCATCTTAATCATATAATTAAACTTTAGAAAGTGTACCTCTCATTTCACTAACCTTCTTCACCACCCACCATAGAGCAATGCTTCAGTACAGGTTGATGTGACTGATTTATTGACAGAACCTAGCCAAACTCTCTTTCACCGAGTGCCCCATGATGCCTCCTTGTGGTGGATGTATTTCAAAATGGGAAACGCAGGACCCTCTACTACTGACAGAAATTTCAATGAAACAGTCTGGCAAAGGTAGCATTTACAGCCCAACTGCAGAATGGAATCATTTGCATGTTAATATTCATGTTGCTGAACTTGCCAGAAGACTGTGGCAGTGAGTGACTCTTACAATGCTTGAAAAATGCTTGACTGATTTGACTACATTAATGAGCTAGTTATGGTAATTTTGTTATTACAAATGCACACATTTCTACAATTTAATGCTGGTTTGAGGAACTCTTAAGCTAGATCAGTTGCTATTGGTTGTAATGTTTTTGCAGCCTTAAGAAGACATTGTCAGGGATATTTATAGGCTTACTCCATTAGAGGCAGACAATATGGGGCATTTGTGAACATGGAATGCAATGGTGCTTGGCTAGTACGTGGCAAAATGGCAGCAAATCGGATACCCTTTTGTTCGGTGCTGATTTTTATTTCGGAATTTTTGGCCCTTCGGAAACCAGAGCACCCAGCGAAAACCCATGCAGGTCACTGGGAAAACATATAAAGTCTGTACGGACAGCACCAGTAGTCAGGATCAAACCCGGGACTCTGGTGCTGTAAGGCAACAAATCTACTGCTGTGCCACCATGATGCCCAATTTATTTATTTTTATTTGTTTGCTTATATATTTGTTCATTTTTCCCAACATGCACCGCGCGCGGCAGCCTCGCCAGCAGCTCGTGTGTTTCTTTGGACTTTTTGTTGATTTCTGCGTGCCTGAATGTATGTCTCCCGGTGTGTCTTGTGTGTATGGTGCTGGGGGGGAATAGGGGAAACTGTTCCCAGTCACTTACCTCGACGGAGATGCGACTTTTCCCTGTGTCGCAGTTTCACCCTCTCGCGGCCCAACAACTGGATTGCTGTGGCCTTTCCATCCGGAGACTGGCCCAGAGCCCAGAGCTACAGCAGCTGGTGCAGCGTGGACCTTTACATCACGGAACTGCGATCCTTTGCCAGGCCTGCTGACTTTACCATCGTGGAACTCGGTCCGTGGAGCTTCTAGCCTCGGGCGCTGCGTGAACTCTAACATCTGCGATCCTTTGCCGAGGAACGGCAGAAGAAATACTCTGTCCGCGGGGCCTGTGGACGGCATAATGAAGCCGCGGTCTCCGATTGGAAGCAGCCGATTCGGGAATTCCACGCCCCGAGTGCCACGAGTGTTCCGATCCTTCCCGACGTTGGACTTTTGATCACCCCGGTGAGAGGGCCTGTACATCGGGCCATCCGTAGCAGCGACTGCGAAGGGTTCATGGAGAAGGAAGACTGACTGGACTTTTGTGCCTTCCACCACAGGTGCTGGTTCCGTTGTGGTGGATTTTTATGTTGAATTCTGTTATGTATTGTGTTTGTTCTTTCTTGCTAGGAGTGGACTGCTCATCCGCCTAGCTTACTTATGAGTGAAACTGCATCATGACGAATGGCTAACACATCATGAAGCAGATGGCACCACTCAACCCTGAGTTGGAGTGAACGCCATAGATAGATAGATAAATAGATCGATAGATAAATATATATTTGTTCACAAGTTTAGCTTAGTTTAGAGGTGCAGTTTGGAAACAGGCCCTTCGGCCCACCGAGTCCGCATCGACTAGCGATCACCTGTTTGCTAATTCTACCCTACACACGAGGGACAATTTTGCAAAGATAATTAACCTACAAACCTGCACGTCTTTGGAGTGTGGGAGGAAAGTGAAACACCCGGAGAAAATCCATGCGGTCACAGGGAGAACGTACAAAGTCTGTACACACAGCATCCGTAGTCAGGATCGAACCCGGGTCTCTGGTGCTGTAAGGCAGCACTGTAGCTCTACCGCTACACCACTGTGCTGCCTCTCCTAGGGCAAATGAGCAGAATTAGGCCATTTGGCCAGATTTAGGCCATCCGGCGCATCATGTCTTCTCTGCCATTCAATCATGGCTGATCTAACATTCCTTCTCATCCCCATTCTCCTGCCTTCTCCCTATAACCTTTGACATTCTTACTAATCACGTACCTGTCAATCTGCACTTTATAAATACCCAACGACTTGGCCTCCATAGCTGTCTGTGGCAATTACATCAACAGATTCACCATCCTCTGGATAAAGAAATTCCTCTTCATCTCCTTTCTAAAGGTACTTTATTTTATTCTGAGGCTGTGCCCTCTGGAGCTAGACTCTCTCATGAGTGGAAACATCCTCTCACACCCACTCTATCCAGGCCTTGCATTATGTGGCAAATTGCTTTGAGTGTCATCAAACACTCATCATTTGTTAGTCCAATCATCCCCGGGATCAGTCTCGTAAACTTCCTCTGGACGCTCTCCAACGCTTGTACATCCCTCCTCAGATATGGACCCAAAACTGTTCACAATACTCCAAATGCGGTCTGACCAGTTCCTTAAGCCTCCACATTACATCCCTGCTTTTATATTCTAGTCCTCTCAAAACGAATGCTAACATTGCATTTGCCTTCCTTACTATCGGTTCAACCTGCAAATTAATCTTTTGGAATCCTGCACCAGCACTCCCAAGTCTGTTTGCACCTCATATTTCTCAATCTTTTTCCTGTTTAGCGAATGGTCTATGCCTTTATTTCCTACTAACAAAGTGCATGACTACACACTTCTTTGCCATTTCTCTGCCCATTCTCCCAACCTATCCAAGTCCTTCTGAAGACTCCCTGCTTCCTCTATACTACCTGCCCTTCCACCTATTGTCATATCATCTGTAAACTTGGCCACAAAGCCATCAATTCCATCATCCAACTCATTAATATACAACGTGAAGAGTAGCGGACATGGCATCGGCCCCTGCCCCCCCCCCCCCCCCCACCCCCCACCCCCCACATTAGTCTGAAGAAGGGTTTTGGCCCGAAACGTTGCCTATTTCCTTCGCTCCATAGATGCTGCTGCACCAGCTGAGTTTCTCCAGCACTTTTGTCTGCCTTCTGAGGTAAACAACATTCACTGATTCCCCTTTGTTTATCCTGCTATCTACCACCTCAAAGAATTCCAACAGATTGGTCAGCCAAGATCTCCCCTTCACAAAACCATACTGACCTCGGCTAACCAGCCTATGGTTTCCCCCCTTTTGCTTCACTCCCTTCTTGAACAGCAGTAACATTTGCAATTTTCCAATCCTCTGGGCCATTCCTGACTCTAGTGATTTTTTAAAATCACCACTAATGCCTCCACAATCTCTAAAGCCACCTTTTTCAGAACCCTGGGGTATAGTCCATCTGTTCCAGCTTTCAGCTTCCCAAGCACCTTCCACATTGTAATAGCAACTTCACTAACATCTGCCCCCTGACTCTTTTGAATTTCTGACACATTGCTGGTGCCTTCCTCTGTGAAGACATGCAAAAAACGTATTCAATTTGTCCATCGTTTCTTTATTCCCCATTACTACCACTCCAGCATCATTTTTCAGCAGTCCAATGTCCATTCTTGCCTCCCGTTTTTTAAATCTATTTATCTTTCTATTTATTTTTTTCATCATTTATTTTCCAGCTTCACACCCAATAAACATGCCTGTGGGGAATTCCACAAGGGGAGCATTTATGGGAATCACAGAAGGCCCAACAGCGTATTGCACTCAAAATCATGGGCAAAATGCATGGATTTGACATTAGGCCTCGGCAAGTAGAGAGGACTGACAGTCAAACAAAGGCTTCCTAAGCAACCACTCTCTCCCTCCATTATAAATGGGAAGGAATTATAAATTGTGCAATGTACTGTAAATAAAAGCAACAAGTCATCAGTTTCAACAAACAACCTGATGGAGGGTCACCGTGGATCGAGCAGCATGTGTGTGTGGAAAGGAATGCATCAAATTAAAACATCTGGTTTTTTTACATTAAGCTATTTCATTATGTTTTGTATGAAAATGTACCTTTTTTAAAAATCATGTTTACTATGTGAATCCTTGACTGCCGGCACCGTACAATCAGGAAAGCACTAGACTGAGTCCGCGTTGCTGGAGTACTAATGTATTATTGTGGATGAATTTCAAGACTGAAATTTTGTCGTGAAAGTGTAGCATTTCGATTTTTTTTCTTGATATACTTTCAGTACTTCGCAACCAGATGCATGATAGTGATAGACAGATAGTGAGACAGTGTGAGTGATGGAGAAAGACAGAGAGAGATGGAGAGAGACGGATAGGAGAGAGAAGAAGGATAAAGGAGAGAGATGGAGAGAGGAGGGGAGAGGAGGGGAGAGGAGGGGAGAGGAGGGGAGAGGAGGGGAGAGGAGGGGAGAGGAGGGGAGAGGAGGGGAGAGGAGGGGAGAGGAGGGGAGAGGAGAGGAGGGGAGAGGAGGGAAGAGGAGGAAAGAGGAGGAAAGAGGAGAGAGAAGGAAAGAGAAGGAAAGAGGAGAGAGAAGGAAAGAGGAGAGAGACGGCGAGAGAGGAATAAAATATATAAAGAGGGGAGGAAGGTGAACAGAGGCATGGAGAACATGCAGAACAAGATACAGAGAATTGTAAGGAAAGAAGATCATACAGAAAAAGGAAAAGGAGAGTCGGAAAAAGTTGGGGAACAAGGAGGAATCTGGCGGACTATATTTCTAAAGCTACAAGTGTATATAGCAATTAAAATCCTGAAAATCTGATTAAATATAATAATTATAATAAGGATGGCTCAATTTCCATTGATGTAAAGAATCTGGTTCTCTACCGAGTTCAATTATTTGTCTCCCACGAAAGCCACTGCACAACTTCCCCAGCTGGAAAGATGCTGCAGGTCGGAGCCATGAAGCCTGTGCCCACAAGCAGACACAGATGATTAAACAATGCAGCAACCTTTAGTTGTGGTTTATATCTGTGATTTTGAGGAATAAACCAATACAAAATATATGCCAGCCACTCTTTGATTTTTTTTTCAGTTGTAAACCATTACTGTCTGTTTATCAAACATCAAATATTGAATTTAAAACGTGACATTTGATGTTTTTTCTGATTTGCATCAGCTATGAATATAGCAGCTAAGAAACTAGAATGAATCTAATGATGTGCATTTCCCATGCACAGAAGAAACTAATTCAATTTTAGGACGGGCACGACTGAACAAAAAATATCTAACAGCAGGTTTGAGTTCTTTTTAAAAATTGCATCAGATAGTGCACTAAAATAAGGCAACATGCATTAGAATTTCTATATGGGTGTATTACCAAATAAAATTTGACATTGAACCAGGTAAGGAGATATTAAACATAAAATGCACACTATCATTAAAAGAATATATTGATTATCTTAAAGGGCAGCTGAGCTTCTTTGTCCTGAATGACCAGATGTATAACTGTTTGGTCAAAGAGTTAGCTTTTAGTGAGCGATTTAGAATAAAAATGGCTAATAGCAAAGCAGAGAGACCTGGAGAGCTCTAAATTCCACAGCTTTGAGTCTTGGAAACTCAGATCATTCACCATTGCTGGAACAATTCTTTAAGAGGACTGTGGATATTTTAGTGGGTGTAATGGTTGGTAGAAATTGCAGAGGTAGGAATCGGTAAGCCTATGAAGACATTTGAATCAGATGACTATAATAAATTGAGACTTTATGTAACTGGAAGCCAATATAGGTCAGAAGGGGCAGGGGTGATAGGAGAATGAGACCAGGATAAAGTTTAGCTTGCCTGAAATTAGCAGAGGATAGAAGCAGGGTCACCAGTTAGGGGTGTGCTGAAATAAGTCTAATCTGGAGCAACAAAGGGCTGGTTAGGAGACAAAATCATAAGTGGAATCAGACAATATTACTGTTACAAATATGTGGTCTTAGTGATTGCACATGTTACTTACTAAGTACTAAGTATTACACAGTATTAAGACCGGAAAATGACAGGAAAAAGGGGAGTGCAGCCCACCATGGAAAGGGAATGGAAGAAAATTGTGTGGTTGCAAAGGCAATATTAAGCTTGTTATTGTTCATGTAACTCTGAGTCGCATCATTATAAATAATGCTGAAAACTAATTTGTTAAGGGTCATTTAAAAATAAAATGCATGTTTTCATTAAAAACAAATTACCGGTCTTCTTAAAGGACAGCTGGGCTTCTGAGTCCTGTTTAATGACTAGATTTTCTACCTATATCACCATCCTGAACACCAAAGCCTTTTCTGTCGCAGTATGTTGAACGTCCCAGGAGATTAGTACTTCTGACAGTTAAGTGAAGGAAGAAATATTAGAGATGTATCTACGTGTTTTATCCCTGTGGAGAAGTGTCTAACTGTAGAGAGGTTAATGAGACCAGCGTCTTAGCTCCTTCTCACAGTGCTTTTTTTCAGCCAGTGACTGCAACAGAGATCTTTGTCTCCTGTGAAATATGCAGAACCCGAAACAGTTCAGAGAGTTCCCTCTAATGCCAGCATCCTGCATCAAACACTGGTTCTTGCACTCACCAGGCACCATTCCTGTTAGTGTTGGGGGTGGGTAACTGCCCTGTGCAGCGGGGGGCACATGTGGAGGGTAGCCAGGAAGGGTCGTGCTGGCCAAGTCGCGACCTAGAAAACAAAGCAAAATGTAAGAGACCAAGTCAAGGCCTTAAACATGTAGCTGACATAAAAGCCCATAGCTTCGCCCATAATCAGCATGCGTCCACTGTAGAGGTTTCATATAATGACCACCCCTGGGACTGTCATCAGGTGCTCTCTCCAGCCAGGTGATCCCTTAATGCGTGTTCATCCATGATTCATTGCCCGTTCATTGAAGCTGACATTGGATACTTGCTACAGGCCAGCTCTGTTCAAGGAATTGCCAAAACGAGGCAAGGCATAGTAAGACCACAGACTGAACAGATACTGAGAGACAGAGGAGACAGAGTCTATCAAATCAGTCGACACCATGATACAAAATTTAGAGGTAACATTTCTAGAAAATACATGAAAAGGATACTGCGAGATCAGGGATAGATTAATTAATGTCAGACAAGTCAGTGCTACAAAGCTGTACCCACCTGAGCCACCTACTGTTACGAAAGGTACACACGAGATATCTGAAGTATTGCTGGGGTACATATTTGTCATGTCTGTTCTGGTGAAGGAGTCCACACCCCAGACATCTGTTGCTTTCAGGGTACATACACCTAGAACATCTGTTTACAAGGGGAACATACGAAAGATGCCTGTTGGTATCAAGGAGTATACGCTCAAAATACACGTTTAATGAAGGGTGTGCACACAAGCTTGGTGTTGTTAATGGCGCATGTCTAATTGAGGTGCCTTTTTATTAGAAGGGGAAACTTACTCAAGATGACTATTGGTGCAAAAATGTACAAACCACATTTTCACATATGTTGTTTTTAAAAAATATCCAGCTGGACAGCTTCCATTGAGACATGGTACACTTTCAAAGTGTCGGTAGCAATGAAATGGTGTGCACCCCAAAGATGCCTGTTACTATGAGGAAAGGAAACATGGAAGATTCCTGTTCTCAAGAAGGAATACTGCCGAAGATGTCACATCCTTTTCCAATATTGAATATTTGTTTATTATATTTTATCTATGTGGTTAACCTGGAAAGGGTGCAGAGAAGATTAATGAGGATGTTGCCAGGACTCAATGCCCTGAGATATAGGGAGACTTTGAGCAGGCTAGGACTTTATTCCTTGGAGTGCAGGAGGATGAGGGACATTCTCATAGGGGTGTAAAAGATCATGAGAGGAATAGATAGGGTACATGCACCGAGTCTTTTACCCATAGTGGGGAGTCTCCATGCTGCACAGAGTTGCTGCCTTACAGCGCCAGAGACCTGGGTTCGATCCTGACTATGGGTGCTGTCTGTACGGAGTTTGTATGTTCTCCCCCTGACCGCATGGGTTTTCCCTGGGTGCTCTGGTTTACACCCACATTCTAAAGACGTACAGGTTTGTAGGTTAATTGGCTTCGGTAAAAATTGTAAATTGTCTCTAGGATAGTGCTAGTGTACTAGTGTACTAGTATGGGGGATTGTTGCCCAGACCGGACTGGGTGGGCTAAAGGGCCAGTTTCCGTTCTGTATCTCTAAACTAAACTAAATTAAACTAGCAAATGGGGCAACTTTTTTTTACACAAAGGGTGGTGGGTGCATGGAATCAGCTGCCAGAGAAGATAGTTGACGCAGGTACTATCATAACGTTTAAAAAACATTCAAACAGGTACAAGGATAGGATATATTTAGAAGGATATGAGCCAAACGCAGGCAGATGGGACCAGTGTGGATGGGGCATGTTGATCGGCATGGGCAAGTTAGGCCAAAGGATCTGTAGCCACACTGTATGACTCTATGGTATACTCTTTAAGGCAGAGATAAATTGATTCTTGATTAGTACGGGTGTCAGAGGTTATGCGGAGAAGGCAGGAGAATGGGGTTAGGAGAGAGAGATAAGTCAGCCATGATTCAGTGACGGAGTAGATTTGATGGACTGAATGGCCTAATTCTATTCATATCGCATGATCTTATGATATATGTGTATTGTATTTACAGAGCTGTTATACTGCTGCAATTGTTATTGTTCCATTGTCAACATATATGACAATGTAATGCTCTTGACTCTTGTCTCAGTTGCAGACTTAGTTTTTTTCACAAAAGCCTGAAGTAGGCCGAGGGCACTGAGCTCAATAAAGGAGCTGAATCGGGCTTTTCCTGAGGATAATTTCTGGCAATCCTGAGTTGGCCTGTGCTGGCATCTCATTGTTACACTTGGCGTTGACTTGTCCAATTGACACTATTTTACACAAGCATTATCTGCAGGACACAGTACAATGAACAATCTACTTAACAAGTTAATAAGATAGCAAGTGAAGCAATTACTAATGTGCTGAGTGGTAATGATTGCCTGGGTTGCTAGAAGCTTTGCCATGGTTTATTGATGATGTGTTAACTGGGGCAATATCAGCTAATCACTGGTTTGTTAATGTAGCTTTGGAATATTTCTCCACTCTGTCCTTAGCATGGCCATGACAAGGATCCAAACTCGCAATTCTTGCATGATCTACAAATACAAATGCTTATAAATAGTGGGTTCAATTAATAACTGCTTTTGAAAATAAATTATTTAGATTTAACTTGTTTCTGGTGCTGGAAACAAAGTGGTCTTTTAATCCCATTATTTAAATAATTCACATTACTGGCGAAAGAAATACGAGTGACAAGAGCCCTATTATTTCATTTCCAGTCTAAACCTCGAACCAATTTATGTTTTAAAAAAAAGATTCCTCTGCAATAATACCATAATTTCCCTTAAATAAGCATCACTTAACAAGATTAAACCTTTCAGAAGTAACTGAGTGCAGCAAAAACAGATTTTGTTCATATACTCAATTAGAATCAATTGGAGTCTGATCACTATTTGCCTTTTGTCATATTATGAAAGGAGGACAGAAATTTTGCCCTGTACTGTCTTTGAAGAAAGCTTAAAGCACTGATTCTTATGACCCTAGAATTCAATTGTGCCCTCTTTTGGCAGCTTAATCGAGGATTCTCTGTAAAGCCCTCAGAGGGTTTAACATAGCAGAAATTCACAGGAGACAGCTTACGATTGGCACAGACAAATTGGAACAGACACTGACAATCGACACAAGGAAATATGCTTCTGCAGACTTAAATTTCAGAAGCCATTTACTGATCCCGCCCGATTAACTCATTGAGTTAAAAGCAAGCAAAGGAACACCTGGGGAAAGCATTGATCTACAGTGTCTCACAGATAGTTCTTCAGTACAGACTTACAGGCCAAAGGCAGTGGTATGTAACAACACACACACGCACAGTCTCATATTTAGCAATATTTAAATAAGCATTCAAACAAAATAACAACATTTTAATTCATGGTAATATTTAAAGGCTCACAGAAGAAAGTGAAACAACCAAATACCAGGAAATGCAATATTGATGCTAAATGCCTCCTGTGGGTACATTCATACTGTGACTACAGCACAGATAGTCAATGTAATGTTGCCTCTTTCATGTAGGTTGGAACTGCATCTGCCGAATCTGCTGTTCCAAACTGAACACCGAGCTAACCTCACATGGCTCAATGAATAAATGTATCTTGTACAGTGATATCGTGCCACATGAATCACAGCCCCTGTTGATGGTCTCTGCACATTGACAATGGGATCTTCACATACTGAATGAGAAGCAGACCTCATACACAGTACATCTTGCGGAATTGCCAGCATCACATTATGGCATTCATCAGAGTAAATGAGAGGATTTTTTTTCTGGCAAGAAGTCGTGTAACCAGAGAGCACATTAAAAGTAGCAAGAATAAGAATGAATGTGTTTTTAAACAGCAATGTGGGGCAACCAGGAATATGCATCCTGAAATGTAAATAAAGCTTGAAACTTGAAAGACTATCAACAATGAGGAGAATGCTGAGGGTGGAACTAATTACATGGGCACAGCAAAAAGCTGGAATGGGCACAAGAGACTGGCTGGCCTCGCTTTGTAGTGCATCATTCAATAAATTCCTGTTTTGTTTAGAGATACAGCATGGAAACAGGCCCTTCAGCCCATCGAATTTGCGCTGACCATGATAACCTGCACACCAATTCTATCCTACACGACAGGGACAATTTGCATAAGCCAATTAACCTACAAGCCTGCATGTCTTTGAAATGTGGAAGGAAACTGGAGCACCCAGAGAAAACCCATGCTGTCACAGGGAGAACGTACAAAACTCCGTATTGTCAGGATCGAATCTGGGTCTCTGGCACTATAAGGCAGCAGCTCTACTATGAAACTTTAATAACTCCTTCAGACGAAAGATGGGTCCAATGTGAAATGTCGCCTGTCCATCCCCTCTATAGATACTGTCTGACCTGCTGTTCCTCAAGCTGAGTTCCTGCTGAGTTCCTCAAGTTTTGCTCAGGGTTTCAGCATCTACAGTTCCTTGCGTCTTCAATAAAAGCTGATGACATTCTTCTTATAACAGGATGACCAAACCTGAACACAATTGTTTAGTTTTAGCTTAGAGATACAGCACAGAAACAGGTCCTTCGGCACACTGAGTCCGTGCCGACCAGCGATCCCCGCACACTAACACTATCCTACACACACTAGGGACAATTTACAATTTTACCACGCCAATTAGCCTACAAACCTGTACAGCTTTGGACTGTGGGAGGAAACTGGAGCTCCCAGAGAAAACCCACGCAGGTCACAGGGAGAACGTACAAAACTCAATACATACAGCACCCGTAGTCAGGATCGAACCTGGTCTCTGCCGCTGTAAGGCAGCAACTCTATCGCAGTGACACCCAATACTGCAAATAAAAGTCAGGTCCCGGGGCAATGAATCAGATGGCCTGTCCATGGAAAAAAGGGTATTTATTAAAAATACAACCCAGAGCACAGACTGGCTGGGAGAATCTGTCAACGTTGTATGTGTGTGGGCAAAGAGAGCAGCAAGGAAAAATATAGTTAGAGCGGTGAGCGCTCCAATGAAGACTTCAGCAGAACTCTGCATCAGTGTGAAGAAGCTTAGGCATTCAGCGGCTCTGCTGCTGCTTCTATGCTTTCAGTGTTCATGTTGAGTTCCTTTACACATTATCTCATTAGTGTTGGATAAAAGAACATTAACATACATTCAATTGGACTGCTTTCGATGACTAGATTACTCTTTCTGACAAGAGGTCTGCACATTATCTGCACAGGATGGCACTACAGATTCTAAATGAAATCAGTACTGAGAATGGGGCTGACCTAAGGACTAAGAGGGCAAACCTAATAACTCTCTGCATTAAATGTTGATAGGGTAGGCACAATTATTGATTATGTAACTGGTCGTCTGGAATTACCTGCTGAAGATGAGGGAAGTTAACATTAACTGGGAACTTTACAGTTGATGTTATGACCTAGACACGAGGTGAATAATAATGAGTACAGTATTCCATCAGACTACTGTCATTGCATAGAAATAATATGACAAGTGAAAGGAAAGTATTTGGTATTAATCAATCATATTCAGTGTAGTGAACAAGCATCAGAAAAGGTTTCCTGAAGGCAATAATGCTGAAGAGCTAATAATACATGTAATGGTGAGGATATCTGGCAAATTGCAATGATAAATACACCTAATCTGTTTAATCACCTGTATTCCACCCCACTCCCACTCTGGACATTGGTCTGTGGCCTACTACACTGTTACAAAGAGGCCGAATGCAAGCTTGAGGAACAGCACCTATTAAAGAAAAGCAAGGAAATGCAGATGCTGGTTTACAAAAAAAGACACAGTGCTGGAGTAACTCGGCGGGTTAGGCAGCATCTATGGAGAACATGGGCAGGTGATGTTTGAAACCCTTCTTCATCTTCCTTCCGACATGTTACAACCTTCTGGACTCAACACTGAATCCCACAATGTCAGGTAACTTGAATTTGTCTGTATCAGTTATCAATCTGTGATATTGGCTATTTATTTATTTTCTTCCCCCTCTGGACATACCCAGCACTAACGTGTCAGGCACATCTTCCTACTCTTTGTTTCACAAAACCTACTTTATTTTATCTATATTTTGTCTGCATTCTTACTTTCTAACTGATCCCATTTAATCATTTACCAGATTACCTTGTTTACGGTTTATCCTCCATAGCCCCAACAGTTCACTCTCTCAGAGATATCCTCCTCCCCCATCCTCCTTGCAACTTAGAAACATAGAAACATAGAAATTAGGTGCAGGAGTAGGCCATTCGGCCCTTTGAGCCTGCACCACCATTCAATATGATCATGGCTGATCATCCAACTCAGTATCCCGTACCTGCCTTCTCTCCATACCCTATGATCCCCCTAGCCACAAGGGTCACATCTAACTCCCTCTTAAATATAGCCAATGAACTGGCCTCAACTACCCTCTGTGGCAGAGAGTTCCAGAGACCCACCACTCTCTGTGTGAAAAAATTCCTTCTCATCTCGGTCCTAAAGGATTTCCCCCTTATCCTTAAGCTGTGACCCCTTGTCCTGGACCTCCCCAACATCGGGAACAATCTTCCTGCATCTAGTCTGTCCAACCCCTTAAGAATCTTGTAAGTTTCTATAAGATCCACAAGCTTCTCCTTAACTTCACAAGCTTCTCCTTAACAAAACACACTCATACCTCCAGGTTCAGTGACAGTTTGTTCCCGGCAGTTATCTGGCAACTGAACCATCCTATCCAACTAGAGAATGGTCTTGACCACCTCCAATCTACCTCATTGGAGACCCTCGCAGACTCTTTTATCAGACTTTACTGGACTTTATCTTGCACTAAATGTTATTCCCTTTTCCTGTATCTGTGGACGCTTGATTGTATTCATGTGTAGTCTTTTCACTGACTGTATAGCGCTCAACAAAAAAGCTATCCACTGTATATGTAACAATAAACTAAACTAAACTCATTAGGAGAGCTCTGCTAATGTGACTAAAGACCCATCACAGTAAGTATGTCCCCATTGGCATTTGCATTTAGATTAAAGGCACAAGGTCACAAATTATAGTCCAGCATTCTGAATAATAACTTTTGCCATGTCAGGACATATCAAACTGCTTTACCACAATAAAGTACTTTTTTCCAAATGTGGTAAATGTGGTAGAAAAGAAAAAACATGACATTGGAAGATCACATAAGTGTCAATGAAGCAAACAGCGAAGTGTCAAGGCAGTCAAGTAGTGAATGGGACAGAATGTCAGTTCCTTGTGTTATAGTGAATGTTAATTGAGGGATGAACGTTTGCCTGGATTAAGGCAGATGGAATTTTCTATATCTTGCATTTATACAAATATACTGAAGGCTCTGTGGGGGAGGACCACAGTTTAGGGTCCTTCTGCTGATGGACACTTAGTCCAAAGAGGACACCTCTCAAGCAAGGAGATGTTTAGTTTAGTTTATGTTGCATGTGGCAAGGGGGTTTTGTGTAAAGACAGGTGCTAAGACTACCGAGCATGACACTATTAAATATATATACAAAAAATGTATGAAGCATTTTTGTATGGTTTTTATTTTGTGTATGTTTTGTTTTGTATATGTTTTTTTATTCTGAATAAAGTTTATTTTTTTAATTAGAAAAGAGACAATGATTGGCAGCCTAACACATACTGTTGCTGCACCAATGTTTCAATCTCTACAAGGATCAATCTTTTTCCAGGCCGGTGGAAACCACTTTGTAGCGAGAAGAGAAGATGTATTTGGACTAGGAGTAGATACAGGAGTCAGGCTAAGAGGCAGTAGACTACAAGGAGTACAAGTTATCTCTTGGGTTAGGGGCACAAATGTGGAGGATCGGCTTGCTCATCACTGGCAACTGGGGAGAAAGTAAGATCATTCTGAGAACTCGAGTAAAATAGTCATCAATGTCAAATAGCTTGGCGTGCCTGTTGCCTACTTTACGTTTAAGAAGCCTAGTGAAGCTAAATGGAGTATGTGTTACTGATCACAGGGAATACCTTGTATGATCACATCATGTGAAGAAAGCAGCATGCTATCTCATATCAAAGATCAGCTTAACTAGAATTCACTAATGCATCTCAATAAACTCGTGAAATGCACACTTGAAAGACATGGATTTCTGCCTCAGGCCATCTCAGGTAATTATTTCAATGTCTCCCATATTCCATCCCACCCACTGGCTTTTGGAATTAATATTGAGCTACATTCTACTTTGTACAATTACCAGTAAAGCATCTTTATTATCTATCAGAACATGTGAACAAACGTTAGCTTAACAATTTTTCCAAAGAAAGATAAGTGTGAACTTAACCCTGTGCTAATACTCAAGATATTAAGTCAAAGGTTTGGGCTAAACCACTATTTCATTGTTACAAAATACTTGGATTAAACTTCAAAGCAATGCGCAGGGAGCGCTTCATTGTTGCATGTGCTGTCTTTGAGATAAAACAGTAAATCTATTTCAGTGCTTATTAAAGGTCCAATGGGAGTAATTGATGGAGAATAGGGAGCTCTGCTGGAGACAACTATCACCACCATAAACCAACTTAATGATAATTCTTTTACTTGCTCTTTGTGGGATCTTCCTATATCTAAGCTGTTGCACGTATAAATTCTGCAGCAAATTTTAAATATAAATAGATTGTCTGTGCAGCGTTTTAGAATTCTCTGAGATACTACTTATAAGTTTGCAATAAAATATATATATACTTCTGCACAAAAATTCTGTCAATTTTACCTTGAACTAATTCTCAATTTAAAATAACTTTTAAAATTCTATTAAGTTGGTGGGATATATGTTCTATGTCGTTTATGGATGTATGCATACAAGAGTAAAGCTAATAAATATTACAATTAATTTTACTGTTTTCTACTCTATTTTATTTGTTGGTGATTTGAATTGTTCATGATAGCAATTCTGAAGCCGAATCCTGTATACTTGCAGAGGAAATATTCCAATGGTTTAAAAAAAGTCATAAATTGTTTTCATATTCGAGGGGAGGGGAGGGGAGGGGGTGACTACTTCTGTCTCTGCTTGATAAATGACCTTATTTACAAAAGACATCAGTCATACCGGCACACACACACACAGGCAGGCTATGGTCATTAATTCCACTCAAAACTATAATTAAATACATATCACAAGTCTTCCCACTTGTTAGATGGAATTAAATTTACTAAGCACATTTGCCAAACACAAGTACTGTGCGGAGGTTCTCAGATGGAGTGGTGCATTCAACAAGCTGGGAGCCAGAGCTTAACATCATCTTCAACAACCAGGTGAACCTAAATTTCCGTGGGGCTTGGGACCTCATTTACATCAGTTGGCCCTACAAACTGCAAATGTACTAAATCCATTAACAATGAAACATGAAGCTATTATTAAACATGGTGGAATAATCCACAGAAAAAAGGGTATAAATAGCAGTGGGGGAAAATTACACATTTTCTGATTTGGTCCTCAAATGATCGTGAGATAAGTTTGGGGATTATCCATTTGGTCTTGCGGGTACCAGGTGCTGGGACTGTTTAATAGTATTAAATATATTATTTGAGATTTTATCACATTCTCCCTCAGACCCCCCCCCCCCCCCTCCTCCCACCATATGCTTAAATAGTCATTACCAATATTGTTATTACTGACTGAAACAGTTTAAAGAAAATGACAATCAAGCACTTTTCTATTTAGCATTTCCCCAAGGGCTGTTTAATTATTCCTGGATAATCTTGGGCAATGGGCACCCCTAACAAAGAGAGATAAGTCTCTTTCTTCCTGGCATATTAAGGCAACCGTAGGGGGGGGCGGCACAGTGCTGCAGCTTTACAACGCCAGAGACTCGGGTTTGATTCTAACTACGGGTGCTTGTCTGTATGAAGTTTGTATGTTCTCCCCTTGACCTGCGTGGGTTTTCTCTGAGATCTTCGGTTAATTCCCACACTCCAAAGACGTACAGGTTTATAGGTTAATTGGCTTGGTATAAATGTAAATTGTCCCTAGTGCATGTAGGATAGTGTTAATGCGTGGGGATCGCTTGTTGGTGCAGACTCGGTGGGTCTGTTTCTGTGCTGTATCGCTACACTAAACTAAACACAGGGCAAGTCCCTCTTTAGCTAGTGGACATGTGTGGCTAAGAGAACGATACTGAGGAAATCTGGTTTAAGTTGTACCAGCTTTTCGTTCTCACCCACCAAACATCTAACAAAGGCCTAAGATAGACCCAAAAAGCTGGAGTGACTCAGCAGGACAGGCAGCATCTCTGGAAAGAATGAACGGGTGACATTTCGGGTCAAGACCATTCTTCAGTGTACTTCTGACAAATGTCCTGTTTCCTTTATCATCATTATTTTTTTGCATATCTTTCAATCATTTGTTCTATATTTCTCTACTTCACTGTCTATATCTGTCATTTCCCTCTAGCCCGACTCTAGTCTGAAGAAGGGTCTCGACCCATAGTGTCACCCATTCCTTCTCTCCAGAGATATCTGCCTGTCCCGTTGATTTACTCCAACATTTTTTGTCTATCTTGTTTAGACTTATCAGCTACTGAGGTACAGTGAAAAGCTTTTGTTTGCAATCTATCCAATCATGTCAGATAATAAATTACATGAATACAATCAAGCCAAACACAAATACAATAGGTAGAGCAAAGAGAAGGATATTAAACAGCAAAATATAGTTTTTCAGCATTGTAGCGTAATAGTTCATAAAATAATGTCTGCAATGAGGTAGATTGAAGAATCGGGACTGTACCCCAGCTTCTGGAGGGACCCTTCAGAATTTTGTTAACAGAAAGATAAGTCGAACATGATGCTTTTAGACTAAGTGGTCTTCAGGTCATTTCAGCTTTTCATCACATGGGGAATGAATGAAGCAAATGTGACAGACATTTACAAGTTAATTTAGGTCCATTGGTTCACCAGCATTGAATCCAACTTGATTTTTTCAAGTTCAATTTGACTTTTAAATACAGGTGAAAAACATGGCCCAATTATGACGGGGCCTCAAGCTGTTATTTCCAGGAATGTGGTCCCTTTGCACAGCTGAAGGAGAATTGTGCAGAGGTAAAGAGAGTTTGGGAGATCAATACGCCCCAGAGAACTAGTTTCTCAAATATTCTGTTTCTTTTCAAAATAATGCTCCTTTCAATGTTTCTATATGTCTGGTTCCCACCTAAAGGCAACCTGACTGATGTACTTAAAGCAGTCTATGAAAAAAAGCAGGTATAGCAGCAGAGATTGAGAGGGAGCAGCCAAGTTGAATGAGAAGGAAGCGTGGTGTCCTGGCGGTGGGCTGGTGTAACTAATGCAATCTTGGGGAGAGGAATCCGGTGACATCTGTATGGGACCAGTAGTGATTTTAACAGTTTGAAGTAGCTAGCAGATTAAAGACATTTAGGGCGACACGGTGGCGCAGTGGTAGAGTTGCTGCTAGGGTGCTGTCTGTAAGGACTTTGTACGTTCTCCTCCTAACTGAATGGGTTTTCTCAGAGATCTTCAGTTTCCTCCCACACGCCAAAGACGTACAGATTTGTAGCTTACTCGGCTTGGTATAAGTGTAAATTGTCCCTAGTATATGCAGGATCATGATAATATGCGGGGATTGCTGGTCGGCACGGACCCAGTGGGCCGAAGGGCCTGTTTCCGTGCTGTATTTCTAAACTAAACTAAACCAGTGTACATGTTACAGTGTGTTCCTCATCTCGACTGGAATAATGTTCAGATTATACAGTGAAATATGATCGAGGCCTCTTAAGCATGTGATTGTTTTAGCCGTGCTTCTCCTCAGACTGCGCACAAGCGCACAATGCTACACGTTGCGATCGGCTATGTCATGCAATGTTGTCGCCCTTACACGGGCGCACTACAGAAACAATGCAGGAGGAAAGACGGAGCACATTCCCCATGGCCCCCATCACTGCAATTGCATAGAACAAATACATTCATCCTTTCTCATCTGCTTTCAGCTGCTCCTTTTTTGAATGCCTGGTAAAACCAGACACCTATTGTTCAAAGTAGAATATGGACAGACTGGCTCATTATAATATTTAAATGGCAATCTGCTTTCCCCAAGCAGGTAGCCCATATGCCGCTGGACTCGCGCCATTAGAGCAGAGAGGTTCCAGGTGTGTTCATTTCCTGTTCCAGATTTTGTTTTCACATTTTAACCTTTGACATGACCCCAATGCAGCTGTTTTTCAGAGTTAGGACTCGGGTCACAGAAATAGACAGATTACCCCCATTGTATCTGTGTCATCTATCCCAAAGAGTTTATTCCAATTCTCCCATTCTCTTGCTATTTCCTAACTGCAGTGTGATTTATTTTTAAACTGTTTATATTTATTTCTAGTTGTTACCTTTCCAATTCAGTTTTGAGAATTACTTTTGAAATATGCTTCCAAAACATCTCCAGGCAAAGCATTCAAGTTCATAACAATCTGCTGCACCAGAAATCCACCTCATCTTCTCTTGGGATTTTATGCCAATAATCTTAATACATACACGCTTTCGGTTACCAATCCTTCCACCTCTTTTAGGCACATTGAATGAATTCCTCCGTTGTGGATCTAGTGCAGGCAGAGCCTTTGGAAGGCACGGAATCCACTTTAGATCATGTATTGTCACTTTTTCAATGCATCCTAACTCCTCGCCATTAGAACTGATATTTACAGAGCCGTCAAATATAATGAAAGCATAACATTCAATAAGTACACAATCCAGTTTCAACCAGTTTAACAATAGGTTATAGAAACATAGAAACATAGAAATTAGGTGCAGGAGTAGGCCATTCGGCCCTTCGAGCCTGCACCGCCATTCAATATGATCATGGCTGATCATCCAACTCAGTATCCCGTACCTGCCTTCTCTCCATACCCTCTGATCCCCTTAGCCACAAGGGCCACATCTAACTCCCTCTTAAATATAGCCAATGAACTGGCCTCAACTACCCTCTGTGGCAGAGAGTTCCAGAGACCCACCACACTCTGTGTGAAAAAATGCCTTCTCATCTCGGTCCTAAAGGATTTCCCCCTTATCCTTAAGCTGTGACCCCTTGTCCTGGACCTCCCCAACATCGGGAACAATCTTCCTGCATCTAGCCTGTCCAACCCCTTAAGAATCTTGTAAGTTTCTATAAGATCCCCTCTCAATCTCCTAAATTCTAGAGAGTATAAACCGAGTCTATGCAGTCTTTGTTCATAAGTCCTGACATCCCAGGAATCAGTCTGGTGAACCTTCGCTGCACTCCCTCTATGGCAATAATGTCCTTCCTCAGATTTGGAGACCAGAACTGTACGCAATACTCCAGGTGTGGCCTCACCAAGACCCTATACAACTGAAGTAGAACCTCCCTGCTCCTATACTCAAGTCCTTTTGCAATGAAAGCTAACATACCATTGGCTTTCTTCACTGCCTGCTGTACCTGCATGCCTACTTTCAATGACTGGTGTACCATGACACCAGGTCGCGCTGCATCTCCCCTTTTCCTAATCGGCCACCATTTAGATAGTAGTCGGTTTTCCTATTTTTGCCACCAAAGTGGATAACCTCACATTTATCCACATTATACTGCATCTGCCAAACATTTGTCCACTCACCCAGCCTATCCAAGTCACCTTGCATTCTCCTAGCATCCTCCTCACAGCTAACACTGCCCCCCAGCTTAGTGTCATCCGCAAACTTGAGATATTGCCTTCAATTCCCTCATCCAGATCATTTATGTATATTGTAAATAGCTGGGGTCCCAGCACTGAGCCTTGCGGTACCCCACTCGGGTATTATCAGACATTATCAGACATATTATCAAACAATAATTTCAACATGACTTTTCTTGAAGGTTACCATGGACATTAATTCCTTTCTTCCAAACAATTTTTCATATCCAGTTTTCTATCACCGACTGTCATGTTGAAAAGGCTTTAAGTATTTGACTCAATTCTTTAATTGGGAGCCATTCTCTTCTGTAACCAGCAATGTGGATAATTCAAGCATCACTGGTGTTAATACGTAACAATATCTACATTTTTAGAACCGCCAACATCTAATCATACCCTGTCAGCATCAGAACGTACAATAGAAACATTTTGAACCTGCTCAGTAATTTACTAATTAGATCATGTCCAGGGAACTGGATGAAATGCATGACTTTTCATCTGCTACCATAATCACTATCCTTGCCCAAATTTTGTGCAATTAGTAGATGAAACTAAGATGATTAGGAGCCTCTTCTCATAATTGATGGGGAATTTGGGCAAAATCATTTTTTCACTGCTAACGTTTGAAAATGCACCTCCCTTAACTTTCATGCTCAAAACGTTGGATTATCAAAACATTACAATCTTACTGCTGAAATTGCCCTGTTTAAATACTTTTTCTTACCCCTCCCTACATAGGCTATCCTGTACGAAGGGGAGGCACATTGTCGTGGTTGATAGAGCACACAGCTCTAAAGACTCGATTGCGATCCTGATCTCTGGCACAGTCTGGAAGCAGTGCTTTCCTCTGGGTGCCCTGGTATCCTCCAACACAACAAGAATATATCCGGGTTGACTGGTTAGTTGGCCACTGTAGACTGCCCCTAGCGCCCCTAATGTGTGGGGAGTGATAGAATGTGGGGGAATTGATGGGAATTTGGGGCGAATGAAATGGGATTAATTTGAGATTGATTGAAGGATGGTATGAACACAAGCAGCTGAAAGTCATGTTTCCATGCTGCGGATCTCTTTGACTCCATTACTATCCCAGAACCCTATTATTCTTATGACTGACTTTTAAAAAACCGAAACACTTGGGATGTCATCCCCAAAGTGGTCGTTTAAACCACTATTTCTCAATAATCATTCATGAATCCTAAAGAATAGATGAAGGCATTGCAGCCATAGATAGCTGGCCATGCACCCATGTTCTGGAATTCTCTCCCTCAGCCTCTTCCTTGTCTTCATTACTCTCTCAACTTCCTGCTTTTGACTAAACATCTTGCCATCCATCATATTTATATTATAGGCTCAGTAGAGTGCAGCACAGTGGCACAGCAGTAAAGCTGCTACTTGCAGTGCCAGGGAACCGGGTTTGATTCCAAGCACGGGTGCTGTCTATATGGAGTTTGTATGTTCTCCCTGTGGCCACGTGGGTTTTCTCTGGATGCTCCAGTTTCCTCCCACACTCCAAAGATGTACAGTTTGTAGGCCTAATTGGCTTCTGTAAATTGTTCTTAGTGTGTATGATAGAAATAATGTATGGGATGATCATTGGTCAGTGCGGACTCAGTGGTCCGAAGGGCATGTTTCCAAATTGTATGTCTAAAGTCTACTAACTAACTTTCCAGTAGGATTTTTTTCAAAAATGTACTTTGTTCATAAAAAGTATATAAATGTTGTCAGGACTGGAGAGTTGAGATTTAATGAGCAACAGGATAGGCTGGGAATGGTTTTTCCTGGAATGAAGGGTTATGGGACATAAGCTTTCAGAAGTTTATAAAGTCATGAGGGGCAGGGATAAGGTAGATAGTCACAGTTCTTTCCTTCAGTAAAGGAGTCTAAAACTAGAGGGCATGTTTAAGGCAAGAGAGGAAAAATTTAAAGTGAATCTTAAGGGGCAAGTTTCACACAAAGGGCGATGGCCATATGGAGAATGTAGTAGAGGCAGGGGCAATTACAAAGTCAGAAAGAAATTTGGACAGGTACTCAGATAGAAATGCTTCGAGGGAAATGGGTAATATGCAGGAAAATTGGACTACCTTAAGTAGCACCTCAGTCAGCATGGACTAGCTGTTCCTGCACTGTGTAACTATGACAAGAAATACAAAATAGTACATGGCTCTCTTTATATTCATAATGTCATCCGATCTATGCATTTATACTGTTGTCAAGTCAATACAAACGTTGTGTCCTCAGGATAATTTATCCTGCATGCAATGTCCCAATGCCACTCAAATAGCCTCTTTTAACAGTAAAACTTTCAAGTGTTTGTGGGGTTGTGACACAAAGCCCAGTCCCTCAGTGTCCAGTGATAGCAGGATCTTGGAATGCAGTCCTTCCCCACAAAGCCTTTGGATTGCCTGCACTAAGCTTCAATGCATGCCCTGCACGTATTTCTGCAGTCAGGAACGTTGCAGTCGGTAGCATTCCCGGATGGACATCTTGGTGTGTTGCAAGACCAACAAACTTTGTGAAGACAGAAATGTGTTGATGTTTGTCTCAGTATGTCCCTGGGAACACCCCATTCATCACAGATTATAGAATTCACAGTTATACTCTGTGACCAGTTCTGGTATAACATTGGGAGGAATTGTGTACCCTGGTAGGTTACAGTGCTCACAGTGGCTTGCAAAAGTTTTCATACCCCTTGAACTTTTCCACATTTTGTCACATTACAACCACAAACGTTAATGTATTTTATTGGGATTTTATGTGATAGACCAAAGTGGCGCATAATTGTGAAGTGGAAGGAAAATTATACATGGTTTTCAAATTTTTTTACAAATTAAAAACTGAAAAGTGTGGCGTGCAAAAGTATTCAGCCCCTAAATAAAATCCAGTGCAACCAATTGCCTTCAGAAGTCACCTAATTAGTAAATAGAGTCCACTTGTGTGTAATCTAATCTCAGTATAAATACAGCTGTTCTGTGAAAGTCTCAGAGGTTTGTTAGAGAACATTCTTGAACAAACAGCATCATGAAGCCCAAGGAACACACCGGACAGGTCGGGGATAAAGTTGTGGAGACGTTTGAAGCAGGGTTATGGTATAAAAAAATATCCCAAGCTTTGAACATCTCACGGAGCACTGTTCAATCCATCATCCGAAAATGGAAAGAGTATGGCACAACTGCAAACCTACCAAGACATGGCCGGGCAAGGAGAGCATTGATCAGAGAAGCAGCCAAGAGGCCCATGGTAACTCTGGAGGAGCTGCAGAGATCCACAGCTCAGGTGGGAGAATCTGTCCAAAGAACAACTATTAGTCGTGCACTCCACAAATCGGGCCTTTATGGAAGAGTGGCAAGAGGAAAGCCATTGTTGAAACAAAGTCCCGTTTACCACAAGCCATGTAGGGGGCACAGCAAACATGTGGAGGAAGGTGCTCTGGTCTGATGAGACCAAAATTGACGTTTTTGGCCTAAATGCAAAATGCTATGTGTGGCGGAAAACTAACACTGCACATCACCCTGAACACACCATCCCCACTGTGAAACATGGTGGTGGCAGCATCATGCTGTGGGGTGTTTTTCTTCAGCAGGGACAGGGAAGCTGGTCAGAGTTGATGGGAAGATGGATGGAGCCAAATACGGGGAAATCTTGGAAGAAAACCTGTTAAGAGTCTGCAAAGACTTGAGACTGGGGTGGAGGTTTACCTTCCAGCAGGACAACGACCCTGAACATACAGCCAGAGCTACAATGAAATGGTTTAGATCAAAGCATATACATGTGTTAGATTGGCCCAGTCAAAGTCCAGACCTAAATCCAATTGAAAATCTCTGGCAAGACTTGAAAATTGCTGTTCACAGATGCTCTCCATCCAATCTGACTGAGCTTGAGCTATTTTGCAAAGAAGAATGGGCAAAAATTTCAGTCTCTAGATGTGCAAAGCTGGTAGAGACATACCCCAAAAGACTTGCAGCTGTAATTGCAGCGAAAGGTGGTTCTACAAAGTATTGACTCAGGGGGGCTGAATACTTTTGCACGCCACACTTTTCAGTTTTTTATTTGTAATAAAATTTGGAAACCATGTATCATTTTCCTTCCACTTCCCAATTATGCACCACTTTGTGTTGGTCTATCGCATAAAATCCCAATAAAATACATTTACGTTTGTGGTTGTAACGTGACAAAATGTGGAAAAGTTCAAGGGGTATGAAAACTTTTGCAAGCCACTGTACCTTTCAATGGGCTAATAAAGGGAGTCACTAAAGAACAAAGGCATTGATTTTATTTATCATTATTCTACAATGAACCAACCCTTTTCTTAAACCTTACATCAGGGATGATGTGAAAAAGCCACTATTTGACCCATCCACGACCATTCTGAGCAGCTCCTTCTTAAATGATTGAGGTAATTGCCATTGAGCCAAGCTTCATATGGTGTTTAGAGTCGGCGACACAGTAAGGCTGGACGGATATAGTCAAGAGTCAAGAATGAGAGATGAGATTCATGTGCCATTCTCTGAGGAGTTGTGGTGAACTTGCTGTGTTTTTTCACCAACAAGCATATAACTTCCATAGGTACAAATAAATAGTTTTCTATGATTCAGGTTCAATGCTTCCCTTGGGAGGATTTAGAATCCTGAGCTCTGGGTTTCTGGCCTTGCTTCTGAACTCTGAATTACTGCACCTGAACTAAGAATCTTTGTCACACAAAGGATGGTGGATGTATGGACAATGCTGCCAGAGGAGGTTGTTGAGGCAGGGACTATTCCAACATTTAAGAAGCAGTTACACAGTTACATGCATACGACCGGTTTGGAGTAATGTGGACCAAATGCTGGCAGGTGGGACATGTTGGCCGGTGTGGGCAAGTTGGGCCGAAAAGCCCGTTTCCACATTGTATCTCTAATATGCACCAGGCTGCGATTCATCGGTTCTCCTCTGCACCCAGCACTGTTTATGCTGATCCCCTTTAAAGCTTACCCTCCTCTATAGTTCCTTATCTCACATGCTCCGCATATGACAATATCCAACACATGATCTCATCCCTATAAAGCTTTACTGCCATAAAACATTCATTCCCACCATCACCGGCACGTAACACTGCAGTGTATATTCGACACAATAAGTGCTGCAGTTATTCAGCAAAACTACTCTGAACGCATCCACCAAACCAACAACCTTTGCCACAAAGGAAGACAAGGGCATAGGAATCAACTGCAAATGCTGTTTTACACTGAAAATAGTCACAAAATGCTGGAATAACTCAGTGGGACAGGCAGCCTCTCTGGAGAGAAAGAATGGGTGATGTTTCGGATGGGGTCTAAAGAAGAGTCTCGACCTGAAACATCACCCATTCCTTCTCTCCAGAGTTGCTGTCTGTCCCGTTGAATTACTCAAGGAAGACGGTTACAGGTGCATGGAAAGATTGTCACAAAGTGTCTCCTCTTAGTCACATACCGATATGGAAACATGTTGCCGTTCCTATGTAACCTTTGTGGCTGTATTTTACAATTCCCTACCCAGAGGAATAATAGGTCCCTAAACCAAAATACTGCAGCGTTTCAAGGCGGCAGTTCATCCCATTATTCACGGGCAATTGAGGATGGGCAATTAACATTTCCTACCAACAATGCCCAGACTAGGAAAACGAACAGATAAATAAATGAACAGATAAATAAATAGAGGGATTACCTTTGTTTAGCCTATGGGTAGTTTATGTTAGTTTATGTGTGAATCAATTCAGTGGAAATTTCTATAATGTGCTTTAACTCCAAGCCTTCCTCTTTATATCCACTGAAAAACTACTGTTCCCACTGCATAGCTGAGAGATGATTTATTATTGAGACAGTTTAATGATGTTCTCTAATTCATTCATTTTCTTAGAAACTAGTGTAAAAAATCAACTATAAAGAGTTAGCTCTTTCCCTAAATCTTTTATGACAGAAATCACATTTAAAATACCTTTGGTGTCCTGCTCCCTGCGTCTTATTGCAAAGACACCAATGAAATTAAAAGGAAAACTGAACCACTGCCCACTAAATCCTGTTTCATTTCCTTTTATAATGGCACATAATGTCCTCTAATCCATTTTGAGAAGAGCTTCTGACATTTTACCGAGAAGGAATTGTCTAAAAATGATGCATAAGTTCTTAAACAGATCTGTGCAGAATATAAAATTTAAAAAAAGAGATACAATAAAATTGTATTGGGGAGAGAGAGTTAGAGAGAGAAGGAAAGAGAAACAGAGGGATGAGCATGTGATGCATGTGAGAGAGAGAGTGTGAGAGAGAGTGAAAGAGAGAGAGAAAGAGAAAGAGGGAGAAGGAAAAGAGAGCACCAGAGAGACAAATGAGCAGGGAGAAATGAACAAACGTGAGTGAAGATAAAGAGAGAGAACACGGCAGAGAGAGGGGTCAGATGGAACAGATAGAGAGTGCAAGACAGTAGAAAGAAAAGTCTGAACACAATAAGATGGTTTTCACTATCCTTTTGATGGTATTTCTGCAGCCTACAGATGTCTGAGACCGGTCTCCTCTATACCACAGATTACTGAGGTTGCTTCATCCAATAACTGCAGTAAATCCAATAAAATGTTATTGACTGGAGCTCGCACGCGATCTTTAACTTGTAGTAAAGAGACGAGGCTGATCATTATACATCTGGATGAATTAAATTGTTAAAATATCTTCAAGCTACTTGAGAAGCCCATGTTAACATTAACATTTGTGTCCTATCACTGTGAAAATCCTGAGGTGTAGTGTTGGATCTTAAAGGATAATCTCCATGTCTGGGGAGGGAGATGAGATGTTATCACATAAGGTTCATGTTTCACTGTTCCAAGTTGATCTATATTAGTCAAGGCATAGCCAATGCAATGAAGCCAATCAGTTCAGAAGGTCACAGTTTTGCACCTCATTTGGGTTGAACTAGCTGTAGCCAAAGACATATTTTTGTGCTCTTGGATTAAGTAGTGAAGAATTGGCCATAATTCCAGGTAACGGTATAATGTGCGGAAATGCCATAGTGAGAAAGTGAGGTGTAAAAGGACTGGACAAATAAGTGAGTTCCTCTATAGATAAACATGTAAACAAGACCTCGTAAGATTGGACGTAGAATCTTAAATCACTGAAGTGAGCCAACACGACGAAAACAAATTATCTGATTATTATCACCTTGTACTTGTGTAAAACATTGCCACGTGAAACTTGGCTGTTATATACTCTACTTAAAGAAAGTTCTTAAAAAAAATATTTCATGGCACTTTGGGAAACCTTGAGATAAGTAAAGGCACTAAATGAATGACACGTTGTTTCATGAGTCTTCTCAATTGATTTTGGTCGACGTTTGCAGATGTTAGAGTCGCAGTCACACAGCACTGAAACAGCCCAGTTGGCGCAACTTGTCCATGCTGACCAAGATGCCCCATCTAAGCAAGTCCCATTTGTCAGCATTTGACCTAAATCCCTCTAAACATATCCTATCCATGCACTTGCACAAGTGTCTTTTAAATGCTGTTGCAGTACCTGCTTCAATTACCTCCATATAACCACCTGAGTGAAAAAGGTTGCCCCTGATGTTCCTATTAAATCTTGCCCCTCGCACTTTAAACACATGTCCTCGGGCTCTTGATTCCCCCACCCTGGGTAAATGTTTCTGTCCATTCACGCTGTCCATGTTCTTATGACTGCAACTACACTTTGAAAAAAGATGGAAACAATTAGTCTCTCCTTATGTCTGTTGGTGTGTCTTTGAACTTTGATCTTGTTTATTTGCTTTAACTTTAATTATAACTTTATCAATTACAACAACAAAATTAAAATGATGTTCTTGCCATGTGGTTCTGCTCCTGCACTGCCCGCTGGTTGCAAAAAGATTTGTGAAAGTTAGCAGGCACAATATGCTCCAATTTTGCAGCATTAAAATGACCGCAGAAGGGGAGCAGGCATTGGAACAGACAGACCCAGCATGTTGCCTGGACCTATGAATGACACCTTGGCCAGGAGCAGGAGCAATCAATCAAGGGCATCACCCTAGCAGTATGAACATTGATTTCTCTAACTTCAAGTAACTCTTGCTTTCCCTCTCTCAACATCTTCTCCCGCTTCCCAGTTCTCCAACCAGTCTTACTGTCTCCGACTACATTTTATCTCTGGTAAAAACGTTTCAGTCAGACTGAAGAAGGGTTTCGACCCGAAACTTTGCCTATTTCCTTCGCTCCATAGATGCTGCCTCACCCGCTGAGTGTCTCCAGCATTTCTGTCTACCTTTGATTTTCCAGCATCTGCAGTTCCATCTTATACATTATATCTGTTTGCTTTGTTCTTACCTTTTCCAAACTAACAACGATCTATTCTACATTGTCCTTTATCTCCATTCCCTTTGGCCTGTTTTCACACCTTCCATTTCCTTATCTATACACTTTATTATCTATGTACCGCCTACTCCCCTGACATCAGTCTGAAGAAGGGTCTCGACACGAAACGTCACCCATCCTCTCCAGAGATGCTTGCCTGTCCCACTGAGTTACTGCAGCATTTTGTGTCTATTCCAGATCATCCCAATCCCTCTGTACTGTGACAAAGAAACATAGAAATTAGGTGCAGGAGTAGGCCATTCGGCCCTTCAAGCCTGCACCGCCATTCAATATGATCATGGCTGATCATCCAACTCAGTATCCCGTACCTGCCTTCTCTCCATACCCTCTGATCCCCTTAGCCACAAGGGCCACATCTAACTCCCTCTTAAATATAGCCAATGAACTGGCCTCAACTACCCTCTGTGGCAGAGAGTTCCAGAGACCCACCACTCTCTTCCTGCATCTAGCCTGTCCAACCCCTTAAGAATTTTGTAAGTTTCTATAAGATCCCCTCTCAATCTCCTAAATTCTAGAGAGTATAAACCGAGTCTATGCAGTCTTTGTTCATAAGACAGTCCTGACATCCCAGGAATCAGTCTGGTGAACCTTCTCTGCACTCCCTCTATGGCAATAATGTCCTTCCTCAGATTTGGAGACCAGAACTGTATGCAATACTCCAGGTGTGGTCTCACCAAGACCCTATACAACTGAAGTAGAACCTCCCTGCTCCTATACTCAAATCCTTTTGCTATGAAAGCTAACATACCATTCGCTTTCTTCACTGCCTGTTGCACCTGCATGCCTACTTTCAATGACTGGTGTACCATGACACCCAGGTCACGCTGCATCTCCCCTTTTCCTAATCGGCCACCATTTAGATAAGTGACATAAAATAAGAAGCAGTGGATAGTTTCTTGATTCTTTCAAGCAACTTTGTGGCAACACAGGTGTTTAAAGTGACAACTAAGGCATATGATGTGTTTCCCTTGCTTGGTCAGGGCAGAAAATACCAGACTTGAGGCATTACATTGCAGCTTATTAAACACTGGTTAGGCAACCCTTGTATTGCAGAAACACAAAGTGCTGCAGATGCTGATGAAGTACAAAAGAACAAAGTGCGGGAGTAAAGGGCCTGTCCCACTTGGCGATTTTTTCGGCGACTGCCGGCATCATTGACTGACGTATCAGGTCACCAAAAAAATTTGCGGCTTGACGCAGCATGATGACGTATGATGCGCGGTGTTTTTTCAAGCGTTGCAACACTTTTTTTTGTCGCCGCTGGATTTTGAAATGTTCGAAATCTTTTGGCGACACTGATATGACACCGGCAGTCGCCGAAAAAATCGCCAAGTGGGACAGACCCTTAACTCAGCAAGTCAGACAGCATCATGAATCGGCGAACATGAATAGGTGACGTTTCTATTCAAGGCCCTTCTTCAAAATTATGAACAGTGTTCAGATCTACCTGGAAACTGCAACAAAGACTCTCAGCCACGACATAGAGCAGGAGTCGGCAATCTTGTTCTGCATAGGGGCCAGGACGCAGGTTTGTGATCAGATGGCGGGCCACATCCATCACGTGTACACGTGGATCCCGCCCCCATCCCGCGCCGGATGGCAGGCACCAAATCACGTGTTCGCATAGATCCCGCCTCTTCGAGGACGCCACCCAGAGCACTGGCCCCTAGTTACGGGCGCTCATGAACATGGCGTACCTACGGACCATTCCCTTCGCTCTGTCCTGAAGGCGGTGGCTCACTCGTCCCCGGCCTATTGACAACCCCGATCCCAACAGTGAAGCCCAGACACTGAAGGTGCGCGGCCGTGACGGCGTCTATGCACAGGATGCGGTACAGCCAGAGTTCGGCGCTCAGCCACGCTGGGTGGCTTCGCAATTGCGGCCGCCAGCCCAGGCCTCCTTGCATCCTTGCTTCACCGTGCCTGGGCGCCACGGCCTCGAGCCCGGGAGGTACCGGAGATGAAGGAATTCTGCAGGCCAGATGATTACGGAAAAAAAAACCGCCTGCAGGCCGGATGATTTCGGGTTACAGGCCGCATTCGGCCCGGGGGCCGTAGGTTGCCGACGCCTGACCTAGAGGTACACAGGATGAAATTTGCAGGACATGCACTCCAAACGTCACCAGAACGTGCACCTACAATAGCAATGACCTGGCAACCTGACGGAAGAAAGAAAAGAGGCCGACCAAAACTCACATGGAGGCGAACATTCCAGAAGGATTTGGAAGCCCGGGACGCTAACCTTTCGAGGGTGGAAGACGTCACACATGACCGAACAAAATGGCGAAAGCTTGCTGCCCAATGCACTCAACAGTGTGGGAGGAACTAAGTCTAAGTTCAGTTCTGGTCTCCTCACTCTAGAATGGATGTGATTGCCCTGGAGAAAATGCAAATGAAACTCATCAGAATGTTTATCTGGATTGGAGGAATTTAGTTATGGAGAGAGTTATGAAAGGCTGGGCGTATTGTCCCTGCAGTGGAAGAGATTGAGGAGTGACCTGCCAGAAGTATGTAAGATTATGGGAGACACCAATAGGGTTGATAGACAAAATCCTTTTCCTATGGTAGGGGGATCAAAAACAAGAGGGTATAACGTTAATGTTGGAGGAACCAGTTTTAAATAAGACTCGAAAAGAAAGGTATTTTGGCACAGTGAAAGGTTGATATCTGGAACATGCTGTGAGAAAGTGTAATCAGGTCCAATTATTAATTATATGAGAAATTTAGACAGACATTAAAATTGGCAAGACATAAAACGATGCAATCCAATTGCAGGCAAGTAGAACTAGTGCCAATAGCCAAATGGTTGGTATGAACATGATGGGCTGAAGGGCCCTTTACTGTGCTGTCCATCTCTGACTCTAAAATGTTTTCTTTGCCTCCACTTTCTCTCTCTCTCTGTGTGAAAAAAATGACATGCATTCTGTATCTTTATAGATCTGTTTTGCATTGTAAAGCAATCTACAGCATTGGATTCTACACTGCCCCGATTAAATTACTAGATATGGCTATTTTGCTCACTCCACTTTAGCAGGATAGTGAATAGAATTACATGCCATTTGAAACAATTAAAGGCATAATGAATGAACACGATTACATTATAGGATATCTGGAAGGCTTTTTTTTTAAATCTCCCGAACACACAATATTTCCTTTAATGAAAATACTGTATTTCATTTTCTAGCTTTATATATTACCATGTCTTTTTTATAAAAAGAAGAAAAACAGTTAGAAGAGCAAAACTTTCAAATGAAGCTGGAAAGGATGACGAAGGAATGGAGCAGAGGTCCAATGGGAATAGCAGACGGTGTTCAATGGATGAATTATGTTGAAGGAGAAATGGATCAAAAGGTAAGTCATCGGAGGAGTTACTGCTTTGAGATAAATGGTCTCATTGCAACCACGCTGGCAGGGATCCCAGATGGAAAACCAGTGATAAGCACAGTAACTTTCTGAATATAATTATATTTTTATCTGGTGTTAACTTTATGTTAGTAAATCCGACTTTTTTTTTTAAATAAAGAGTGTGACATTTTGTAGAAGGTGACTTTCAATCCAGGAGTGATTAGAGAAAATATTCAAAGTGACGGGCTGTTTGAGAAAATATCTCCTTCTGTTTTGTTAATTAAATTTTGAAGGTCAAGCCTTTAATCAAAGTGCAGTAGAGGTTATTGCTGAAAGCATGTTAGACAATTGGAATTTATTGCTGTTGCATTAAGAAACAACTAACCATGAAGACAATTCAAAACTTTATCTGCTTTGCCATTTTTGTTACTGAGTCATGATGATCCACAATACACTTTTAAAAGAGCCCATTTAATACAAAGATTACAGGTTAAATTAAATTGCTTCTGATGTTGGCCATGGTCTTGTTTTTATATTCAATGCACTAACACTTGGGAAGAGAGATTTCTGAAACCTGCTCCATGGAGCCATTTTGTGGTTGATACCTGCAACTACAGTGTGATGTGACTGACAGATGGAACTGGAGTTGATCCTTGACACAAATACGGTGCTAAAAATCTTGACTGCAAGAAATTTGGGTGTGCTCAAGGCTTTTAATATTTACAAACTTAGGCCTGAGCAGAGGCGCAGCTAGAGCCTTAATGGGCCTGTCCCACTATATGAGTTTACCCAAGAGCTCTCTCGAGTTTAAAAAAAAATCATACTAGTGGTAAGCACGTAGAATGTACGTTGCGGGTACGTCGGAGCTTGGGACGTCTCTTAGCGGCTCGTAATGCTAACGGCAGGTACTCGGGAATCGCGGTAAGCTCATGAAGACTCGTGAAGATTTTTCAGCACGTTGAAAAATGTCCACGAGAGCCCCGAGTACCCACGAGCGGCTATTACCGTAATTCTCCGAGTTTGAATCGGGGAAACTCGGGAGAACTCTTGTATTAGTTCGTACAGTGGGACAGCCCCATTACAGCACCAGAGACCCAGGCTTGATCCCGACTATGGGTGCTGTCTGTATGGAGTTTGTACGTTCTCCCTGTCACCTCGTGGGTTTTCTCCCAGTGCTCCGATTTCCTCCCACACCCCAAAGACATACAGGTTTGTAGGTTAATTGGCTTCAGTAAAATTGTAAATTGTTCCTAGTGTGTAGGATTGTACTAGCGTACGGGGTGATCTCTGGTCAGCGCACACTCGGTGGGACTAAGGGCCTGTTACCACGCTGCATCTCTAAAGTCTAAAGTGCAGATTTAGTCAATTCAGGTTCCAACGTAGAATCATGCCTGCTTCCAGCCACACCAGTTGTTTACCCTGATGAACAACCTCTCACTCCAGTGATAAAAATGGCAATTAGTGTGGGGAAGTCACTGGATGCCAGAAAAAGCATTAAAAAATTAATATTGAGAATGTGCTATGTAGTCAGCTACACTCAGAATTCCCACTACACATTCTCAGCTGTACTCTGAGGACTTACATAAATAACTTTCATGTGTAACCTGCAGTCTTGGACCCTACACTTTGACTTAATCTCCAGGGATGATATCGAGCAAAGCTCCTTCTGCTTCACTGTGGTGCAGTAAAAACATGTCAGACGTTGACCTGATCACCACTTAAACACACAGCAGTCAGTCCTTGCTGTCTGAATGTTCAACTGGATGAAAAATAAGTCTGAAGGTGGTCTGTGGCCAATGATTTCCCTGTGTTTTGGAAGATGCGAGTTTACACAATCGAAAGTCAACCGGGGGGGGGGGGGGGGGGGGGGGGAAGGAAAATAAAGTAAAGAAAGGTAAAGGGAACTGCTGGCTTAAAAGGAACTGAGCTTTAACTGAGTAACTAAGCTTTTGCTGTGTTCATTGTAGCTGGGTATCAAAGTTGCACAGCTCCTCTCAGCACTGGCTTAGAGGGGGAAATATCAACTTCAGATCTAATTTCTGATCAATGCCCATCTCCTGAGATAAATAAACATCAAATAAGGGTGTGCCTGGCATGGAGTTTTGATTACATTCATAATCCACATCTTCACCAAGATTCCATTGTCAGTTATTTGATTTTGAAGATATGTTTTGAAAATAAATAAAATTCTTGAGTCTAATAAAATGCAGCACAGTGACGTAGCTGAGAGAGCTGGTACATGGCAGTGCCAAAGACCTGGGATCAATCCTGACCTCAGCTGCTGTCTATGTGGAGTTTGCACATTCTCCATGTGATCGGGTGGGTTTCTTCTGGCTGTGGGTTTGTAGGCTATTTGGTCTCTGTAAATTCCCCAGTGTGTAAGGAATGGATTAAAAAAGTAGAATAACATTGAACTAGACTAAACCGTGATGGATGGTCAGTGTGGACTCAGTGGGCCAAAGGGCTTGTTTCCATGCTGAATCTCAAAACTAAACTAATATTTTTTTCTAGGCTGTATTTCTAGCATTTAAAACAGTACATATGACATGCTAATCATATTGTAAAAGATACATAATGTGAAAGAACTTCATTTGAACTTTATTTTGCCAGTTTCAGCTCCAGAGTGTCAGAAGAATTAGGGCTGGCTGGAAATCCCGGGGGGGGGGGGGGGTGGGGGGGGGGGTAGCGGGCGGGGGGGAGGGACGGGGACGTGTCCCCTCCAAGTTTTCAGAGGTTGGGGACGGTCCCCCCCCATTGCAAGCTTTGTAAGGTATTGTGTTGGGTAAGGAGTAGCGTTCTGCAGAACGATTCGAGTCGTTCATCACTTTTATCACAAAGCACCTGCATCTCGACTTGTGGGAGCTGAAGACTCGATGGGAAATTATGGGCCTGTCCCACTTACGCGACTGCCTGCACCCATCACTAATTACCGTTCATAGGGATCACGGCTGAAGCCTCCGAAGGCGCGCGTGTGTGTGTGTGTGTGTGTGTGTGTGTGTGTGTGTGTGTGTGTGTGTGTGTGTGTGTGTGTGTGTATGTGTGTGTGTGTGTGTGTGTGTGTGTGTGTGTGTGTGTGTGTGTGTGTGTGTGTGCACGCGCGGCCACCAAGAAATTGTTTCCCCCGGTCCCCCCATGTTTTGATATCAATTTCCGTGCCTGTGCTGGTGGAATAATTTTCAATGGGTATCAAGGAGATCGTCTAGGGCTAGAGCCACGTGTTCCTACATGCAGTCTCTAAATATCTGCATGTTGGGGAAATGCCCTTGCCAGCTCTCCCTGCCCCTGTGGGCGAGAGGAAATGCAGATGAAGTATTCTTCCCTTGAAGCCAAAAGAGACTGCAGATGCTGGAATCTTCAGTTTAAAAAAAAGTGCTGAGCGAACTCAGCAGATCAGGCAGCATCTGTGGAGGGAATGAAGAGACAACACTTTGGTAGGAACCATTCTTCAGACATGGAGTTGGGGGCAAGAGCGGAACTCGCTATCAAAACATGGAGGGGACCGGGGGAACACAATTTCTTGGCAGACACGCATGCATGCGCATTCACACGCACATGCGCGAGGCTTCGGAGGTTCAATCCTGCGCTAAATGCAGCTCAACTCTGCCTGTCTCGCCGGGTTAACCCACAGCCCTGCCTGGACTGACGGGACACCAGCGCTGCTACTCCGCGCTGCCCATATTTCCCGCAAGCCCAGGCAGGTTAACCAGGCAGAGTTGAGCTGCGTTTAGCGCTGCTTCTCTGCGCTGGCTGTGGGCCAGGGGGCACAGCTCACGTCTGGCTGCCGGCGTCTCTGGCCACCCATGGGGGGGGCGGGGGCACTCGGGTGGGGACGGACAGCGCCGGAGGCCCGGCCGGGATCGATCCTGGCTGTGGATGAGGCGCAGGTCTGTGCCACGTCTCCCTCCTCCAATCATCGCACTCTATCATCAGTCCCACCCCCCCACTCCACCCTCCTCCAATCATCGCACTTAATCATCATGTCCCGCCCCCATTGCCTGCTGACCGACGTCTCTCTCATTAAAATCGGCGCCCTCGATCAGCAGTCCCACCTCCACTGTCTCGCGGAAAGCAGAGATTTTAAAATCCGGATGACAAAAACTTGGGGGGGGGGGGGGGGGGGGAATGTCCCCCACCTCTCAAAAAATGGGGGGGGGACGAGTCCCCTCTCCCCTCATGTTTTCCGCCCCTGGAGTAAGTGACAAAGGCGGAGATGAAAAGATAAAAGGGTGCAAGATAAGGAAAGAAGAGGAGTGAAATGTGAAGCTGAAGGGAAGTAGCTGAAAGGAGGCAGGAAAGAGGAGACTGCGCAGATATAAAAGAAAAACGGGAGTTTAAGAAGGAGGGGAAGAACTCCACCTCTCTGCAAATCACCTCTCACCCTTTCCGTCTATCCACCCTATAACTTGCCAGGCTTTGCCCCGCACCTCCACCACGCTTTTCCAGATTTCTCCCCCCTTCTCCATCAGTCTGGGGAAATATCCTGACCTGAAAGATAGTTTGTTCAGTCCCTCCACAGATGCTGCCTGACTCATTGAGTTATTCCAGCACTTTGTTTTTTATTCTAACCTTTAGTATGGAGACTGCAGGACCTCCCCATTGGTGCAATAACCATAACTGAGAAATGTAGAAGGGATCTGCAGGAGCATACGGGAATGTTCCAGCGGCTAAAATGCTGAGCATGTCAATGGCATTGACCTCCACAATCAAATGGGCAAAATGTGAGATTGTACTTGAGTTCGCAGGAGGTCAAAAGATCTTAGTGAACACAAAGATAGCAGTTTGATCAGTGGACCTTTAAATAGCACAGTTTCAGAGGAAATATGGTTAGTTTGTGGTGGTTCTTCTGCAAGTAAATAAGAAAAGTGACTTATCAAAACAGCATCAAAAATATCACTGCATTTGAAATTTGCATGTTACCCATCTGCTGTTAATACAATGTGGGGGTGTTTTACACTGGAAAAAGTGCTGGGGGCTGCAAAAGACCCACCAAGAAAAGAGGGCATATATTTGCCCATGGGTGCTAAGGCACTGGTTTCCTCCAAGGTTCTTCCCACCTCAGCAGTGGTATTTCAGTGCAAACAAGGTGCCGGGAATAGATGTTAAAATATTAAAACACGCGCACAGACATTTCTTCCGTGGGGCATTGCAGACAGTGGCAGTCATAGAGGAACTTAGTTGGGCAGGGATTGGGAAAGGGGATTGCTTTAGGTAGAGGTACAATCATGTGGAGGGCGGGATGAAAGATTGCTGATGAGGATCAGGGAGAATGATGGATAATGAAGAGGATTAGGAAGATGATCAGTGGAGAGATAGGAAATTGTCTGGGGCAGGGCTGGAAAAAGCTGACCTAGGGTGGGTGCTGTTTGAGAAGATAAATGGAGAGAGGGTTTGGGGAGAGAGGGTTTTGGGGAGGGAACTGAGGGATAGGCAAAATATTATTGGAGCTAGGTGTGGATTCAAAGCAAGATTTTAAAGAAGAATCTACCCAGAGGAAAGAGAATGCCTCAGCTTCATGACCTGCCTCAAAGTACAAAGGTTTCACCACTCATGAGCATTCTCTGAATAATACAGTGAAAATAGGCATTGTGGGCATTTGGCTTCACTGTACAAACCCTAATGCCTGTATGTGGAGGACATGGAACAAAAATCCAGTTGTATTTACCACAGAATACGCAACTGTGTTTTGTTATCAGATGTTTGTTATAATTCTACTAAATCACACATAAAAATAACGCTCTGCACATGGAAGATCTGGCCATAAAGTTTAACAAGAATTAGCACACACGACATTGCATTTTACATTCTAAAACAGCCCAAAAACATGTAAAGCAGATTCACATGAAAATGTAAATGAAGTGAGGTATTAGGAGAGGTAATCATAAGGTTTGTCAAATAAGTAGATTTCATATTTACTCTTCAGAGATGAGACGGCGAGGGAAAAATGTGGACAGGAGAAAAATGCAGAGACTCGTAACTACCAAAAGCAGTGCAGTTTGATCAATGCTGGGGGAACTCGATGAGTCAGGCAGCATCTGTGGAGGGAAGTGTTCGGATGACCATTCGGATCATAGCTGGTAGATAGGTAAGATAGCTGGTAGAAATAGGTGATGGTAGATGATGGGGCAAGATGTCCTGAATGTAGAATGCATGTTAGTATGTAGAAGTTAGTAATTAGTATGTAGAAGTCTGTTGCTCCCAACATCTGCAGTCTCTTATGTCTCCAATGGGCTTAAGACATTTATATAAGAATAGCACAGATAAAAATCCCTATGTTGGCTAGCAGGTGCCAGTTAGAGAATTCCTTGCCTCTCTTTAAATACTGTTGACTTTTTGAAGTATCAGCACCATACAATCCACAGTATGGAAAAAGACTATCTGGCCCAAGTGGTCATTGCTGAGGCTTCAGCACCACATGAGCCTCCTGCTTTCTATTTGTAATGTTCTCACCATATCCCTTCTTCTTGATTTATGTCATGCCTTCCCTTAATGTGTCAACATTATCAACCATATCAGGTGGCAGTTTATTGACATTTTCATCCAGGCGGGGTTTGCTCACGTTCTAAATTAAAACTTAACCCTGAACGTGACCTGACCATAGCCAATCTGAATCAAATCCAAGCCCTCGGACTTCAAATTTCCCCTTTCCCCGACCTGACCCCACACAGAGGCAGCGAGGGTAAGGACGACCTGCCTGTTGCATACACATTACTATTGATAAAAACAGGATACATTTGGTATAGCTACGCAAATCATCCTGCAGAGAAGGAATCGGCGACATCTGAAGAATGGTCTTGACGCAAAATGCCATCTATTAATTTTCACCAGAATGCTGCCTGACCCGCTGAGTTGCTCTGGCATTTTGTGTCTATCTTCAGTGTAAACCAGCATCTGCAGTTCCTTCTTACACATCCTGGAAGAGGGTCAGATAGCCAGGCCCTCAACTGAAGCATTATTCCCCAATACAATTTCCCATACACAGCCAATAAACAGTTTCAATTCAACACCACTGTGAAAATGGATGCAATGGCAAAAATACACAGGGGGGGGGGGTATTATAGTTGTATCAGAGAAATCTATGTTGCAATTAATTCCAGCTGAAGTATCATTCTTCTTCATTCATTAAACCAATTAAAACAAAACGTCTTTCAGGTGGATTCCGAAGGCCCAGTCAACTCAGACGCACACCATCTTCCTCAGTAAGTCAATGAAAACAATTCAGAAGATCGAACAATTATCAACAAGCTGCACTTATTTTTTTCCAAAGCCATAAAGCTCTTGTGTCAGATTTCACTAAGCTCAGAAGTTTCATCTGCACATTTCTGAGCAGCCAGTCGACAGTTTGATTGCGTTGGTCCCTGGGTCTTAATGCAAACTGACTCCTCGGCCAGTTAAACTCTAAGCTGGCTGCGGGGTTGTCAATTTCCCCAACGCTGTATTGGAGAACACTGCTGAAGTGTCAATTTCATTGTCACTTTGTCCTTTCAAACTGATGGGAGGGAGCTGAAGTCAGCACGCTGAGCCAGGGAACTGTATCTGGCAGTAATTAGTAACAATCAGAGGCTGGGAGAGTGCTGACTGCAGCATTTACACAGCATGTGGGTGTCATTGCCTTGCAAATGGTAAGAAAGCGTACGAGTGCAGCAGGAACTAAGGGTTATTGCGAGTCCTCTGATTGTCCATTTCTTTCATTCAGTATTTTACAGCACAAGTTTGATTTGAGATTTGATTATTTACATGGCACTAATGCTGGAAACCCATGTATAATCAGTTTTGGCCCTTACTAAAAAACATCCCACCTTAGAATTTACCAGCCAAATATTAACCACAATCTCACTCTTCAGACTGGCTGAACCCTTAAGTGTAAGGTTTTGGGATTTTTAGCTATTCCATGCACTGTGCATGCCTGCAATTAAATGAACATCATTGCTCTTGGCAAAACACAGGTTTGTTCCAATATATTTTGGGGTTGATTGACAAAGTGTAAAAGGGTAGATTCTGCCCTCTGAATGGTATCAGTTACCAGATTAATCCACAACTATCATCGCTGTTTACGATGCCAGGTACAAAATTGGCAACTTTGGGTTGGCCACCCATTATACAGCTGCCAGTATTTCCTTTCTATTGAATGCAGAGGAGGGGGGGGGAGGGGGGGGGGGGGGGGGGGGAGTCATAGTAGCAGTGAAACAGATGCTGTTCATCTATTGCCTCTTTTACATACTTATTGAGGAAAAAGGTATAAGGATTAGACCCAACAGCCCCTCCTAGGTCTATGATATTTGCTCTTACATTTTCAATCCGCAGTCCTCCGAAGTAGCCAATTCCAAAGATTTCCAACATATGTGCAAATAAATTTCTCCTCATCCTAATTCATAACCTACATTGTGAAACTATAGCTTTAGTTTAGGACGCTTCACCAGACGGAGTGAGCTTCTTAGGATTAATTTAGTCAATCTCCAAGTTTGCGGATGACACAAAGCTGGATGACAGAGTGAGCTGCGAGGAGGATGCTATGAGGCTGCAGGCAGACTTGGATAGGTTGGGTGAGTGGACAGATGCATGGCAGATGCAGCATAATGTGGATAAATGTGTGGTTATCCACTTTGGTGGCAAGAACAGGAAGGCTGATTATTATCTGAATTATGTTAGATTAGTTAAAGGGGAGGTTCGACGAGACCTGGGTGTCCTTGTACATCAGTCACTGAAAGTAAGCATTCATGTACAACAGGCAGTGAAGAAAGCCAGTATTTCCTTTCCATTGAATGTGGAGGAGGTGGGTCATAGTAGCAGTGAAACAGTTGCTGTTCATCTATTGCCTCTTTTACACACCTATTGAGATGATACTTCATTGCAAGAGGATTTGAGTATAGGAGCAGGGAGGTCCTACTGCAGTGGTACACGGCCTTGGTGAGACCACACCTGGAGTATTGTGTGCAGTTTTGGTCTCCTAATTTGAGGAAGACATTCTTGCTTTTGAGGGAGTGCAGCGTAGGTTAACCAGGTTAATTCCCGGGATGGCGGGACTGACCTATGAGGAAGGAATGGGTCAACTGGGCTTGTATTCACTGGAATTTAGAAGGATAAGAGGGGATCTTAAAGGAACATCTTTATAACTAAAAGTCTCATCTTGACCACTTCCTGTCTGCACTGTATATTGATTTTAGAAAAAATGCTACCATATCGCTATGATTTTTGGCCAACTTATTCACAGTCCTCCTCCGCTGAGGTAGCCCCGAGGATTTTTCTGATCGATGAAAATTAAAAAAGTTATAAATGTTTAAAAAAATCTTAAGATCAGCTGATTGGTCCTCTCGCCTGTCAATCACCATTATGAAGGGGGCAGGAGTATAAAGCCCAAATGGTATGAAATTGCATTTGAATTTGGTGGCCTGCACTATGCTTAAAATGGTATGAAATTGCATTTGAATTTGGTGGCCTGCACTCTGCTTGAAATGGTATGCAATTGCATTTGAATTTGGTGCCCCCCCCCCCAACTCACTGGCCACCAATATTGGAATTGGTGGAGAGGTGGAATATTGCGTTAGGGGACCAGCCCTCCCGTGTGAACATGGGACCCAATGGGTCCCAATTAGTCTAGCACTGTATAAGATTCTTAAGGGATTGGACTGGCTGGATGCAGGAAAAATGTGCCCGATGTTGGGGGAGTCCAGAACCAGGGGTCATACTTTAAGAATAAGAGGTAGGCCATTTAAGACTGAGACGAGGAAAAACGTTTTCACTCCGAGAGTTGTGAATCTGTGGAATTCTCTGCCACAGAAAGAAGTGGAGGCCAATTCACTTGATGTTTTAAAGTTAGATTTAGGTCTAAGGGCTAACAGGATCAATGGATATGGGGAGAAAGCAAGAACGGGGTACTATTTTGGATGATCAGCCATGATCATATTGAATGGCGGTGCTGGCTTGAAGGGCTGAATGGCCCACTCCTGCACCTATTTTCTATTTTTTTTATATCAATCTCTCACAGATTCTTAATAGACAAACACAGATTTTCAGTTAGCATCTCAATCAGCATCATGCTCTGGTTAATTTCACTAAGATAGAATTGAGGAAGCCGCAGAAAAGGTTTGTTGGTTGGTTATAATGTGGACTGCTGTTGCCCCGACTCCTTCTCCATGATTGTAACTCAGATCCAACACAGCAGTGGAGGCAACTCCTCGAAGGTAGCCTCTGGGAACCCCCTTGTCTCCCCTTACTTCCCTTTGATTCTTCGTCTCCACAAACAGGGGGGATCCTCTGACACCTTCATTAAATAGGCAGTGCATCAGCTACTAATTCAGGTAAAACACTGAAGAGATGAGAAGCCAGCAGTGGAGGAGTGAAATCAATTTGCTACACTAAAGTATTTGGTAAGCAGGAAAGACACACATTTAGAAACTCAACCGCACAGCAGCATTTATTATAGTGCAACACCCTTGTATTTGTTTGAGACATTTTGTGTGACCGTGGGACATTTTGTGTCATGTGTTTCGTGATAAGAGTCATAATTGTTTTTTTTGGAAGCATTGCTGGTAAATTAGACCACATTGTTCTGGGAGTGATCATCATCGGTCACTCTCATAACAACTAGGTTTTCATTGCACGTCTCTAGACAGGAACCCACAAGGGCAAAGCTCTTTACTTATCATTTATCCTCTGAGCTTCACCCCACACCAAGGTACCAACAACTATCCCTTACATCACCTAATTATCTTATTGTTTTAACCCCAGCTCCAAGCCTCCCAACTCTCCTTCACCTCAATTCCCCAAAAGTCTAAAATTTGCATCCACTAGCTGCCAAGGTCCCAACCACCCAACCAACTGGACACCAGGAATCTCCTGGCTCAAAATCCATCACTGACTCACCAATCTCCAAAAGTCCAAACTAAATCATACAACGGCTATTCAGTGATAGCTGGAATTGTTCGCCTTGTTTCACATGCCTGATTCCAACAACTTGTGGTCAAAACTCCATAATGTTTGAGACATTAAAAAGGGATGAGTCTGGATCTTGTGGAAAGGTACTATGTTGGAGTAAGGCAAAATTACAAAGTTATTACGCAGGAGTTCAGGGTATGTCATTGGGAGCAATTATTATTAGGCAAGGCCGCAACTGACATGTATGAGTCTTTGAAAGGCCAGTTGATCAAATTTCAGGACCAGCATGTTCCAATCATGAGAGGATAAGGATGGAAAAGTAAGGGAACCTTGGATGACCAAAGAGATTGTAAATATATCAAAAAAAAAAGGAAGTGTATGCAAAATTTAAGATGATGAAATCAGACAGAGCCTTTGACAAATATAAAGCAAGTAGGAAAGAACAGAAGCAGGTGATTAGAAGAGCCAAATGGAGCCACAAAATGGCTTTGGTTTGTCAGATTAAAGAAAAACTCAAGGATATTTATAGCTTCATTAAAAAGATGAGGGTAACCAGGGAGTCAATAGGACTGTTCAAGGAGAACATTTTGGAGTCAGGGGATGTAGGCAAGTTACTAAACAAGTACTTTGCATCTCTTTTCATCAAGGAGAAGGACATGGAGGACACCGAGATCACTGTGGAAAATACCAATACACAAGGGCAATCTGAAATAAAGAAGGGGGAGTGTTGGAGTTCTTGAAGAGCATTAGGGTGGGTAAATCCCCAGGGCCTGATGGGATCTATCCCAGGTTATTGAGGGAGGCAAGAGAAGAGATTGCGGGGGCCTTGACAAATATCTTTGTGTCTTTTCTAGCCTGAGGTGAGGTCCTGGAGCACTGGTGAATAACCATTTTCATTCATTTATGTGAGAAGAGAAGAAGAGAGAATCCAGGGATTTATAGTCCGGTGAGCCTTGCATCAATGGTAGTGAAACAACAGGAGAGGACTCTTCCAGATAGGATTTACTCCCATTTGGAAGAGTATGGGTTAATTAGGGACAGCCAGCATGGCTTTGCATGTGGCAGACTGGGTCTTCCTAACTTGATTGAGTCTTTTTGAGGAGGTGATAAAGGTGATTGATGAGGAAAGGGCAGTGGATGTTGTCTACATGGATTTATAGTCAGGCGTTTGACAAACTCCTCCGTGGTATGCTGATCCAGAAGATTTAGATGACATTAACAGTGACTTGGTTGTATGGATTCATAATTGGCTTACTGATAGAAGGTAGTGGGATGTAGTGGAAGGGAAATATTCAGACTGGAGGTCTGTGACCAGTGGAGTTCCACGGGTAACTGTGCTGGGATGTCTGCTGTTTGCGATAAATATAAATGACTTGAGCATAAATGTAGAAAGGTTGGTTAGTAAATTTTCAGATTATACCAACATTGCCAGGGTTGTGGACTGTGAGAAAAGCTGTCAAAGTATACTGTGGTATCTAGATCAGCTATAGAAATGGGAGGATGGAGTTTAATTCAGGTGTCAGAGGTTACGGTGTACAGGTGTCAGAGGTTATGGGAAGAAGGCAGGAGAATGGGGTTAGCAGGGAGAGATAGATCAGCCATGATTGAATGGCGGAGTAGACTTGATGGGCCAAATGGCCTAATTCGACTCCTATTCCTTATGACATAATTCGAGCATGAGTGAGGTGAAATTTGGGAGGTCAAATGTAAGGGGAAAATATGCAAATAGATAAAAGGGGAAGTGTACATCATTATAGTACAATGGGATCTTGAGCTCCAGGTCCATAACTCCCTGAAAGTAGCAACGCAAATAGATAGAATGGTTGAGAAGGCATATGGCATGTTTGTCTTCATTGGTTTTTAGAATCAAGAAGTATTGATGCATCTTTATTAGGCTTTGTTAAGGCCGCATTTGGAATATTGCTAGCAGTTCTGGTCGCTCATTATAGGAATTACACGGACGCTTTGGAGAGGATCCAAAGAAGGTTTACTAGAATGACACATGGATTAGGGGGTTTTAACTAAAGGGAGAGGTTCAGCATTCCTGGTATGTTTGGAATGCTGGAGGTTTTAGTCTGGAACTGATAGAAATATATAAAATTATGAGATGCATTGATAGGGTAGACAGTCAGAACATTTTTCCCAGGATGAAAAAAAAACAAATACTGAAGGGCTTATCTTTAAAGTGAAATGGGCAAAGTGTAAAGGAGAAGGTAGACAAACGTACTGGAGAAATTCAGCGGGTGCGGCAGCATCTATGGAGCGAAGGAAATAGGCAACGTTTCAGGCCGAAACCCTTCTTCAAACAAAGGAGATGTGCAGGCCAAATGTTTTTAAATAGAAGGTGTCAAGTGGCTGGAATATGCTGCCAGGGGTGGTGGCTAAGGCAGAAACAATAGTGGCATTTAAAAGACTTTTAGATAGGCCCATTGATATTCAGGGAATGGATTATTTTCAGGCAGGTAAAGAGTTGGGCTTGGCATTATGTTCGGCACAGATATTGCTGGCCAAAAGGCCAGTCCATGTGATTCTCTGTTTTATGTTCTCTGACTTGGGTTGTCTTTTAATCAGTGTTATTGCCTATCTTTAGACTTTAGAGATACAGTGCGGACTTGGTAGGTCCTTTGGTCCACCAAGTCCGCACCGACCAGCCGTCACCCCGTGCATTAACACTATCCTACACACTAGGGACAATTTTTAACAATTTACTGAACCCAATTAACCTACTAACCTGATTAATCCAGGTTAGCCTAAGAAAGAACTGCAGATGCTGGTTTAAATCGAAGGCAGACACAAAATGCTAGAGTAACTCAGCAGGTGAGGCAGCATCTCTGGAGTGAAGGAATGGGCGACGTTTTGGGTCGAGACCCTTCTTCAGACTGACAAACCTACAAAACTGTATGTCTTTGGAACGTGGGAGGAAACCGGAGCACCTAGAGAAAACCCATGTGTTCAGAGGGAGACAAACAAATTCCGCACAGACAGCAGCCGTAGTCAGAATTGAACCCTGGACCCTGGTGCTGTAAGGCAGCGGCTCTACTGCTGCATCACAGTGCCGCCATTAAAACAGATCAGAAAGTGCCACTCTGGGCATTTGAATTAACAACTCCGAGACATATATAGACACCAAATGAAATTTATAGTTTAAAATTCCAAGGAAGACACAGTCAGTTTGACCGATGTAAACAAGGAATTGAATGTTAGCAATTTTGGTTTGTGGGCACCCACTGCCAAGGTGATGCTGAGGCTGACAACAACTCTACTGCTGTGCCACTGTGCTGAGAGGATCTCTATAGATGGAGGATTCAGGAGTCTTTTTAACAAGACGAGTAGCTGTAGCTTACAAGTGCTCAGGGACAACTGAATAAAAACATCCCCAGTTCCAGAGCATCAGTGTTTCAGTGGCACAGAACCATGCCCAGGAAAACTCAAAAACATCCAACTTCCCAAGTCACCAACCAAACAGACAGAGCTTGTCCTTTATTGGTTGCACAAACACACTATTTGCACAAGAAGAAAACCAAATTGCACAGACAACATTAAATATTTTTAAAGAAAATTGCTGTCATTTAATTTTCTAATGTTGATGGGGTAATTTTCTCTGCGTCTCCGTGGCTAAATTTGTATGTTTGCAACTGGTCTTTCTTTAGACTTTAGAGTTTAGAGATAGAGCATGGAAACAGGTCCTTCAACCCACCCAGTTCACACAAGTTCTATGTTATCCCACTTTTGCATCCACACCATATAGATTACGGCAATTGACAGAGGCCAATTAAACTACAAACCCTCACATCTTTGGGATGTGGGAGAAAACCAGACACCACGAAGGAAACCCAAACAGTCACAGAGAAAAATTTGCAAATGCCACACAGACAGCACCAGAGGTCAGGATCGAACCTGGGACACTGGTGCTATGAGGCAACAACTCCACCAGCTCCACCACTATGGTACCCCATGTGTTTGTCTTCTGAAGAAGGTATGTCATGAGTACATAAGCACACATTCATTTTGACAGTGTAAATACATTACTGAGCACGTCATCCATGAGTACACACAAATTCAGAGCCTGAACAAATCTGGGAAAAAAGCTGATATGTATCTATGAACCTGTTGGCATGTTGTAGAAACCCATTTGGCCCCCTCAGGTAATCTTACCTAGTTTGGCCTGTATGTAACTGCAATCTCAGGCTAACAAGGTTGACAGGTCGACACTGTATTCAAACAAAACACTTAGTTTCACTTAACCATTTCAAAATTTCCCACTGCTAACTGGCAATCAAGGTTTAAAGGTCAAGGGCAGTTTATTGTCACATGTACCAATTAAGGTACAGTGAGATTTGAGTTACCAATCAGTAAGGACAATAAATACTAACCTTTCTACAATGCCGACATTCTCGAAAGGACATATTAAAACACTTCTCAGCTCCAAGACTGAAACTGCATATCAGTCTCATGGCTCTTCTTTTCAATCTGGTGTCTCAGTGACAAAAGCAGACTCAGTGAACAATGCGTGGTGAAATCGGAGCTCAGTACAATTTATCATTAACCCTCTTAACATCTACAGTTTTGTCTCTATGTTGTTCAATTTCCTATTGGCTTTGTTAACTGTCATGCATTTATTGGGCTCATTGCGTGTCAAAGGCAAACTAACATTTCAATTCTCTTTTGAATTTGACCTTAGATATTCAGTACCAGGGTAACCCATTTTCTTTTCCAAAGTGCCAATTTGCATTATTCTGCCATTTGTATATCATTTCCAAGCTCACTCTAAAAGGTTTCTGTAGCTTATATTAAGTTATTGAAAATGTTATTTGCCAGTAACTCTACAAATCATTAAAAGTTCAAACAACTTCCATACTCTTCATCCTAAACAATCTTCCTCGTGCGAGTGAGCCGTTTCTGATACGATTTACCAACCACTCTGGTTTGCCCATTTTTTTCTTTAAAAGCAAGGTGATTTGGTCCATGGAAGCATTTTCATTCTCTTTCCTAGTTTGAAATTTCTATCATCCAGTACATTATTGATAATATTTATCCAAGTGTTATGCTTTGTTTTTAATTGGCACTCTTTGCAATTGTGACTTCATTTAATAAATGTTCACATTCACTGATACTTCATGTTTATGTTATACCTTTGAGTTTTCTTTAGCATATCACTTCCTGCAATCCTCCAGTACTTTTTCCTAATCACACATTCTGGAACGAGCTGAAGTCCTCCTGCAATCCTTGAATATCCTGGGAGCTATTGTAACCCACCGTTGGTTACATTGGTTACCTGGACATCTCAGACTTGGTCCCTTAATCAGAATATGCTCCCACTTTCCTGGACCATACTTTTCCATATGCACTTTGATGAACTTCACGACTTCTTTTTTCTACAAATCAGTGAAAAAAAAGCCCAATGTTTTGCTCCCACTCAAAAAGGAGAGCCTACATATACTTTGAAAAGCTTCTCTCCAAGCTACTTAGTTTAGTTTAGTTTAGAGATACAGTGTGGAAACGGACCGTTCAGCCCATGCCAACCAGTGATCACCCATATACTAGCTCTACCCTACACATTAGGGATAATTTACAGAAGCTAATTAACCTACAAGCCTACACGTCTTTGGAATGTGGGAGGAATTCGAAGCACCCGGATGAAACCAGGAGAATGTACAAATCCTGTGCGGATCGCACCCATACTCAGGATCAAATCCAAGTCTCTGGCGCTGCAAGACAACAACTCTACTGCTGTGCCACTGTGCTGTACTCTTGGAGTTTACAGTATTAACAAAATATTGTATGATTGAGCCTCTCCATACAAAATGGATAGTCTCACAAGTAGTATATCCCAGGTATTTTCATGTATTCTATCAATGGTTCTCAACAAAAAGGTTTGCTAGTTTGGCGTCTATGAGTTAGTAAAATCCATAATATTGTGACCTGCCTATCAACTAAAACATAACTAACAACCACTTGGTAAAGTGGTAAATCTTCAACCTTCCACCCATTTGGGATTAGTTATTTCAGTTTAAAACAGGGAGAGAATACAACACAGCTCATCAGATCACAGATCAATAAAAATAACTTGCATTTATATAGGGCCTCTGATGGAGTAAAACATATTCACAGGAACACAACCAAATACAATTTGACAACTAACCAGTGATGGGGATATTAAGCCATGGAACAGGCATCAGAATCAAATAGGTTTTGAGAGGGAATTCCAGAGCTAGGATGAGATAAACAAATGCACGACTGTTAAAGGCAGGGAAGAAAATGGGGAGTGGCAAGAAGCAGGAGTTGGGGCGTTTCCAAAGCATTGCAGGCACAGAGAGTACAACTAGGAACTGTTGTTAGTACATTCACAGACTGATTAATGTTTCTCCCTTGAGGTATTTGAAACTGTTAATATCAGGGAAACCTAACAATCCCATCATCTCTTCAATCTGACATACAATGGGCCTGCTCACACTTCAAATCAAAATGTACAATAAACTTTGTAGAAACAAAGTAAAATATCTTGAATCATTGAAGTTATCAGTCTATAGATTGTCCTTTTATTATACACCTTTAAATTATTCTTGTCTTGATCAAGTTTTAAGTAGTATTCAACAACAAAATCACAATGTGTATCGAACTAATGCACAGAGCCACGTTTAAAGTTTTATAGTTGAGTTTGATAATTTTGTAGTTCAGTTCTGAAAAGCAATACATAGGGTGTGAAACAAAAGCAACATTGAAATCACATGTGATATGTTCCCCTTTATCCAAGAGTCTGAATGCAAGTGAGAGCACTTGGCATCTCGTACATGATATCATACCATTATAACAGTTTGTTCTGTTATACATGCATACAAGGCAGTGAGGGAAAATTCTGCCTTGGTTTCCAGCACTGAGCACGTGCAAGGTTATCAGCTGCCAGTTTTAATTACTAATAGCTAAAATTAAAGCCCCAGTGCAAAGCAACCTTTTTTAATGTCCATGTTAATCAGTCTATGCGTGAGTACAATGGCTTGTGTGTAAGTGAATAGGTTTGAGAATATTGCCTACTGTGCCTTTGTATGTTTGTGTCTTGTTGCATTTCGATTGGTTGTCTGTATATATCTCAATGTATGAACATTTGTGTTTCTATTCCATGCACGAGTGTCCATCTATCTATCTTTTGTGTCCATGTATTCGTGTTTCCAGCTTCATGAGTAGATTTGTATATGTGTATACGAGCAAGTGCATGCCTATGCATGACTCTGCATTTCTGTGTATCTGTAGATACAGTTGCATGTGACAATGTGTCCACATATTCAAGGAGTTAAATCTATTTCTCACTGCTAAAGGGATCATGGGATGATACAAAGATAGGTAGAGGGGAAGGTAGTGTAGAGAAAGCAGGGACTTGGACAGGTTGGGAGAGTGGGCAAATAAGTTGCAGATGGAATACAGCATAACAACGTGTACAGTCATGCATTTTGGTAGAAGGAATAAGGCATTGACTATTTTCTAAATGGGGAGAGGATTCAGAAATCAGGTGTGCAAAGGGATTGGGAGTGCTGGTGTAGGATTCCCAAAAGGTTAATTTATGTTGAATTGGTAGTAAGGAAGGCAAATGCAATGCTAGCATTTATTTACGGGAGCACCTCAAGGCTGCATGCTCAGCCTCCTGCTTTACTCACTCTATACCCATGACTGTGTAGCCGGACATAATGTGAACTCCATCATCAAGTTCGCCGACGACACCATTGTTTTTGGACGAATCACAGATGGGGTCGAGTCAGAGAATAGAAGTGAAATCGACCAACTGACCAAATTTTGCCGGCACAACAACCTGGCTCTCAACGTCAGTAAGAGGAAGGTGGATATGATTGTGGACATTGGTAGGGGAAGGATGAGGACCCACAATCCTGTTCACATAAAAGGGACGATGGTGGAGAGGGTCAATAACTTCAAATTCCTGGGCATGCATATTTCCGAAGATCTTTCCTGGACCTAGCACACCGATGCAATTATAAAGAAGGCACATCAGCGACTCTACTTCCTGAGAAGATTACGGAGATTCGGCATGTCGAAGAGGATTCTCCTGAACTTCTACAGGTGCACAGTGGAGAGCATTCTGACTGGTTGTATCGTGGCCTGGTTCGGCAACTTGAATGTCCAGGAGCGGAAAATACTACAAAAAGTTGTGATCACTGCCCAGTCCATCACCGGCTTTGACCGCCCCACCATCGAAGGGATCTATCGTTGTCGCTGCCTCAAAAAGGCACCCAACATCATCAAGGACCCACACCATCCTGGCCAAACACTCATTTTACCATTGCCATCAGGAAGAAGGTACAGGAGCCTGAAAACTGTAACATCCAGGTTCAGGAACAGCTTCTGACAGCCATCAGGCTATTAAACACGACAGCGAATAAGCTCTGAGCTCTGAACTGCAAAAGACCATATTATTATTGCACTATATTTGTTATTTATTGAACTTTTCTGTAGTACTGCAGCAAGTAAGAATTTCATTGTCCCATTCGGGACATATGACAATACAACACTCTTGACTATTTCTGGAGGACTAGAATACAAAAACAGGGATATAATGCTGAGGCTTCATAGGGCACTGGTCAGACTTCATTTGGAGTAGTGTGATCTGTACCTCCAAACTAAACACTAAATTGTGTATGAAAACTCAATTGTGCAGGGGCATAAATAAAATTGCTAAGCGGGAGAATTTCTAAATAATTTTTCTTTCCACGTTTCAAGGCTAAACCTCTTCCATGACTTGGAGATTTATCCTGGATTTTCATAAAATCATCCCATCGCCTGGGTAACCATAAAACCATAGTAGCCAGAGTTATCATAATTTACAATACAAGAATAACTTTGTTCCTTGAGATACACAGTACGGGGGTACAAGAATGGGGACAATAGGCTTGACACATGGATCAGGGCACATAACTTGTAACACACGGGCAGTCTTGAGACATGAGACTTAAGGCATACAGTTGGAGAGATGCAGTCTATGGGGGGGGGGGGGAGAGGTTGGATAGAATCCCTGTTCGGGAATGATCCTACTAAATGCATCAACATATAGATATGTGAAGAGAAAAATGTTAGTTGAAACAAATGTAGGTCCCTTGCAGTCAGAAACTGGTGAATTGATCATGGGGAACAAGGACATGGCAGACCAATTGAATAACTACTTTGGCTCTGTCTTCACAAAGGAAGACATAAATAATCTGCCGGAAATAGCAGGGGACCGGGGGTCAAATGAGATGGAGGAACTGAGTGAAATCCAGGTTAGCCGGGAAGTGGTGTTAGGTAAATTGAATGGATTAAAGGCCGATAAATCCCCAGGGCCAGATAGGCTGCATCCCAGAGTACTTAAGGAAGTAGCCTCAGAAATAGTGGATGCATTAGTGATAATTTTTCAAAACTCTTTAGATTCTGGAGTAGTTCCTGTGGATTGGAGGGTAGCTAATGTAACCCCACTTTTTAAAAAGGGAGGGAGAGAGAAAACGGTGAATTACAGACCAGTTAGTCTAACATCGGTAGTGGTGAAAATGCTGGAGTCAGTTATTAAAGATGGGATAACAGCACATTTGGAAAGTGGTGAAATCATTGGACAAAGTCAGCATGGATTTATGAAAGGTAAATCATGTCTGACGAATCTTATAGAATTTTTCGAGGATGTAACTAGTAGAGTGGATAAGGGAGAACCTGTGGATGTGTCATATCTGGACTTTCAGAAGGCTTTCGACAAGGTCCCACATAAGAGATTAGCATACAAAATTAAAGCACATGGTATTGGGGGTTCAGTATTGATGTGGATAGAGAACTGGCTGGCAGACAGGAAGCAAAGAGTAGGAGTAAACGGGTCATTTTCAGAATGGCAGGCAGTGACTAGTGGGGTACCACAAGGCTCAGTGCTGGGACCCCAGCTATTTACAATATACATATTTATGATTTGGATGAATTGAATGCAACATCTCCAAGTTTGCATATGACACGAAGCTGGGGGGCAGTGTTAGCTGTGACGAAGATGCTAGGAGGCTGCAAGGTGACTTGGATAGGTTGGGTGAGTGGGCAAATGCATGGCAGGTGCAGTATAATGTGGATAAATGTTATCCACTTTGGCGGCAAAAACAGGAGGGTAGACTATTATCTGAATGGTGGCCAATTAGGAAAAGGGGTGATGCAACAAGACCTGGGTGTCATGGTACACCAATCATTGAAAGTAGGCATGCAGGTGCAGCAGGCTGTGAAGAAAGCGAATGGTATGTTGGCATTCATAGCATAAGGATTTGAGTACAACAGCAGGGAGGTTCTACTGCCGTTGTACAGGGTCTTGGTGAGGCCACACCTGGAGTATTATGTACAGTTTTGGTCTCCTAATCTGAGGAAAGACATTCTTGCCATAGAGGGAGTACAGAGAAGGTTCACCAGACTGATTCCTGGGAAGGCAGGACTTCCATATGAAGAAAGACTGGATAGACTCGGCTTGTACTTGCTGGAATTTAAGAGATTGAGTGGGGATCTCATAGAGACTTACAAAATTCTTAAGGGGTTGGACAGGCTAGATGCAGGAAGATTGTTCCCGATGTTGGGGAACTCCAGAACAAGGGGTCACAGTTTAAGGATAAGGGGGAAGTCTTTTAGGCCCGAGATGAGAAGATCTTTTTTCACACAGAGGGTGGTGAGTGTGGAATTCTCTGCCACAGAAGGTAGTTGAGGCCATTTCATTGGCTGTATTTAAGAGGGAGTTAGATGTGGCCCTTGTGGCTAAAGGGATCAGGGGGTATGGAGAGAAGGCAGGTACAGGATACTGAGTTGGATGATCAGCCATGATCATATTGAATGGCGGTGCAGACTTGAAGGGCCGAATGGCCTACTCCTGCACCTATTTTCTATGTTTCTAACTCATCCAACGGTTTGCATGGAGGACTGGCTAATAGTACCCTCAATATCTTTCTGAGAAAACCTAAAACATCTAAAAAATAACATGCTGTGCAATCACTTGGCATCAAACCCAGGTTTTTAGGAACACCAAATCCTCTTACCTGTAATAATTGGGTAGGATTGAGGTCCTGGGGCACTGCCCCCCACATCAGCAGGATTTGCTAGACTTGACTTCATATCTTCCAGGCCCCCAGCTAATGATGCCATGGCGGAATACTCTGCATTCTAGAAAGAGAAGGAAAGCTGGTTTGTAACTTCCCATGCAAGCATTTTGTTCTGCAATGTATTCCAATTATCACATTCCTAGTAATATCATTCATGGTATTTAGGTATTAAGTATCTGGATATGGTGCATCACAAGTAACCACGAACTTCCTAACAAAATGAATAAGCAATACAGGTTGATGTCAGCACAAGAACAGCATGGGAACATTAGCCCAAGGCAAAGGATCAGCCATCTAAAACGTGTTGGCACAGGGGCAGCAGGTGCATTGGTGGTGAACTTCCAAAGCCATCTAGTTTCTGGAATGGTCACAACGGGGTTGATTAAACCAATAGAGTTTATTATAGATGTAACCTTTAGGATAAAGGAGAAATTGTTGATGGGATTTAGCTGAATTTCCCAAAGATATGATAAAAGGTTGCTTGCTATCTAAAATATGGGCTCATTTCAATGATGGTATCAAATTAAGATAAATGGAGAATTATTTAAAGGACAAAGAAAAGCGACTAGAAATAAATTGGAAATTGTTACTAGTGAGGTACCATATGGATTAGGAGTGGGCTCTTAGATATTCATGATTTATATTAAATGAAAATGATGAAAAGATCATAAAACATCGAAATTCACTGATGACATGAGGCCAGGTGAAAAGTGAGCTGTGTGAAGGGTGCAGTCTACAAAGAGTTAATAGGCAGGTAAAGCAATTGGGCAAGAATGTGGCAAATCAAATACAATATGGGAAAGTGGGTCATTCACTTTGGTAGAAAGAGGAGAGAAAGATATAAATGTTGTGTACATACTCATGACCCACAGATTGCAAACATGCAGCAATAGCAATTAGTAAGACTAATGCCACATTGGCCATCATCGACAGATAGTTCAAGTCAGACAGGCACGAGCCATACAGCATGGCCCTCCATGTGCATGTCCACCATCATTTACCATCCTGTACCAGCCCAATTCCCTACCCTGCAGCTTCTATGCCATGTTTCAGCTGCTCATCATCTGTCCTGTACCTCGTCACCAGGGCACACGTACAGTGGTGTTGGCAATCTCAGGCTTGTCCCAGAAGATCAATCCTGGTCTTGAAGGAGGTGGCGTGACAGTCTCAGGTGAGTCCAGAGAGGAGGTGCTGGCGGTTTCAGGCTTATCCTGGCATCTCAGCTTTGAGCTTGACGAGGCAGTGCTGGTGGTATCTAGGTTATCCTGGCGGCTCAAATCTTTGCCTCTCTGTATAGTCGCTGTCCCTCGTTGTCTGTGGGCAGGAGGAGGCACTGGCATCTTTCCTGGACCCCTCAGTGCTAACTTCAGGGGAGGCACTCACTGGCAGTCTAGGGATTCTTCCCCTCAGCCCATTCTCAGCCACATTGGCATTGGTGATCTCACATTTGTCCCAGTCTTCCTCAAACCTGCAACAGGGAACACAGCGAGCAGGGAGGTGCCCCACTTCTTCCTCTGGCTGGAATGCATGGCTTTTACAGGGAGTAGGCCGACGCGGTTCAGGTGGCCAATCCAATGTCAGCTAATTAGACCCAGCTGCTACCAATGATGCTGGGGATTGGCCTCTCCGGGATGGTCAGCCAGTGATAAGGATCAGAGCGGCTTCTGAGGGAGGGGGAACTATCACAATATATAACAAATAACAAAGAACAGAGTACTCAGCACTAATTCTGTATGGCACACCACTGGTCACCAGCCTCCAGCCTCCATGAAACAACCTTCCACTTCCACACTACTGCTATCCTCTGCCTCCTACTACTAAGCCAATTTTGTATCCAATTTGCCAATTCACCCTGGACCCCTCGTGTGCTAACCATCTAAACCAGCCTACCACGTGGGAAATTGTAAAACTCCACGCTGTATTCCATGTAGACGACTTAGCATCCTGTCCTTGTCAATCCATTCATCACCTCTTCAATAAACTCCATGTAATTTGTGAGGCACGATTCCTCACACATAAAGCTAGTCAGTCCTCGTCTTTCCGAATGTTACTAAATCCTGTCCCTCAGAATCCTTTCCAAAATCTTTACCAACACTAATGTAAGGCTCCCCACCCTGTAGTTCACCATCAGACTTCCTTAAATAAACGCACCACATTTGCTATTTGCTGGGAATATGACAGAAAATGAACTTGAGCATTACAAAATTGAATATCAGTGTAATCTAGAGGAACATGTTGTGCTCTTTTGTATCATGCTGGTTTGAAGGAAAAATGAAACAGCTAAGCTTGGTCAGTGAACACCCAGGCAACCTGATGTGAACATAGGGAAAGTATTCACATAGTAAACCTCACAAACTGCGGGCAACCCAAAACATTTAGCAGTCAAGAAATAATTTAAAGCGTAGTCACTGGCGCAACATAGGTCAACGGAATCTCAGAATCAAAATAAATCAATACTTAATCAATACACAATACCTATTTACCTGACTGTGAACTAATATCAGGCAGATGCCCATCCAAGTGGCCTTAGATCATGCACCGTGTGAAATGCCTCTCCAGAATCATGAATAAAGATTTAGGTGAACAGTTAAGATGTGGGAAATGCAGGAGAATGCAATGGAAGAGCTACATGCAGCTCTGGCACAGAAGGTAGTTGAGGCCAGTTGGTTGGCTATATTTAAGAGGGAGTTAGATGTGGTCCTTGTGGCTAATGGGATCAGGGGGTATGGAGAGAAGGCAGGTACAGGATACTGAGTTGGATGATCAGCCATGATCATATTGAATGGCGGTGCAGGCTCAAAAGGACGAATGGCCTACTCCTGCACCTATTTTCTATGTTTCTATGATACCTTAAAACCCAAGTATGGATAAGTCAGCAGACAATTATTTTACTTAAAGATGAAGATAGACACAAAAAGCTGGAGTAACTCAGCAGGACAGGCATCACCTCTTCCCTCCATACATGGGTTTTTTGGTTTTCAGGCACTGTTTATTTTTTTTGCTTGGTTCAACACCTCCAATGACAAGGTGCAAGGCAATTAACAGGAGTAGAGAGTATTTCAGCCCTTCATCACTTAAAACTCATATGCTTTCAATGTCTGAGACAAATTAAAAAAAACAGGAGTCAATTAGATAATAACTTGTTACTTGCACTAAAAGAAAAGAGCTAAGGTTCCTTTCCTGATCTTACCCTCAAAGTAGACTGGCAGATGCCACAATATGTTGACAGAAAATGAATCAATGAGACATTTTGAAAGCCACCTGTGCTATTAAAGGGACAGGTACAGTTAAAGGGTGAGGGGAGAAACAATACTAGCTAGATAGGGCTCTTAAAGATTGCGGAGTCAGGGGACATGGGGAGAAGGCACGAACGGGGTACTGATTAGGGATGATCAGCCATGATCACATTGAATGGTGGTGCTAGCTCGAAGGGCCAAATGGCCTACTCCTGCACCTATTGTCTATAACTTAGTCAATCACACCCTCTTCAAAAGAGCTGGACAATTTTATTCCCACCTATGGTTAATATCCCATAACCTTGCAATTCAATCATTTATAAAATGATGTTTAATTGCCTTTAAAACATTCCCATTGAATATGTTTCCATGACCCTCTTATGTAACGTGTCCCAGACTGTAACAATCCTAGATGCGATGAAATTTCCTCTTCAGTGCTTTTACCAATTATTTTAAACCTATGACCTTGGATTTCTGGCCCACTTGGCAGAGAAAATATTCTCTTCCTACTTGCCTTCCATGATTTTTAATACCTCTATTAGCATTCCCTGTTCCAAGGTGAATAACCTCAGTTCTCTAATTTCTCCCCATCATTGAAATCCTTCGTCATTGGTATCACCCACATACATCTACATCATTCAAACTCCAGAGTCTTGACATTAATCCTCGAGTGTGGGGCCAACAACTGATCATAATGCCCCCGTTTGGACTAATCCAGAGATGTATAAACTTAATTGTCAGTATCATTATCTGGAATTTTTCTAATAAAAATGGTTGATTTTAAATGAACCTGTTTGTGTTAGAAGCCTTGAACTGCACAATGAACCTCTTCAATTAAAAAAACTTATTTACCACCTTCTTCGTGCGTGCTGCTTTATCATTGCAAGGACTGGTAACTGTGTTCAAGACACTTCTGATTTGCCTTGGAGGAAAAGGTTAAAAGATGCAGAAGTTTGAACAAGGAGGCATAGGAGGAGCTGAACAACTGCCATGGCATGGAGTTGGATGAGGAGCATGGGATGCACATTCTGACAAAATATTTCAGCTGTCTGAAGGCTTCCCCCTTGTACACCTCCTATTTACCCTGGCACTAGTGCTGATCACATCCTACACCTTCACTAATGGAAAATAATTTCATTGTCTAAATGCAATTATCCTGAGTGGGATCTGGAGATATTAAAGGAGGAAAGAGCCCAAAGGTTTTGACAGGACCTGGAACTAGCAAAGTGGGACAAGATGCTAAGATCCTGCATTCTGCCCAAAGAGATTAAAGTAGATCAGAGTGCAGCAATCCGGAATGGGATCTCGAAATATGAAGAATGCAGTGTAAAGATTGTGAATGGGATCAAGAGATGCTAAAGGCCAATTCTACAGGATTCTGGGGTTACCACAGAATGCTTGAGTGTTGAACACTGATATCAAAGGAGGTTGCTGAAGGCTCCAAGAGTTATTTGCATATAATTTACATCTCAGCGCCCTCTTCAGGAACAATGAAGAACAGGCACCAAAAGGCTTCTGAGGAATTCAGCTTGTAGCCCATTGCAGGAAGAAGTAGAAGCAAATGTTTTAGGTCCATTCTCCCACAACATCACATTCAGTGTTTGTCCCTAAGTTAAAGCAGGGCAAGGCAATATTATTCTATTGAATTTAAATTCCCCAGTTGTGAATCTGAAACTCATTGGTCAGTTGTAACCAGATTAAACCAAGAGAGTCAAGAATGTTTTATTGTCATATGTCCCAAAACGGAACAAAGTAATTCTTCCTTGCAGCAGCAGCATAACAACATTGTACACAGGAAATAGCTAATCAGAATCATTTGCAATTTCTCCAACTAGTGGTAATCTTTTGCAGCATACCGTTTTGTCTATACTGTTCATAATTACAAAATAAAGCAAAGATCACATTCTGAAACTGATAATAAATGTCACCCATTCCTTCTCTCCAGAGATGCTGCCTGTCCCGCTGAATTACTCCAGCATTTTTTGTCTATCTTTGGTTTAAACCAGCATCTGCAGTTCCTTCCAACACAATATATCTGCTCTTACAGATTATCAGCTAGAAGGAAATGTTCACAACAAACCCATTTCTAACAAACCATTCTAAATTTGTTTTCACTGTTTATACTTTACAGGTTATGTTCTGACAGGATTTTGATCTGCTAGTTATGTTCAATAAGTGTTTTACACAACAAATTCCAGAAAACATTATGCCAATAAATTAAAGGCAGTGGCTAAAGAACCTGCATAATGAGTAAGGTTGTTCAAAGTGGAAATTTCTCATCAAATGCAACAAACAATTGATTTATCTTGTTATAAAATTAATGGGAGCCTGTAGGATTAAAGCAAGAACCTATACTTCATTCTTGTTCAAATCAGATAACTAAATATTTTAAACACATTTTCTCCGTATAAGTGTTTCTGGCACGTCCCTTCGTGCTAACTCCTGCTTGTAGCTCACAGTGGAAGGGCCTCTGGGGACAAAGCTTAGATTTTCATGTCAAACATCTCCACATTCAAGTGAAGCCTCAAGAAGCTATTGTCAAATTATGATCAGCCGGAGTCACATGTCAAATCACCCCTGTGCCACCACTAGTTTCACTTTTAAAAATCATTGAAATGTTTACCGTAACTTTATCTTTGCTGTCTTCAATTGTTTAAATCAATCCGTGGGAAAACAGGGCTGGTTATTGAAATTCTGGGGGTCTATGCACCTATTTGCACAAATAATGTAGAACAGTACAGCGTCTGAACATGCCTTTTAGTCCACAATGCCTGTGCTGAACATGATGCCATGATAAACTAATCTCATCTGTCTGCACATGATCCATATCCTTCTATCCCTAGCATGCGCCTATCTAAAAGCCTCTTAAGCACCACTATCGTATCTGCTTCCACCACCAACCCTGGCATTGGGTGTCCCAAACACCCATCACCCTCTATCTAAAAATCTTGCCGCACACATCTCCTTTAATCTTTCCTCTCTCACCTTAAAACTAGGCTACGACCTATTAAAAAGATTCTGACTGTCTATCCTCTTCTACCCTCTCTATGCATCTCATAATTTTATAAACTTTTATCAAGCGTCCCCTCAACCTCCGGCATTCAATAGGCAATAGACAATAGATAACAGGCAATAGGTGCAGGAGAAGGCCATTCAGCCCTTCGAGCCAGCATTGTTATTCAATGTGATCATGACTGATCATCCGCAATCAGTACCCCATTCCTGCCTTCTCCCTATATACCCTGACTCCACCATCTTCAAGAGCCCTATCTAGCTCTCTCTTGAAAATATCAAGAGAACCGGCCTCCATCGCCCTCTAAGGCAGAGAATTCCACACTCACAACTCTGTGTGAAAAAGTGTTTCCTCATCTCCGTTTTAAATGGCTTACCCCTTATTCTTAAACGTATTCCTAATTCCAGAGAAAACAATCCAAGTTTGTCCCACCTCTCCTTGTAGCTAATACCCTCTAATCCAGACAGCATTCTTGTGAACCTCTTCACCCTCTGCAATCACTGGTCCTTTGGCTGCCTCGGGTGGAAGCTATAGATCGCATCCCATACTCCAGTGTGATAAAAGAAGAGCTACTGCATATCCAGCAATAACAGGTTATTAGAATGGTACAGGCTGAACAGATTTCAAAAGGAAACATTTCCACATGGGAAGCAACATTCAACCTTATCAGAAACACGGCCTCCACTTGTTACGGTGGGGTCCTGTACCTCAGAACCATTCATCGCCTTATTTTGCCAGACTGAAATGCTGCTACCCTATAATATATTTAGATAAAAATGTAAGAAAGCCAAGGGCGTTTAACTCAACCATTCATCTATTGCTGTGAACTAAATTCCCACACAGCAGAAGATGCCACACACCCACAGCAACAAATCCATCTCCATTCACCCCACCGTTCTCCCAAATGCTCAGTTGTATGTACAGGCCGTAAATAGATTGAGGATCCATTACTGATGAGCACCTGTAACCAACTCTCCTTGGATTGACTTGCTTTAATATCTGGCCTCTCTTTCGTGAAATCCAAAAGACCTGGTTTGTTTCAACCTAAGAACAGCGCGCTGGCCTCATCTTGGGAGCTATCTCTGCACCCATCCCCCACAGAAACCAACAGATGACATTGTGGAATACTCATCAACATTCATTGCCTCTCCCTCAATTTATCTCTTTAGCAATACTGTTCAACAACAAGCTCATTAAATAAATATATAATTGCAATTGCAGCTGAAAATCCAAAGTGAATCTTCCTTGGAGGGGCAGGGGGAGAGGCTTGTTGAGAGAACAAACATGGGACCACAAGATAGGCACAAAATGCTGGTGTAACTCAGCGGCACAGGGATAGGCCACTTGGCCCGACTCCACCATTTAACATGATCGTGGCGGATCTGACTGTAACCTCAACTCTGCATTTGCGTCTGTTCCATGTAGAGGCTTGGGTTGGAATCACTTTATTGGAGCCACTGACTGATTAATCAAGCTCGTTAGTGCAGATTACAAAATGTGTGCAGTGGTGTCAGGGCAGAGATTATTCCACAGGGTGGCCGAGCTCGATCAGCAGCCGGCTCCGTACCCGCCAAACTCATCACACAGGTGACTGCAGGCTGACCCTGGCCTGTGCAATTTATACCAATCTCTGCTCCCTGATGTGTGAGCTGGGTGATTTACTGCCACACTGTCCAACTGCACGATACACTCTCCAAGAGGTATGTCTATATAACCCTTATGTCAAGATCACAGCATAATAATCTCCGGTATTTATCTGTGGCAACCAATAGAGAAATCAGCTGAAACTAAAGGACACACACCAACATATTGTCTGCTTAAGGGCAATGGAGCAGAAAAAAAAGTATTTCTTTTTCTCTCTCTCTCTCTCTCTCTCTGAAGTCTTCTAAGTCCAAAGCCGGTATTTATTTCTTCTTTTATTCTCTGTCATATAAACAGCTGCATTTTTTTCTGTAGCCTTCTCCCTTTCTTTTCTCATTTCCATCTCTGTGTAATGCCGACATGTAAATGTCTGAAAATAGCAGCGGTAATTGAAGATTATGAAGTATGACCAGGTTTTGACAGGCCACTAAGGAAGATGGATTATCCTCATTTTTCTGTAAATTCTGTCAATTTTGGAATTCATAAGCTATCAACATTGATACAAATGTGACTCCCCAGCTGCGTAAGGGATGACGTGCAACTTATCCTGGAGTTTATTGGTTTCCAATCCCCTTTGAAATCTTGCCAATTTATTTCTGATAAAACTGAGCTAATTTCTTGTAAACCGATTCAAATGGGCCTCGGCAAAGAAATATATTCCCTCTTATTTACCTCTCACTGCTTTACAAGATGGCTATCTGCACCTCTTTGTAAGATGAATTTTCACAGGACAATCACAGTCTAGTTGCAGCAATTGTTTTGCCTTTTCCGTTCCCATTTTCCTATTACTGGGAGTAAATACTGCTGGGACTGTTTAATAGCCCACTGCAGCCCATACCAATAACAGATGAGGTTTAATCGTCCAACACAAAAATTATTTAGCCTCAGTAAGGACATTCAATGTCATTTGCATAATGACATTTGCATCTCACACACCAAACATGGTTGCACATAAACTAGTCGTCGGACCATAAATAATAATAAATCGCAATGCCTGTGTTCTCCTCGCGGTAATAGGAGCTGCTCTTGTAGAAATTATTTCATTGGGAAATGGGGCTATAACTCTGAAGACGTGTAACCCAGTTTTCCACTGAATTCAACATCACAAGCTACAACCCTCGGGTTTTATCTCATAGCATTAATCAATCTATCAGAATAAATATGAAATACAAATTTGAAGCATAACATTTTAAAATGCTGTACTGTATGGAATGCAGAGAATCTCAATTGAGGCTTTAGAAATGTGCAGTTATTTTAATAATCAGATCATTTTCTGATGTAATAAAGGAGTTATAAATGACTTTGGGTGCACTTCCAAATAAAAATCCAGAGCAGGAGCTGTTACACATTCCCCATCGTTCTCACCTTGCTGGTAGCTGTCCCGAGTCCTGAAGAGGTCAGCTTTAGGTTGCAATCATATGCATGATGAGTCTGTCATTTCTGCAATAATTGCTTTTTGAAAGGGGGCCTACCTGTGATAAACTAACATCCCCAGCCGCTTGTCAGGGAGAAATCTGTACCCGTGCAGCACCAACCCCCACCACAACAACCTCTTTATTTCCAGACTCCAAGGAGGTCTACAAGCTACTTGAAAATATATTGCCACTACCAGACATCAGGGCACGTAGTGTATATTTTGTTGATGAAATAGCCACACATCTATGTTCCGAACAGAAATCTGATTATTCCCCCTGAAAACCTTTGTGTATGAGAGGGAAAGCTCTTTGAAAATGGATGTACTTAATTTCTGCAGGAGACGATAAATCAGTTACTTTATTTCCTTTACCATGGAAAGCTTTATAACGCCACAGATGTACAGCACCCATCTTTGACTTTCTGAAGAATAATCTGAGAAAAATGATCAGCTTGTCGACTCTCAAATAGCCTAAACACCAGGATTGTGCATAGTTGCAATATTGACAATGTGCCCTCACTACAATTTAATTTTGTATTAAAATAAATTATTTTTAAAGTGTTTTTAGACTTGAAGAGATTACCTTTCACATCTCAAAGGGATTTTGAAATGTTGAATTAGATTTGATTGCTGCGGGAATGTAATCAATTACAATTCTTAAGGAAGGTGTTTTGTGTTGAGGACAACTTTCCTCATCCGTGACCAGTGCTGGGCTAAAGATTCTGCGTGCCCTCTGAACGCAAACATGGTAAATCGTGCCTGCTTTCATCACTCCACTGGAGCCGAGCTGCCCCAACACCCACTCTGGATTTCCAGGCCTTTTCATTTTGTTTAGGTATTGATCTTTTGGCAGCAATGGGCTGGGTAATTAGCCAGAAATTAGGGTTTCTATTACACAGGGATGACTGGCCCAGCTGATTTATCACCTGAATAATTTACTGTGATTGAAATGAAATTAAAATGAACTCCATTTGACAACTGTGTGATTTTATGGTTTTAGTGAAGTCAGAAACCAAATTAATAGCCTCATGTTGTTTAATAGTCTGCTGAAGGTAAATATGGGGCAGACCTTCCCCCTGCACACCATTCTGAATGCTCTGGTGCAAGGGTTAGATTTCTACCTCACTTAATAAATCTACCTCTCATTCAACAAGATTCAAAAATGGTATTAGCTGGCGGATAAAGTCCTAGTCAGATGATAACCGTTGCCCATATTCTAACATTAATCCTAAAAAATATAGACCGATGATACAAGCCTAGGAATTACAGCAAATAAGTATATGGACAAAGCATTTGAATAGTCCCAACTGTTCAGAAGATTATAGGCAAGGAGATGGTAAATGTCTGACAAATGTTTAATGAAGGAATACATTAGATGGATCAATGAAACAGCAACATAAACTGTTTTGTCAGGCAGACCGCTAGAGATAAATAAATATAAAATATAAAAATATTAACATTGGAAATAAATTTTACCCCTACACACATCATCGTTATGTGATACACGTATACTGAAAGGTACTAAACTTACACATTTAACTAATTGGATGGGGATAATGATACCAGAAGAGGACAGCTCAGAGCGCTGAGGCACGCAGGCATAAATGGAGAATCAGATAAAGCGGCTTGCCTCTCACAGTACAAGATGCAAACTAAAGGATATACACATTAGGTCAAGAAAATGTACTCAACAACAGAAATATAAAGGAGGTAAATGTACATATAAATCATTCATGGAATTAATTGTAGATAAACAAAATAGATCAAGGGATATAGGTACACAAAAATATAAAATTAGTGGCTTGACATACATGACAGATAACAATGGTAAGAGATCGACAAAAAGACATATCTTGTAGAAAGACGTATAGATTAACCTGATAATATAAAATTGGATTTTCAATTATATCATTCAATTATTGGTTCTTAACAAGGAATTTGTCTCATGCTACAGCTGGGAGGAGGAGTTCAATTAAACCCAATGCAGGTGGATGACTTTAAGTTTAAATGAAACTGAAGGCAGAAGCCATTGGTGATAGCAAACAAGCAGCTCATGGTCGGTGCACAAAATGTTTGCCCAATAAGTGATTGTTACTGCAGCTTTGCAGATTGTCCTGGCAACTTGATCCAACAATCCATTTTAAAACCAAGTCGATACTATATTCTGCATTTTCCACACAGTTATGTATCAAAATGCTTTGTAAGCAAATGATCGAAACTGAAAATACAAATTGGTGCACCCTGGTGATGAATTGTGTGGAATGGTTTGTTACATGTTCTACACTCCAAGGCTGAAAGTCAGTAGAAGACAGGGATGAGGTGTTAGTTTTAATGGTGTTGCAAAACAAGCAGCAGCGGTTCGGTTGCCGATATTGGCCCAAAGGAAGTTTATCCACAGAAGTGTAATATGGCTGTCAAATCCGACACCTTTATGTGTTTGTTGAAATAACATCCCATACATTAAGTGTTGATCCCATTCCAATTGCTCCAATATAAGCACACCCAATGGTAGCACATACCCAATGTATATTTTCTGACCAATGTTCTGCATTGGCACTGTTCATGAGTTGGGTTTTAACATAGATGGATTTCTTCTCTGCAATTTGTGTTTTGTTTGATTTCAAAGGGGCTCCTCAGTGAATATATGATAAATCACACTGCAAGATCTATTATTGCCCAAAGCCTGGGATACAGGCAGACTGATAGGGATAGAGATCACAAATTCACATGTGGTCACCAAGATTTTAGAACTCAAAGCAGGAGCTCTTAAAGGCAACAAGGCATTGATTTCTGCCAGCTGAAGGTCTGCTAATATTCTTATGAATTAGTATTAATTCCATATTTTGATATCTTTAACTTTTTCTTAACCTGTTCATTGATATTGTGTTGATGTAATTTGTTAATGCTGGATTGTATTGTTCATCCTGACTTCTTTCTGAACTGAGCAATCAGGAGCCAACTCATGAGTGCCCCAAAAGATGTGCACAGACCAGATAAGAGAGAGGTAAGGGGAGATTCCCATCCCAACAGACATTAGTCAACTGATGGAGGATTTTACATCAACCTGGTGGTTTCATTGTCTATGCATCAACACAAGCTTTTTATTCCTAGTTTAGTTTAGATTTTGTTTTGAGATACACCGCAGAAACAGGCCCTTCGGCCCACCAAGACCGCACCGACCAGTGATCCCCGCACATTACCTCTATCTTACACAAACTAGGGACAGTTTACATTTATACCAAGCCAATTAACCTACAAACCCGTACATCTTTTGAGTGTGGGAGGAAACCGAAGAACTCGGAAAGAACCCACACGGTCACAGGGAGAATATACAAACTCTGTATAGTTAGCACCTGTGGTCGGGATCAAATCTGGGGCTGTAAGACAGCAACTCTACCACTGGGCCAATGTGCCACCATAGCTATTTATTTAATTAAGTGAATTTAAATTCTCCAACTGCCATGATGGGCTTCAAGTTTACATTTTAGGATTAGGCCTCTGGATTCCAGTCCAATAATTTCACCACTGAACCACCCGTGATCAAAGAGAACAACAATGGAGGGATTACTGCCTGTGTGGGTCATACCCTGGAGAAACACGCTAACATGGCAGATCACTAGTCACTGAGATTGGACCGCTGGGCTGAGGAAAAAGTTCACATTTATGCTGCTTCTCTGGTTTTACTGATAAATTAAGGGAGGTTGGGATAGATGTGTGGAAAAGAATAAAGGCTCTGCAGAAAATTTACTACAAGCTCCTTATTCTTGGCCTTTTCTTTGAGCAAGTACTATTTCAAGAATATTCTTTAAAAAGAAAAGCTGACTTACAATTTTCCAATTCTGTTGTGAATGATAGTAATTTATTTAACAGATTTAAGTTATCATGAGGTCAAATTATAGCATAAACTGAGAACATGCTCCAATGTTACTATATGAAGATCACTTTGTTGGTCTTCTTCTATTTTTTTAATGCAGACATTAAACCATTCATTTGAAGTACATGAAGTGTCCCGGCACTGGGATGAAATTTTGCACTATCTTGACCATTTATCACTAAACTGCTAACTCACTCTAACCAATTTAAACACAGGCAAAATATTGTATATTTGACCTGGAATAGACTGCAAATGTTTAGTTATCAAACAATATTTTCACTGAAACCTTTTCAATCTTTGTGTTGCCCTGCAGCTCATGAGAACAGCATTTTTTTTAATCAGTTTACTAATTTAAAGAAAAACATTGAAAATACAGGGTCAATGGGATATTACATGCATTGTGCTGCAACTCTAATAAGGCTAGTGAACAAAAAGAAAGATATTGAGTGTAGAACCCTCCCAGATTAAAAGAAGAGAAGGGAATTGTTATATTGCAGAAGACACTAATATAGTTTACGCTTTGAGTCTGAACAGAAGGTAACAGGACATAAAGGGCAAATAACATGTTCAGCTAAGGAAGGCCTCCAAGATTAACTGTAAAGTGGATATTTACCAGCCATGGGAATGAGAGCCTGGACTGCAACTCATAACAGGAGTAGCTGAAAAATGAGCAATCCGTTCATTTAAATGGAAATAAAAGTAAAATAATTGATCTCGTATTATGGTTTGTAATCCTCCTCTATACACATTTTTGAACCTATAGTACAGCAAGTATCCATGTACAGAACTAACTATCCTGCTGCTCTGCTCTCTGGATGAGAATAGTTCTTGCAGGCTACATATTGGATCAACTGATTATAGCTCAAATAAAAACAAAATAAATGAGGTGAGTAGCAGAATTTCTCTCAGTGATTTTCTTTCTTGGTTATCAGTGCCATGCCTTGAGCAAGAAAAGAGAAAAGGCAGAACAATCAATTGGGCAATCGATACAGACAGATAATCAAGCTTGAGGGATGAAGCCGGGTTCACCGACAATGAACACTTCCTTCAGTTTCAATACTTTTAATAAAATAAAGGAAAGCAACAACTTGCTAAAAATCAATCAATCCAAAGAATCTTTCAGCTTTTCAGTTTCTTGATCATACCATACAGTCATCATTTTATTGTCCTATCACCCACAAGGATTAAGGATTTGAGCACATAATCCACACTGACACTGCACTGAAGGAGTGCCACCCTGTCAGAAGTGTCAGATGAGAGATTAAGCTGAAACTTTGTCTATCCTCTTGGGCCGACATAATATTCCCTGTTTTGAAGAAGAAAGGAGCACACTCCATATTGTCTTGGATGACATTTATCCTCTAACCACAAAATGTTAAAATAGATTGGGTGAAGTTATCTTACTATTGCTTGTGGGATCATACTGTGTGCAAATTGTCAGCTACGTTCCTGAAAATGAAGCAAGGTCTATGAAAGGCAGGTCATTGGTTGTAAAGTGCTTTGAGATGTCCTGATAATGTGAAATGCTCTACATAGGCACGTCTATCTTCTCTCATCACACTGTGCAATGACCTGCATCTTCCTACTCCTCATTGAACCTGTGTCAGTCGTCTCGCTTGATAGCGACGTTCAAGTGAGGAATATGCCGTGCCACCAGGCGACAGACTGTGGTGGATTAACATTCTGCTGTTGCTGGCCTGTCCATGGATGCCCAATACAAGGTTATCAAGTAATCAGTGTCTTTTATCGCAGCTTTATCGTCCATTCGCGTGGATCAATTTACTATTCATTCACAATCAAATTACTGTACCGACATCCGTGTCTTAAGTAAAAGCCTCTTCACATTTTACTTCAATTATTTTGGAATAAAATCAGTATCTCGCTGCTGCTCAGTCATTCCATGCTCTATTGTACAACCAGACTTAACTCACACAAGTACCATTTCCTTTCTGAGTAACACTATCATTTCAACATATATCACCATCACACCCTCCTCACACTGTACATTCATGGCATCATCTTATTATGCAATCCCACTCTTACAGTACTATATCATCTCACAATAGGCACCTTACTGTGTAATTTTTATTTTTAATTATATAATCCCTGGCATCATCTGACTATATTACAATAATTACCATTATCATAGTAAAATTGTCTATTCTCGAGAATAGACGCTTCTTTGTAGACCTCAGGTGTGATCGCAGCAGATGCTTCATAAAATGTGTTAGCAAATAAAAGCCGCAGCAGAGCCACATAGCGAGATAGCAGGACAGATAACTAAAGCATCAAGGTACATTTTGAGGTGCACCTTAGAAGTAGGAAGGTAAAATGGATAGGTGGTTTCAGAGAGGGAATACACCAACTGTTTCCAGGCTAATCGTTTTGGACATGATACTCTCATAACTGGGGAATGACTTATCGAAGCAGCGTCAACCGAGAGACACAGGAGGTGGCAAGAGCTGATCGAGTCTACAAACTTGACATGGCAGCAGGAAAGCCTGGAAGCCGAAAAGGATATTAGGAAACGACTACACAAAACCTCAACCCCGATATGATGTCACAGCACACCAATTTGCTCATCAGCTCCTTGTGAACATTCGAGGAAACCCAGACCACCACCCTGGTTGATGTAAGGCCCCCAAGACAACAGAAGATCAACAAAGGGATACTAACCTTACCAGACCCTTCACCATGGGTGGACTCCTCCTTGGCATCAAAGTAATGAAGAACAACAAAGCAGCTGGACTTGATGACATTCCATGTGAACAAGTCAAACACTTAGGACCAGCCGCCAAACAGTGGCTTCTTGACCTATTCAACAGTTGTCTCAGAACCAACAAGCTACCAAAGATGTGCGAACGAGCAAAGATAGTGGCTATACTGAAGCCTGGAAAAGATCCAGCTGACCCCAAGAACTTCCAACCCATCTCCCTGCTCTGTCACACATAAAAATTATTTGATTGGCTAATCTTGAATCGCCTGGACCCAATCACAGACCAGCAACCATCGAAAATATGTGCAAAAGCTATCCAAGATCACAAAGGTGCAAATCTGACAGCTCTGATCCAAAACATTCTCGAGAATAGACGCTTCTTTGTAGACCTCAGGTGTGATCGCAGCAGATGCCGCAGACAAAAGATTGGGCTTCCTCAAGGCAGTGTTCTTGCCGCTCTGCTTTTCAACATTTACACCACCGACCAACTCATGACCAACCCATCCAAGCACCAGGAGCTTCCTGTATGCTAATGACCTTTGTACAACAACGATGGACCGACCAAATGTGACTGCGGGGAGGCAACCCAAACTATGGAGCACTTACTTAACTGCCTCCTCCTCCCAGAGCCCTGCAAACCAGAAGATCTCAAGGTCTTCAACCCTTGTGCCAGAGCCTGCGTTATGCAGTGGTTTGGAAAAGTGTAGCGACACGACAAGAAGAAGAAGAGAGAGAATTGCAGAGCAATTGGAAGCATAGTAGTCATTAAAATCAGTGATGCCCATGAGTGTAGAAGTGGGTCATTACAAATAGTTTTCCGTGTTAAAGCATAGTTACCAAGTTAGGGAGGGATGAAGCCCGGAACCATTTGTACATAAAACTGAGAAACTGAAACTCAAGACTGGGAGCCAACGTAAATCTTTCAACGTAACACTCTTTAGATTCTGGAGTAGTTCCTGAGGATTGGCGGTTAGCAAACGTAACCCCTCTTTTTAAGAAGGGGGGGGAGAGAGAAAACGGGGAATTAGAGACCAGTTAGTCTAACATTGGTAGTGGGGAAACTGCTAGAGTCAGTTATTAAAGATGGGATAGCAGCACATTTGGAAAGTGGTGAAATCATTGGACAAAGTCAGCATGGATTTATGAAAGGTAAATCATGTCTGACGAATCTTGTGGAATTTTTCGAGGATGTAACTAGTAGCGTGGATAGGGGAGAACCAGTGGATGTGGTGTATCTGGACTTCCAGAAGGCTTTCGACAAGGTCCCACATAAGAGATTAGTATATAAACTTAAAACATATGGCATTGGGGGTTCAGTATTGATGTGGATAGAGAACTGGCTGGCAAACAGGAAGCAAAGAGTAGGAGTAAACGGGTCCTTTTCACGATGGCAGGCAGTGACTAGTGGGGTATGGCAAGGCTCAGTGCTGGGACCCCAGCTATTTACAATATACATTAATGATCTGAATGAGGGAATTGAAGGCAATATCTCCAAGTTTGCAGATGACACTAAGCTGGGGGGCAGTGTTAGCTATGAGGAGGATGCTAGGAGACTGCAAGGTGACTTGGATAGGCTGGGTGAGTGGGCAAATGTTTGGCAGATGCAGTATAATTTGGATAAATGTGAGGTTATCCACTTTGGTGGCAAAAATAGGAAAGCAGGCTATTATCTAAATGGTGGCCGATTAGGAAAAGGGGAGATGCAGCGTGACCTGGGTGTCATGGTACACCAGTCATTGAAAGTAGGCATGCAGGTGCAGCAGGCAGTGAAGAAAGTGAATGGTATTTAAGTATGTTTCATAGCAAAGGGATTTGAGTATAGGAGCAAGGAGGTTCTACTTCAGTTGTATAGGGTCTTGGTTAGACCACACTTGGAGTATTGCGTACAGTTCTGGTCTCCAAATCTGAGGAAGGACATTATTGCCATAGAGGGAGTGCAGAGAAGGTTCACCAGACTGATTCCTGGGATGTCAGGACTGTCTTATGAACAAAGACTGCATAGACTCGGTTTATATTCTCTAGAATTTAGGAGATTGAGAGGGGATCTTATAGAAACTTACAAAATTCTTAAGGGGTTGGACAGGCTAGATGCAGGAAGATTGTTCCCGATGTTGGGGAGGTCCAGGACAAGGGGTCACAGCTTAAGGATAAGGGGGAAATCCTTTAGGACCGAGATGAGAAGGACTTTTTTCACACAGAGAGTGGTGGGTCTCTGGAACTCTCTGCCACAGAGGGTAGTTGAGGCCAGTTCATTAGCTATATTTAAGAGGGAGTTAGATGTGGCCCTTGTGGCTAAGGGGATCAGAGGGTATGGAGAGAAGGCAGGTACAGGATACTGATTTGATCAGCCATGATCATATTGAATGGCGGTGCAGGCTCGAAGGGCTGAATGGCCTACTCCTGCACCTAATTTCTATGTATCTATGTTTCTAAATAGAATTTACACAAAGTGCTGGAGTAACTCAGTGGGTCAGGCAGCATCTCTGGAGAACATGGATAGGTGACATTTCCTCATATTAGGGTGAAGAAGGGTCCTTACCCAAATCATCACCTATACATGGTCCTCAGAAATGCTGCAAGACCCACCGAATTACTCCAGCACTTTGTGCCTTTCGTTTGTAACCACCAACTGTGGTTCCTTGTTTCCAAATAGAATTATACCATCATCTTTTATTGCAATTGCTGTTATAGAAACATAGAAATTGGTCACGGTCAACATGGTCACGGTCAATCATCCACATCAGTCCCCTGCTTCGGCCCTCTCCCCATATCCCTTGATCCCCTTAGCTTTAATAAATAAACTCACCATCTCTGCAGTGGAGAATTTCATCATACTCAGAATGAAGAATTGCCCTCCAAACATCATCAAAATCATGTATTATCCTTCTGCTGACAGGATAGCATGCAACAAAAGCTTTTCACTGCACCTCGGTACACGCAACAATAAACAGAACTAAACTGAACAGATCTGGGTCTCTGCACATCGCTGTCTAACTGGATCCTCGACTTCCTCATTGGCTCAGTCTGAATTAGCAACATTTTCTCCTCGGTAGCCTTAAACACAGGAGCACCTTGGGGCTGTGTGCTCAGTCCTCTATACCCATGACTGTGGAGCACAGACACAGCTCCTATGCCATCTTTAAATCCATTGTTGTGAATGAATAACAGATAAATAACAATGAGTCAGAGTACAGAAGGGAGATTAATAATCAGAATGAATATGGCCAGAAAAACATTCTTAATCCCAATGTTATCAAGACCAGGGAGCAGATTGCTGACTTCAGGAAGGGAAAGTCAGGGATCCATGAAACTTTCTTTGTTGACACAATGGTGGTAGAGAACATCAACGGCTTCCAGTTCCTGGGAATGCATATCTCTGAGGATTTGTCCTGAGCCCAGCACATCAATGCAATCACAAAGAAAGCCCAAATTCTTTAAAAGATCGAGGAGATTGGGTGAGTGGCTGAGTACTCTTATCAAACATTTTCAGTGTACATTAGGGAGCATACAGACTGGTTGCTTTATTGGGTGGTTCGGTAAAGCAAATGCCCAAGAATGAAGGAGGCTGCAGAAACTGGTGAAGGTTGCTCAATCCATCACAGGTATGGGCATCCCCACCTTCGAAGGATCTACAGGAGGCACTGCCCCAAACAGACAGCCAATATCATCAAAGATCCACACCACCCCTGGCCAGGCTCATTAATGCCCTTGGAAGATGGTAGAACCGCCCAAAAACCGTGACCATCATGTTCAAGAACAGCTTCTTCCCAGCAGCGATCAGGCTCTCGAACATTTTGCAACACTAACCATTACCTCAGCAACTATGATCTGTTCTGGATTTTGTTTTTGGTTACACTATTATGGACTGATCACATGGTATTAATGACTACTAATTTATTGTATTATTGATGAATGTCTAATTATTTGTGTGCCATAGCATTAATGGGTCTGTTAAGCTGCTGCAAATAAGAATATCATTGTTCTGTTGCCGTTACATATGACGATTAAACAATTGTGACACTCAACTCTTTTGGCCTTCCCACTGCTTGCTGCACCTGAACACTTCTCATTGCACCTTTCCTCCTTCCAATCTACCATCACTCAGATCATAATCTGTCTTTCTAATTTTAGAATTGAAATAATCTCTCATTTATCCAAGTTATACATGCATTTGCCCACTCAACACCCAAGTTGTCTACATCACTCTGGAGCATTTTGCATACTTCTCTCAGATAAAATCACCTCCCTCTCTACAGCTTTACGTCATCTGCCAACTTGTAAATGTCACATTTAGCCCCCCCCCCCCCCCCATCAAAATAAGCAACATATATTGTGAACAGCTGGGACCCCAGCACTGACACTGTGGCAAAAGGAATGGAAAAAATACCAATTTATTCCTACTCTGTTTCCCAACTGGCAACCAATCCCCAACCCATGTATTCTGTCTTTGTAGTCCAACGCCTTTTTACTGGTTTCTCTAACATATATTTTCAACTATTTATACACATTTCCCCAAGTCTCTCTCACTCTTCCAGTATCACACCAAAAATTGTTATATTGTCTCTCCATGTTGTTCCTACCAAGATACAAAATATTTAGGCATTAAGTTTAACCAGCAAAGTTTCTGTCCATCTCTATCCTCTTGGATTATCACCATCCTCGTAATAGTTCGCGAAGTTACAATTTTTTGTGTCATCTGCATATTCGTGAATTATGTCCTGTATCATCAAGTCCAAACATTTGTGTATATTAAGACATATATGATCTCAGTACCTATCCGGGGGGAACTCCACAGTTCGAGAAACAACAATTCACTACTACTTTGTTTCCCATCACTGAGCAACGTTTCCATGCCCACTGCTATATCTATAAATATTACATCAACTACATTTCCCTTTTTGACCTTCTATATTACCTCATCAAACACCTGTCCTTGATCAGACTGAGTCCGATCAACTGAAGGGACTGAACTGAAGACTTCCAACCCAAAATGGCGCCTGTACTTTTCTCCAGAAATGCTGCCTGACCTGCTGAATTAATCCAACATTTTGTGTCTATCTTCGGTATAAACCAGCATCTGCAGTTCCTTCCACCACAACTGTCCTTGATTGTCACTTCTAAACATTTCCACATCCCGTATGTTAATCGAACAAGCTAGTATTTTTTGGTTTGTCCTTCCATCCATTCATCATTCAATCAATTTCATCTTGCTGTGCCAAGAACTGGTATATTACACTCCAAAAGCATCTAACTAACACTCTCAATTTATTATACAATTGTAAACAGAACAAACATTATGTTATTGTACCTTCAGTTGACGCCCTTACAAAATAATCACCTGCATGCAAGTGTCATTTGATATAATTATTGCAATTTTACTGTCACTGGATTACAGGGCTATCTCCACCTAGCCAGCAAACACATAGTAATGGCACAGTCATTTGAATCATCTTAATATACCATCACTACCTTATCATGCTAATACTTAATGTACAATCACCAATATCTCATTCACTGCTAATACACCACTGAGTACCAGGTGGACACAAGGTTTAGAAAACATGGGAAGGAGTCATTCACCACATCCTATCATGCCGCTGATCTGCTCTTGAAGCTGAAGTATCTGATCCAGTTAACAATGGATTATGCAGCAATGATTTTGCCATTGAATGTCAAGGGGGACTGGTTAGCCTCTCCCTTACTAGTGAAACTCCCCCCCTCTGCACTTGGAAGGCCCCAATGTTACTTGTCATTTACTTAACATTGTATTTCTTATAAAGTCATCATCTTACCGAATAATTATCCAATTCGGTAGTTGGCTAGGACAAAGCCATAGTGGAGTGGACTTGATGGCACAAATAACCTAATTCTGCTCCTATAACTGGTTGCATGTGTTGGGCACCTTTCACAGCCTGAGGAAGTCACTTTGCAGTGAATTACAAGAAGATGATTGGCACTTAGCAAACTCATAAATTCCAACGTGATCAGATCAGATTAGCCCTTTTTTTAATGTCAATTGAAAAATAAATATTGCACCAGGACAGGAAAAATCCCTGAAAATCTGATATGGAATCCATTACAGAAACCCAAGAGACATTCAGTTTGGTGTCTAATCAGTATATCGGTATTTCCAACAATGTAGCTCTTCTTCAGAACTACACTGGAGTACTCGCCTACTTATAGCATAAATCTGTGAACTGGAAAATAACCTACATCTTTTAAAATCAGGGACATGACAGCCAACACCAAACTTTGGCTTACAATGTGCACCTTACTGCAAAATCAAAGTGCTGGAGGAACTCAACGGGTCAGGCAGCATCTGTGGAAGATCCTCAGTCCAAAACATCATCTATCCATTTCCCTCCACAGATGCTGCCTGGCCCTCCATCACTTTGTTTTTTAATCAAGATCCCAGCATCTGCAGACACAATCAATTGCCTCAGTTTGTCATATAAATGATCACCCACATCTTCCCTAACATAATTGTAAAACCAAAGCACAAACCATTTTCATCTCCTATCACCTCCTAAATTATCTGTTTCCTGACCATCAGACACAGTGTGGCAGCTGTTTGCCACATTGCATGTTTAATGACTCTACTCTGACCCCAATCAGTAAGGCTAATGAAACAAACTTTAGCCAGCCCATGTTGATTACTGGCCTGTTGTCCTATAAAGTTAGCAAAATCAGCCTGTTTAAATTATCACTACACTGGGAATCATCATCTCAGCTGCCTGGAAAAGGGAAGCGGTGAGATTGGCTAAACTCACTGGCTATTGACCAGCATGTTTCAGGAACAAACCCATCGCTACCAAGCCAGGGAGAATCAGTGATCTCAGATCCAGGTGTGACATGATATTTCTGCTTTTGTCCGTCACCATTGTAGGGAGAGAATAATCACCTACTCTGTCACCAACATTAAACACTCCAACAAGAGATTTATTCTAGTATGGGTTTGTTTCTTATTACATTGCTTATGTTTTAAACCTCATCATGGCACTCACTTGGGAACAGATCACTTTAACTTTGGTGTGTTGTCCTTTTTACCCAACATGCCCAACTTGATGATTCAATTGTTTTGGTGATGTATTGGCCTCAGTGAAGATGGTTGTCCCATGTTTGGTGGTGATTGTTGCCCAGTAATGAGTGTAGTGGCCATTTGGCTTATTTTGTGTGTCATTAATTATGGCATGTGTCTTTAAATTTTAGACTACCCGTAATTATGTGGGTGGGATTTATGACTTATTCTAGGGTGTGCATGGAGCTAGGTTTCTTGCACAGAAGCTTTGTTTTTAGTTTAGTTTTGGACTTGTATGAGGAAGGGATACCCCTGACCATGCAAAGTGTAATGGAGACACGAGGAGCTTCTAACCTTTAAAGCGATATAAGGTAGAATTCGATGAAGATTATAGTGTACGAGTTGGAAAAAGGTTGGATGTACCTTATTGTTTTTCATCAACAATAAAGAATCTATTAATCAAAACACTGTGTTATGAAGATTTATCTGTGAAGAAGCTCTGAAGGTTTCTGACGGAAAGCTCACATGCGTATAAAAACATTCTCCTTAATCATGTCGTCCAATTAGTGGCTCGAGGGAGTAATCTCTTGAACGACATAACAATCGGCCACTACATTAAGTCAAAAGATACCTCTGACGGGGGGTGAAACCCAGTCCCAAAGAGTGGGACAGAAGATTTGGCTAAGATCTCGAAAGAGGTTTTGGCCAGAAGACCGGTTCCAGCCGAGGAACTGAAGATAATAGATCTCAGCCAGAGATGGCCTAGAGGTCTATCGACAGCAAAGAGACTTATCTGAAGATCTGAAGATATTATCAAGAAATTGTGAGTAGATAGACTATTATTTCTTTGAATTTTGAAGCTGCAAAGCTTTAATTTTAAACGACTTCTGTAAGAAGAGCCAGAAAGCTAGCCACTAGCTTGGAAGATAGCCAATATAAAAGTGTTTTTCCAATTTGCCTGGAGAAATCCAGATGTCCGACCTTGGAAATTGTTTTGAAGTCTTGATAACACACATTCCTTCTGAACTAACGTCACTACTAGCCCGTGGATGTTGATGAGATGTTGACTACATATCAGTTTGTTATTATTCTGATGAAAATGTTGACTAAACAAAATTAGAGCAACCAGCAGAAGACTTTGTTTGTTCAATTTAAAGACTTGGCAATCTGCCAAGACCTGTTTAAAATGGAACCTGAAGATGAGGAAGAAGCAATGTCAGAGGAACCACAAGGTGGCGAAGTCAAGCTCAGTCAATGACAAACTGCCTACCTGAAATAAACTAAGGAGAAGGAAAACTTGATATGGAAACAAGTTAACAAGTCAATTGAAAGCTACAGAGAACTCATGTATCGAGAAGAAACAGATAATACACAAGCTGCCTACCTGAAAGAAACCGAGAAGGAGAGAAACAAATTATGGAAACAGGTTACCAGATTAATTGAAAACCAGAAGAAACTAATGGAATCAGTACAGAACGCGATCAAAGTAGAATCTAATCTGGGCCAACTATGGAACCTCTGCCAAGAGGTTGGAAAGAAACAAAATGTGCTGCTGTGTTCACAGCCGTCTTGGGAAAAACTCGAAAGCCACATCCAGTGGTGGGAAGACAGAGTGAAGATATTCAATGGTTTCATGGATAAAGCAGAGGAGTGGTTATCTGAAATTATACCACAACTTATGCACTTAACAGCTGGAGGTAAGATGCAACAAGATGCCAGAATGGAAGATGAGATTACACAATGAGATAGTATCTCGAATATATCTACACAAAGATCAGGACATAAATCTGGTTCTACAACCAGTTCGGTATCAAGAGTTTCTGCTTGATTGGGAGTTGAAGCTGATTTATCTTGCCATGCAGCTGCCAGCAGGATTTTCATTGTACCTTTACCTCATTTATTTGTGTACGTGGCTTGATCTGCCCTTTCCAGTCATTTACACATATCTACAATTACATTGGCACTAAATCTCCACGACCAGTCAGACATCTGGTGGTCAGGCCAGGAGCCTGTAGGTAGGAAGTCAACAGTCTAAGTAATTGGGTTCTGCACTCCCTCACCTTTACAAGCCTCACATTGGTGTTTTGTAATATAGAAAATGTTATTCCATACACACTCTAAAATAACATACTGATGTCACATGGAATCTTTTTTTCTTTACTGGGTTTTTAGTTGGCATCACAATGATTGAGGAATAATTCAAACATACAGCCTTTGAAGTCTGCAGAAGAGAGGCACATTTTAGGTCATTCAAGAGGATGTTGTGTTTTTCTCACCTGCTCCGATTTGATCTGCTCTGTAGTTGTAAAGATGTCTGAGTAGTGCTGTCTCTCAAAGACTCTGTCTAACACTTCTAGCTGCTGCTGTGTGAAAAGCTCTCCACGCATCTGCTTCCGCAGAAAATCCCTGCTGGGGTGGGAGTGTCCATTGTGCATTGGATTTTCCTGAACACCTTTACAAAGGAAACACAGAAAAAAAGAAATTTAACATTGTGTGTTAGAGATGCCAGGGGATAAAGTAGCAAATGCAATGGCGGCCTACTGTCAGAGAATCCTTCGTTCAACAACTTCAAGATAAAATGTTTGCAAAATGTACATTTAGTGCAGACGTGCATTTAGTGAAGCTGCAAGAGATAGGTGGTGAAACATCACCAGCAGCCTCGTTACCATATCTGTTAAACTTCAAAATTAATCATCCATCAAGCAGATTTAATTTTCAGCTATCAAATATGCAAATATTTTAAAACATTTAACAGCTGGAAAAAATGTTTCTGTTGCTAAATATTATACAGCACAGTTTGAGAAATATGACAAACAACAGGAGACTTAAATATTGATGGTGAATGAATTAAAGTCATCGCATTATTGTAAATTGTTTAAATTAAGTCTGAAAACGCCAACAGGACCGACCCTATGGGCCTCCACTTTCAGATTCTGCTTCTGCACTCTTCATTTCTCCCATTTGTATGAACTCTCGTATCACTATTCTGGTTTGTTAAACCTCTAAATTCAAAGAAAAGATTTTATTTTGTGTTCCAAGGCCTTCATTCTAAAACCAAAAATTTGAAAAATCTATAATACCGAACAAAATAACATTCTTAGCCAGCCACTGTCCCTCTCTTGGACTCAAACCCCCCAGGCTCTGATCAAAAAGAGTCATTTATTTTTCTAAAGGCAGAAGAAATAAAAATACAATTTTATGATTATTTCTTAGCTAGATATCTATTTATTCCATATATTTTGAAGTGAGATCATTATATTTCCTCCAAGATGGTTACTGTTTTTTTTCTGTAAATCAACCCGAGTAAAAGATAAATCAACAGAGTTCCAAAAATACTTTCCATTTGTCAAAGATATCAACCCATTTCAGTCGTACTGATGGAGTTTCAGTTCTGTCTCCATTACAGAGAAGGCAGCTGGACTCAGGGGCTGCCTGGAGTAGATTATATTCCCTATAAGATGGTCACCGATATATGATCTTCAACCTCTATTGATTGACCAATTTCACAAGCAAAGACTGGTGAAATGAAGCTGAAATGAACATCATGCTTTAACTCATTGAACCTATCAGGCCTGACTTAATCTGGCTGTCCACTCTCTTTGATAGAATTCAATTGATCAATCATGTTTTGGTGATAGTACCATTTCACTAGCTTATTGCTTCTTCATTTCAAAGCTTGACCTTTAAGATACGTTTGGACGAGCTCTATACTCCTTGGATATACAGAGATCAGTTATTTCAATACACATTTCTAATGATACATGTGCCCATTCACAGTGCACCAATTGGATGTGCCTGATCCTTAGCCCTACCCCCACACTTTGACTTTAATAAAACAATCAGCTAGTTTTCATTTTTCTTCAGATCTCATTTCCAGCCCTGTAGTCTGTGATCTCAGTCCCCATTGCACGTTTTATTAACTAAACCCTCGGATCCCAACAGTAGCTATCTTTCAAACCCATTTCTCAAAAAATATGGTGAATTTAATGCCCTTATTTGCCATTAAACTGGCCATTATTTCAGAATATTCTATATCTGGAGACAAAGGCATGTGGGTCTATTGTATGAAGCTTACAATCAACTGGCCACCTCTATCAATATACTCTATACGTGAGACATTTCATTTCTCCAGTTACATTATTCACAATACACCGCATGAAGCATTTCACAACTCTCAACCCTGGATCTGAAAAGGCTATAGAGGATATACTATCTTCAGGTAAGTACGGGCTGTACGGCCACCAAAGGGGGTGGCCCTTTAGCGCAGCGGCAGAGTTGCTGCCTTACAGCACCAGAGAAATGGGTTTAATCCTGAATCTGGGTGCTTTCTGTACAGAGTTTGTACATTCTCCCGGGACTGCGTGGGTTTTCTCCGAGATCTTCAGTTTCCTCCCACACTCCAAAGTCGTACAGGTTTGTGGGTTAATTGGCTTGGTATAAATATAAATTGTCTCTAGGGTGTGTAGGATAGTGTTAATGTGCGGGGATCGCTGGCCAGTGCAGACTTGGTGGGTTGAAGGGCCTGTTTCAGCGCTGTATCCCCAAAGGAAACTAAGCAGGAAGTCACAATAATAACAGAACGAGGCAACTAATGTTTCAATTCAGGATTTATGTGGATATCATCCTTAGCAAGTTTCTTAAAAAATAAGTTAAGATGCTACATTCCTGCAGTAAATCGTTGTAATATTGTACTGCCACACAGATTAATAATTAAAACACATGGTGTAATGTCTTTAATTTGTCATATAGGATGTGCCCAGAAATTGACTTCACCATACTACTGGGTGCACTAGACATGCACACATATACACAGCACGACTGGTTCCGCAGTCAGCTGGTCTGGGAGATGGAGTTACAGTTGGAATCTGTCTTGACCTGACTTGGCTTCCTTTTTCACTACCCTCACTTACTCCAACATCACACTGCTCCAACATTACCCCTCCGATCACACAGCTCACCGTTCCCTCCACATCAATCCCAACCTCATCATCAAGTGCACAGACAAGAGGGTTGCCATTGTGGTCTGGCAGACTGACCTCTGCATTACAGCTCTCGAACACCTCCTCATTCCTCCATTGGACCACCCTGATCCCACCGATAAACAAAACGGCACTGTCCCCCATACCATCGCATATATCATCACTTCAGCAAATCTCCCCTCCACACCCTCCATCCTGATAATCCCCTACCCTGCCCGTTTCTATCTCCTACCCAACATTCCCAAACTGGATGCCCTGCTTGCTCTTGCCTCCCTGAACTTATCTCCTAATACCTTGATTATCTAACCCCCCCCCCCCCCCCCCCATTTTGCAGTCCCTTATTACCTAGACTTAAAATACCTCGCATGCTCTCCACCATTTCAATAACTTCCAATTCTCTGGCAGTAATAATAATAATAATAATAATCTATTGAATTTCCAAGCTTATTTGAGGTTGTAGTGTTTAATCGCCTGATGGCTGTAGGGAAGTAGCTGTTCCTGAACCTGGATGTTACAGTTTTCAGGCTGTAACAACCAGTGACGTCTACGATTTGGGTAACCCACACTCTCTCTGTTCCTTCACTCCTACCTAACCAGCTCATCTCACACATCTTTCTTTCCACATTTAACCCAACCCCCTATCACCCAGATTTTCTTCCCCGTCCTACCTATTCAATCTCCACACATTCTTCCCACTGGATCCCCTTTCTCTCCTCTACTGCTCACTCGTCACTCTCCCCTGTGATTCCCATCAACCACTACCCCTCCTTATTTGGTTCCACTTTGCCTTCTTTTCTTATCAGATTCCAGACCTGCAACCTTTAGTTCTGCAGTTGTCACCTCCCACACTGTCACTATCTTCACCCTTCTTCTTGAAAGAAAGATTGCAGGGAATATAAAAACGGACTGTAAAAGCTTATTTAGATATGTGAAGATGAAAAGATTGGTGAAGCCAAATGGAAGTCCCTTACAGTCAGAAACAGGTGAATATATAAGGGGGAAACAAGGAAATGGCAGACCAGTTCACTAAGGAAGACAGGAACAATCTCCTAAAAATACTAGGGGACCGATGATCCAGTGGGAGGGAGGAACTGAAGGGAATCCACATTAGTCAGGAAATGGTGTTAGGTAAACTGTTGGGACTGAAGGCAGATGAATCCCCAGGGCCTGATGGTCTGCATCCCAGAGCGCTCAAGAAGGTGGCTCTAGAAATCATGGATGCATTGGTGATCATTTTCCAATGTTCTATAGACTGGATCAGTTCCTGTGGACTGGTGGGTACCTAATGCAACCCCACTTTTTAAGAGAGGCAGGAGAGAGAAAACGGGGAATTATAGACCAGTTAGCCTTAGATTGGTAGTGGAGAAGATGCTTGAGGTGATTATTAAAGATGTAATAGCAGCACATTTGGAAAGCAGTGACAGGATCGGTCAAAGTCAGCATGGATTTATGAAGGGGAAATCATGCATGACTAATGTTCTGGAATTTTTTGAAGATACTGTATAACAGGTATTTGGACTTTCAAAAATCCTTTCACAAGGTCCCGCACAAGAGATTAGTGTGCAAAATTAGAGCACATGGTACTGGAAGCAGAGTATGAATTAACGGGTCCTTTTCAGAATGGCAAGCAGTGATTAGTGGGGTGCCATAAGGCTCAGTGCTGGGACCCCAGTTATTTACAATATATAAACAATTTAGACAAGGAAATTAAATGTAACATCTCCAAGTTTGCAGGTGACACAAAGCTGGATGGCAGTGTGAGCTGCAAGGAGGATGCTATGAGGCTGCAGGGTGACTTGGATTGGTTGGGTGAGTGGGCAGATGCATGGCAAATGCCGTATGATGTGGATAAATGTGAGGTTATCCACATGGCAAGAACAAGAAGGCAGATTATTATCTGAATGGTGTCAGATTAGGAAAAGGGAAGATGCAACAAGACCTGGGTGTCCTTGTACACCAGTCACTGAACGCAAGCATGCAGGTACAGCAGGCAGTGAAGAAAGCAAATGGCATGTTGGCCTTCGTAGCTAGAGGATTTGAGTATAGGAGCAAGGAGGTCCTACTGCAATTGTACAGGGGCCAATTGGGACCACACCTGGAGTATTGTGTGCAGTTTCCGTCTCCTAATTTGAGGAAGGACATTCTTGCTATTGAGGGAGTGCAGCGTAGGTTTACCAGGTTAATTCCCGGGATGGCGGGACTGACATATGATGCAAGAATGGGTCGACTGGGCTTGTATTCGTTGGAATTTAGAAGGATAGGAGGGGATCTTATAGAAACATATAACATTCTTACAGGATTGGACAGGCTAGATGCAGGAGAAATGTTCCCGATGTTGGGGAGTCCAGAACCAGGGGTTACAGTTTAAGACTAAGGGGTAGGCCATTTAGGACTGAGATGAGGAAAAACAAATTCACCCAGAGAGTTGTGAATCTGTGGAATTTGTTGCCACAGAAGTTAGCGGAGGCCAATTCACTGCATGTTTTCAAGAGAGTGTTACCTTTAGCTCTTAGGGCTAAAGGTATCAAGGGATATGGAGAAAAAGCAGGAACAGGGTACTGGTTTTGGATGATCAGCCATGATCATATTGAATGGTGGTGCTGGCTCGAAGGGCCGAATGGCCTACTCCTGCACCTATTTTCTATGTTTCTGTTTATCTGCCCAATCTGACTGTCATCTGCTAATAAATCCCTCCTCACCTGTATCCATTCATTACTTACTAGCTCGTCCCATTGCTCTCCTCCACACCTTCATACTAGCTACTCTCCCTCTACACTTTCAGAGCAGATGAAGGCTCTCAACCCAAAATATTGACTGTCCATTTCCATCCATAGATGTTGCCTGGCATACGATGTTCCTCCAGTATCTCTCATTTTTTGCTCCAGATTCCAGCATGTGCTGTCCCTTGGTCTTAAAACTCTTAAGAAACATTGACTAGTGATGTACCACCAGGGAACAACTTGATATCCTGAAGGATATACTGAAGCCTGGTCCCACACCTTGAGGTTCAAGAACAGTTGCTTTCCTACAACCATCAGATTCTTGAACCAAGCTGCAGAACCGTAAAGCTGTGTCAGCAACGGAATATTGCGGACCACATCTTGCTCTGCCATGGACTTGATTTTCTAATTGTTTAATTTTGCACTGATGTCTTTTTTGTACTATTTTTCCTTTTCACATTCTTGTAGAATTTATATGTAATTTATTCATGATTTATGCATATTTCATGTGTTGTCTGTGTTTGTGCTGCCTTTGATGCTGATGCAAGCAGCACACAAGATTTTCATTCAAAAGTTCATGTTATAGGAGCAGAATTAGGCCATTTGGCCCATCAAGGCTACTACACCATTCAATGATGGCTGATCTTACATTGCTCCAGATTCCAGCATGTGCTGTCTTTTGTGCTTTCCTTGCTGTCATCTAATCCAGCTAGAGACCTAGTTTCTGCCACACAGGAGCAGCTTAAAGCTATGTAGAAACATTGACTGATGATATGCCACCAGGGAGCAGCCTGATATCCTGAAGGACATACAGAAGCCTAAACTTCTATATCTATACCCCACTGTACTTGTGCATAGAGCAATAAACTCGACTTGACGTGACGTGACTTGACTATCCTCACACGGCACAACAACATTTGTGAGCAGATCTCTGTCCACACTAAGCAGCAAGATGCAATTTGTGTGCAGGAGATGCAGATGCTCTTGCTCTGCAAAAGTAAAGGGATGCTGTACCCACCAGCTACTCGTTCTCCACAGAGAGATGCTGCCCATAAGTAGACTGCTCTCTCGCAGGAGCAGATAGGTAACACATGTTGAGAAATGGCATGTGGGAACTTGTCTCCTACCGAAACAGTGATGATCTGCCCCCACTGTCCATCACCCACAACTCGCTTCATCATGAACAGAGTCCTGCTCAGACTGTCTAAACAGCTCACCTGGGAGAGAGTGAACATCGCAGGATAACCCGCCGACAAGGGAGGTGCCGTGGTAGTCTGGTGCTTCGATCTCTACAAAGCGGAGGCCACCCGCCAACTCTAGGACACTTTCTCCTACTTGCCCCTGGACCATGACCCCACTGACGAGCACCAGGCCACCATCTCGAGCTCCCTACCCAACCAAGCCTCCAACCTTATCGTTTCCCAGCCCCGCACGGGCCGATTTTACCTTCTCCCCAAAATCCACAAACCCGACTGCCCCGGCAGACCCATTGTCTCTGCCTGTTCGTGCCCCACCGAACACATTTCCACATACCTTGACTCCATCCTAACCCCCCTTTGTTAAATCCCTCCCCACCTATGTTCAAGACACCTCAGACACTCCCCGTCGGCTCCGCACATTCCATTCTCCAGGCCCCCATCCTCTCATCTTCACCATGGACGTCCAGTCACTCTACACCTCCATCCCCCACCAGGATGGTCTCAAAGCCCTCCGGTTCTTTCTCGACCAGAGGAGCAACCCATACCCGTCCACTGACACCCTCGTCCGCCTAGCGGAGTTGGTCCTTACCCTCAATAACTTCTCTTTTGACTCCTCCCATTTCATCCAAACACAAGGCGTAGCTATGGGCACACGCATGGGCCCCAGCTACGCTTGCCTCTTTGTCGGGTACGTCGAACAATCCTTGTTCTTGGCGTACCAAGCCCCATCCCCGACCTCTACCTCCGTTACATCGACGACTGCTTTGGTGTCACCTCCTGCACCCACACACAACTGACTGACTTCATCCATTTCACCACCAACTTCCATCCGGCACTCAAATACACTTGGACCATTCCCGCCATTTCCCTACCATTCCTTGACCTCACCATCTCCATTGCAGGGGATACACTCCTGACTGACATCCACTATAAACCAACTGACTCCCACAGCTACCTGGACTACTCTTCCTCCCACCCTGCTTCCTGTAAGGACTCCATCCCCTATTCTCAATTCCTCCGTCTACGCCACACCTGCTCCCAGGATGAGGTGTTCCACACCAGGTCATCACAAATGTCCTCATTCTTTAGAGAATGGGGATTCCCCTCCCCCACTATAGATGAGGCTCGCACCAGGGTCTCCTCCATACCCCGCAACACTGCCCTCTCTCCCCATTCCCCCACTCACAACAAGGGCAGAGTCCCCCTGGTCCTCACCTTTCACCCCACCAGCCGGCACATACAATACATAGACCTCCGCCAGTTTCGCCACCTCCAACGTGACCCCTCCACTTGCCACATCTTCCCATCTCCCCCCCTGTCTGCCTTCCGCAAAGACCGCTCCCTCTGCAACTCCCTTGTCAATTGTTCCCTTCCCTCCCGCTCCACCCCTTCCCCGGACACTTTCCCTTGCAACCACAAGAGATGCTACACTTGTCCCTTCACCTCCCCCCTTCACTCCTTTCAGGGACCCAAGCAGTCCTTCCAGGTCCGACAGAGGTTCACCTGTACCTCCTCCAACCTCATCTACTGCATCCGTTGCTCCAGATGCCAGCTGATCTATATCGGTGAGACCAAGCGGAGGCTTGGCGATCGTTTCGCCGAACACCTCCGCTCGGTCCGCAATAACCAACCCGACCTCCCGGTGGCTCAGCACTTCAACTCCCCCTCCCATTCCGTATCTGACCTCTCGGTCCTGGGCCTCCCCCACGGCCAGAGTGAGCAACACCGCAAGTTGGAGGAACAGCACCTCATATTCCGCTTGGGGAGTCTGCATCCTCTGGGCTTGAACATTGCATTTTCTCAATTCAGACAAAGTCAGCATGGATTTACGAAAGGTAAATCATGTCTGACGAATCTTGTGGAATTTTTCGAGGATGTAACTAGTAGCGTGGATGGGGGAGAACCAGTGGATGTGCTGTATCTGGACTTCCAGAAGACTTTCGACAAGGTCCCACATAAGAGATTAGTATATAAACTTAAAGCATATGGCATTGGGGGTTCAGTATTGATGTGGATAGAGAACTGGCTGGCAAACAGGAAGCAAAGAGTAGGAGTAAACGGGTCCTTTTCACAATGGCAGGCAGTGACCAGTGGGGTATGGCAAGGCTCAGTGCTGGGACCCCAGCTATTTACAATATACATTAATGATCTGGATGAGGGAATTGAAGGCAATATCTCCAAGTTTGCGGATGACACTAAGCTGGGGGGCAGTGTTAGCTGTGAGGAGGATGCTAGAGAATGCAAGGTGACTTGGATAGGCTGGGTGAGTGGGCAAATGTTTGGCAGATGCAGTATAATGTGGATAAATGTGAGGTTATCCACTTTGGTGGCAAAAATAGGAAAACCGACTACTATCTAAATGGTGGCCGATTAGGAAAAGGGGAGATGCAGCGCGACCTGGGTGTCATGGTACACCAGTCATTGAAAGTAGGCATGCAGGTACAGCAGGCAGTGAAGAAAGCCAATGGTATGTTAGCTTTCATAGCAAAAGGATTTGAGTATAGGAGCAGGGAGGTTCTACTTCAGTTGTATAGGGTCTTGGTGAGGCCACACCTGGAGTATTGCATACAGTTCTGGTCTCCAAATCTGAGGAAGGACATTATTGCCATAGAGGGAGTGCAGCGAAGGTTCACCAGACTGATTCCTGGGATGGCAGGACTGTCTTATGAACAAAGACTGCATAGACTCGGTTTATATTCTCTAGAATTTAGGAGATTGAGTGGGGATCTTATAGAAACTTACAAGATTCTTAAGGGGTTGGACAGGCTAGATGCAGGAAGATTGTTCCCGATGTTGGGGAGGTCCAGGACAAGGGGTCACAGCTTAAAGATAAGGGGGAAATCCTTTAGGACCGAGATGAGAAGGATTTTTTTCACACAGAGAGTGGTGGGTCTCTGGAACTCTCTGCCACAGAGGGTAGTTGAGGCCAGTTCATTGGCTATATTTAAGAGGGAGTTAGATGTGGCCCTTGTGGCTAAGGGGATCAGAGGGTATGGAGAGAAGGCAGGTACGGGATACTGGGTTGGATGATCAGCCATGATCATATTGAATGGCGGTGCAGGCTCGAAGGGCCGAATGGCCTACTCCTGCACCTAATTTCTATGTCTATTCTGTTAACCCTTGCTGTCTCCTCCCCTTCCCACCTCTCCCTCGGGCCCTGGCATTCCCTCTCTCTCTCTATCTCTCCCCCACCCAAGTCGCACTAGCTTCTCATTTTCACACTACAAACAGCTTACAATGGCTTGTTTCCTTTATCATCGATACTTTTTTGCATATCTTTCATTCATTGTTCTTTATCTCTCCACATCACCGTCTATATCTCTCGTTTCCCTGATCCCTAACCAGTCTGAAGAAGGGTCTCGACCCGAAACGTCGCCTATCTCTTTCGCTCCTTAGATGCTGCTACACCCGCTGAGTTTCTCCAGCCTTTTGTGTACCCTCGATTCTCCAGCATCTGCAGTTCCTTCTTTAACACAGTAATTTTTCTACTGGGCTGACCAGGTATATAGTTCCCAGGCTTTTCGTTGCAGCCCTTCTTAAACAGAGGCACAAAATTAGCCACCCTCCAGTCTTCCAGCACCTCACCCGAGTCTAATGATGATTCACATATTTCATCCAGGGTACTTCAATTTCTTCTCTAGCTTCCCACAGTGTCGTTGGATAAGTCTGATCACTCCCAGGAAATTAAAAAAACTTAATACATCTTTGGACATTCAGAACCTCTTGATTGCAAAACAGACTGTCCTCAAGACTTTCTCAAGTGCCCTAATATCCTACAGTTCTATATGTATATGACCATTTTTTTTCTGAGGGGGCCTCTTCTCTTTCTAGTTCCCTTTTTTTGCCTTGAATAAATCTGGATTCTCCTTAATCCTATAAGCCCGAGATATCTTATACTTGCTTTTAGCCTTCCTGATTTCCTTCTTAGGTATGCTCTTCAATAACCTATTCTTATAGAAGTGTATGAAATCATGAGTTGGAATAGATCAGGTAGACACACAGAGTCTCTTGCCCAGAGTAGGGGAATTGAGAGTTAGAGGAAATAGGTTTAAGTTGAAGGGGGAAAGATTTAATAGGAATCTGAGTTTAATGTTTACATCACCCCATCTAAGCCCTTGGCACTATGGCAGTCCCAATCTATATTGGGAAAGTTAAAACCCCATAATATGACAACCTTATTGGTTTTGCAGCCGTCTACAATCTCGTCTAATCCCCATTGACTATTTGAGTACTATCATGAACTCTCCCAACAAGATGATCATCCCCTTTTAATCATATGGCATCCCTGGGCGATTCTTCAGTAATATCAACTCGGACTACTGCCATGATATTCTCCTCAATCAATAAAGCAACTCCCCCTCCTCTTTTACCCCTACATCTATCTCACTTGTAGCAGCTGTACCCTGGAACATAAAGCTACCAGTTCTGTCCCTCCCTTAGCCAACTTTCTGTCATGGCTTCAAAGTCCCAGTCACATGTATCTATCCACACCCTGAGTTCATCCACCTTACCTTTCAGGTCTCTAGCATTAAAATACATGCAATTTCATCTAACCATCTTTCCTCACTCCCTGCCAAGCTCTTGCCTATCCCATCTATTGAAACTACTGTCATTGACTTCTGTACCAACTTCCAACCCCTCATCTACCTCACTATTGTATTGGATCCTATTGCCACGCTGAACTAATTTAAATCTTTTTGAGTAGCACAAGCAACCTGCCTTCCAAGATATTGGTTCCCCTCCAGTTCAGGTGCAACTTATTCCTCTTGCACAGATCCCCTTTGCCCTAGATGAGATCCTAATGTTCCAAAAATCGGAATCCCTGCCTCAACTCCTCAGCCACGCATTCATCTATGCTACCTTCCTATTCCTACCCTCCCTGGCACGTGGTACAGGGAGTGATCTCCCTCTTGGGAAGTTGCACATTTAGCTGCAAGCCCATACATTCATCAGAATAATCCAGCCCGCAACCAGTTCTCCCACTCTTTTTCTGTAATCCTGTAAATTGTTCTCCCTCAAATGCCTATCCAGCTCCCTTCAGTAGTCCCATTTGCCTCTGCTTTAATTATCTTTACAGGCAGAAGTCTGTTATCATCATTTTCCATATACAACACAGATGGAACAGTACAGCCCAGGAACAGGTCCTGCAGCCCACAATGCCTGTGCTGAAAATAGTCATAGAGCGATAGAGTAATGCACCTTGGAAACAGCCCTTTCAGCCCAATTTGCCCACACCGACCAACATGCCCCATCTACACTAGTCCCACCTGCCTGTGTTTGGTCCATATCCCTGCAAACCTTTCCTCTCCATGTTTTTTTTAAATTTTGTGATAGGGCCTGCCTCAATTACCTTCTCTGGCAGCTCCTTCCATACACCCACTACCCCTTGGTTCCTATTAAATCTTTCTCCTGTTACCTTAAACTTATGTCCTCTGGTTCTTGATTCCCCTACTCTGGGTAAAAGATTCTGTGCATTCACCTCATCTATTCCCCTCATGATATAATACACCTCTGTAAGATCACCCCTCATCCTCCTGTGCTCCAAGGAATAAAGTTCAAACCAGCTCAACCACTTCCTATAGTTCACTCCCTTGATTGCTGGCAACATCCTTGTAAATCATCTCTGCACCCTTTCCAGCTTAACACCATCTTTCCTCAAATAGGATGACCAAAACTGAACACAATACTCCACGTGTGGCCTCACAAATGTCTTCCCAATGTCACCAATATGACCTCCCAACATCTGTACTCAATACTCTGACTGTTGAAGGCCAAAAGCCTTCTTAACCACCTGTGATGGCACTTTCAAGGAACTGTGCACCTGCAACCTAAGATCCCTCTGCTATACAACACTCCCCAGACCCCTACCATTCACTGTGTAGGTCCTGCTATGTTAGACCTCCCAAAAGGTAACATCTCACACTTATCTATTTTAAACTCTATTAACCATTCCTCAGACCACCTGCCCTGCCGATTAATATTCCTGCTGCAATTTTTGATAACATGATGCCAAGACCAACCAATTTCCTCATATGCTCACTATCTCTTTTGCCCATCACTTTAAATCTAAGTCTCAAATTCTTGGATATTCTTGGACAATCTGCTGAACAAAACACATCAAGATCTGGTCCATTTCCTACCAAATCTCCACTCAATCTTTGCTGTAAAGAGAATAACAACCATGCCAATTTATTCTAATTGCTGAATTCCCCCATCTCCAGAAGTGTTTTACAAATCTTTTTTGCCCCTCATTAAGACTTTCACAATGTCCCTAAATTAAAGTCAACTAGAATTCCAATTGTGTCCCAGTCAGTGCTTTTACACATTCACCGTAACCTCCATGATATTCTATTCTATGCCTCCATCTATCAAATGCAGGATGGAGGGAAACAATGTATTAATCATGCTCTAAACAGATCTTGTCACATTCAAATATTTACACACAAACATGCTACGGTCACTCTGTTCCTGTACACCCTTCAGATTGGCCGATTAGGTTACATTTTGGTTCTTGATATTTCCTCCAAAATGAATTAAAATGTAATGAAAACAGAATGGTCTCAAATTTCATAAATGCAGATTTTTTTTCCACACCGCTGCGCATGGAAAAATCCATTATTTCTGGACCCGAGCACAACGTCTGGGTCAAATACAACATTCTCGTCAATTCAATTGGATGCCTCCAATCACATATTGCACATGGCCGGTTAAGTTTAATTGCCCATGTGCCAACTGTTGCCCAGCCATGTTTTAATAGCATAGCTACATGAAACAGCCCTTGAAGGACTACCCTTACCTGTCTCCTGTTCTCCTACATTAACACTCATCTTCCCCCACTGTCGAATTACCAACCAGCACCAACCACCAGTCTCATCCCCTGAATCTCCAATCACTCTGATATGAAACCAATGGTTGCTTGTTCCCCTTCTTATCGGGCCCAATCCCAGATTACCCAAGACACTCCATTAACATCCTAACTAATCCAACAAGCCCCTAACCTCCCAATTCCTCCTAACTCTGAGGGCTACATATTGACCCCCAAACCTGATTTCTCCACAAAAGTGACCCTAATTCCATAATGCAATCTGCAACTCCAAACAGAGGTTTCCATCTGACCCAAATAAGATGCTGACTAAATTGCTGGAAAAAAGGTCCCAGATCAAACCTGGGCCTAGAGAGTACCCAAAGCACCCAAAGGTCCAAATTCTGATTACTTGTCTTCTCCATTCGCTTGGTCTTGGACTTACACGACACTTTACTTTACTTTCTTCTTTACAATGGCAAAATAATAAAAGGAAAGGCTCAAAGGCCCATTTAGTTGCACCTGATGCTTTGGGCTACAGGTACAATTGAATTTTGTTCTAATATGATCTATAAAATGATCAATAACACACCTCTGAATCACACTTGGCACTAAAGAATTAGACCGATATTTTTCTCCATTGTGTGAAATGTGATTTTGGCATTCTTGTATAAGAAACACCGAAAGTTAACATGCAGGTAACATTCAAGTGAACGTATGTTGGACTCCATTGCATGGAAGTTGGAATAAAAAAGAGTGAGGAACTCTAACTCCAACTGTAGTAGGTTTTGATGAGGCAGGTTTGGTCCCTGTACCCAAGGACAGAAACACTTGCCTTGCAGGAGCTGGAGCATTGCTTCATTGATTCCTGGGTTAAGAATTGTTTTTCTATGAGAAGAAATGGAGTAAAACAGGTCTCTCAATAGTATGAAAGAATGCGAGTTGACCTCAATGAAAGATATAAGATTCTGCGGCAGATTGGTTATTGAGAGGCTATTTCACTGTCAGAAGGAGAATTCAGATGTTATTTTCATTCAGAACAAATCAGTGAAATTATCATGCTTTTACAACTATCTGTCTGTGGTTCCAATTACTGATACTGGTGGCATATTCCAAGTTTAATTAATTAATTGAAATTAATTTACCTAGCTGCCACAATGGAAATTGAACACATGCTTCAGGGTTATTAGTCCATGCCACTGGATTACTAGTTCCATTACACAAGCACAAAACACATCATCACAGCCCACTTTATCGTACAACACCCAAAGGAATCTTGCTCCAGATGTGAAACACTTTAAATTCCCCTCCCACTCTCACAGTGGGATGTAGAAGAGCAATAGTAATAGCCTCATAAAGCCTTCAAATGGATTGTAAACTTCCTCAAATGGATGTTATGGTATTATTTTAAGAAGAGCCAGAGAAGTTCCCTCAGCATCCTGAGAAGTTCTATTAACCTACATCAGTAAAATGTCTGATGTAGTCATTTGCGCCATTGTCTCTTTATGGGACCTTTCTGTGTCTAATTACATTACAATGGTAAACACACTTTATTAGCTGTAATGATTCAGGGTGTCCTGAGGTGGTGAAAGCCGTTATATCAATGCAAGTTTTCTTTCTTTCATTCGCTCTTTAGTAATAGTTTGGAGATTCTAATATCCCGAAGCAATTATTTTCTATCTACACAGGGCAGCACATCTGCCACACTGAACATTTTACCACATTCTGATCTTTCACTGGAATTTCAGAAGGACCCATGGCCTGAACCCTACACAGCAATGGAAATCAGAACATCCAATCATGAACTGCTGTAATCTCTGTCCACAGACTGACTGGGTCCCTTACTTTAAAGAATTTATTCCAGTAATAGGAGACTCTGTTGGGAGGAGTGCATTGTGTGTTTCTATCAGGGTAGGCTTAAAATGAAAAGCAAGAATTCTATTGCATTTCTTGTAGGAGACAGCATTCCCATCAATTTTCAGATCGAGTAAGTTTCAAACTTAACTGGCAGATCACTAAACTCAAACTTGCTTCTTTTTTCTAACTCTACAAACTACCATCAGTTTTTTCTGCTAACACTGAGAAATCTAAGACGGTGTGGGAAGGTGGTTGCAACTAACATTTAGTGTTGTTTCTTTTTAAACTGTTCAAGGCTAATTTGCTCATATTTCCACAATATGAAGATGCTATTACATCACTTTAGTCTGCAATTAAAATCATTACAACAAAAACTATGCCACCGCAAAGCACTACCATCCCAACCCTGCTACTTTTCACCTTACAGTGATGTTTTACTGTGCTGTTCATTTCTTGCATCCTGGTTTCTGCAGCCCAGTTGTGGACAGATCAAATACTACTCATGAGGACTGTTACACAGGCAATCCATCAAATCACTCCACCTCCTCATCTACTCCAGTTTGAAAATGTAGGACTGAATCACTTAACTTTATTGACACTTCATTTGCCAAACACTCCCATTGCATGAGGATCATCTGGTGCTCTGCCCAGCTGTAGCTGCAGACTAAACACATCCCTTGAGCCCAGGGAAGCTGGCATCAGTTGTTGCCATAACAAACTCAATTGTTCTCAGCCATGCTCGAGCAAATAGAGTCATTAATTACATTCTCCTGACCGCTGTTGGCTGAAACAGCAATCAGTGTGAGACTGTTCATTGCCTTCTCGCAGGGAGTACAGACACTTGCAGCAAAAATCAACTGCAACATGAAGAGAACCCCACTGACTCGACAACGCTGTGCCGTGCACAATAACTGCTGTCACAGTGATCCTGGGGGGGGTTCGGCCACGTTTATTTGTACTGAAATTGCAACATGAGGAAGGCATTACATTAAGAGATCATTTTTATCTCATAACGTCAATTTACTTATACTGATTGGCTTCCTACCTTCAAACATCAATTAAATTGCAAATGTCTTCAAACGCTCAAAACCTTCCCCTCCCCTTGATGTTGTTCCAACATAATTTGATTTATTTTCCTTTCTATACCACAAAAATCTATATCTTTGTGGGAGCCCTTTCTCCAGTTATTTATATTCTTGGGTTCTACTAATATACAATGTCAGTGTATGAATATTGACTGCACCAGACTAAATTCTTCCAACACATTACAATAATTATTTGCTTTGTTTTAGATAATATTTCTTCATTCAATTTTTGTTCTCTCCCTCACCCTCTCACCCCTCACCCTCTCACCCCTCACCCTTTGCCTCCCTCACCCTTCCCCCCCTCACTCTCTTCCCCCCCCCCCCCTCATCTTCCCCCCCCCCCCCCTCATCCTCCCCCTCTCCCCCCCCCCCCCCCCACCCCACCCTCCCCGCCTCTCTCTCAGGTAATAAACAGAATCACTAATTTGAAATCCCTGCAACCCAAGTCCACTGCTCCCACCCTCCCTCACCTCATCCTCCTCACCGGCATTGACCCTATTTTCCTGCCTGTTGATCTTAAGAGTTTTATCAAATGTTAAATAGTAAACATCAATTTCTGCTAATGGAGAATTTATGCTATTTTAAAAATCATTGCCGATCTTTTCCATAATTAATTTTATGCTCATGATTTATTTAGTTGCCAAATGCCTTGGACATCAACAAAATCCTCAACGCAGTAAGGTGTAACACTCTGATTATAGCCGGCTTTCATCATCTGCGCTGTGAAGAATGGTCACGGAAGTGATTGTTCTCACATCCTCTTGGAACAGAGTGGCCTTTGCCCAATGCACCATATAGCCTTCCTCTGATAACTGATCGTTAATTTTAACAAAACCATCCCTCAGACTCGAATCCTTGATAGTGTTCAGCAAAATAAAGTATGAGAGGAATATGTAGATAATAAACAATAACATAGACAGGATGGGCCAAGTTGTTTTGGGGTTGTAGCCGCCTAGTTGCGATGACATTTCATGCACTTTACATTCAACTACACTTACAACACTATTTGAGATAGAATTTTCAGCACAGATTTGTTCCACATGCAAATAATAAATCACAAATGCAAATGGGGTTTAAAATGGTGCTTAATATTCATATGCAGTTACTTAACTAAACAGTTCCATGGAGAGACAAACCATCAGTATTTCCAGAGCAGTATTTCCATTTCAACACAACAGGGTTGAATTTAGCTAATGAGTAAATGGCTTGAACCCATTGAAAATGAAATCTTATATTTTGTGCACTTCTTGCATTTTGCTGAAGAGGAACATAGGCAAACAATGGTTGCACTTTCTAGTCACGTCAGTGCAGAGTGAGGATGGAGTGCTCTACGCTCTGCTCCACCACTCAGCCTGTGGCCCCACTCATCTTATACCAAATGCCAAGGAGCTGAGCTGTTTCCAAGAAGAAAAAGTAAAAACTGAAGGGCAATCTACTCTAAAAGGAAACAAGTTACAAAAGGTGGCAGTATCAAAGTGAAAATAATTCTCAGAGGCATTTTCACTTCCCCAGCAGCACAGTAGCAGCCTGCACTGACAGCTTTACTCTGATGTGGAAAAGGTGTTGCATTCCGATGTTATTTTGCCCCTCACTCCAGGGTGAATATTCTGGTTCAGGGGTAGCACCGATGTCATATCATGAGCATACCAATACACAGTTATATATCTGGATCATAGGAAGTCTGAAAACTTTAAACAGTACATTTGCTTGAAGCTAACTAATTGGCATAGACCTTTTAATGTACTTCTTCGAAACTAGTCAGAAGCAGCGCATTAAATTAGCTTCACAATTTACCAAAGCTGTACTAAGTCTGTCAACTCATCAACTTTCTGTCTGTCCTTGCCCTAACCTATGAAAATCTTACCTACTTTGCAAAAGGAAAAATCATCCCATGAGGTTTCATTAATTATACACAAAGGATCCAATGTTAAAAGGATCTGATCTGATACTCAGACTTTGCAGCAGGACTGACATGCCCATTAAAACACTTCAGAAAGTAGTTGAAATTTTATTTGACACAGACACTAATCTTTGTAATGAAAACTAGAGAAGGGGGCACAGACTGCATCTTTACTCCAAGCTGCGGGAATACCCTTGGATATCACAGTTGGAGACAAGGGCTAGTCCCCTCTCTCGTAAAACAGAGAGAGAAAAGGGTGCAGTTTAATTGGAAACAATGGGAATTTTGTGAACAACTCTCATTTAAAATTTGAAGGTTTAGACAGATGACTCTCACCAGATTTAATTTATGCCATAAGGGTCAATGTTTTAATAAGTCAAATAAAACAGAAAATTACTTTGAAAGCCAAGCTAGTTAAGGGGAAGATAAATATTCAAAAATACGCAAAATATCAAATCAAGCAGATTTCTATTTTTAAAAGTAGAACAAATTGCAATATTCTAACTCAGAATCATCTGTAAAAAAACGTACAACACTATACGTGTAAAAGGCATACACCTAAAATGAACAACCTATAGATTCAACCATTGGGCATTATAAAAATTTAATCCCAATTCGGAGTCAATGTGGTCTATACTGGGAAAAGTAGTTATGCACGATGAAACTAACTGAGAAACAACTTGCAAGCCAAAATTGACATGGAGGGGAAAATGTCCCTCAAGGAATCCTGTTGTAATATCAAGTCTCAGACTATCAATTTTTATGTCAGTAGTTTTGTAGATTAGCCTGTCAAAAGAAGTATGCTCATTTCGATGCAAAGCATTTAATGAGAAACTGAGATATGCAAATTGTTAATGACATCCCAACAGAATGAAATAAGCAGTAAAAATGTTCCAAAGAAATTAACCTTTTGGAATATAGGACATATATCCAAACAGTTCTCCTTTGTGGCATGAAATAAAATAGCTGCCTCAATGTCTCTTAAACGAAACATGGGCAGGAGTTTGAGCTGAATTTAAAACAACTTGCAGTTGGAGGGTGTTTATTTCCTACACCGATATCCTTGTCAAAATTGTAGTGAAAAGGAAACTCACTAATATCTCTATGTCAAAGCTCTTTCACGGGACTCCAGTTCAAGTTGCTGCTAATGATTATATTCAAGAGTTCTTGAACATCTAGATAATTACAAATTGCTTATCTAGGCTTTTCCAACACTTTGAGGGGATGCAGAAACAATACTGAAAGAATTTTGTTGGGACTAGTGCCATGAACAAATATTCATAGGTGCAGGATCCAGTCCTAACGGTTGTTAAGGAACTACTGTTTGTTGCGAAAGTTCAGTGTCATCAAATAGCGAAAGATCTGTTTGATAGATGGGGATGATGATAACAGTGGTGATAATATATTTGCATATCATATAAAATGAGCTGCCAAAGGTGGTCATTGGGGTAGGTACATGGATAGGAATGGTTTCAAGGGATATGGGCCAAAATGTGGGCAAATAAGACGAGATTCAATGTGGCATTTAAGTCGGTATGGGTGAGTTGGGCTGTTTCTGTGCTGTATAACTCTAAATAGTCCCTTAATAGTCTACCCTGCCAACACTGCCCCAAATTTGTGATCCATCCTTAGGCGAGCAGATTAATTTGCAACCAGGATTTGAACAATATCCCATTTGAATCCAGATAATGTTGTCTTGATTTGCTTTAATTAGCAAAGTAACCAGAATCACTACCATACCGAGCAAATTATGTAATTTATCTCTGAAACACTTCAGGTCAAGCAGTGTCCATGGAAAGAGAAGCAGACCCTGAACTTGCCTGACCTGCTGAGTGATCCAGCAATTTCTGCTATCATTTCAGATTTCCAGCACCTGCATTTTGTTTTCTGATTGTCATGTTATTAATTGTACTGTTCTGGTGCTCAAAGAGAGCTTGGGTCGAAGAATCCGGTCTCCAAACCAGTCGATGAATGGCTTCCTTAAAGGAATTTTAATACCCTGTAGTTTTGGAGTGTTCTTTAAAGTTGCACTTATAACAGAGACCTAATTAGTTTTAATCAATATATTCCTGGAGTACGTGACTCTTTAACAATGTTACAGTTGATTCTTAAAGGGACATTTTAAAAAACAAATCTCTGTTCATTATAGCTATTTCAAACCTAATGTTAAAATTATTACAACAATTCCACATCAGTATTCCTTTAACTCATTTAATTGAACATACCCGCAGTTCATCCTTGGGAAGAAAAAACGTCCATGGCTAATTTCTGCAGGCTCCTTCTATGACCTTTGCTGAAAGCAATAGCCTAGGCAGACCGAGCTGGAGCCAGACCCTCCAATCAATTCAGAGCAAATGCACATCTCTGTCAAACTCACCCGAGGACACTGACAGTAAATAAATTCAAGCATCTGAGTGATTCTTACTTGTGCAACTGCAAAGTCACTCTCTTCCTTAACACCATCAGCCAGCCATTAAATTCTCCACTTCATGCCAGTTCCTGCAAGTGGTGTGTCCTTTGTACAGTCCCATATCTGTTGTTTAGTGACAAGATCTATCTCACGGCCAAGATGTTCTGCTGCTGCAGGTGCTACCTCCACAGCTATTTTCGTACGCATAACCAATGCACTAAACTAATGTCCTCTTTGAAATTTCCGTCATGCAAAATCTGCAGAAGATGCTTCATCTAATTCTGTGTATTCAATTTATTAGTCAGAAAGAAAACAATACCGTCCAGAAATTATACACTTTCCTCTTATGTGCTTCGTAATCAGATTTTAATGCAAAATAAATTATACAGGTAAATCAAGGATTTACGGCAAGTTACACATGGTCCTTTAATATCATAGTTTTATTTCCGATTCCTCCTTGTTATTGTTGCACTAATCCATGGAGGAGCAAAAGAATGTGTGTGATTTCCAATGGCACACATTGACTGCCTGCATGACAATTCCGGAATTTTCTCTGGCCTTCAGAAACACGGGGGCACTCAGGCACAAGCTGCCTTCAGGGCACTTGCAAGGCAAGTCTCGTCTTTATCTAAAGGAGACATGACGAACTGCAGAAGTTGGTTTACAAAAACAGAGTGCTGAAGTAACTCAGCAGGTCAGGTGGCATCATTGGAAGACATGGATAGGCCATGCTTCAGGTTGGGCCCTTTTTTAATCTCCCGACCCGAAACGTTGCCTATTCATGTTTTCCAGAGATGCTGCCTGATCCGCTGAGTTACTCCAGCACTTTGTATCTTTTTTTTATTTAAAGGGTACCTGTCCTTGATGACTGGTACTGATTCTGTTTCCATAAAGTTTGTTGTAGGACATTTATGTCCCAACAATCACAAGGAAAAAAATATTTACTGGTATTGGTATATTACCAAGATACCAGGCACGTGCCGTCAGGGTAGGCAAGGTAGGCACTGCCTACCCTGACTAAAATTATAACATAGTAATAACTAAATATAAATAATAAAGGCATGGAAAAATTAAGCCTATGTAAGAGATCGATCTCTTAGGTAGGCATAATTCTCCGTGCCTATCATCCGCAGCGCTTGTAACACGGGAAGGTCTGTGCAGCCCACGTGCCGTCAACGCTGCCTGAAGCCGTCAGTTTCAAGCGGGGCTGAAGGCAGCAGAAATTCTGCTTTTGCTGCACTGCGCATGCGCATCAGTCTACTGCGCATGCGCAGCGCAATTTCTTGGCGGGGTTTTAAACTATGGTTTGTCGTGTACCAATAATGTGGTAAGTACATTTTGTGTTTATGTTGTTAAGTTTCTTGGCGGTGTTTTCAAATATGGATTGTCAATATTTTAAGTGTATGTTAGGTAACAAAGAGAGAAGAATTGAGTTTGTGTACCAATAATGTGGTAAGTACATTTTGTGTTTATGTTTTTAAGTACTGTATTTCCCGGAGTGTGGGGGGCGGGGGGGGGGAGCTCCTTTCACAGCGTTTGGCGATTCTGGCCTGGGGTAAAGTTGCGGGGAGGGCACGAATGTTATGAATCAGGGGATTGGGATAATGCCACTTGCGACGCTCCTTGCACGGGGGCGTGCAATGACACCGCATTGAGGCCGGGGGGGGGGGAGGGGGGGACAGAAGTAGCTCGGGTGGCTGAGCGGCCGCAGGGCCGGACAGCGGAACCAGCCGCCACCTTAGCTCCTTCTGCCGGTCCCCGGTCCCCTCTGGCAGCTCTCCGTCTAAAAATCTCTCTCCTGCCGCTCGCAGGCCTTGCTCATGTCCTTAAATTCCGACAGCGCGATTGAGGTTACTCGGCTGTGCGAATTTAAGGATTTGCAGGAAGCTGCTTACTTGAGCGAAGTCGGCGAACGGCAGGTGACAGGTGTTCCGACGGAGAGCACTGCCAAAGGTGAGCGGGCCGGCAGAAGGCGCTGAAGTGGTGGCCAGTTCTGCTGTCGGGTCCTGGTGGCCGCTCGTAGCTCCCTGAGTTGCTTCTATCCCCAGCTGCAGTGTGTGGCTTCGCACACGGAGAGCTGCGGTAGAGGTGAGTGAGTGAGTTACTGGCAGTATCCCCAACACCCTCCTTCTCAACACTTGTGTCCTCCCCACAACTTTACCCCTGGCTCAGACTCTCCACACGCTGTGAAAGGAACTGTTCTCCAAATTGGTCTAGGACCAGGAAGCCTAGGAAGGGTAAATTGAAATGTCACTGTTTTATTTATTTATTTAACGGGGAGAACAATCTGTGCATGCGCGGTTTAATTTTTTTTTTTTTAAACGGACTGAGTGCCTACCCTGAGTAATTACTCACGGCATGTGCCTGCAAGATACAGTGAAAAACCTTTGTTTGTATCTGGTCATTTCATACCATACACAAGAACAACAGGTAATGCAAAGAGACAAATATCAGAATGCAGAATATAGTGTTACAATATTATAGTGATACAGTTACAGAGAAAATACAGATTTTTAAAAGTGCAAGGGCCACAGTGAAGTTGGTTGGGAGATTGGGACAACGCCCTTAGCTTACAAAAGTTCCGTTCAGTAGTCTGATAATCACGGGGAAGGAGCGTGTCCTGAATCTGGGTGTACGGGCACCTTGTCTTTTACGCGGGGGTTATGTGCTTGAAAGGTGGTGTGCAATTCAAAAATGTGTAAATGAAACATATACGCAACTACACTGTCAATAGTAAATTTGAACGCATTATTCCAAAAGTACGAGCGTGTAAATCAAGCTTCGGTATTAATGGAACAAGCGCTTTATTTAAAAAATGCATGAATCAAATGAGGTTCCTGTATGTGCTGTCAAATGTTTATACCTTCTGCCCGATGAGAGAGGGGATGAGACGACTGGGATGTAAATGATCCTTGGTAATGTTGGCTGCTTTACTGCGGCAGTGTGAAGTGGAGATGGAGGTGATGGGGTAGGCTGCTCTGTGTGATGAACAGGCCTACATTCACAACTCTTGTGGTTTATGGCAGAGCTGTCCCCAAATCAAGCCTTGATAGGATGCTTTCCGCAGTGCATCTGTAGAAGTTGGTAAGAGTCCCTCATGCCTATCCCTTCATTCAGTGTTACATGATTACGTGCCTTTGTTCTATATTGCTGTTCCTTTTTTTGTTGTTTGTCATACAGTATATAAATGACCTGAATGCGCATGTCGATGTTCTGATTATTAAACTTATCGATCATGCAAAAGAATTGTGCAGTCATAGATAGTGAAGAAGGTTAGCCAAGGATACAGAGAGACACAGACCAGCTGGAAAGGTGGGTGGTGCAGTGGCAGATGGAAATTAATCAGAACAAGTTCATATTTTAGATGTCAAATACTGGCTAAAGCATACGGTAAACAGAATTGACTTTAGAAGTGTTGATGGACAGTGAGACATTGAGGTGGAAGTTCATAGTTCCCTGGAAATGGTGACACAGGTGGATAGGGTAGTGCAGAAGGCATTCGGCATACTTGCCTTCAAAGGCTGAGACATCGAGTATAAGACTTGGGACGTCCTGTTGCAACTGCACAAAACGTTGGTTAGGCCACACTTGAAGTATTGTGTACAGTTCTGGTCGCCACACTACAGGAAAGATGTGGTAGCATTAGAGAGAGTGCAGAAGAAATTCACTAGGATATTGTATGGAATGGAGGGCTTTTGTTAAAACTAAAGATTGGATAAGCTGGACTTGTCCTTGCTTGATTGTAGGATGCTGAGAGATGACTTTATAAAAATCATAAGATTATGAGGGCGTAGATAAGGTAGATAGTCAGAGTCTTTTTCCTGGGTGCGAAAGACTAAAAGATGAGACAGGAGAAATTTAAGGAAGTCCAAGGGGCACATTTTTCCGTGCAGGGAATGATGGTTTTCTGGAACGAGATGCCAGGGGAGGCGGTAGAGGAAGAAACAATTACAATGTTTAAAATGCATTTGAACAGGTTCATGGATAGGAAAGGCAGAGAGGAATATTGGCAGAATGTGGACAAATGGGATTCTCGTTTGCAGGTTTTATGCTCGGCAAGGACAAGTTGGGCTAAAGGGCCGATTTCCGTTTCAAACAGTTATTCGCATTTCTCTTTTTAGTTAACAGAAATCTATTAAAATCAGATAAATAATTTATGACTGTACATAATTGCTGCTTATGTATTTCAAATTTCTAAACCTTTTATGTTTAGAACTGTTTCCTAATTAAACTCAGACAGACTATCATAAATTTATAAACTAAACTTCCCACACTAAAACTCCAAACAGCAGAAACACTTTATTTCTATTATATCTATTTCCCTTAAATATCATCAAATCAATCTTTAATTTTCTAAATTCAAGAGAATGAATCTCGCATCTATAACTTCCTTTTATTCCAATTCATCCTTCACTGCTGTAAATCTGTGCTGCACAGCCTTCAAGGCCATGATGTCCTTTCTAAGGTATGGGGCCCTGGAGCTACTCACAGTGCACTAAGTGTGATCCACATAGGACCTTGTACAGTCGCACAGCTTCTAATCCCTATTTACTGCTTCTCTTTCTACAAGGGGCAGCATGCTGTCAGTCCCTTCAATTGATATAGGTCGGTGACATTTTTGTAATCTACATGGATGTATCATTGAATGTCTTTGAGTAAAAGTATTTTCTCTTACTCTTCACTTGTTTGACTTTAGACTTTATTCAGACGATAAAAATACTGCGCTGAAACAGGCCCTTCGGCCCATCAAGCCCACACTGACCAGCATTCCCTGTACACTAGCAACATTCTACATACTGGGAATATTTAACAATTTTTTTTTTAATAGAAGCCAATTAACCTACAAATCTGTATGTCTTTGGAGTGTGAGGGAAAACCGAAGCACCCGGAGAAAACCCACGTGGTCACAGGGATAAAGTACCAACTCTATACAGACAGTGCCCGTAGTCAGGTTCAAACCCAGATCTCTTGGGCTTTAAGGCAGCAACTCTACCATTGTGCTAATATGCCGCCTTTTCTCGGGTGACATTATTTTAATTTATGTTTGCTAATTAGCTCACTGAACAGTTAGAGTTTTTCTTCACAGTCTGCCCAAATAAAAAAACGGACACAGATTTGGACTTTTACATATTTTCCACCCACGTTGAATTTGGGTCCTATACCATCTCTTAAATCTGTCACATCCTCTAAAAATACCCTGTTGCCTGGTACCGTGGTATCGAAGCCATAGTGTAGTAGCTGGACACAATGACCTAGATATCAATCATCCCATCCCCACCAACTCAGAAAATTGGAACTGACACAGTCGATTAAACATAGAGAAACACAGAACATGGTGTGACCCACTGAATGTTTGCCCGCTGTATCTTCCCAGCAGCTGGTTTTGTAACAAATTAACATCCCTCAGTGGAGTATCGGGCCACTTCATTAATAGATTTAAATAACCCTCTCACCCTGCAATGACTAAACTTCAACAACTGCTGTGGGATTTTCTAGTTCCACACTCTGCCATACCCTCCCCAGCTCTCCTGAATCACAGGGCCCAGCTATTCTGTCTGTGTTGCTCCCACCTTTTGTGAGGTAGATGGGTAATCACCTGGGGATGATCCTCCCCTCATCACTTAGGTATTTCAGTGCTTCAAAGATTGCCAACAGGAGGTCAAATTGAAGCACTGGTTTAACCTGTACGAGGCAGAAGAGATTATCTTGGCAAAGAAGCCAAGCTTCCATTTGGAATGACCATCCTGAGGAACTTTCAGGATATGACTAGTAATCAAGAGGCCTGGACTAAAATGCGTCCCATAAGACCAGAAGATATGGGAGCAGAATTAGACCTTCTGTCCCATTGAGTGTGTTCCGCCAGTCAATCATGGCTGATCCATTTTTCTCACTCAACCCCATTCTTCTGCCTTCTAACCATAACCTTTGATGCCAATACTAAGCCGGAACCTATCAATCTCCACTTTAAAGATATCCAATAACTTAGCCTCCATATTGTGTCTATCTTCAGTGAAAACTAGCATCTGTAGTTCCTATCTACATATTACTGTCTGTGGCACAGATTCACCACCTTCTAGCTAAAGAAATTTCCCCTCATCTCCATTCTAAAGGTACGTCCTTTATGACTACTGGATATTATGACTCCTCTCCGCATCCACTCTATCTTGGCCTATTATTATTCGGTAGGTCTCAATGAGATCCCCTCCTCATCCTTCTAAGCTCCAGCGAGTACAGGCACAGAGCCTTCAAGTTGCTCCTCCTATGTTAGCCCAAGCATCCCTGTGATCATTCTCATAAACCTCCTCTAGACCCTCTCCAATGCTAGCATATCCTGAGATATGGGGCCCAAAACAGCTCAATTAAGAACTAATGAAGCTAAAGCTTTATGAACATTTATTGCAGAGGATTTTGAGCACCTTTAAATGTTTGTCACAATTTTCTCTTCATTTGGCATGACAAGCTTGAAGGGGAGTTGTAAACATTTGTTGGTCATCTGCAAGAGCTTGCAATTCTTCAACAACAATAAATCTTAAAATTCTCTTCAGGACTATAAATTAATGTCTTAGTGCCTCTATTTTCTTCAAGATATTCTACTTCATTAAATTCATTTTGGTCATCACTGGCAAAGACGGTATTTATTCTAACCTTTCAAGTTGAGAGGTTGCCCAGGCTGCTAAAGATTCAAAGACACAAAATGCTGGGTAACTCAGTGGGACAGGCAGCATCTCTGGAGAGAAGGATTGGGCGATGTTTCGGGTCGAGACCCTTCTTCAGATTAATTTGTGTTAATGTGTCTGTTCTCAAACATAGGCCAGATCAAGGAAGGACGACAGATTTCCTTTCCTAAAGAATATTAGTGAACCAGATGTATTTTTTAAACAACAATCCAGTATTACATGATTATCATTACTAAAACCAAGTTGTTTCTTTAAAGATTGTAGATCATTAGTTTGGCTTAGTTTAGAGATAACACATGGAAACCAGCCCTTCAGGACACCAAATTCATGCCCGACCAGCAATTCCCCCTACACTAGCTCTATCCTACACATTAGGGACAATTTACAGACGAAAATTAACGTACAAAATTGCACATTTTTGGAACGTGGAAGGAAACCGGAGCACCCAGAGAAAACCGGCACAGTCACAGGGAGAACGTATAAAAACTCCATGCAGACAACACCCATAGTCTGGATCAAACCCAGATATCTGGCGCTACAAGGCAGCAACTCTACCGCTGCACCCTATGCGCCCTGACTTTAAATTCACGTGGTTATCATGGTGAGATTTAAACTCAATTCCCTTAATTCAGGCCTCTTAATTACTCATCAGATAATTTACTTATTGAGGCAACACTGTACCTGCATCACCTGGAGACAGGGAGCACTGAGTGACTGGCACATTACCAGTGGTCCTTAATGGAATAATAGGAGGAGAACTGGGCAGCACGATGGCGCAGCGGTAGAGTTGCTGTCTTACCTGGGTTTGATACCGACCACAGGTGCTGTCGGTATGGAGTTTGTACGTTCTCCCCGTGACCATGTGTGTTTTCTCCGAGATGTTCGGTTTCCTCCCACATTCCAAATACCTACAGGTTTGTAGGTTAATTAGCCTGGTATAAGTGTAAATTGTCCCTAGTGTGTGTAGGATGGTGTTAATGTGCAGGGATCGCTGGTCATGCAGACTCGGTGGGCCGAAGGGCTTGTGTCCGCGCTGTATCTCTAAACGAAACTAAACAATACAGGAGGCCGGGCTGCCTAGCTCGGGCTGCGAACGGAATGATGAATGGGGTTGGCCGAAGCAAATGCTATTCCCCTGTGAGTACAGGATCACCTGTGAACTTCCTCCCCACTGCTGTTTTCAAGAAACTTCCCCCTCCCCCTCATTCTGTGTATATGTCCATGTCCTCAGTAGACATGGCAATACGGACATTAAAATTCCCATGAAAAATGTACCTAATCAATGCTGTAGCACCTTCAAGCTACTTCAAACCTTGCTCATCAACAATTATGACCAAAATTATGGACTAGGTCCAGATATTCAAACGGCTGTGCCTTAACAGATCAGCAATCCTTTAGTAACTGTTCACACATCCACTAAATTGACCCTCCTAATATGTAAATATACAAAGTGCAAAAAAAATTCAATTATTTCATAATTGTTGTAGAAGATACAAAGCATACACTACTGCTGGTATTGTTGTGGATGTACTTTAAACCTGGAGCTCATCCCAAGGTCAGGGGAAACCAACAGCGAATGACTGGCTGTCTTTCATTTTTGACACAGAGATTTGCATGTGTGACAAAGTGTGATGTCCAAAGTGTGAAGCCTGAAGTATGACGGATGTGTTTCAAACCTTTTACATTATAACTTATTCTCATTGGCTGTACATTAAAAGTAGTTAACAGTGCATCTGTAATCATGTAGCCCAGATATGAAAGACCTGATTCACTTGGCAAAATGGCAAAAAAAGTTCAGTACTCAAACAATTAATATAAGAAATCAAAGTGTATTTGTATTATCGTCACATATGGAAACCTAAGTTGCCATACTCTGATACATACTAATGTTACAATTAAAAAATAAAGGAATAACCGCCTGTTTTACTTGCATTCTGTACATAATGCATTCTTATGCAGTCATTTTTGTATTTTGTTGAAAGCATTGCCCTGATATTAGATTCCTGACATGTGGCAGAAATATGTTGTAAGCAAAGCTTTCTGTCAATTACAGTGACGTCCATGACATGCTGATGTCACTTGCTTTCATTCCAGTTCAGCTTTTGCATTCATGAAAGAAGAATGTTTTCTTCTGAGTGACAAAAAAAGGTGGCAAATAGATAAAAGGAATCAGAAATTAGGTCTGGTATTGTTTTGCCTATTTTTTGTAAACAAGCTTGAAGACTTTTCTGAATGTTTTACAGATATTTTTGATAGTCATTTTTATTTTGGTTCGAGAATGGACTGCAGTAGATTCAGTGGGGTTTTTTCAAAAAAGGAAATCTCTCCTTGAACATCAATTGTCAACGGTGCAAGTACAGATTTCTTTTCACCATTTATCACCATCACATATTTATCGGTATCATCTATTCTCAAAGTGTCAGCTCAGTCAAAGGTACCATCATCCCACCACTATCACACAATAGCCACAAATAAACTATCACACACAATAATATTGTACTATCATATGTAACAATAATACATAGTCATTAATATAACATCCGAAAAGTCACCAATGTATCCATAGATGTATTAATATATTGTACATGGTCACCAGTATACCACCAACATACAGTTATTTACAATAATTAATTACTGTGCTATTGACTACAGTCACTAATGCATTCTGTCTTAACTATACCATGATATTTCCATCCCTTTTTCTTATTCAGTAGTACCTACACGGTGATATACTTCGGCTATTTTCAAATTCTTCAAGAAGTGCAGTTCATTTTTATTCTATTAATGACACTGTTTTGGACACAAAATGCTAGAGTATCTTGGCGGGTCAGGCAGCTTCTCTGGAGAAAAGGAATCGGTTTTGGGTCGAGACCCTTCTTCAGACACCAAAATGTCACCTATTCCTTTTTCCAGAGATGCTGCCTGACCCGTTTATTCATCCCAGTATCTTATGTCTATCTCCAGTGAAAACCAGCATCTACAGCTCCTTCCTACACTTTGTTACATGCTTTCCTATGCCTTTCACCTCTATAGAGATTTACCCGCAAATTAGAGTAATGTAGAGAGATACGACAAGGAAACGAACCCTTCAGCCCTTGCGTTTGTGCCAACCATGAAGTACTCCTTTACATTATTCTTAACGTTTTTTTATTTGACCCATATTTCCATCTACCCGCCCTCCTCGCTTACCCATCCCCACATTAGATCACTTGGCTGTATGCACGGAGGTTTACAATGGCAAATTTACATACCGTCCAATACATCTTGGGAGCACAGGGGAAGCCAGAGGGGAAGCCTATCCAGGTCTAACAGAGAAAGCATACTGACTCCACACAAATGGCTTTTGAGGATTGAACCTGGTTCAATGGTAAGTGAGGCAGCAGTTCTACAAACAGCAGCACATGCCATCTTTCCATTGAATATCGCTGCTACGAAAAAGGATTTTACTGATAGGAAGACTTTGTTGCACATTCCTTGACTGGTTCCTTGGCAATTAACCAATCATAATGTTACAGACAGTAATCATGAACATATGTCAATGAAGACTGGAATGTGGTTAATGTTGTACTCCTTGCTAAAAACTGCAATGAAAAAAACTGGGAACACAAAGCGCTGGAGTAACTCAGCAGGTCAGGCAGCATCTCTGGAGAATGGATAAGCAATGCTTTGCTTTGGGATCCTTCTCAAACTGGATAGTCAGCATGGTTTACTGTGTGGCAGATCGAGTCTCATGGATTTAATTGTTTTTTGAAGAAGTAACCAGGAAGGTTGATGAGGGCAGGGCTTTTGACACAATCTATATGGATCTAAACAAGTGCTTTGAAAAAGTTCCACATGGTAGGTTGCTTTGGAAGATTAGATTGGTTGGGATGCATGAAAAGTAGCTAATTTGTCACAGAATTGGCTTCCTGGTAGGAAACAGAGGGTGGTAATGGGAAGTTGATTTTTAGACTGGAGGCCTGAGATTAGTGATATGCCTTGGGAATCTGCACAGGGCCCATTGCTGTTTGTCATCTATATCAATGATTTGGATGAGAATGTACAAAGCTTGATTAGTAAATTTGCAGATCTTGATCAGCTGGGCAAATGGGTCGAGGAATTGCAAATTGAGTTTAATTCCGATGAGTAATTAAGGGCGGCACAGTTGGCAGAGCTGACGCCTCATAGTGCCAGAATCCTGGGTTAAATCTTGACCTTGGGTGCATGCTGACAGTGTAGCATTTGCACATTCTACCTGTGACCACATGGTCTTCCTCCGGGAGCTCCGGTTTCCTCACACATTCCAAAGACATGGATTTTGAGGTTAATTGGCTACTGTAAAATCCATCTAACGTGTAGGCAATGGATAAAAAAGTGTGATCACATTGAATTAGTGTAGACAGCTAATCGATGATTGCCACGGACTCAATGGGCCAAAGGGCCTGTTTCCATTCTGTAAGCTCAGCAAAACTAAACTAAGTTAAACTGAACTAAATCTAAGTGTGCATTATGTGAATCAAACCAGGACAGGTTCGTGACAGTGAACGGCAGGGTGGTGGGGACGTCTTTAAAGCAGAGCAATCTTTTTCCCAGGGTAGGGAAATTAAGAACGAGATGGTAAAGATTTAAAATGAAAGAAGAAAGATTTAAAGGGAAGCGGGGGGCATCTTTTTCACACACAATGTGTTGAGTATGTGGAACAAGCTGCTAGATTAAGTAGTTGAGGCAGGTACAAGAACAAAATGTTCAAGACTTTTGAGCAGGTACATGGAGAGGAAAGGTTGGGTGGGATATGGGCCAAGCATAGGCAAGTGGGACTAGGTTGGATGGGGCATATTGGTCAACATGGACAAGTTTGGTCGAAGAACCTTTTTCTGTGCTCTTGGATATAGCTCTTGGGGCAAACAGAATCAAGGGATATGGGTCAGATTAAGAACTTTAATTTTTGGCTGGTACACATGGAACAGGACCCAGTTTGGTTAAGAATAGAAAAGGAAGATTGTTTACCATTCAATATAAGTACAATACTCCTTGCCCCAAGGGTGGTACAAAAAAAACATATAAGGAAAATCCTATAATTTTAAATAATATACGTATTTGGAAATAAATCATTAAGACTTTACATTTAGAAACTATGCCGCTTTGTTTACCAATTATGAATAATCCTCTGTTTAAGCCCTCGACATTGGATGTGGGGTTTAGACATTGTAAAAAATTAGGAATAATAAGGATAGAACATCTTTACAGGAATGGGAAATTTCTCTCATTTAAGGAGTTGAAAGAAATTTATGGATTGCAAGCAAATAATTTATTTAGATATTTACAAATCAGAGATTATGTCAAATTAAATACGCAAGATTACAGAAATAGAGATCCAGGTTTACTGGATGAAGTACTTAATAAGCACCCAAACACAGAAAAATTAATAGCATATATATATATAACATTCTTTTGGACAGGGAAATACCAACAACTGAATCATTTAGACAAAAATGGGAAAATGAAACTTGTTTATCGATATCAGAAGATTTTTGGGAAGAAAGCTTACAACGAATTCATCGCTGTTCGTTAAATGCCAGACATACTTTGATACAATTCAAAGTATTACATAGATTACATTACTCAAAAAAGAAATTAAATAGAATTTTTCCTAATATATCACCATTGTGTGATAAATGTCAGCACATAGAAGCTGATTTAACTCATAGTTTTGTAATATGTACAAAACATAATAGTTATTGGATTGAGATTTTCAAAATTATTTCCATAGTTCTTAAGATTACAAAATTAATAATATTTGGTGTTTCAGATTCAAATCAAACATTAACAGTAAATCAAAGAAACTTTCTGGATTATTGTTTAATAATTGGAAAAAAATTAATATTAAAATTTTGGAAGGGACCATTATCCCCTACAATTAAAATGTGGACAGTGGAAATGTTGGAGACATTGCAATTGGAGAGAATTAGGTTTATCCTAATGGATAAACATGAGCTTTTTGAACAAATATGGTCTCCATTCACTGATTATATGAAGGGGTAGCTGGGCTCAGCATTGAAACTCAATGAGTACCCGGTGGTAAGATCAAACGAAAATGTTTAATCTGAGATTTATATACTTGTCTCCATATATTATAATTAGAAATTGTTCCATTCATTGATAAGATGTATACTTTTTTTTTTCTTTAAGTATAATAATTGTTTATTAGTTATATGTTTTTTTCTTTTTTTTCTCTCTTTCTCTTTTTCTCTTCTAATCAAAATTATAATCACACTTTAAATTATTCTCTATTCTTTCTTTATTCTTTTTTTTTCTCTTTTTCACACTATTAAAAAAATTGAGGCTTATATATGGCTTGGTAATATTTATATAATTTGGGAAAGATGTAATATGTATATCTGGAAAAAATTATCATATCATTTGTAATACGTATGGCCTCTAATAAAAATATATATTAAAAAAAGAATCAAGGGATATGGGGAGAAATAGACAAAAGACAGTAGGTGCAGGAGTAGGCCATTCGGCCCTTCGAGCCCGCACCACCGTTCAATGTTATCATGGCTGATCATCCCCAATCAGTACCCCGTTCCTGCCTTCTCCCCATTTCCCTTGACTCTGCTATCTTTAAGAACCCTATCTAGCTCACTCTTGAAAATATCCAAAGGACCGGCCTCCACCGCCCTCTGAGGCAGAGAATTCCACAGACTCACAACTCTCTGTGAGAAAAAATGTTTCTTCGTCTCCTTTCTAAATGGCTTACCCCTCATTCTTAAACTGTGGCCCCTGATTCTGGACTCCCCCAACATCGGGAACATGTTTCCTGCCTCTAGCGTGCCCAAACCCTTAATAATCTTATATGTTTCAATAAGATCCCCTCTCATCCTTCTAAACTCCAAAGTATACAAGCCCAGCCGCTCCATTTTCTCGGCATATGACATCCCAGGAATTAACCTTGTAAACCCAAGCTGTACTCCCTCAATAACAAGAAAGCAGGAACACGGTACTGATTCTGGATGATCATCCATTATCATATTGAATGGCAGTACTGGCTCAGAGGGTGAATGGCCTACTCCTGCACCTGTTTTCTATGCTTCTAAATGACTTTCTGACTGTATAACAGCAGCAGAAATATAATTCAAGTAAACATACAACTGCAGAAGGTTTAAGCAAATCTAATAATATCAGAGATGCTCAGGATCTCCTCAGAATGGATGGAGACAGAGTCTGAAACATAGAATAAATTACTTGTGATCATAGAAACAGTCACCATTATAGAATTCATCCATGCCATAACACTGTGTTATGAAAGATCTGCCAGCTATCACCATTCATATGTTACTAAACCACAATTCTTTGCACATGCACATCAAAGACCAAAAATAAATGAAAGATATAGTTACATGTATGATCACCAGATTAAAATACGATCAGATTACAAGGCTTATCACATGAGTTTTATATCGATAATCATATTATCACATTGTTGCAACGAATAACATTCCCACCACGAAAGTGACAGAGAATATCCATCTCCAACTAGTGAGAGTCTAATGACCTACCCTTGATATGCAATGGTATTACTATCACTGCGTCTCTCAACACATGGGGTCAGCATTGACCAGAGATGCAACCAGAGCAGCCACAGAAATACTGTGGCTCCAAGAACCAGTCAAGAGACAGGATATCCCACAGCGAGTGACTCACTCACTGATTCTCCAAAACCATTCCACCACCTACAAGGGACAAATCTATTTATATTGTGAATATATTATTATAATATAAGAATATATTAAGAATATATGTATTTGTATTAAAAATATATTAAAGGACAAAAATTTCTACATATATGGATGATCTGATTTGATTTGTTTTTATAGCATGCAAAACAAAGCTCTTCACTGTCCCTCAGTACAGTGACAATAATAAAACTAAAACTAAAATGAGTATAGTATCAACAACTCTCCAGAAACATCTATTGTTTGGTAGATGAGTGGACAAACGCTAGAGGGAAAAAAGGAGACAAAGTGTCCAAGATAAGGAGAGGAGTGAAATGTGAAACCACAGGAATGGGTATAGGTGGGAGACATTGGGAGAAAGAGAAAGGAGGTGGGATAGTGATAGAAATGGATGTGCAGCTGGGTGGGAATGGGGAAGAGAGTGTGAAAAAAAGGTGAGAGTAAGTTACCTAAAACTGGGGAATTCAATGTTCAAACCATTGGATTGTAATTAACGAAGCAAATTCCAAGTAGAATACTAGGTGCTGTTCCCCTTTAACACTCCTCCGCGCAGTGCCAATAAATATCTGGATTATAACAAATGTCAGTTGGAAGTATATAGAAATAATACCTGCGTATATTTCCCCAATCTTTTTTTTTGCATTTTTGTATAATTTTCCTTTCAGATTTGTTCTCTCCTACATCTTTGGTCATCCATGGGTTTATTTTGGCACTTGATGTTCTTGCCATGTCTGGGCCAAGTAGTTCTCCGTCACACTGACTTGGTTTTAAACAGATCCCTTTGATCTTATTTCATTTTACCCATTAACAGACAAAAATTTAAACACGGATGGCCCCTGTCTCTTGCCTGGAAGTCAGCCTTATTTAAATTGTGAATCCTTGTATCTGTTTTGTGTTTCTTCCTTTCAAACATAAGGTTCAATTCAGTCATATTATGATTGTATGAGATAAAAACTCACACCCCATTAGACCATTAACTACATTTGACTCTTTACTTTTCAGTAAATCTAACAAAGTCTAAAACATTTGTTCAGGGACATATTAATGTAAAAAAGCTCACCGAAACACACATCCAAATATTCTCTACCGTTCTCTCTGCTTTCTCAATTGAAACATGGTTCAACAACTTCCATTCAAACCACTCGCCCTTTGCCACCTCCTCATCTACTTTAGACATTTAAACATTCCTCTACTTCATTATTGCTATCAGGGGACCTATGCAGAGCTCACAAAACAGCCTTAAATTCTTCTTTATTTCTAATTTTTATCCATAAAATCCGCATTGCTTGTTTGCTTCTTTTTATAGCCTCTCTTTAAATTGAAGTTATTTCATCCATATCATTGAGGCTAGTCAGTTTCATCTGTCATTTAGTTTAGTTTAGTTTAGAGATACAGGCCTTCGGCCCACTGAATCCGTACCGACCAGCGATCCTTGCACCTATTTAACTACAAGCTATCCTATAATTTACAATCATACCAAGCTAATTAACCTACAAACCTGTCCATCTTTGGAGTGTGAGAGGAAACTGGAGAAAGCCCACACAGATCACAGGGAGAACGTACAAATTTCATACAGACAGCACCCATTGTTAGGATTGAACCCAGGTCTCTGGCACTGTACCGCTGGTGTGCAGCAACTCTACTGATGCACCACCATTCCCAGTCTGCATCACCTTCCCGCCTTGTATCAGTAAAGTGCAGAATTGCACTTGCAATTCATTAGAATTGATCCTTATACAGGTTCTCTTCAGCTTACAGAACCATGACAATGTACAACCTGTACATACGGACAAGTGTTTGGGAGACCAGTGGTATGGATTTGCTGGCAGCTGCAGGGCAGCAGGCTTCTTCAGCTGTTGGGGAAATCAGTTCACAGTCACATGTCTGACCTGTAAACCGTCCAGGTTATGAACCGTTCACAAGAACGCAACCCTTGATAACCAATAAACAAATCTTGAACCTAGAACCCTGGTGTAACCTGGGGGTGGATCTGTATTCAATGGCTTATAATTTTTCATATGTGGCACATATATTTGTAGACAGAGGTTGATTTGGGATAGTCAGCATTGTTTTATGCATGGGAGATCGTGCCACATAAATTTGATTACATTCTTTGAAGAAATAGCCAAGAACATTGAGAAGAGAAGGGCTGTGGATGTAGTCTATACGGACTTCAGCGAGGCCTTAGATAAGGTTCCACATACTGTAATAGGCTGCTTTGGAAGTTTTGATCACACACGAGAGTTGCTGACTGGATACAGAATTGGCTTCATACTGGAAATAGAGGGTGACGGTGGACGATTCTTGAGGTGTCTGGCTGGCAGAGAAGGCAAGGCAGGTACTATAGCAACATGTAAAATACATTTGGGCAGGTAAAGGGATAAAATGGATTTAGTGAGATATGGGCCAAACAGGGGCACATAAGACGAGTGTAGATGAAACACCTTGGTTGTTGTGGGGAATTTAGGCCAAAAGGCCTGTTTCCATGATGTATTACGCTGTGACTATGGCCCCAAGTGTCAGCAAGTTATTTTTTCAGTCACCAAGTTAACATCATAACCAAGCTCAAATAATCCTAAGTACTGCAAATTCTTCCAAAAAAAGTAATGTGATATTATACTGTTGGCATTTAAAAAAATATTTTCTGCAGTAACACTCCTGACAAAGCTTTTACTAATTGGTTTGTAGTGTGCTACCAGTTTATTGACATTACTTTGTGAAACTAAATTCCCACTGGAAGCTAATGTCAACTTTAAAAAAAGCCATTTTATCTTGTCAAGTTGCTTAGGGTCTAGTACTCAACAAACTATTAAAGTTAATTTCCAAGTCATTTTTAACGTTATCTGAATTTTTTTTTTCTAAAACTGGGCTCTTTGATCTTTCATTACTTCCCAATTTTATTTTGAAGCTTGACAGGCCCCAAAGCTTAAACTTGCAGACACAGACATTTAAAAAAAACAAAATCATTTAACATATAATTGGAATATCTGTAAAAATGTTTAACAAATTAGTTTGCAATAACATAAATCCTAGAGTACATAAAACAAATCATCAATATGGCCTGGAGCATCATTAAATATGAATATGAGTTGATCAATTATCAAGAATTGTACATCAAGTCAGCGCTCACTTGTAGCTCCACATCTTAACTTACAGCAGTACTCTTATATTTTTATGCCCAATACTTCCTATGCATGTTTTCCCTATTGGGCTCTTAAAATCATCATCCCAGTAGATGCATTTATTTCTCAGCTCTATAATCAGTTATTTTTCACATTTGCTCTCCACTCCAAACTTGCAAAATTATTCTCCGCATAATTAGATTTACGAATCACATTGCACTGTTAAAATAAAGCTAAGGATGACATTCTATTAAAATAAAATCACCCAATCACATAGAACAACATGACGCAGGTGATCGTTTATTCAGTCTTTATCCCTGGGCTAGCTTCCATACAGTTTTATGAACATTTCTTAATCAATTATACACCCAATGCTAGTTTAGAATCTGCTTCTGAATTCTGATCCTGTTCCTAAATGCTTAACATGTAAGGAAAATTCTCATCCACCCCTGGTTCTTGTCAATTATTATTTATATTAACCATTCAAATGATTATATTAATCATTCAAAAAATTGAAGCACAAACCGATCTTATTCTATAAAGAATCAGCACGTTATACTCTGCCTCTGAAATGCATTCCATTGGAGAGGTTTTGGAGGCATGGTGCAATGCACCAGTGAGTGTGAAATGCATCTCGCGTCTAGTGGGAGAGTCTAGGACTCGAGATCATAGCCTCAGAATTAAAGGATTTTCTTTTAGGAAGGAGATGAGGAGGACTTTCTTTCATCAGAGGGTGGTGAATCTGTGGAAATGTTTGCCTCAGAAGGCTGTGGAGGCAAAGTCAGTGGATATATTTAAGGCAAAGATAGATAGATTATTGATTAGTAAGGGTGACAAAGGTTAATGGGAGAAGGCAGGAGAGTGGGGTTAGGAGGGATAGATAGATCAGCCATGATTTAATGGCGGAGTAGACTTGATGGGCCAAATGGCCTAATTCTGCTCCTATCTCTCATAATCTTATGAGTCACTGTCCAGGGATGTATTTCCAGCCACTCAGCCCTGCACAGAATCTACCTGGCACAGTTCAAGAATCAAGAATGTTTTATTGTCATATGTACCAGATAGGACAATGAAATTCTTACTTGCTGCAGCACAACAGAATATGTAAACATATTACATAACGGGAGAAGAAAAAAAGTTCAGTGTGTGTATACACGTGCACACAAACTCAATAAATGACAAATGTAGTGCGATAATAATAATAGTCTGTTGCAGTTCAGAGCTTATTTGTTGTCATATTTAATAGCCTAATGGCTGCAGGGAAGAAGCTGTTCCTGAACCTGGCCGTTACAGCTTTCAGGCTCCTGTACCTTCTTCCCAATGGCAATGGAAGTAGAGTCGCTGATGTGCCTTCTTTATAATTACATCAGTGTGCTGGGTCCAGGAAAGATCTATGGAAATATGCACACACAGGAATTTGAAATTTTGGACCCTCTCCACCATCGTCCCATTGATGTAAACAGGATTGTGGGTCCTCACCTTTCCCTGACCAAAGTCCACAATCAGTTCCTTGGTTTTACTGATGTTGAGAGCAAGGTTGTTGTGCTGGCACCATTTGGTCAATCGGCCGATCTCACTTCTATACTCTGACTCATCACCATCTGTGATTCGTCCAACAACAGTGGTGTCGTCGGCAAACTTGATGGAGTTTGCACTATGTCCGGTTACGCAGTCATGGGTATAGAGCGAGTAAAGCAGGGGGCTGAGCATGCAGCCTTGAGATACTCCCGTACTGATTGTTACTGAGGATGAAGTGTTTCTGCCAATTCGAACTAACTGATGTCTGTGGATGAGGAAGTCGAGGATCCAATTGCAGAGGGATGCGCAGAGACCCAGTTCCGTGAGCTTGGTAACCAGCCTGGAGGACATGATGGTATTGAACGCCGAGCTGTAGTCTACAAACAACAGCCTAACGTAAGCGTTTTTATTGTCCAGGTGGTCCAGTGAGATCGCATCCTCCATTGACCTGTTTGACGGTAGGCAAACTGTAGTGGGTCAAGGTTCTTGCAAGGTAATTGATATGCACCATAACCAACTTCTCAAAGCACTTCATCACCACAGACGTTAGTGCCACTGGTCGATAGTCATTGAAGCACATCAACGTACTCTTCTTGGGCACCGGTATTATGGATGCCCTCTTAAAGCAGGTTGGAACCTCATACCTCAGAAGTGAAAGGTTGGAAATGTCCGCAAAAACTCCCGCCAGTTGGTCTGCACAGGTTTTGAGAACTCAACCGGGTATACAATCAGGTCTAGGCGCATTCCGAGAGTTCACCCCCCTGAAGGATCTTCTGACGTTGGCCTCTGTGACTGTGACTGTGATACCATCAGGGCGAATGAGGGCTCGGGAAAGCACATCAGTATTCTCCCTATCAAAGCATGTGCAGAACGCATTGAGCTCGTCAGGGAGTGATGCTTCACTGTCGTTTGAGCTGCCTCCTGATTTCGCCTTGGAGGTTGCCAGATTTCTCAGTGCTGTTAAATGACTACAAATACATGCTCCAGAGCTAGGCTTCACAAAATGTTGAAAATCAAAGTGCATCCTTGAATAATACCACATCTGACAGCAACGTCGGAAGATTAGGTAATTGCCACTAATTCTCCACAATATCTGGGCAAATGTGTACTGTTGATTCGTGGGAACAGCCCGACTCGGGTAACACACTCTGCACAGCTTGACTAAATCTCAGCCTTCAGAGCCATGCTATGAATGCCACAAAATCACTGCATTATATTCATGCAAACACTACTTTTGTTCTGTGAATCTCAGGTGACGTAAACAAACAACTAAGCACATTTCTGCCTTGGGCAACCATTACCCCAGCAAACCATTACATCATCAAATAGCCCAAATTGCTTTTTTTAATTCCCTCCCTCCATCCAGCAAAATGTTCCCTGCAATCTTGGATGCTGCTCATTTCCAAGCCCATTCACCACATTCACATTGCTCCCCTCCATAATCACTCTGCCCTCTTTCCTCATATGTGTCCCATTTCATATGCTCTCAACTCTGTTGGAAAAGGAAATCATATGGTGCAATAGGGAAGGTTACTGATTCTCAAACTTCCATCTTGTGTTAATGTCGAATACCGTCGTTGCCTTTCAGGTGACATATGTGGTTTAGGTCAGTGAGCTCTCAAAGCAACAGCTTGTCACGCTGGGGAGGCAGTCGCCATCATTTGATGGTAGGCTAGTCAGCAATATTCTTACAAGGAGTTTATATTGGGTCTCTGCCTAGACGCAGCAGACATTGACAAATCTGGCGGGTGGAAGCAAGGGCCTGTAAAGCAACCAGCTGGCATTAAAACAGTCAGGCAACCCTGGGCATCTGGGAACCAGCTCAGAAGATTTCCACCCATCCCCAACCCCTCCCCCTACACCTACAGTGTAAGAGCCAACATTACGAAACGTGTCACATGAAGTCACCCTTCAAGTACTCACACCGCTTTTTGTTTTTTGCACTCTTTTGGCTAAGACTTAATTTGCCTTTAATTTCAAAGACCTGTACATTTTTTTCACCAACTATCTCCCAATTAAAACTGAACATGACAAGCAAAAATGGCCAACTCATCCTGAAAGTGGAAATATCATTAGCCAGCTTTAAGATTCTTATTTCCTCACCATTCCTTGGAACAAGAATTATTTCAATTGTTTGATTAACAGTTTGGAATTAGAAAGCAACAAAGAAGATACATTGCATTTTGCTACAACTGAACTCAAATTGTTTATGTCATAACTAGCCTGTTTTTTAAAGAATATATTAACAAACAGTCATGCCATATTAATTGGAGATTATCCAAAGTAGTTGGAGGCATTATTGTATAATTTATTTTTGGTGATATTTTTGGGCAAAAAAAAAGATTTAATTTTAAATAAGTGCAAAAAGTACAACCTGAAAGTATAATGGAAACTGATTCAATTGTAACTTTCAAAAGAGAATTGGATCTTATTTGGAAAAACAAAATGCAGAGCACTGAAGAGAAAGCCAGCTCTTTCAAAGAGCCAGCACAGGTGTGTTGGGCAGAATAGCTTCTTTTTAACACGGAAACATAGAAAATAGGTGCACAAGTAAGATATTCGACCCTTTGAGCCAGCAGCACCATTCATTGTGATCATGGCTGATCATTCACAATCAGTACCCCATTCCTGCCTTCTCCTTATATCCCTTGATTCTGCTAGCCCTAAGAGCTTTATCTAACTCTCTTTCGAATGCATCCAGTGAACCAGCCTCCACTGCCTTCTGAGGCAAATAATTTCACAAATTCACAACTCTCTGGGTGAAAAATGTTTTCCTCATCCCAGTTCTAAATGGCCTACCCCTTATCCTTAAACTGTGGTCCATGGTTCTGGACATCCCCAACATCGGAAACATGTTTCCTGCATTTAGCTTGGAAATCCCTTAATAATTGTATATGTTTCTATAAGATCCCTCTCATCCTTCTAAATTCCAGTGAATACAAGCCCAATCGTTCCATTCTTTCATCATATGACAGTCCCGCCATCCGTGGAATTAACCTCGTAAACCTATGCTGCACTAACTCAATAGCAAGAATGTCCTTCCCCAAATTAGGACCAAAACTGCACACAATACTCCAGGTGTGGTCTCACCAGCAGTACAATTGCAGAAGGATTTATTCGCTCCTATACGCAAATCCTTTTGTTATGAAGGCCAACATGCAATTAGCTTTCTTCACTTGTGCTGTTTCATTCTACAATGCTTTTACTCAACACTGGGCAGAGGTCACAAAGGAATGGACAATAGAGATGCACCATGTAGGGCCCAAAGTGAGTTTCCAATGGTCATCAGTCAGCCATTTGCATTCAGCAGGCATGCACCAGTCACTATTGGTTCCAGTTATAAACTGGGGATGCCTGGGTGATGTGGGCCCTCAAAGGCAAGATCAACATGAAGGGGTCAAATATGATAGCAGAAATCGATCATTCATTGCCATTACGTGGCAAATCACATTTTGAAATTGACAAATCCAAGTGAGTTTTGGAGAATGGATAAATAAATTGTAGCCAGCCAAAGGGGGTTATTTCAGAGTGTCTCTGTGAAGACATACATGTTTTTTGTTGCGATTTATGTGCCGGCTGCAACCAGAGCTGAATTCTTGGCTCTCTGGAAGTCCCTGATTTTTCAAGCATGCTGCTGCATATGTCTGCATGTTTTAAATTGTCTTGCTGCATTTTAAATGATACAATATTCAGCAATGATTGTTACTAACTGTACAAACCTTCGCCAGATAATTAACAAGTTACGTTCTTTGAGATGTCCACAGCTCAATTTTAGCCTCAAATCGGAAACTATCTTGATATGGTAACCATGCCTCCACAGTATTGTCATGAATGGTATCAAATGCACAGACTGATAAGAAAGAACTGATAAGAAAGAACAACTTAGCATGGAGAGAGATAGGAAGTTAGTTCTGCTATTCATGGTAGATATACATCGTATATTTAAATGTAATAATATTTTGAGAGCTCATTGGTATGTAGGGGACCCACGAATCCTGTGGATGGCCTGGTACTGTTTCCAAAAGCAACATCCCACTAGGACCAACCAAAAATTCCCAGCACTAATTGCATTAGTGACCAAAAAGGGAAAAATACCGTTTTATGCAATTTATTTAGCTTGTTTTTACTTCATAGAGCCTTTTAAATTTACCTGGTCCTGGTATTTACAATTGCTTTCACCAACCCTATGCAACCAGTAACTTCTTCAGCATTCAGGTGTAATTCTACATTTTATTCATCCATCAGCAAGCTTGTGGATGTAAAGTAGTTGTGGACTTTGTAAGGAACTTTCAGTCCAATCTTTACAAAATTTCAAACCCACGCTTACAATTTCCTAATCACTGTCTCTTGGGATCTCTCATCTTTTCTACTACTTTATTCATCCTTGAAGAGGACCCTTCAATGGTTTTCCTGAACATAATTCACCCTTATTCTGTGAGAATGGACGGGGAAGACTTTACAGTAAACAAGCCTGGGACGCCAACTATAAGCCTCCAAGATAGCAGCATTCTGAGTGGATGTTAAAGTCTTGCCTTTTCTCCGACCTCACAACATTTCAGCCTCACAGTCATACAATACAAATCTATAAGCGATCTCTATGTACCCACTTTAAACAATAGTGATGATACAAGGCAGAGATTTCAATGCTTGATAGGTCAAGACTATAATCCAATCTGCAGATGAAGATTATGTTCCTGAACTGGACTCACTTCACTCTTGCTGTTCATGAATACCCTCTGATCCCATGATTAGATTATTGCTAGTTTATTAGATTGTAATTCCCTAATTCGTATCTCTTATCCAACAGTGTGATCAATCATCAGAGTTTATGTCACATATCACAGGGTCAATAATCTCAGATGCCAATATCACAGCATTTGCTGTATACAATGTAATCAGGGCAGGATTACAGAAGACTATTGCAATAAACTGTAGTGAAATCCTGCATAATCCGATGTTAAACGCTGAGTTACAAATAGTCACAATGCTTTTTGTCCATACATGCACTCAATTTTTACAAGGTTTTATATAGAATTACATAAATTCACTGATCTTATAATCCCCTCCCCCCCCCCCCCCCCCCCCCCACACACACACACACACACACACTTCCCCTTCTCTCTACTGTTATAGATTAATGAAATGCTGCTGAAATTAGTGCTTTTTTCAAGTGTTATTTCCAAACAATTGTTAGCAAGAGCAGCCCAAAAGTACTGAAATATTTTATAATTTAAATCTGTCCAAAAATAAAAGTAGACCTATTATCAAAATGTCATTATGAGAATTGGAATTGCCAGCATCACTCAAATCAGCCATCAGTCTGAAGAAGGGTCCAGACCGAAAATAGCACCCGTCTATTCCCTCCCCAGATGAGACCTGAATTGCTGAGTATTTTGTTCAGGGCTCCAGCACCTGCAGTTCTTGTGTTGCCATCAGTCAGATTCTGTTGGAGCTCATGAGCCTGCCCTCAACCTCAGGGAACAAGCTGACTTCTGGTGTTGGATGTTGGACGGTCCATTGATTCTTTCATTAGCTTGTTCTTTCCTGTAGCTATGGCATAGGTTGCAGCTACATCAATGAATAACTCGTCTGCCTTTAGATGGTGTTTCCTCCATCAAGAGTCTCAGTGATCCCCTCCCTGAAACTGACCTTATCTAGTCACAGATTACACAATCTACCAATACCACTGTAACAGTTTAATACAATTTGATCCAATCTTGACTAATATTGAATGTTTGAGGTATCATTATTGGAAAGTTATTCCTCTACATTTCCTCACTTTAATATATTTCTCCACCATCCCTGTATTATGTTTCCAATTTTTTCATTCTGTGCTTTTGTTTCTCTCTCCAATTTCTATTGCTGCTTGGTATTTTTGTGACGTTGGCTTCTCTACCTATTTCACCTAGTTCTTATAATACTCACCTCTCTGGCTTCTAAACTGAACTGAACTCCCGGTTATTTTCTATTATTTATTATGCAAATGCATATTGTGAAACCAAGCAACAGCCTCCATATTTGCAGTGTTTGGTGTAAGACTGTTCTAGAGACTGTTCCGGAGGAGAGGATCTTTAACAATCTGCCACTTTCATTAGCGGCTGGAACAAAGATTTAGCACGGAGGCCTCCACTGTAAAGGTTGGCCCCACACAGAAGCTCAGAAGAGGAGCAGTCCACCAGGCCCTGGGCTTTCCCAAATCTGATCAGCAAGATCCACTGTCAGCTTGGTAACTTCATCCACTCAGATGAGATGAGAGATAATGAGGAATTTGTTTCTCATTTCTAGTGTTGCCCACCCCTTGCCCCAAAGGGAGCTGCTCAAGTGAGCTGCTCCACAGATTGCTCAAGAATGAGATGGGCAGGAGATGGATGGCAGGGTTTATTCTCACAGCTTCTGATCATACTGTCAGTCACTTGCTTACACAAAGTTTCTGCAGACACTCTTTTGCTCCACAACATAAATGCAATTACATTTAAAAAAACAAGAATCCATCCATCTCTCTGTTGCATTCCTATCCTTTCTTTCTTATTGTAAACAATGTGATGTTTAACAGCTCTTGTTTCTCTACTGACTTCCAAACTTTACGTGAAATAAGTAGAGCTGTATTTTCCTGAGTGAGACTGAATATCCATGTCATTATTGCTTACTTCATTCTACTTAAGTGTTCTGAAGCTGTTTCACAGTTGTTAAAACAATTGCCTAATTACTTTTTCACCCTCCTTGTTTAGCATTCTTTAATTTAATATTGCCAACTGGGCTTCACTATTTTATGCATAACTTATTCTGCTTTATCCTAAATTATTTTGCTTTCCTTTTATTCATGACAGCTTCTATGGTACAAAAGAATAATCCAAGAGAGGTGGCATCATAGTAACAAATTGCCCATCCATTGGAGAATCAACACATGACCCTGAATAATGGAAGAATAATTAATAATTCCCAGTCAGAAAATGGGCAAAGGATCAGTGAACAGTGCAGGCAACCTATCACCAATAAGACAGTGGACAAAAGTATCGGTGAGAACAAGCGTAGGCTTGGCGTTCGCTTCGCTCAACACCTCCGCTCAGTTTGCTTTAACCAACCTAATCTCCCGGTGGCTCAGCACTTTAACTCCCCCTCCCATTCAGAATCCAACCTTTCTGTCCTGGGTCTCCTCCATGGCCAGAGTGTGTCCCACCACAAATTGGAGGAGCAGCACCTCATATATCGCTTGGGTAGTTTACACCCCAGCGATATGAACATTGACGTCTCCAATTTCAGGTAGTCCTTGCTTTCGCCCTCCTTCCCCTCCCCTTTCCAGCTCTCCCATAGCCTACTGTCTCCGCCTCTTCCTTTCTTCTTTCCCCCCCCCCCCCACATCAGTCTGAAGAAGGGTCTCGACCTGGAATGTCACCTATTCTTTCGCTCCATAAATGCTGCCTCACCCGCTGAGTTTCTCCAGCATTTTTGTCTACCTAAAATCAGATGCCAACCAGCTTGTCTTCATTGCAGGGTCGGCAGTGGAGAGAGATAGCAGCTTAAATTTCCTGGACGTTAACATCTCAGGTGGTCAGTCCTGGGCTCAGCACATGGATGTAATTGTGAAGAAGGTATGCCAACCCCTTTGGGGTTTTTTTTGAAGTATAAAGAGATTCAGCAGGCTAAAGTATAGCAAGTATAAAGAGATTCACTGAATACTGTGACCTGCTGAATTTCTATCCTGACTGGATGCATCCAGGCCTGGTATAGCACTTTCAATGCACCACAACAGAAGTGCAGAGATCGGTGAACTCAGTCCGGTCCAGCTTCACCATGGTACCTCCCCACCAACAAAAGCATCTACATAAGGCGCTTCCTCAAGGCGGCGGCATCTATCATTAAAGATTCCCACCATCCAGGCCATGCTCTCTTCTTGCAGTTACATTGCGGAAGAAAGTAGAGAGGCCAAAAATCCCACACCATCAGCTTCAGCAAACAGCTACTTATCTACAATCATTAGTTTCTTGAATCGCACAACCCTAATCCTACCATAGCATTGGAACACTACGGACCACCTCTTGCACAACCATGGACTTATTAACTACTTGTGTTTTGCAGTAATGTTTTGCTTTTGCATATTCATTTTCTTTTCTGGTGGAACCTATGTGTAGTTTATGTACAATTTATGTTTTTGTGTGTTTGTATGAGTCTGTGTTTGTGATGCAGCTGCAAGGAAGATTTTCATTGCATCTGTACCTCACCGTACTTGTGCATTTGAGAAAAAACTCGACTCGACTCAAAAATTGGTCATCAAACAGATAATAGTTAAAGGATTGTCCACCAGTAGGAGTGGGAAACTGATGATCAGTCAGAATGTAGGAAAAGGCAGAACAATGCAAGGACAAGGGCAAAAGATCAGCAATTTAAGAACACAATCTGACAGAACAGGCAACGGATTGATAATTAAAGGTGATGTGGGAAGGAGCAACAATCAGGGCAATCAGGCAAAAGAGTTTCAGGTAATAAACCAACAATATTTAGAAATGGGAATGGAGCAACGAGCAGACTGACTGAGCAACTTAGCAAACTCAGTGAATAAACCCTGTGTGAAACTACAGTCAGAAAACAATTTATAGGACAACAACTAGACTACATGGGACCCATTGGGTCCCAGCATCACATGGGAGGGCTGGTCCCCCAACGCAATATTCCACTTCTCCAGCAATTCTAATATTGGTGGCCAGTGGGGGGGGGGGGAGGGGGGGGGGAGGGGGGGATTTCTGAAGCACTAGTATGGGTGTTGTGGGCTGAAGGGACTGGTTTTCAGAGGGCTAGTATGGACATTGTGGGCCGAATAGATTATTGGGCTGACGGCTCAGTCACTCAAGCCTGTTGTGCTGGCAGCTCACTCACTCGCGGCTGGTGGGCTGGCAGTTGATTCACGGCTATTCCTTGAAATTCCATTTCAAGCAGGGTGCAAGGCCACCAAATTCAAGTGCAGTTTCAGACCATTTCAAGCAGGGTGCAAGGCCACTAAAGGAAGCGACTCGTAACCTCTCCCTCCTCCATCTTGCAGAGACTGAGCCACGCCCACACTTCTGGGTTTTATAGTCCCTCCCACCAGAAGGGGTGTGGCCTTCATGACATGATAGACAGGAGAGAGATTCTCCACATTTTTTAACACTAATAACTCTTTTATTTTTCATCGATGGGAAAAATCCTCGGCAAATGATGAGCAGAGTGGGACTCTGAGTAAGATGACCAAAAATCACAGCCGTACATGTTAGCGTTTTTACTAAAATCAATATAAAGCACAAACAGGAAGTGGTCAAGATTAGACTTTTAATTATATAGAAGGCAAGGCAACTTTAATTAGACTAGGCAACTTTAATTAGGCAAGCCAACTTTAATTAGGCAAGGCAATTTTAATTAGGCAAGGCAACTTTAATTAGGCAACACAGCTTTAGCATTTCCAAACCAAAGGCAACACAACTTTAGCATTTCCAAACCAAAGGCAACACAGCTTTAGCATTTCCAAACCAAAGGCAACACAGCTTTAGCATTTCCAAACCAAAGGCAACACAGCTTTAGCATTTCCAAACCAAAGGCAACACAACTTTAGCATTTCCAAACTATATTTTCAAACCACATTAAGGGCACTGACAGGTCAGTAAAACCACTCACAGTTTAGTAGACATGTGTTCAGTGTTATTCCTAGCTCAGACTGAGAGACTTGACCCTCTCGCTCCCCCATCTTGCAGAGACTGACTGAGGCACTCAACACTTCCGGGTTTTATAGTCCCTCCGGTAGGGGCTGGTCTTCAGGAGAGAGAATCTCAACATTTATTAAACACTAATAACTCTTTTATTTTTCATCGATGGGGAAAATCCTCTTGTCCTGTGCAGCAGAGGGGAACTCCGAGTAAGATGGCCAAAAATCACAGCCGTAAGTGGCAGTGTTTTTTCTAAAATCAATATACAGAACAACAGGAAGTGGTCAAGATCAGACTTTTAGTAATATCGATAAGAGAATGGGCAATAGTTAATGGGGCATGATAACAGAACAAAGAACATGCAAATGATGCAAAAATTGCTAGAAGAAAATGAAGCAAAATATAAAGCCCAGGTGAAGGAGCACTGAATAGAGAACAGGCTAAAAAGCAGAATCAAAAAGAGGAATTGTGAAAAAATTATTGGGATCTGAACCAGTGAAATAATGCAAAGAACCGACTACTTAGAAAATATCAGAGAGTGAGAACTGGACAAATGATCAAGGGCCATGCATTGCAGCAACAATCTGAGACAGCAGCAATGGATTAAGATTCAAAAGGCAGGCACAAAACAATAATCAGAGAGCAGAAGAAAGAATAATAACAGTGTGGGGAATGAAACAACTGTCACAGACAAAGGGCAATTTAGCAATCACCACAGAGTGAACAAAACAATGTGATTCAGGAACAGCACTTGACATAAAATCTGGAGAGCAGACAGCAATTAGAGACCAAGCTATAGTCTGGCCATCTGAGAACAGGCAAGAAAACAACTAGCAGAAAATAGGCAATCAGAGAATTGCAATGGAGAATACAAAAACAGTATATGGTGCTACCACTGCACACCACACAAGTGTGTAAGTGTAAGAGAGTAGGCAATGGTGCAAGCAACCAAAGGCAGGCAATGGTGCTACAATCAGAAAACATACAAAGGTGGAAACAAAAAGAATGGGAATGTGACACCTTCAAAAAACAGCCAAGAATACATCCAATAGCAACCAGGTATAGGTGCACAAATTAGACAAAATGTAATTATACAATCATCAGAAGATGGGTAATGGTGGAAATATCATAAAATAGGCAATGACGGAATCATCTATGGTACATATATGGCACAAGCAATGGTACAACTATCATAGATGAGCAATGGTGTGAATGCTGGAGGACTGAAGGTGGTGAAACCAGGGAATAGACAACTGGAGAACATGTTGTGAGTAGAGAATAGGCAACTGGAGAACATGCAATGGTATCATGGTAGAATCATTGTAAAACAGGTATTAATGCAACCAGAGATCGGGCAATGTTCTAACAATCAGAAGTGGGCAGTGCAAACTGAAGAGAGTTTTTTTTATCGAAAGCCAGGTGGGAGTCACAGAGCAGACAACAGAGCTCTGCAATGGAATGACAATTTGGGTACAAGCAAGAGGGAAACAATTGGATAGCAGGTACTGGAATCAGAGAACTGGAGGTTATTATCTGGAAGCGAGGCAACTGGTGGAGAGAACACAAGAACTAAAAACCTGGAAGTTCACAAGGGAACATCGGTCAGAGAACAACAGTACAATTATATAGATGCTGGAGGTGCAACAACCGAACAGCACAGGCACCAGAGTAACTTTGTGAGAAATTGAGCATTAATGCACAAGTGAGCTTTGAAATCACAATTTGATTCCAAACAATGGAATAAATATTCACATGTGGACAACAGAGCAAGAATGAAGCAATGCCCAGAAAATAAACAAGGAAGCAACAATTAGACACAACAGACAGAGATTGAGCAACACTACGACTATTGACCTCCCCAACACTATTGGGGAGGTCAACAGTCAGAGAATCAGCAGACAGATAGTGGGTAATGGACAAAATCAGAGAATGTATGAAGCAGAGCAACAATCAAAGAAATACCATTAGAAGAACAAACAAATAGAGCAGGTAGCAGAGCAACAACCTGAGAAAGCAGGTGAAGGGCCAACTAGCACAGGCAAAAGATAAATCTGAGCGTTTGTTGGCACTGGGCCTAATACTCGCTGGAGTTTAGAAGAATGAGGGGGGACCTCTTTGAAATGTAGCAAATAGTGAAAGGCTTGGATAGAGTGGATGTCGTGATGATGTTTCCACCAATGGGAGAGTCTAAGACTAAAGGTCATAGCCTCAAAATTAAAGGACATTATTTTAGGAAGGATGAGGTGGAATTTATTTAGTCAAAGGGTGGTGAATTTGTGAAATTCTTTGCCACAGAAGACTGTTGAGACAGTCAGTGGGTATACTTAAGGCAGAGATAGATAGATGCTTGATTTGTATGGGTGTCCAAGGTTATGGGAAGAAGGCAGGAGAATGGGGTTAGGAGGGAGAGATAGATCAGCCATGATTGAATGACAGAGTAGACTTGATGGGACAAATTACCTAATTTTAACTCCTACCACTTATGATCTTTTGAAATCCAATGCATGTATTCAATGAATGACAATGGGAACACAATTAAAGAGCAGCAAGCACAATGAATGGTGCAAATATCAGAGAACACACAATGACATAACAAGCAACCAGAGTGTAGGCAATGATCAACAATGAGAGAAAGCAGGCTGCAGAGCACCTATCAATGAACACTGGAAAATGATCAGAAAGGATGTAGTCAAACAGCAATCAGAGAACAGGCAAAGGAAGAACAATAATAGAGGAGGTAATTGGAACAACAATGAAAATGTGGACAGTGGAATTTACAGCAACAGAGCACCGGATTGATATTTAAAGTAGGCAAATGAGTGAGAAATAGAGGAAATGTGGAAAAACCAAAAACAGGCAAATAAACAATCAATAAGAACAGCAAATATCAGCAAGTGAACACAGCATAGAAACAATCAGTGAGCAGGAAATAGAGAAGAAGCAGAGTGGCAATGTAGCAATAATCAAAGAACAGAAATGGAATTATATTAGACAGCACGGAGCAGAGCTAGAAACAAAGAGAGCAAGCAGTGGAGCACCAGCAGAGACACGGGCACAGAGGCAGCAAACTGTAAATGTCTGGTTGTGTAACAATCAGAAAGTGAGTAACTGCAACACCAGTAATCTGGTACCTGTACCTAGTACCTGCAGTGACTAGTGGGGTGCCGCAAGGCTCGCTGTTGGGAACCCAGTTATTTACAATATATATTAACAATTTAGATGAGCTAATTAAATGTGACATCTCCAAGTTTGCAGATGACACAAAGCTGGGTGGCAGTGGGTGCTGCGATGAGGATGCTATGAGGCTGCAGCGTGACTTGGAAAGGTTGGGTGAGTGGGCAGATGCATGGCTAAATGTGAGGTTATCCACTTTGGTGGCAAGATCAGGAAGGTAGATTATTATCTGAATGGTGTCAGATTAGGAAAGGAGAGGTGCAACGAGACCTGGGTGTGCTTGTACATCAGTCACTGAAAGTAAGCATGCAGGTACAGCAGGCAGTGAAGAAAACTAATGGCATGTTGGCCTTCATTGCGAGAGGATTTGAGTTTAGGAGCAAGGAAGTCCTACTGCAGTTGTACAGGGCCCTGGTGAGACCGCAATTTTGGTCTCCTAATTTGAGGAAGGACATTATTGTTATTGAGGGAGTACAGCGTAGATTCACCAGGCTAATTCCTGGGATGGCGGGACTGACATATGATGAAAGAATGGGTCGAGTGGGCTTGTATTCACTGGAATTTAGAAGGATGAGAGGGGATCTTATAGAAACAAATAAAATTCTTAAAGGATTGGACAGGCTAGATGCAGGAAAAATGTTCCCGATGTTGGGGGAGTCCAGAACCAGGGGTCACAGTTTAAGAATAAGGAGAAGGCCATTTCGGACTGAGAATAGGAAAAACCTCTTCACCCAGAGAATCTGTGGAATTCTCTGCCACATAAAGCAGTTGAGGCCACTTCATTGGACGTTTTCAAGTCCAGTGAAGTTAGATTTACCTCTTAGGTCTAAAGGAATCAAGGGATATGGGGAAAAAGCAGGAATGGGGTACTGATTTTAGATGATCAGCCATGATCATATTGAATGGTGGTGCTGGTTCGAAGGGCCAAATGACCTAATCCTGCACCTGTTTTGCTATGTTCCTATGTTTCTAAATTGTATCATCGGGTTTCAGAACAATGTCGGAGAATGGGAAATGAAACGGGAAATGAAATGGGAAATGTGAAGAGGTGATTCTAGGGCAATGGTGAGAATGCAGGAAATGGTACAACAACCCGAGTAGCTTCACACAATAGTCAAAGAGTAAATTTGGAGTTACAATTACAGAGAAGGCTGTGGAACAGTGATCAGAGCCAGCAATGGAAGAACAATCTGAGAGTGGGCGATGGAACAATGAGAGAGCAGGCACTGGATCAGCGATCAGACAGGGAATCAGACTATAATCAGTTTGTTGGCAATGGAGCAATGAGCAGAGCAGCCAATGGAACAACAATCAGAGAACAGGCATCAGGGCCGAAATGAGTGCACGACTTCAGAACAACAATCCGATAGCAGGCAATAGAAACAATGATAAAGCAGATTTCAGAGCAACTATCAGAGAGCGAGTTGTAGTGTAAAAATAAAAATGCATTCAATGGAACGGAGCAGGGTTCCGAGCTGAAATCACAGTACAGCCAACGGAAGAGCAATCAAAAAGGAGGCATCACGCATTAATCTGCATGGATACAACTGTGCAATTGGAGATCCAGCATCAGTGCAACAATCAGAGAATAAACTTCAGAGGAATAATGGAAGTATAGAAAATAGAGCAACTATGAGAGCAGTTTCAGAGCAGTAAATCCGGCAGCAGAATTTGGAACAACAGAGAGCACGTGTCAGAGCCATAATCAGAGCACAGGCTTCACAGTGACACTGAGTGACCAGGCAGCACAATAACAACCAGAGAACAGACAGCAGACCAACAGTCAACAATCGGGCGGTAAAGCAACAGTCAGAGGGTAGGCAGTAAGAGCAACAGACAACAGGCAGAAGAGCTCAGAGAACAGGCAGCAAAGCAACAACCAGAGAGCAGGCTTCACGGTGACACTGGGAACAGGCAACAGAGCAACAGAATGGCAACTAAACAAAAATCATTCACTGTCAGTAACAATCATCATAGGAAATGGCAAAACATTTGGCAAGAGAGTGACAAAGTGCAGATTAGGACAATTATCATTTTTTCAAGTACATGAGACAGAAAATATCAACATAACAGTAATGAAAGATGGAGGGCGATGTAGTAACACAGACATCAGGCACTGGAGCACAATTCAATGAGAATGAAAGAGGACAACTAAGAGAAAGTATGCAAAGAAATTACAATTGGAAAATAATATTAGTCATAAAATAAACAACAGAGCAACAATTGGTTAGAGGGCAGTGAAAGTACAGTGGAGCACCAGCTAGTGAATGGGCAATGGGATAGCAATCATGCAACATGGCACAAAAAAACAATCAGTGAACATGTAGGACTGAGAGAACAATAATTCAAATGCAGCAATGAAATGACAATCAGAGACTGAGAATTATAGCAACAGAGAGCAGACAATGTGGTCAATGGAACCACAGTCTGATAACAGGCACAGAGTAACACCAGAGAGCAGCAGGGGAGCAGTTAATGAGTTGCCATTGGAGCAACAATCATAGAAAGCAGCCAGAAGTGCAAGAGTCAATGAACAATAGCAATGGATCAACTGGCAACCTTCAAAGGGAATCGACTAATAGATGAAGGGATTGACACAAAATACTGGAGTAATTCAACGGGACAGGCAGTATCTCTGGAAAGAAGGAATGGGTGACGTTTTGGGTTGATACCCGTTCTTCAGACTGAGAGTCAGGGGAGAGGGAGACACAGAGATATGGAAGGGTGTGGTGTGACAATGAGTCATCAAAGGCGATGGACATCAAGGAAAATGTAGCACAGATCATTGTTAGCTCGGGGAAGGTGACAATGAAGCATAACAAATGAAGGGATCATTGAATCAATTCAATGTATAAGATATGTTCATGGACAAACTATCAGAGAGGGTATACAGTGAATATGAATTTGAGCTTGAAAGTGGATTTAGTGTGCATGGATAAGGGGACAAGAATCAACAAGTAATGGACCAACAATCAAAGAGCCATATGATCAACAATCAGAAAGTGTGGACAACAGAACAAAAAACAGACATTTGGCAAGAGTAACACGCAGAACAAATACACAATGTAAGAAAAATCAGCGGGACTATGAACAATTGAATAGCAACCAGAGAGAGGGCAATACAATAGCAGTCAAGGAGAACCATTAATACAGCAAATATGAGGCAGAATATATATCATGGAACAAACAGAGAGACTGAGCAATTGGGGTGCAAACAATAAGAGAATCCACAACAAAACCCATTTCAGAGCACTCAGTGGCTTGAGCATTGTTCCTGGTGGCTAGCAATGTTACAGCAGACATTACAACAAACAGACAGCGAGAAATGGGCCATCTGTGAGGGGACAGTGGAGCAACAATCCAAGAGTGGATAAAGAAGATAAAGGAGATAACGGGTAAAGGAATTAATCCAGATAGTATGTTACAAGAATCAGGAAGATGGTAGCAATCAGGGACATTATGAAATAGAACCAGGACCGAAAGGATTGTGGGGATCCAACAGAGAGACAGATTGGACAATGTAAAGAGAGTGAGTAATTTAGTAAATAGGAGAGAGTGTATCACCAGAGACAATCAGAAAGGACAAAAGAGCAAAAGGCGGAACAACCAAGGCAGCACAATAACTGAGTAATGGAACAAGAATGCCGCAAATTACATCGTGAAGCAGCAATTTGAGAGATGGTGCATAAGAACCACGAGAGAGAGTTTTAATGAAGCAACATTTGGAAAATAGGCAATGAATGGGAAAAGAGACAAGTATAAACGTCCAGCAAAATAGTAACAATCAGAATGATTGTGTAACGTAGCGATGGTGAGAAATAGCTGGCAATGAGGCAACAATCAGTAGTGGAGGCCAGTGGAACAACAGTAAAAAAAAGGACCAATGGGATCAATCATCTGAAATCAGGAAAAGGAGTAACTTGCAAGGATGAGACAATAGAGCAACAACCATGCAAGTGAACATCAAATGAACAATCAATGTACAGGCAACAGATGACATTCTATTAAATAAACAAACATAGGAACAAACAACAGCAGAACATACCGAGAGTGTGCACACTTGTAAATGTTTGAAGAAATATTGAAATCAGCAATACTCGGAGACATTGAACAATGGAGCAACAAACAGAGCGCAACAGAGTGTAACACCAGGTAGAATTGAAGCAACAATCAGAGTGTGGATGATGGACCAGAGACCAAGCAGTTAAGCAACAATCAGTGAGTGTAGCCAATGGAACAGCAATTTTGAGGGAGTGGCCACAGTAAAACAGGCAGCTAGTTAGGGAGCAAAAAGTAGAGACTGGGCAGTGGAACAAAAATCAGCAATTTTCAGAGAACAGAGAGTTGTGAATCTGTGGATTTCTCTGCCATAGATGGCAGTGGAGGCCAATTCACTGGATGTTTTCAAGAGCTCTTAGGGCTAAAGGAACCAAGGGATATGGGGAAAAAGCAGGAATGGGGTACTGATTTTGGATGATCAGCCATGATCACATTGAATGGCGGTGCTGACGCGAAGAGCCGAATGGCCTACTCCTGCACCTATTTTCTATGTTTCTATTGATGTAAACAGTAAATGGAGTACCATTCGGAGGGTAGGTTGGTGCACCAACAAGCACAGACAGGCAGTAGAGCAGCAACCATATGTCAATGAATGAAGCAACAGGGAGAGTCCTAAATAACACTTTACAATCACGATCAAACAGTAACTGCCTCAGGCACATCACAGAAGCATGATCATAAAATTTGATATGAGCCACAAATGAAGAAGATATTCAAAGACTTAGGTGTTATGAAGCTTTTTAAAACAAAGAGAGAATTACTGAAGTGGTGAGGTTTGTAGTGAAATTCTGGAATTTCAATCCTAAACACATAAGGGCAAATTCAAAAGAATAAGCAGCTGAACAACAATCTGACATGTCAAGGAGGACCATATATCAGTTCAGTGAAATTGCAGTGCTTTTAGGCGAGAGCCAGAATCCTTTGCATACACATTATGTTTACTTTTGTAACAGTTGGAAGTTGAGTGGCTGGGGTAAAGGAACTCAGGTTAGAAATGCACAATATTTTCAGAGTGGTGCACTGTGCTGTTAGAGCATGTGTAACATTTTATTGCTGCTGCTTTCCTATTCCCAGGTGTTTATGCTGCGCTGCATTTAATAGTGAAGATTATACTGTTGTACCGCTCCTTGTAAAAATGTGAATATTTTGGTTTGTGTAATTGCACGAAAACAAGTAAATTTAAGAAGGAGACAACTTTCTCCAATTGGAGAAAATGAGCAACATAAATGGACATAGGGGGGAGTTAAATCCGGAAGAAAATGAATGTTGATTCATAGTCTTGGTTAAGAACAATAGGACAGCCACAAAGAACACTGTAAAATATTAATTGACTATTTTTCATCATTCTGCAGTTCTGCTCTCAGAGGTAGAAAAATAAAGAACACTTCTTGGAGACAATTGTAGATAATCTCCTTCACAAACTAAGAAAATGTTCGAAGAGTAAACAAAAATCACTAACATTTTTATATTTCTCATGATCATTCATTCTATGAACCTTTGAAAAAAAAGATGCAATTTTATAATTGTTCTGACAATACAGTATATGGTTTATACAGAGATGTAAAATTAAACAGATGCCCCAGTTTCAGTATACTCAGCAGTGGCACAGGAGTAAGGAACTGAAGCAACTTGAGAATAAAATGTGTGGGAAATGTGTCTCGATCCGAAGCGTCACCCATTCCTTCTCTCCAGAGATGCTTCCTGTCCGGCTCAGTTACTTCAGCATTTTGTGTCTACGTTCAACTTGAGAATAAAATTGTACCAAATAATTGGTGTTCTATTTAAGCATACAGTCTTACAAAAGCCTTTTAATCACTATCAAGTAGTGTGGCACCAATTTCAGAAAGAAAAGCCAGATCAGCCCCAAACATTAGTACTATTTCTGTTCTCGCCTCACATTTACACTGAATATCTGTTTGTTTATTTCTTTACAGAGAAAGTGATTCAACTTCTTTCCAATTATTAAGTATATTACATTGAAGGGACCAAAAAAAAGGTAGATTTCCAGAACCATTTAAATCACTGTTACTCACATTTGAACAGGCAATTGTGAATAGTGTAAGGCACAGTGAACAACAGACAGAAATTGCAGATCAGCACCATTCTGTAAATGCTATCTACAAACATACTGTCTTTAGATTTTGTCATATGCTTGGTTGGAATTACTACACAGTGGGCAGGAAATGTAAAGGGACATCCCCCACATGCCTTCCCAATTGATCCCTCCCAATAATTCCAAAGAGTATATTTAAAATTGCAGTGGAAAAGTCTGTTCATCTCCCCAATATTACTAAGGACAGAAGGACATGCATTAGGAAAATAATTTGTGAAGTGTGGCATTTTGCCATTACTACACTCTCTGCAGAGTGCAATTATTGGCTGCAGTCCGCAGTGTCAATTTAGATGGAGCTGAACGCAGTGGCAATTACTTTTTTTTTTAAATTTGCTACCACTTGACATACCCACTGAAGGAGCTGGTGCCATCCCACACCACCACAGGATGATAGCGCATTGCAGTGCACAGACCCTGCTGGCCCTCAGTTGTGATTCAAGATCTGCGGCTCTGTCATTTAGTGTAATAATGAATCAAATATGGAAATGGATGCAAGGAATTTCCTCTGAAACAATTGCGTTGCTTTGCAGCATCTGGCAATGAGTATTACTTTGCTTAGATGGGGCATTTCTGTCACTAACAGGAAGATGACCCACTAAAAGAGGAAAGGAAGACCACGCAGTTTAAGCAGATTAGTCCCTGTTCATGGCACTGGGGTTAGCTACTGGAAGATGCTCGAGGTTTAGGTGCCAGGAGATTCCTTATCCATTTCCTTTGATTTTTCTCTGCTATTAAATGTTAGGTCGTCTTCCTGGTGACATTTTCTGACTTCACTACTCCCTGGGAATGCACAGGATTAATTTGGGTTCTTTTAATTTAGGACTATTGGAATCTGATGTGGATGTCAAACAAAAGTAAAAGTCAAAAGAGAGTGCAGTGGCAAAATAACAAGTTTAATGCTTTCAAAGAGCAAGCACATGGTGGATCAAAAAACATCCTGTGTAGGAAGGAACTGCAGATACTGATTTCAACTGAAGATAAACACAAAAAGCTGAAGTAACTCAGTGGGACAGGCAGCATCTCTGGAGAAAAGGAATAGGTGATGTTTCGGGTCGAGACCCTTCTTCAAAAAAATCCTGTAGTGTCTAACATATACACCTTCTCAACTTGTTCCTCAATCCCTATACTTTCCAGATCTATAACTAATTGTCCCTTGAGCCCACTTGCACTGGTGTGCTACTGAGGTAATTAGCAATAATTACCCAATGGTCTATCACCCTATTGAGTGTGAAATTTCTCCCTAGCTTCCAAGTTCCTCATTTATAATCAGATCAGAAGATTGCTTTGGAATTGAAAAATAAACAGAAAATGCTGGATACGGGTCAAGCAGCATCCGTAGAGAAAGAAACAGAGTCAAAGTCTCAGGTCAAGGACCGTTCATCAGTTTATCTGAGCACTTCCAGCATTGTCTGCTTTCACTTCTCATTTTGATCCCTCATCTCTTAATGTAGGATGTTTTTCATCATAATGTGCAATTTGTTTAATTTACTTTTTAAAGTTCCTTTTATAAATGTTGTAATCTTGTAGTGTTCCTTTTACAGTGTCTCCTTCATCTGGATTTTGTGGATTTTAGTTTCAAATTCCTCAACATAATACGTTCTTTCTCCTCAATGTTTTGCAGAGGGGTTGGTTTAAGATGTTAAAATGTGCCCCATCTGATTCCACAGAAGGATGTAAAAGATGCTGTGGCACTATTTGAAGATGAGAAAGGGAATAAGCCTTGCTTACTTCTCCCACACTATCATTAAAGTAGAATAACTATTCATTATCTCATTTGTGGAAGTGGCTGTGTGCAAATTCACATTTCATTACAACAGCAACTACACACCAAAGTAGTACTTAATTCAATATATTGATTAGATATACTTCCTGATATACAGAGGTCATTTAAAGTACTTTGTAACTACACATTTATTGCTTTCCTTTTCACAGAACATAGAACAGTGCAGGGGTGCAGCACAGGAACAGGCCCTTCGACCCTTAATGGTTGTGCAGAATATGATGCCATTAAACTAATCTCCTCAGTCTGCACACAATTCATATTTCTCCCTTCCCTGCATATCCATGTGTCTCTTAAATGTCATTATTGAATCTGCCTTCACCACCATTCCAGGCAGTGTGTTCCAGGCACCCACCATACGATGTATAAAAAAACTCGCCACACGCATTTCCTTTAAAATTTCCCTCTCTCACCTAAAAGCTGTACCCTCTCGTATTTGATTTGTTCATCCTGGGAAAAAGGATCCAAACGTCTTTCCTATTTATCTATACCTCTCATAATTGTATACTTCTATATGGTCTACTCTCTGCCTCCAACAGTCCAGAGAAAGCAATAAATATTTATCCAACTTCTCCTTACAGCTAATACCCTCTAATCCAGGCAGTATTCCGGTCAACCTCTACTGCACCCTCTGCAAAATCTCCACAACCTCCATGTAGCGAGGCAACTAGTTCGTCATGAAACTCGCAGTGTTTGATTTAATCAGTTTTACACCCCTTTATGCCTTCAGAGAGCAACAACAACTTTCCCATGTTACCAAAAGAGAGCAGTTTGAAGGCAATACTAATTCAATAAAAAACAGGAGGAGTATTGGTAATTTCTGATGCAGTGGGCTGTGGAGGGACAGCGATGGTAAAGGAGGGAGAGAGGGCAGGGGAGGAGGGGGAGGTGGAGAGGAAGTGATAATGGGTTGTATAAGGAATCGGTACCATTCTAATAAAACCAGATTTAAAAAAACAAAGCACAGCAAAAATCATTGAAGTTAAACATTTGAAATGCTGGCCCAGAATAGACGGTGCCTCAAACAAATGCCAATTCCACAGTGAAGAGGATTCAATTGTTTTCTGGTCTTTCAAGAAAGTGCTGCCTGACTGCCCTGGCAGCATCAGTGAGTGGAAGCAAGCACTTGGGGAGATCAAAGCAACAACAGCGCGACTGACAGTGAGAACATAGTCTGCCACCCAGTTGGTCATGCAGCAGGCCGGACCTTGAACAATGAATGAATTTCCAAAACTTTCATTAATCGGTCCTTTACAAATCCATGGTCTGAGGCAAACAAAACTCTATTCAACAGCCCTGGCCAGCTAAGCTAGGTCAAAGCAAGGCATTCCTGGCCTACAGACCACGTTGCCCTTGTGTGTATCCAAGTATTTCACACAGCAGGTGGTCAACGACTTCACCTCCAAGCCTCTTGTGACTAAAATGAAAACTGAAAACTTGTCAGGGAGAGCAGATGCGACGTGACTGAATTCAGGGCAGCGAGAAGCTTCCTATTCAAAGTCAAAAGCACTTTACATGTTTTGTTTTGTAAAATGACTTGCAGTTGGGGCTACAACCTCCGCTAGCAGACAGAAGTGGGACTCTTTAACCAAAGTGTTTCCCGCCATGTTGCTACATTAATTACATTGAAATGGAGACGAGGGGACGCCCATGGTCACCCAGATAGTTAGAGGTAATTGGCATGCATTAATCAGCAGATAGCTCCCATCAAGATCCTTCCAAAGTCACTCCTAAACTGCGAGATGAGGGGTTACGGCTCCCTACTTTGTATAACAATCCACGACAGATGTACTCGTACTAAGACTCAGCAATATACCTCCCACCAAGGCACAACATCTGCTGCAAGTCCATTTAATCCAAGAAATCAAGAAGAAAAACTGCTCTCTAATTCATGTAGCAACCCTACAGATGTTGCCTTCCATTTATCCCTGTCGACCAATGTCTGTAACCCACTAGGTTAAACATGAAGCTAATCAAATGCAACAATATAGAATGAACAGTAGATTGTTTTTTTGAATCCTTCAGGTTAAGCCACAAGGGGCAGGAATAAACAGATTCTCTAGGTCAGATGGAACTGGGGAAATCAATACGTTGTGAGAATATAGAGCTAGCACTAGTGTAGGTGACACCTCACTGAACTATCAAAAGAGTAAAATTACAAAGTCCAGAAGCAAGACAATTGCTGAAGTTTATCTCAGGTCAGTAATAGAGAAACCTCCGTTCATGTAGTTTCATCCACCTCCTTTACTTTCCAGTATTCTCACTATATTAAATAAAAAACATTTTGCAGTCAGCTCACAGAAGGATTTTTAAAAATAAGAACAATGTGATGCACAACTGCTCCTTGTGTTTAATCTTTAAAAATCCTGCCATGCCATTTTTTACAAATACTTGAGAGAGAGAGAGACGTGTCTTCAATTTTACACCTTATGGAAAAACAACCTAGCCATTCATATATCACCTTTCACAAGTACATGAAGTACAGTCACTGCTGAGAGACAGATGCTAATTTGCCCATAACAGTGGGTGATCTGGTAAACTAACGTCTATTGAGGAATCACCATAAGTCAAAATCCTGGAGGAAAAGCCCTTGTACCTCAGATTGCAAGGGGGACCTTTTATAGCTACCTGAGAAAGCAAAATACAGTTTGTAAACTCTCCAAAAGTGTCCCCTGTATTGTTCCTTCGGAAGTGTTCAGAAGGAATCTGGAAATATGGAGTATTTCTGTATACAGAACTGAAGGAGTTATCACTGGATCAAGCTGCAGCAACAGAACCAAAACTGATCGATGTTGAACATAAAGTATCCAAATCAAATCAATGCACCCACTCACGAGGACGACAACATATAATTTTCACTTCCTCCAACAATCAAGCAATTCACCACGATTCTGCCCTCTACATTTTTGTCATGCCCAATATAGAACAATATACATCTATAATGGATACTGAATTTCTTTGTAGTCAGCTACTGATTATTCCTTGATAAATCTGCAATACCAACATCACAAGACATTATTAACCTCTTGTGAATTTAGCAACACATCAAGGACATGCCGTGCACACCAACTGCTGCTGCAAGCTCATTGAGAAAGCAGGATTAATATTAAACATGAAAGATGTATATAATCAGGTTATTAGAGAATGAATAAAAAAATAAAGTCAGCTTCAAACAGGAATCGTAAATGTTCAGACATCATTTGACATGAAAGAAACATCCAGCAGCTGGCAAACACCCTTTCACTCCTCTGCTTTGCTATGCTCTGTTTTAAACCCGGACATAGCGACTTCTGCAGGCTACTGCAGTCCCCGGTTCCATTTCCATCCTGCCAAGTCTCACACAAGAACAGGCTAGATCTTTAACCATGGAATATTAATACTAAGTTTAGAGTATCCAGATAAATTCAGTTTCCAGGAGGACTTCAAAGGAAAGTAATGCAGGAGTGGTACTGAGTGTTTCTCATTCCTATAAGATGTAAATTATAATAAACCCTATCATTTCCCTAACCGGATCAGTAACTCATGCCATTCAAAGGCCATTCAAATTCTTCTTACACACCCAGCAACACAACTCTATGTGGCTTTGTATTTAATGCAACACACTCCTTTTAGTCTGAAGAAGGGTCTTTTACAAAAGGTCTTTTACTTTTACCCGATACTTCACCCATTCCTTCTCTCCAGAGACGCTGCCTGTCCTGCTAAGTTACTCCAACATTTTGTGTCTGACTCAATTTGGCTAGTTTTTTTATTGATTGTAATGAAAACTGAATTTATCCGGATACTCAGAACTCACTATTAGGGCTTCTATGGTTGAAACTCTAGCTCAGTATTATATGAGGATTGGCAGCACAGAAAGCTTTTCACTGTACCTCAGTACATGTGATAATAATAAGCTAAACTAAACTTAAACTTTGCAATGTTTGCGATTACAGAATCTACATTACAAATAACATTTCCCATTTTTTTATATCAGTGTCATTCTTCAAATATGAACCTATTACTTTGTGTTTTATTGTTTACACCAGTCCATTTTTAATTAGAAAGGAAATCTTGTATTTATGTAGCAGTATCCCAAAACAGGATAAAAGCTAGGAAAAGGGACTTTTCTGAAGTGCTGTTAAATGAATAATATGCTTTCAGTAAACTCCCACAAACATCAAAGTATTAATGACTAAATAATTTTATTTGGTGACAATGATTTAGAAATAAATATTAGCTCGGGCATCAGGAATAATTTGTCCCATTTCTCAAAATACAGTAATGCCAAGAGACAAACCACAACCATGCCATTAGAAAGACTTCAATTTATATTCTCATCCAAACAAAGGTACCTCCAGCAGCGTGCCATTCCTTCAGCGCTGCACTGGAGTAATTGCATTTTGCGCTGTTTTCATGGGGAAACACAAGGAACTCCAGATTCTGATTTACAAAAAAATGCTGGTGTAACTCAATGGGGCAAGCCGCATCTCTGGAGAACTTAGATAGGTGAAATTTCGAGTCAAGATCCTTCTTCAGTCTGAAGCAGAGACCTGACCCAAAACGTTGCCTATTTATGTGCTCCAGAGATGCTGCCTGAAAAGCTGAGTTACTCCAGCACTTTGTGTGTTCTATGTGGGATTTGATCCATAACCTTTCAACTCAAGCATACATGTGATATGAAGTGCTGGAATAAGTCAGCGGGTCAAGCTGCATCTGTGAGGGAATTGGATAGGTGAGGTTTTAGGTTGGCACCTTTCTTCATACTGACACCAGCACTTTGTGTTTCACTCAAGATTCCAGCATCTGTAGTTCCTCGTGTCTACGTGTGCTATCAACTGAGAAGCATTGAAACCAAAGAAGTAAAGATTGAGGCAAAAAGGTAGCTATTCTGATTTTATTTCTGAAGGATCTGAATGCAGTCTCATATTCTCACCTATTTATCAATTATTTAAACAAACGAACAGGCATTGTATATCAAAATTTATAGATGGCATTAATTTAGATTACGCAATGTAAGGTGTAGATAAGGGAAAGAAGTTGCAAAGGGAATAGACAGATTACACGATGCACAAAATCTCCATAATTGGTTTAACAATGACAACTGTGCTTTAGACCCAAAAAGATAAATTGTAAAATGTTCTATTCTATTAAAAAAAAATTAGGAATGACAGAAGAGTGAAGAGATTTGGGAGGCCAAAAATGCAAATTATTTTTGGTCGATAGCTAAATGCAAATTGCAATTAGATACTTGATTGAATGTTAACATTTATTTCAAGAATAGAATAAATTATATGTCAGGTGTTTAGAGGCTTGATCATATTTCATCCTGATGCCCGTGGCTAGCTTTTGACAGGGTACAGTACTGTTTCATCTGAAAGGTAGACAACTTATATTCTTGTATTATCTTCAGCATGCATTGGAGTTGAAATGTGAAAAGGAGGCAGTTAGAATACATAGAGAAAAACTGCCTGCTAGTGAAGGAAGCAAGAACAGGGAATGTAATCTCAAACTTAGAGCTAAATTTGGGAAGGGATTGTGAAAATACTATTTCATACAAAGGAAGTTGAAATTCTCCACTGGAACAGTTAAAGAGTATGAAATTGAGTTTGATGGTTTTTTATTGGGCAAAGATAAACAATATGGTGCTGAGGCCTACTACAGCCATGATGTAACTGAACAAGGAATTGGCCTCATGGGGGCTGAATGGTCTAATCATATCTCGCTGCTCTTCTTTTGAAAATAGGAATTTGAAGTTCACATGTAACAAAATGACGGGTGGATTTTATATGCAATGTTTAATGAGCTATGAGCTTATTATACGGTACAGGACTTTCAGGGTCCCTGAAGCTATTTAGATTACAGCCTGCTTTTACAATATTCTGGACTCAATGCCTGCAATCTTTCATAAATGTTACTCACTAATACTGGGAAGCTATCTAAGCAGATGATAAAAAAAGTTAATTAAAATCTCATACTTCCTCTTATAAAGTTCATATGTATACACATATATGAAGAAACTGAAAAGTAAGAAATCCTAATGTGTAAAACCAAGTTGAAAAAATTGAGACTATCGTATTTGATCAAACATGAAATTTAATTTTGTTTGGTTTAGTTTAGAGATACAGCGCGGAAACAGGCCCTTCGGCCCACCATGTCCAGCCCGACCGCTCATTAACATTATCCTACACCCACTAGGGACAATTTTTACATTTACCAAGCCAATTAACCTACAAACCTGTACTTCTTTGGAGTGTGGGAGGAAACCGAAGATCTCGGAGAAAACCCATGCGGAGAGAACGTACAAACTCCGTGCAGACAGCACCCGTAGTCCCAGTTCTCCGGTGCTGCACTCACTGTAAGGCAACAACTCTACCACTGTGACTGCCTTAATTCTCACTGCTCATGAACCCAGTCCATTAAAACATCCAAGCAGTGAGATTCAACCTCAACTCTGCTCCACCCTCCCCAAAGGAGTTGGCTTTCATTCCCCTCCCCTAATGCTGATGAGGTTCTCTCTCTTCCAATTTCCTGAAGATGTTCCAAAAGCAAAACACTGCAGAGGCTGGAATTCTGAATAAAAACAGAACAGGCTTAAAATACAAAGCATGTCAGGCAGCATCTGCAGATAATTAATACTTTAGGTTGTTCATGGTTCTGAGGGAAGCTCATCAAGTTGAAATATTAACTCTGTTTCCATCTTCATGGATGCTGATGAACTGATGAGCATTTCTAGCAGTATCTGTTTAATCCTTGAAGATGTTAATTTACTCACTCTCCCTGAAAGTGGTTCACTCTTTCCCTTCCTCTTTAAATTTTCTATCCTCACTGAAGTTGCTGACACTCTCCAATGCATGAAAATGTAAACTCCTTGGCCATCACTAAAGATATTGGCTCCCTCCCTTACCCTGAAGATAAGGTCTACTAAAGATTGGTCTACTAAAGGGGCCAACTTTCGATCACACTCACCCTCTCCCTGAAGGTGCTGACTCTCTCTACTCCCCTGGAAGTCCCAAACCCCTCTCCACTCTCCCTGAAAGTCCTGGACCTTCGCCACTCTCCCTGAAAGTGCTGACCCTTTTTTGCGCTATTTCTGAAGGGACTGAACCTCTCTCCTGCCCTCCCTGAAGGTGATAACATTCTCTCATGTCCCATGACTGTGCAGATTTTTACTCAGGGAGGGATTTAATGGGTAGCCACCCTCCTCTATAGCTCCAGTCATTTCTCATTGGAACTAGATTAGCTGCACTTAGCCAAAATGGATATTGTGCTTCTCCTGACCTTGAAGCGCAGGGAGTCGGGGGTGGGATGTTAAAGGGGTGGGGGAGAGGGGGACACACACTCATGTCCATTTGTTAGTGACCTTCACTACAAATACCAAACAGCAGCAATGGACAGAATCACTCACTTTCTAGGTTCATTCTTGGCGAAGAATGGCAACTTCAGGGAAATGCAATGAGTGAAAAGTAACTGTTGGATTACTTGTGCAAAACACTAAGAGCTGAAGTATCTCAGCAGGTCAGCCAGAATCTGTAGAAGGAATGGATAGGCAACGTTTTGGGTCAGGACCCAATTACCTATTCCACATTACCCCATTCTCCCACCGCACTGGTCCGAACCCCACCCACAAACCTTTCTCACCAATACTCAATGACTTGCAGATAAGAAAATTGGAGATAATTGGTGGTTGGGGGGGGGGGGGAGAGATTTCTGCAAGAAATAGCCATATCCATTATTTTTATACTTCTCTAGTTAGAATTCCTGACCTAACCAACAGCGATTAAACACATACTAGTCTGACAGAGATAATGTTAGATCATTGCCAAACTTCATAAGCAGTAAACTTTATTCCTGTACATTCGTTGCTCTTAAATCACCTTTGTTATGGCTTTTGGTGGCCAAGTGCATCAGCCATAGCTTAATTTATTTTCAGGATGTGAGGGTTATTGGCAAGATGAGAATTTGGCGCTCAACCCTACTTGTCTTTGAAGAGGGTAAATCTTCTTGAATGGCTTCAATCTTTATGGTGATGATGAATGTTGGATGGAGAAATTCAGGTTTAAAACCTAGCAATGACGAAAGAACAGTGATATATTTGCAAATCAGGACAATGTGTGTCATTTGGAAAGAAACCTACAGTTCCTAATAGTAGTGTATTCATCTCTGAATATTAGCTTGTGGCTTTGTACCAATCCAGTGACTTTAGCACGTGAACCTAGGTTAGCACTGCAGTGTTTTGATGAGATGCTGAAACCAATGAACGGACTTCTCTCTCATGTGGATAAATGGCTGCAATCTAAAGAAAGTTAGGGTTATTATCCCTTGTATTCTGGCACTATGCATCCCTCAAACAAATGATTTAAAAATAGCATTTGGTCGTCAAATTACTATTTGAAGATCCAAGTTGATTACACACTATTTATTACATAACAATAGTACCTACATTTTGAAATGAATTTATTAGATGTAAAATTATTTTGAACCGCCTGAGGTTATGAACGTAACTTTAAATCCTCTCTGTTTTTGAATATAGATAATGATGTGGTTCATGGTAAAAGAAACCCCTCAACGTTTATTTGGAATGGTATTAAATGGTGAAAACAGAAAAAAAAAAGAAGTTCACGACCAAAACAGCAGCAGCATGTGTACGAGATATTATGCAGGTTTCCTAGACCCCTTCCATTCAATTTAAGCAAAATTAAACTTTTACATTGTCACTGTGAAATTGAATGTTTATTAAAAATGTGTTTAAGATATTTCATAATTATGTATGCAATCTATTTTCGTTACCTAATGGGAGGCGACTTTATTGGGAGACATGAGGCCTGTAGTTAGAATGCTATTAAAAAAATATGTACAAGACTTTCTTACAGATTGAATGGAACAATACACCTTATTTGGATTATACAGCACAATGACATATAAAAAAATATTCAATAGACAAACAGCCTTTACCTGAAATACTTAAGTGAGGAGTTATTTTGGAGTAATCATATATTACATTTCAAATAGTACAACGCCAATCATTACGATATCGAAACACAAAGTGCTAGAATATCTCAGCGGGTCAGGCAGCATCTGTGGAGGGATAGGACAGGCGACGTTTCATCAGTGTGATGAAGAATTCCGGCCCGAAACGTCACCCTGGAGACGCTGCCCGACTCGTTGTGTTAGTTACTTGTGTAACTCCAAGATTTCAGCAGCTGCAATTTCTCACATCATCATTACGATATGCAGTGGCTGCACACACCGCACAACACAATACCCAAATAAGGCCCATAACGTAGAAATATATAAAGGTTGCAAGGAGGAAAATATCACAAACAACAAGCGCACCATAAAATGATAACCATTCTGGTAAGAATTGAAACTGATCCATATTTCATCTTCCAACCCTCATTTTTGAACATTTCAATAACGGGGATCACAGCTCCAGGTGTCCGTCCTGCGATTGCTGTCACCCGATTAACTCCTGCTCCACAGCAGTTTTTCTATTTGCAGGTAATACAAACAGTGTCACAATGAATGTGCCCAGACATACACCTCGACAATGACAAAATACTTAGTGAACTTCACGGACTACAAAATCTCATACAGAGCACAAACTGCCAATAAATGAAGGTGGAAGTTGAGGAAATGCAGTTGTTTTTGCATTTCAACAGTAAAATAAAATAAATTGATAAAGCAATATATCTAGAAAATTCAGATTTCATTCTTGGTCCAATAGACAGCCAATCGTCAGAAATATCACCAGGTTTACTAAACCAAGTGTGTAAGAAGGAAATGCAGATGATGATTTAAATCGAAGATAGACACAAAGGCTGGAGTAACGGGACAGGTAACATCTCTGGAGAGAAGGAATGGGTAACTTTTCGGGTCGAGAGCCTTCTTCAGACTGGTTAGGGATAAGAAAAACGTGAGATATAGACGGTGATGTGGAGAGATAAAGAAGAATGAATGAAAGATATGCAAAAAAGTAACGATGATAAAGGAAACATTGTAAGCTGTTTGTAGTGTGAAAATGAGAAGCTAGTGTGACTTTGGTGGGGGAGGGATAGAGAGAGAGGGAATGCCAGGGCGACCTGAAGTGAAAGAAATCAATATTCATACCACTGGGCTGTAAGTTACCCAAGCAAAATATGAGATGCTGTTCCTCCAATTTGCGTTTAGCCTCACTTGACAATGGAGGAGACCGAGGACAGAACGGTCTGTGTAGGAATGGGAAGGAGAATCCGTCAACCGGGAGATCAGGTTGGTTCACGAGGGCTGAGCGGAGGTGATCCACGAAATGATTGAACAATGGATACAGTAGATGAGGTTGGAGGACGTGCAAGTGAACCTCCGCCTAACCTGAAAGGACTGTTGAGGTCCCTAGACAGAGTCGTGTGGGAGGAGGTATAGCGACAGGTGTTGCATCTTCTGCGGTTGCAGGGGAAGGTACCTGGGGAGGGGGTAGTTTGGGTTGGAAGGGATTGCGGAGGGAACTGCAGAAGGCAGAAAGGGGTGGAGATGGGAAAATGTGGCTAGTGGTGTGATCCCGTTGGAAGTGGCGGAAATTTCGGAGGAATATGTGTTGAATGCGATGGCTGATGGGGTGGAAGATAAGGACTGGGGGACTGTCTCTGTTACCACTAGAGGGAGGGGGAGCAAGGGCGGAGCTCCGTGGAGACATGAGTGAGGGCCTCATATATGATGGGAGAGGGGAACCCCCAGTACATAAAGAATTAGGACATCTCGGATGTTCTTGTATGGAACACCTCATCTTGGGCGCAGATGTGGCATAGACGGAGTAGGGGATAGAGTCTTTGCAGGAAGCAGGGTGGGAAGAAGTGGAGTCAGGGGTTTTATTACAAACAATTGTAACAAGACTATTGACATCAATCAATAGTCTTTCTCGTGATGGAGACTGTGAGATCAAGAAAGGGGAGTGAGGTGTCGGAGATGGTCCAAGTAAATTTGAGTGCAGGATGAAAATTGGTGGTGAAGTTGATGAAGTCCATCAATGTAACAGGGACAAAGATAGAGCATGCAGTATTCAATGTAACAGTGATAGAGTTCGGGGATGGGCCAGTGTATGCCTGGAACAGGGATCGCTCAACGTACCCAACAAAGAGGCAGGCACAGCTGGGGCCCATGCGGGTGCCCAAAGCTACGCCTTGGCCTTGGAGGACGTGAGACGAGTCAAAGGAGAAGTTGTTGAGGGTGACGAACAGCTCCACAAGGTGGAGTAGAGTGTTATCAGAGAGACCACATCACCATCTATATCTCTCGTTTCCCTTATTCCTAACCAATCTGCAAAACGGTTTTGAATCAAAACGTCACCCATTCCTTCTCTCCAGAGATGCTGCCTGTTTTGCCGAGTTACTCCAGTTTGTTGTGTCTATCACTAAACTAAGTAATTGGCGATGTGTAATCAAGAAAATGAAGGAATGTGGAATGAAGATTAAAAAAGTGCTGTCAGTGTTGCGGGAATGTCAGATCTGCTTTCTATTAATTTCTGGAATTTACAAAAGTCAGTAAAGAATGCGGTAGAGACGGTGAGAATAGGACAGATGATGAGTGGGGGCAGAGAGTTTGGGAGCGGGTAAGTGACGCAGAGACCCAGGAGTGGGATAGAGGTCGGCCGGAGATCTGTGAGTGCAGCACTGTGAGTGCAGCACTGCGGGATCTGCAAGCCATTGCAGGAGGCGCCTGATATTACAGGGGAGCGCGATATTGCAAGGTATAGCAGGGGTGCGCGATATTGCAAGGGACTCCCAACAGTGGGGTTGCATGTAAGGTCACCGGGTCATAGGGTTTGACACACGGAGCCGCTCAATCCATCTGGAGGACATCACAGCTTCCGGTATATGTTGTTAATACACGAAACGCGTACTTTCCTACCTGTTAAAAAACGCCAAAATGGGGAATTTTTGTGCTGTAAAGTCGGGTTAAGCGTGAGAGACATGTACCCAACTTCAGAATTCCAAAAGTAAAGCGAAATGAAGTTAAAGAGAAGCGAGAGCTGAAGGGACAACAACAGCTAAATTGCTTGGCGAACATTGCTAAACATGGTTCTGAAGTGGGTTTTTACATGCAAAATGAAAACGCTTCTGAAACTAAATATATCATTTAAAAAATCTCCAGACTTACGAGTGGTGTGTGGAAAAGTAAGTTCTCTATCATTATGCTATTGAGGTATATTTTGGCAAATAATAAAATGTCCTGACAGCTTAAACACCCACTCCCTTTCAATAGGATATTGTCAATTTGCTGAGGTTGATTATGTCCAATTAGCAGCTAACCATTATGCCATTCCTTGGCTTGCATCTGAGTAAAATGCAATTCAAAACCCACGTATGGTTTGCGATTTCTTTAATGATAAATTTTGCTTCAGAGGCATTTTCTTTTTGTATGTAAAAACCCACAAGAACCATGGGCGATTTTAAAATTTTACAGCCAGATTTATCACTTCTGAAACTTTTTAGATGCCAAAGGGATCAAGAAAAAACACAAATAATGCCTTACTGTTAATGAAATGCAGTGAGCAAATGGCCAATGTTCGCCAAGCACTTTGGCTGGTGTTGTCCCATCAGCTCTCGCCTCTATCTACCGTCATTTCCCCTTATTTTTGGAATTCTGATGTAGGATAAATGTCTCTCACACTTATCCCGATTTCCATAATTATTTACAGCGCAACAATTGATCATTTCGGCGAGTTTTAACGGGCCCGCTACGCTGGAAACAATGGTCAGTGCTTATCTGCAGTTCATCGCGTCTACTCCACTTGGCGTAGCGAAGCAACAGTACGGGTCATGGGTCGTGACCCCACTGCCGTGAAACCTCCCTATACTGCAAAGATCGCACGATATTGCAGGCAACGCCAGATGTAGCACATTCCGCAATGTCCTCAATATCGCAGTTTAAGTAGGGAACTCACGGTGAGGAAATTTAATTTAAGAGTTTTGTAGAAAATAATTTGTAATTAGCACACATTAACAATGAGTCGTGGATAATTGATTGCCAGGGAGAAAGGTCAGGACTGGGAGCTGGTAAATGGCGGATTCGGATGTGTTCATATTGCATTCAGATAATTTCTTCAAGCACTGCTCAACAGAAGGGTGATATCCTAGTTGCCTCCACTTATTTAATTCCTCCTCCTCCACTTGCCCCCACCCTACTACACCACTGCCAAGTGATATTAAGGCTTTCCTTTCCTGCTTGCAAAGTTGATTAAGGCCAATGTTGACTTTTGTTCTGCTGACTACTTTTGCCGTGCCAAGGTGGATCAAATGTAGTTGTCATAATAAACTGTCATGCACTGACCATGACTGCTGTCATGAAACAGGCCAGTGGATGCACAACAGTTTGAGAGCAAGAGAAATCCCATTCACTTCCACAATAGCAGTTGACATGCAATGCCTGCAAAGGGATGCCAGAAATCCCAGTAAAATGTATATATATATTTATGTATATAGATCTCTATATAGATATGTGAGACCTCCAATACTCAATTCCTTCTCCCTAATTCCGGCATCTTGTCCAGCTATCCATGCCCCGTAGCAGAAGTGTTCACGTCATGGGGCTGGAAACTAGAAGTATCCTGAGCTAATTCTGCTACCACCATCATTTATTGCGATGTGATGGCTTCCACTGATTGTCGGCGGAAGCTTGCGTCCTTTTCAGGACCGACGATGACAGCGAGTTCAACATTTGTAACAAGGTGGACACCAAAAGAAGAAATCTATGCCACTCATTCTCCTAATTGCATGGCAAATGCCTACAACTGCACCAATATTTGGGAGCAACTGATTAGTACAGTCAGCAGAACCCTTCACTGCTTACCACATATCCACAGAATTTTGTAACTTGAAACAAGTCCAGAAACACTTTACACCTGTGGAATTGTAAGAACTGTGGCCAGGAGAATCATTATACATAGAACTGGTGTGGTATGGCTTTTTCAAGGAGAGGAGAGAGGGTATCTTCCTGTTGATAAATGCATATTCAATCTTGTGAGGGTAAAGAAAATCATTGTTGAAGTAACTGGCCACATAAATGCACGCGTGCTGGAATGGGCCAGTTTGTTCAAAAGGCACTCCAAAATAATGCCACCAATTTGAGTTTGTCCTGTCCGACTTTTAGACAATCTGTAAGAATCTAGAATAGTACAACACAGGAACAGGCCCTTCATGCACCATAATGTGAATATAAACTAATCCCATCTCTCTGCACAGGATCCGTACCCTTCTCTTCCCTGACCAAATATCTAAATGCCTCTTAAATAATACTGTTGCGTCTACTTCTACAGTCTCCCCGGGCAGAGTATTCCATGCACCTACCACACTGCATTAAAAAAAAGCCTTGTTACTCTTCTTCTCTCACCTTAAACCTATGCTATATAGTATTTGACATTTCCACCTTGGGGAAGATATTCCAACTATCTAACTACGTATGCCTCCAATATTCATATATACCTGTACTTCTATCAGATCATCCCTCAGCCTCCAGGGCTTCAGTGAAAACATGGAAGTTTGTTCAACCTTTCCATACAACTAATACCATTTAATCCAGACAGCAGCCTGGTGCTAGACCATATGGGGAATACAGAAAGTAGAACTTAGAACAAAAAACAAACTGCTAAAATAACTCAGTGGATCAAGCAACATCTATGGAGGCAAAGGAATGGCCACTGTTCTGAGTTGAGATTCTGTATCAGGACTAGGAGTGTCGAGGGTAGATAGCCATGTACAATGTGAAAGGGGGAGATGATAGGTGGACCCAGGCGTGATAAATAATTAGGAAGATGGAGCTGATCACCAAGGATCCTTGTAGAACCACTCTGGTTGCAGACCTTCAGGCAGAACAACACCCACCACTACTTTATGTCTTCTATGACCAAGTCTTTTGACTATGGACTGAAGTTTGGGTTTTTGTTTATAAATTATAAGAAATTTGAACATTTATTTTCACTTAATTATAGTTTCACAATATCAACATCATCTGCACAGATGTTAGTCCAATGAATTTTGATTAATTGATATAGTAGAACGTCTACCCGAAGAAAAGTCAGAGAGACCCACAGTATGAAAGGGGGCCCTTCAGCCAAATGAGACAACACCAAATATTAAACATACATTCACGCTATTTACATAACAGCATCTGCCGTTCCTTTCTATGCACATTAACACTGATCCTACATTAATCCCATTTTTATTCTTACTAAATGCCTATCAACTCCCTACAGATTCTACCACACATAACACTCGAGATAATAAACAGTGACCAATTAACCTGCTAATTAGCATATCTTTGGAATATGCAAGCAACCAGAACATCAGAGGAAATCCACGCAATCACACAAAGAACGAGCAGATGCACCAGGGGTCAGCTTTGAACATGAAGCTTTCAGGCAGCAACTCATGTTGGTGTACCATTGTGCCACACCAAAATGCCTGCATCTCTATCATTGATTATTACAACACGCTTCTTGATTCCCTGAAAGTGGATTTTCGTTTAATCCAATACTTTAGCACTTACCATCATTGCGTTTCCTCTTGTTATTCTCATTATTAGATGGTGTGATTCCCAGAATTCCACTGATGGAATAGGAAGATCCCGCAGAATCATTGACAGCGGAAGGAACAGGAGTCACGGGCACAGTGCTTGGTGCTATGGATGTCAATGATAAATACAATTAGTTCATTTGGAGACATTGTAAACTAAATCTTAGTTCCCCACATCTTTCTTCTGTGGGAACTGAGTCTAGATCTGACGTGTAGGAAAGAACTGCAAATGCTGGTTTAAATCAAAGGTAGACACAAAATGCTGGAGTTACTCAGGCATAATCTCTGGAGAAAAAGAATGGATGACGTTTCTTCAGACTGGATCCATCTTTGCTGACTTCCCAACAAGGGTTGCGTTTCAAAGACAGGGATCATACAAATCAATTTGCCACACTTGGCATGATCATAATTAATTCCCGACTAGGACTGTGAATATTCAACATTAGGGGAGAAAGGAAGTAATTCTATAGAAGAAGCGGAAACCACTTTTGACCATTAGGGAGACTGACAAAAACCTCCAGGAACCTCCGGGAACCGCACGAAAACCTTGGGTGGGGCACAAAGTCTCCAGAGGTTTCCGTTCAGGTTTCCTAAGTGGGACAGGGGCATAACTCTGACCTGTAGCCTTATAGATAATTTCAATTCCAATATGTTTTTATTATTGATTCACAGTACAGGAATATAGTCAGCCAAGTACATTGAGATATACAGTCATATTAGGAAATTTGAAAGTCGGAAAAATATCTACTCTTCTTTACACACTAAATTTTCAATAAGAAACAATGTGTATTTTCTAGGCTTAAAGTCAAAGCCAACAAATGATTCCTAGCACATGACTGGTTTGCTACTTCATGCATTTTAGAGCATGTGTTCTCACCTCAATGAGAACATAAACACATCACCCATCTGGTCAAAAAATCATCAAAGTATTTCTACAGTCTCAATACATATATTTTGGTATCAAAGTCTGTAACTATTTGACTTCTGTCCCCATGTCTCTGTTTGATCTCTACGGTCATATTTACATTCTATTGTTTCACCCAATTGAACACAATCCCAGCAAAGTCAATTGGAAGTATTAGAAACCTGTGGCTATTTGCCTAATTGGAAGTCTATGGGTTTTGGTTGAACTCACCACAAGTCAGTGTTAATTGATTGACTGATTTTTTTTTAGAATCTTGTGGATACAAGTTCATCAAACTCAAAAGAAGGAGTTTGTTATTATCCCACTGAACCCCTGAGAACCATAAGGAAATTGGTCTATTGTGTTCTTGAGAAACTATTGATAATAATAAAATACACTTACTAGTTTACCCAGAGTCAATAACATACATGTACACAAATTGTCTTCTGAGGCCTGGTATCTGAGACTACATAAAAAATGGGACAGGGAGTACAACCACCTGAGGAACTGCTCCTCAGCATGGTCCACTGCAAGAATGAGGCATACGAACAGGGCAAGAAAGAATGCACTTTCATACACCCTTGCTAATGGACCTATGAATTTTGACTATGTTGCGCATTATAATAACTCAGATGCAAATAATGGCCAAAATCCGCACATTAGCAGGTCAGCTAGAGCATGCCTTTCAATTGCTCATCTGTACTGTGGATCATAAACTTACACAAGCACTGAGGGTTATGCTTAAAATAAAGGTCAATTTTAAAAAAGTTCAATTTTGGTGGAAACTTAAATCACACACTGCAAATTGCAAAGGCACAATCAACACTGAATGGGAAACTGAGAAAAGGGAATTAAAAGAAAAGAATAAAACTTTCATAACTCCTTTGTGCTTAATGATGCAGAAAATGTAATATAGTTTCCTTTATGGATGTATTACTTTAATTACATCACATTCTATGGCCATTCTATTGCCACTTTAAATTTTGGATTTCAATTTTGTATTACAATGTGAAATCTTTTTATCGAAATAATCGTCAGACTTCAGAACCCAAGTTATATCGGTGAATTGCATTTAAACTATAAGTTGCTAAGGAACACCGAGGTGGTGAAGAGGTTGATGCATTTTCATTGTAAGACAGAGAAACCCAACAGTAATAACAATCAGATTACATTACAGTTATTGCCCAGATGAGTGGTAACTAATTAGAGGTTAATCTTCTGTCCTGTTTGAGCTCAGATATAAACTGATCAAGAATGAATATAATAATGGCCTGATGTATATTCATATAAAAAGCAAGGCATGCCCAGGAGTAAGAGATGAGGTTAACCAAATTAGTTCATGCACTCTTTGTTCAGTAAATAAATTAAAAGATGTGGCCCTTAGATATTTGACCAGATTTAAAGTTCTAGAAAGAAATCAAAGTGACATTTTAAGTGAGGGGTAAAATCATTTTAATGTTGGATCAAATATAATACTTAGTCACACAAACATTGGAGAAAATCAAATGTTAAACTCAGTTTGCTAAGAATCAATTATATTCAGAATATGATGCATCCGATTGAACAAAGAGAACAAACTCTGTGACATGACAACCAATTCGTTCTTGAGGTTTCAAAAGGTCTACTGGTCTGCTCACAGTTTTACCAGAAAAACTTCAAACCCTTAAGAGCCACACAACTCTCATGTGAAGAATGGGCACGTTCTCACAAACCCCAAACAGATAAGGAGCTATAATGAAAAATGACCAACATATGGGTAGTAACTGTGGGGCCACAGATTAGAAAATCACAAATAACAGTACAGAAAGGGACTGACAGAGAGAGCAGGAATTAATTTCTACTCTGATTAGTTGCTCTGATGCAGTTAATCATCAGATTAAATGCCAGGTTTGAAATTTAGAGCAATATATCTCCGACATAAGTGAAACAACAGTTTTGCAATGATTCTTACCGATAGTATGGGATAAAACTGGTGATTGTTGATTTGGAGGCTGCTGCACCTTTGTTCGAATAATCCTGAATAAAAAGAACATTTTTTAAAGTGTTTTTACTCCAACTCATGTGACAGCCAAGACAAATGGAGCCATCCAATCTTTGGCTCCAAACTTATAGTAAGTAATATTGAGCTGGGCTGTTGAGGATGTGTGAGGGTTCATTTAACATGAAGATATGATGAAAAAAAATCCTTCACGTCTTCATCATGACTAAAATGCTTCAAAATGAATGAAGTATTTTTCAAATGTAGTCACCATTATAATGTACACAAACACAACCATTTTGTATTCTTCCACAGTTCACAAGCAGGAAATGGAATGAATGACCAGATAACAGTTTCCTTGAGTATTGCAGTATGAAACTTGGCCGGATAACCATTTAAACCATAAAATGTCCCATGGATCTTTTCGGTTCATTCCAAAAGAGGCTGATTATCTTTACTTGTTTCATTTATTACACTGAAATGTCAGCTGAGATTATGTTGCTTATAATGTGGGAAATCCTTGTAAGGCAGATGAATGGGAGAATTTATAAGAAACTATCAAAAGTCAATTTAAAATGTTATAAAGATATAGAGAGTGAAATATCAATGAGCAACAAAAATTAAACAATTGCAAGATTTTTTACAGGGTATTTAAAAAGAAAGCAACCAGCAAAAATAATCATTTATCCCCTAAATAATGGGATGGGTGAATTAATAACAAGAGATGGGGAAATAGCAGAAAAAAATGTCAATTTATATATATAAGTACAAATATATAATTTGGATACGTTTACAGGAAAGGTGATGAAAAAAGCCTCCAAAAAATGACCAGGAAGGCAATAAAGTAAAGCATCATCGTCACCAGAGAAGATGTATTAGGCAAACCAATACGTCTAATGACTGATAAATACGGGTGAAATGATCGCCTGAATCCTGGGATTCTGTAAAGGTTGTGGATGCATTGCCTATTACTCCATGAATACAATTGCAATTACAAGGAAGATGTTGTTCATAGCTAGGAGATTTTGCTTCTGATGGACAGCATTTAGTGATGTGCCAGCTGGCACAATGCAAAAGGAAAACTGTGCTAGCCATAGAGTCCGAGCAGACAATGTTCACTAGATAGGTCCCAGTGAAAGAGGAGAGAAATTAGCTTGGGCTGACTCTCTGGGATTTAGAACAATGAGAGGTGATCTTATTGAAAGAAACCCATTTCTGAAGTGCAGATATGAGGAGAATGATTCCTTGGTTAGAGGTTTAAACCTTAGAGGAATCAAGCATTAGTGAGGTTTAGGCCAAGATGAATTCAGTCTTTGTCTAATTCAGTCATTGAATTATGGAACATCCACGAGACCCCATAAAGCCTTGTGCCCAAAAATTGGAATGAGGGGTTCGGAAGCCAATAAAAAGCTTCTGTGGGAACTGAACTGCCACTGATCCAAAGTCCTAACGCACAGTGCCATTATTTCTTGTGAGATTCTTGAGAAATGGATGTATATGCAAAATTACATCCAAATAGTGACTGATTTATCACTGAGGCATTGATCTCTGTGGTACATTGTCCTTTTCTAAAAATCCAGTTACTTGACTAAGGTCTTCCCACAGCAACTCCCAAATTGGCAGCCTCCAATTCTGAGAAGGACAAGGGTGACAGCAGCATGGGCGTACCTCTAACTGCGGTTCCCCTCCAAATCACACAACATCCTGATCAGACACTTACATTGGAGGTGCAAAGGTACTTTGGAGTGCTGGTGCAGGATTCCCAAAAGGTTAATTTGTAAATTGAATCAGCAGTCGGGAAGGCAAATGCAATGATAGCAGTTATTTCAAGAGAACTAGACTATAAAAACAGAGATGTAATTCTGAGGCTTTATTACACATTTGGAGTATTATGCGCAGTTTTAGGCCCCATATCTGAGGAACGGTGTTCTGGCTTTGGAGTGGGCCAGAGAAGGTTTACGAGAATGATCCCAGGGATGTTTAGGTTAACGTATGATGAGTGTTTGATGTACTGGGCCTGTACTGGAGTTTAGAAGAATATGGGGGGACCACATTGTAACTTACCGAATAGTGAAAGGCCCAGATAGAGTGGATGTAGGGAGCATGTTTCTACTAGTGGGAGGGTGCAGGACCAATGGGCACAGCCTCAGAATAAAAGGTGATGAGGAGGAATTTCTTAAGTCAGAGGTGGTGAATCTGTGGAAATCATGACCACAGATGGTTGTGGAGGCCAGGTCATTGGGTATTTTTAAAGCGGAGATGACAGATTCTTGATTAGTTATGATGTCAAATGTTATGGGGAAATGGCAAGAGAATGGGGTTGAGAGGGAAAGAGAGATCAGGCATGATTGAATGGTGGATTTGACTCATTGGGCTGAATGGCCTAATTCTGCTCCTGTGGCTTATGAAGTGATTTGGAATCTATTGTTAATCCTTTGATGCTGCTGGGTTTAAATCCTGAAACTCCATCTCAATAACAGGTTGGCCCTTCACCACACTGCAGGAAAGAAGCTCATCATCACTTTCTCAAAGGCAAGTAGAGAATGACGATAAATTCTCACCTACTAGTCAGGTCTAGAACATAGAAAATTATTAAATATTATTTAAAAAAACAAGTCTAACATTTTTCTGGGGCTTTTGGAAACTCTCTATTGTAAACCCAGGTCTTCAAAAGTACACAATACAATAATAAAAGGTTTATTACAATTTGATGTGCAGACGCCTTTTATAATAAGCACGTCACAAAGAATGGCTTATTAATGCTGCTAAATAAATATAGATCACATTCTATTTATGAAAGTTCATTCATAGCCAGCTCTGTCACAGGAAAATGTTTCTGTGGTTAAACTATTCCTGCCTACATGGCGAATTAGGTTTGGGATTTACATTCAATTGTACCATGTCTGTTTGTACCTACCTTAACACTTTTATAAATAACATTTAACTGATCTAAAATTTCTTCTAGATTCAATAATTTTTTCATTTCTCTGTTAGTCTCTAGGTTATTAAAATGAACAAACTAATGCATTTCAAGCGTTAAGTTTTTCATAACTTTTCATTGCATTAAGATGTCTTCACCTTGGAACAAATCATTTTTTAATGAAAGAAAAACCCTAGATTGCATTGCCTGTTATCTTAGATAGGTAAAACAGGAAGACGTTGCGCTTAGAGCAGCTTTAATCCTTTAATCTCAATTAGCGAGGGTAAACAAGGGAGATGTTATATTTGTTTTCACTTGTCTGGGTAAGAGAAGAAGTTATTCAATGTACCATTTAGAAATTGAGGGTGGTTGCCAAGACTTCTCTACCTATGTTGCTCTGAGGTCTCTGTCAAGGCTACAGTATAAATACATATTGTCTTTCCTCTGCAGATTATTCCTCCTCTAAACCTGGCTCTAATATACCATTCAACTCAAACATCAATTTCCATTTATATCACATCTTGAACATAAACAAAAAATACTCCAATGCTTTGCGGTGTGTAATCAAACAAAAAAATACCTTAAAGCACCATACTGAGCTATAGGATGGACGGTTAAAGGGGTGACTTTCAAGAAAGACCTTAAAGGAGAAGAAAAAAAAATACACGAAGCAAAGAAGAATGGGAAAGGAACAGAAGATTTGAAATCAAAATTAATAATTCCAAATTAGGATTATGTAAGTGATTTGTATAAGAGAAAAGAAGTATGACAAATGCAACCATTTTATTATTTTGAGAAACCAAAGCAATCAGTTGAAGAAATAAAGTGTGATATTTATCTTTAATTTCACCAGGGTGAAAATGAATGCAGTCTAAAGGGTATCAAGATGAGGTTTTTATACCACGGGAGAAAACTAAAGAGGAACTGGTCGTGGTTGTATGCATAAAATAGGGAAAGGTTTAGGGATAGGGATATAATGAGAGGGTGGTCACATTCTATCTAGGACTGCCAGGAAGAAGCATTTGGAGCAGTGTTTGAATCACTAGAAAAATGCAGTCAACCAGGAATAGAGAGCAATTGATGAGAAAGACGGAAAACCAGTCCTGGGTTCTGTTGAGCAAGAAAAGTAAGTGTGCCTTCTAAAATCCTGGTGGGTGATTTGGCCGTAAGTGTGATTAAGGACAATCAATGGCTGGAGCCAATGCTGCAGATGGGAACAAGGAGTTAGAAGACAGAAGGGACTGTAGGTGCTAGAATATGGAACAAAACATAGAACACTGGAAGAACTCATCAGGCCTAGCAGCATCTGTCGAGGCAAAAAGTGCATGAGATGTTTTTTGGATTAAGACCCTGTAGCAGATCTGTGAGGGAAGATAAAAGATTGCCAGTATACAGATATACAAGGGAGTTGAGAATCAGATAAGCTGTAAATATCGGTCAATGGAACTAGGTGGGGGAGTGGGAGATGGGGAGGGGGAAGGGGGTGGGTAAACTGCACAAAGGGAGAAAAAGATAATGGGTGTGAGTTACCGAAAATTTGAAAATTCAACATTTGTACCATTGGGCTGTATGGTACCCAAGTTGAACATGTGATGTGGTTCCTCCAATTTGCGCTTGGCTTCGCCTTAGCAATGAAGAGGTCCAAGGACAGACAGATTTGGTGTGGAAGTGGGAAATAGAAGTGAAATGATGTGCAACTGGCAGCTTCAGATGATTATTGTGGAACGGGTGCAGGGGGCAAACTGCAAAAGCACAAGAGATAGTTAATGCTTGGCTTCTCCAGTATAGAGGTGGTCACCTAGTGAGCATGTAATGCAATAAGCGAGTTCAGTATACCGACTGCGCATGCCCAGGTCATAGGTCATGCACGATAAACATTCTCAGCAGCTGTGCCACTGCATGGAAACAGACCTGCATTTCATCCGTAGACATGTTCGAACCCGGTTCTCCAGCACTGCAAGCCGTGTTGAATTGCTACTGGACTGTCCTCGTCCCCTCCCGAGTGTCCCATCCTTGTCCGGGGACAGCCAGAGATGTCTGGGGTGACCCTGGACTGACGGGACACCGGCCCGGAGCAGTGGCGGCCCAGACTTACAGCCAGCGTTAACTCCACTGCTCCGGGCCGGTGCCCCATCAGCCCAGGGCTGTCAGTTAACCTGGCGGGACAGGCAGAGTTGAGCTGGAGTTAACACTTCTTCTCCACGCTGGCTTTAAGCCTGGGCTGCCACTGCTCTGGGCCGGTTTCCTGTCAGTCCAGGGTCACCCCGGCCATCTCTGGCCGTCCACGGACAGGGATGGAACACTCGGGAGGGGACGGGGACCATCCAGTAGCAATTCAACAGCGCTTGCAGCGTCGGGGACCCAGGTTCAATCCTGTCTATGGATGAAATGCAGGTCTGTATCCATGCACAGCACAGCTGCCGAGTGTTTATCGCGAGTGACATTTGACAAATCCCATGATTTTATTGCATTTTTCAGAATACCGAACTCGCTTATCGCCAGGTTGGAAGAGGTGCAGGCAAACCTCTGCCTCACTTGGAAATGCTGTTTAGGTACTTGGATGGTGGTGGGGCAGGAGGGGAAATGTGGTGACAGATACCGAGGAATCTATACCAAATAATAATTAAAGGAACTACATTTTATAAGCGCCATAATGCAAGGTACGAATGAAAGTAAGAAATAATGACCTTGATATGTTGTACATCACAAGTAATCAAATTAAAGAAAGCTGATAAATGTAGCAGAACAAAGACACAACAACTTTGGGGGCCGACAGAAACGTGTTTCTGATAGGTAAAAAAATAATACATTAAAAACAAGATAAAAATACTGAGAAACAGAGCAAAGAGAGGGTCACAACCTGAGGAATACTAGTGGAAGATTTGTCCCGTGGTTAGGATTCTAGCTCTTTGGAAAACGGAATGGAGATGATGGAAACTAACTACAGTATTATTTTAAATATTGTTTTCAGATGAGATTTTTAATCTATAGATCAATCTTCGCCAAATATATTTTGTTAAAATTAAAACCTGCCTGAAACCGCCGCAATCTGCGGGTTAAGGGTGATTTATTGCTTAATGTTGGAAAGTTCGCCGCCTATGTGTGGTACCTGTTGATGGAACTGACACTGGGCACCGATTCATTGTCACACACTCGTTCCGCCAACAGTCTATCTCGGATCTCCCAGGCAAACATGGTGGGGTTTTGACGCTTGTAGTCGGCGATTTTATCCACCACTTTCGGTGTAGCGACCTTTGGTTTGGATCCTCCAATTACTCCCGGCTTTATACTCCCAGTCTCATAGTACCTTAAAAAAAGAGAGATTTTTGAGAGCGGTACCGGAGATAGGACACAATGCTGGAAACCCGGAGTGAGGTTCCAAACAGAGTTTACTCAAGAGGGTAACTCCGGTTCTAGTTAATCTGCTACATTTGACCAATACTCAGTGCAGAATTCCACGTTTTATTTGAATAAGCAGCAGAAACAACGTTCCTCTAATTGAACTATTAGTTGTCTCGTAAGGGTCGGCACAGTGGCGTAGCGGTAACAGTTTCAGAGACTTGAGTTCGATCTCTGTACGGTGCTCTCTGTACGGTGCTCTCTGTACGGCTCCGTGACTGCGTGCGTTTTCTCCGGATGCTCCGGTGCTGCAGGTTAATTGGCGTCGTTAATTTGTATGGTCGGAACTGGTGTACGGATAATCGTTGGTCGGTCGGTCGGTGGGCAGAAGAGCCTCATTCCACGCTGTATCTCTAAAACTTAAAAAAAACTAAATATTTAAGGAAATTTGGATGAGCAGAGCTGATCTGAGTATTGGTGTGAATGGACCTACATTCCCGAGAATATACGTGAATGCTATGCTATATTGAAACAGATGAGAAGAGGGGCTGGCAGGATAGATCCCAATCAAATGGCGTCGATTGGTGGTAGACTCATTCCATCCACACCCGCTTGACTAATGGACACTGTCTGTTAAAGTGTGTGTATGTGGGTGCTTATACACTGGGATATATGGCATGTGTTATGCATATCTCTATATGTGTATATTAAACCATATGTATTGCTGCAATATACTTATCGCTCAGTAATTTTCCGAACAAGGAAATTACAAGTGAATCATTTGCACAGTGGCCACTTACAGGACACTTGAGGTTAAAGACGCTCTTGTTTAATGTTTGTTGTGCTGATGTCACCGTCATGATAATACATGATAATCATGATCTAGCATTGGTATTATCACTCTTATTTTTAAAAAAAGGCAACAGAATGCAATGATCAAAACACAAAGTGGTGGAGGAACACCGCGGGTCCGCCAGCATCTGTGGAGGGAATTAATAAACGACATCTCGTGTCAGGGCCCTTCTTCAGACGCATCTTCTTCAGATGCAATGATCACTTTAAAACATATATTTTATTCTGAAATAATAGCACATAATTGAAGCGAAGCACTTCCAGATAAAGAACAGGGGAATATTCTGCCTGAAATACATGGAATGATCACAGTTTAACATGTTTTGCCATCATACATCAATATTGTTATCTTTATTATATAGGATTGTTTCAGTACTTCAATGTTATAATGATTTAATACTTTAAAACATTTTATATTAACGTTTCTATAGCTCTCCTATTTTTGCTTTGCAAAATTTGCTTTGCGACTTAGTCGGCTGGATATTTTAATCTTTGCTTATACATATCTAACACAATCACCAGTGACCAAAGTCGTGGCGAAGAGGGGACAGGGATAGATTTGTGTAATAAATAGGGGGAAGCCACGGACAGAGTGACGTGAAAAGCAGAGACTTAAATTAACCAAGCCATACACCGGGATCTAGACACAAGATGTTCGCAAGAGTATAGAAAATAGGTTGGAAATCCATTCAGTGACAGGAAAAGTCTTGTTACACTATACCCGTCGACATGCCAAAATGTTAAAGGAGAGATGGGCGTATGTACTAGTTCTAGCTGATATATATTAAAACTGTGTTCGTAACATTAATAGCCTTCAAATCCTTGTCTGTGGAGGGCTCGGAACATTTCGGAGGGGTGTGATGCAATTTTTAGAGCAAAATTGCCCGCCCCACTCCCATCGTCCTTTTTTGTGTGAAGAAGGTATTGTCCACTTAAAGTGATTCTGTAAACTCTTTTGCCTGGTCACGGTTTTGATGAAAGAGAAAACATGGGAACAAAAATAACCTTAGTGTTTGTGGTAGGAGTATACACAAATAAACCTTATGTTTCTCAAAACTTCAACTGATCATTGACATTTAAGTTGTAAAGGTGACGGCAGGACAAATTTTCTGACATTAAGATTTAGTTGGTACATTTTATATACTGGTTTAATTAAAATAATAAATAATAAAATTTGTTATTTTGGGAAACATGTTATGCAAGTTAACTGTATGGAGGACTGCCTCTGGCAAATCATTGGCAAATTAAAAAATGGATTTCATTCTTTACATCAAATGAGAAATAATTTAAATACGGGAGAGGGACAAAATCGGATTTACTTTTCCTTAGGAAAAAGTACTACGATCACAATTAACTACTCAACCTCAAGTTATAAGATAATTTAATTGTGCTGCAAGAAAGGTTTAGACCAAGACGACATGTTACCAATGGTTTCATTCATCAGAAGGCACATTAAAAGTTTCCTGAAGAATCAGCACGTATCGCACTCCACCAATGACCACAGTACTGCCTTGTGGATTAACGTTATGCATTGTAAATTTCCGGCACAACCCCACACCTACAGATCCCAGCCATGGAACAAGTTGCAAATATAAGCTCTCGTTGCCAGGGTGAATGGGAGAACACCAGGATCTCGCTGAAAATAACGTTTTGATTCCCTCATTCTTATCCTTGACATATCCCTGAGATGCAGCGTGGAAATAGACCTTCCCAATACACGCCGACCATCGATCGCGAAACGTGTGTGTGTTTCTCTATCACTCTCTACACACTACGGGCAATTTACAGAGGCAAATTAATCTACAACTTCGCACATCTGTGGGATGGGGGTAGAAACTGAAGCATGCAAAGGAACCACACGCGGTCACAGATGCAAACTCTACACAGATAGCACCCTAGGTCAGGATCGGACCTGGGATTCTGGCGCTGCGAGGCAGTGTTTGTGCACGTCGCCTTTAACTAAGTAATCGTTCAGAACCTTAACCCCAATTGCTAGTTGTTCTTTTAGTAATTGTTGATTGCGATATTCTCCTTCCATAAATCTGACACAGTGGTAGTCCAGTTAAAGAAGATAAAAGTATAGGATAAAATCTAATGAATAAAGAAATTGAAATATTTAATTAGTTTAAATTTAAATGGGTCAAAAAAGCATGGGAATCTGATGCCATGGGTAAGCATTAGCGTACATAATGTGAAACAGCAACATATATACAATGCTAAAATTATGTCCATTGTTATTAGGTTTCAATCTTTTGATTGCCTTTTACTTTTGAAAAATATGTTTAAGGACTATAAACATATTCCCCTTTCATTTCTCTCTTCCCGCCCTATTTCTCTTTACTAGTGTTATTTTCCCATGGCAATTTTAGCCATACACGTCCTCATCCACCAAATCAGGTCACTTCCCGATAGTTTTTTTATTTCTGTATGTGGGTTATGTTTTGTTAATATTATTCGATTTTGCATCGTGTGAGTTTGGCTGGGCTGCTGGCAGCAACATGGCGGTAATCTGGTCTTTGGCCCAATCGTGTGCATTAATTTAGAAGAGTAAGCCCGAACATCCACTGTCAGCATTCTGGCCCTTGTCCTGATCCTGGTGATGGGCTAGATTCCAGTAGAAGGATGAAAAGGGTCACAGTAGCAAAACAAAACAAGGGTACAGATCGAGAAACTCATGGAAAAGACAGGACATGGTAGAAGGGGGTGGGGTGGGGGTGGGGAGAGAGACTGGGATATAAAAATAACCAGCCCACGCTTCCAACAGATTGCCCGCATGAATAAAGATTGGCAAATACTTGAACCTATTCAGCCAAAACAGGGGGTGTGGAGTTATCAATAGCCTGAAGTCAAGGCTTGCAAAGAAGTTACTTTGATTTCCACATTTTTTATGTTCATTTCGGTCATGGACAGCAAAGTAAGTGAACCTCCACAAGGGGCTGAAGCACGTCCAGAAGACTAAAGGCTGGCTTGAAAGACAATTCACCAAACAGAGACACCTTCAGGATGCTCCTGTTAACGGTTTACTACAACTGCTTTCCAGAACCAAGTCAGGTGCCTGTTACAAGCTCCGGCCTCAGTATACTGCTCCCTGTGAGCGGGAGCCGGGCACAGCCGGGCCAGGACATACACATAATCACTTCCGGCAAAAAACGCCCATTCTTGTATAAACGGGAGGATTGAGCGGGCGAAACACTGCACTCTTTTCATCACTCTTACCCCCTTCTTTTCTCCGATAAACACAAGAACGTCGTATATTTCTTTCTGCGTTTCCTTCTCTCTGCCTGAACGACCCTCTCTGCGTTTTTTCTGTGTTCCTGGATCTCTTTCTTTTTGTCTGTCTGTCTGCCGCTCCACCCCAGCCCCCCCCCCCCCCCCCCCCCCCCACCCCCCTCTCTCCCTCTCTCTCTCCCTCTCTCGTTCAAGGTCAGATTTATTTTACATGGAGCACTGTCCAAGGACATGTTTCCGCATTACTGATTTCAGCGCAGTGTTAATCTGAGATCCCTGTTGTGTAATGCGAGAGTGTGGAAGAAGATGTCCTTTGAAACTACAGCAATGTACATAGACCCCAAAAGAAAATAAATTGCCTCTGAATTAGTCCCATATTTATCTAGCTGGGTATTTAGGAATCAAAATTGTCTTTATGAATCCCTTGAAAGTCCGGAAAAAAAAGATCTTAGACATGTCTTGTGTTCTGTACACCTACGAGTGGATGGGACGCGTATGGACTAACTGTTGGAGAAGCCGAAAAGCGGAACTTTCCAAATGAATATTGAAAAATGCTTTGTTTGCTTACTAAAGTGATTATGTACAGTAGCCTTACCATTAAGTAATAGATCAATAAATCGCCAAATATTTCAGACAAACTATCACAAAATTATTTGTCTGAAGAAGGGTCTCGACCCGAAACGTCGCCTATTCCTTCGCTCCATAGATGCTGCATCACCCGCTGAGTTTCTCCAGCATTTTTGTCAACCCACAAAATTATGAACCTTCTTCTAAACAGACATCACGAGGCAAAGATACTCTCATATCAATTGCTCCTATTCCTACAAGATGCGAATGGAGTGGATCTTCCGATATGTTTTAAGCAGACTAGAATTGAATGCAATAGGATCGTGATGGTCTTACCACACCGTTAAGGGAATAAATGTATGTAATAGAGTGGGGGAGAAAATGACTGGTGGCAACTATGGACTGCTGGTTGTGCTTAAAGCTTAGTCAGTGGGGACCTGAATGCTAATTCCTGTATCACTGCGCTCCTCACCCTCCACACTCTTTGCTTCCTCCTGGACATTTAATTTATCTTTCTACGAGCGGTTGCTGCTGAGACAGATCTGAAGCCAACAGATTTCTATTATTGCTCAGGGTCTGGTGGGAAGAAGTTAGCGGTGGCGAGGAAATGGGAAAGTGGCGCGTATTCAGAGTTTTGTGGTGGAACAAATTATTCCTCCTTGTAGTTAGAACGTGAAACCTTCGCTAAAAACATATCCGAATTTCGCCCTCACAGCAGACGATAGCTTTCAGTTAATTGTTAAATTAATTGGTTAATGACAGTCTTCCTCTACTCGTGTCAAATTTATTAAGATTTATAACTCAAATGGAGCCGTTAGCAAATGTAAGCGTTGTAGTGGTCCGTTAATTTATTCCAGCGCCTGCCTATATCAACTCACCGAATTTTCATAACTTACACATAAGAAACGTTCTGCCTTGATCTGTAACCTGGTCTAAAAAGTGTATCATTATTCTCTTGGTCAACTTTCAACTTGGTAAGGGAGTCAAATCAACTGCACGTCAATAGGTGCGTTGGAAATTGTGCAAGAACAAAGCAAATAAGCAAAAAGGGGGATGCACAGTACAATGAGAACTGCGATCCGGTTTAATCCAAGGAGAGAGACCTGATTTATCCAAGTTTGATTAACTATCGCAGGTGGCCTGGTTCCAACCGTAGCATCAACTCCACGGAGCTTTTCAGATCCCAGGGCCGCCAAAAGCAACTGGCGCAGATTTCTCCAACATTTCGTTTAAATTATCTGATTATTGGCCACATTACGATTTTGTAATTTTGTACTTTAAAATCGAAACTCGTTTTCGGATTTCCAAAGAGTCAATTATTTTTTAGGACAATATTTTCTCACCGGGACCTGTGATAAATCATTCACTCTTGTCCTGGCCGAACAAAATCAATGGGAGCCCGCAGTTTTCAAATCCCACCAAAATACAATGGGGCTCGTGCAAATGCAAATGGAAGTAAGAATCAAGGTGCTAGAGTTAAAACAAAGTTTCCAATGATCACTGACCCGGGCTATGGCAGGGCATCAATAAAAAAAAGAGGTCCATCTCCCGCTTGTGCTTTGATAAATTGACCTGACTTGGGTAATGACGTCCCATCTGTACCCCCGGCCCAGCGTTTATGCACAAGCAATTGCTATTTCCAATCGCAGTAATATAAGATAATAGAAGGATTTAATCTGTTCAAAACCCACCACCTTACACAATATCTGCAATAATATTTCTCCACTATAGTATGTGATGGTTACCTCTCTCACCCCACAGTACAAACGGTGGAACTAGATGAATGTTATTCCCTAACATTAATAGCTTAGCAAATAATTAATAAAGGAACTTCTTACTTTAACATGAAATTGACGATTTATTTTACAAAACGCAACATCATCAAAATATATGAAATATGAAGGCAAATACATTTAATTAGCCCGAGTGTAAGGAACAATACACGGTGTTTTGCTGAATTCGCTTTTTATCTCGAATTTGTGTGAGTTTGTTTTTCCTCTGTGTAAATAAGTAATGTTTAGCTTGTTGGTTTCATGGCGGGGTGAGAGATGCATGTCCTGGAGCCGATGTGATCAGATGTCCATGATTGTGGATGTTCGCATACCACCAGCCATAATTTATTTTTGCTCCATATATCGAGGCAAAAAGCCTTGTTGGAAATGTTCGTCTCTATGTATGGATATGATATTGGATGTTTATGTACCCTCCTGCACCTGGATTCGACGCCCTCCTCTTTTGTACCAGGCAGCATGAATGCGAGTCCGTCTAAATACTGCCAGGGGTCAGGGTTGCGGTTTGAAGTGAGAGAGTAGAATGAGGAGGTAGAATGTGCTCTCGCTGTCACCCTGAAGAGTCTCTGTTTAAAAAAAAAAGTAACAGCAGACACTGACACGGAACAGCAGCCGTGTGTATAACCACTACCCTGCACATTAATGTGTTAACTGTGTCTATGCGTTTCCTAGGCATTTCTAATATTTATCTTTGTACCTACCAGCTATTTACTGTCTGTTCTGAGGGCTGACATATATTAAAGGATTATTTTGCTTTCTTATAACCTAGGGATTTCTTCTGTATTATGCATGGCTTTTACTTGCTGGGGTTTTAGCGAATCGTTTCCTGCTATTCTCTGATATCTGATTCTCTTAATTTAAGGATTACCTTGTTGTTATATCCTTTCTGATGGATTACCTGCAGGAAAGGCTTTGTCTGCGATATGTCGCTCTTGGATTATTTCTGCTTCTTATATCTGTAATGTTAGGTTTGAATTACTTCTGATTCTCTTGCCTCTAACACTATTTCTCATTATTACTTTCTAACCCATAAGATTGTTTCTATTATTACTATTCCACTGAACACATTGCCCGATGATGAACGTCTTCCTCCTTGCGCTATAATTTCTAATTTATTTAGGGTTTTCGCTTCCCGCTCGGAATTCGGCTTTGCACACCAATGTATCATTTCTATCCATTTCCAAATTCACACTCCATTTGGATCATTTTTTCAGGGTTGACTTTACTCTAAAATGAAATTGTTGCAGAGCTGTAAATATCACTTTGGACCCCCATTTGGTTCTAGGCAGACACCGTGTTTGACATTTTTCTTTCGTCTTGGTTCTTACCTGCCCAGTATCTTGCTAACGCAGCCGTGGCTCACTCTGAGCTGTCTGGAGATATCACAGGGTCTCACTCCTTGGTGGGCCAGTTCCACAATTCGCTGCCGGACAACATCTGGGAGAGGGCGGCCATTCACAAACACACCCCCAAGCTGATTCACCCCGCCATGCCCTGTATACAATGCACAAAACAGAGAGAGAAAGAAAAGAAACACTGCAGCTATACGATAGGCACTCAGTCTGTCTCTCCCCGGCAGAATTGTCGGCAATGTACGGGCCAGCAAAAAATATGGGGAGAGGAGGTCAGAACCCCTTGCTTTATACGGTCGCAGCAAAATACGATTGGGATGGGGTGGGGGCCGAGTCGGGTGGTCAACGGTTATGGAATATAAGATATGGGCTCGAGAAGTTAGGAGACGGTCGGTGGGGTGAGCAACCCGCGGCATTTAGTTAAGAAGGGGAACAGTTCCAGGGAGGCAAGGACGCGGCAGCTTTCTGGGACACCCCTCAGATCACGTCCACACGCTCTCAACCAACAACTGCCCCTCAGGTACACGCCATTGGATTATAAATGTAATTAAATATAGGCCAAGACTATGTACAGCTACTGTTGGCAGCTTTGAAAATGCACAGGAAGGATAATTGATATGAGGCTGAGAAACGCGAGATGTTCACTGAAAGTGAAAATGACCCACTGAATTCGGAACAGAAAACGCGCCCCTTTCGATGAAACTTCAGCTTCCTGTGGCTCGGAGATCTGTGGACAGATATTAGTCCCGATCACAGTCTTCTGGGAACAAGACATGTTCCATTTGAGTAATCGGTTGCAGAATTGTGAACGGTTGGATTCGCTCAGCGAATGTAACCGAATATTTAATATTTACCATTGGGTTAGAGAGGTGGCTCACAGTACGTTTTTATCCTCAGGCAATAGAACATTTCTGCTGCTTTGTAGAATGGTCAATGAAATTGTAAATTCTGATTCGGGCCGATAATTTTTTTTAAACTCTATTCCAATATGGATTCAAAGGAATTAAAATACGTCCCTAAGTGGTAATAAATGAAAATCGGCAACAAAATTTTTTTCGGGAAAACTTGGAGTGTTTGACATAAATCCTCCCATATAAACCTCGGGGATTGTTTTTATTAGTCTGTGTCACAGCCGGAAGGAAGGAAAGTTATAACAAGAATGGATTGATACCTGCAGCAGAGGTCTAATCTACACCGGGAGGTTCTTAGTCTCTTTCGTTGCTGCCTTTACTGGATTTAGCATTAAATGAAATTAACGCTTTGCTAATGAGTTAAAAATATGTATTACTTCCGTTTCGTTTTCAGTGAGATAGTACCTCAACTCAGTCTCTGGAACACAAAAATTCCCACTTCCAAATTCGCAATTTCTTTTTTTTTTCCAAAAAATAATCATCCGATTGCACTCCGGATCGGAAAATTCCCTGTCAGTTCCCAGCTTGTGTCCAAGATTAACGCTTATTTTAAAACAGCATACAAGAAGCTGTAGTTACTTCCTATTGCGAACGGACCGTATTAAATATGTAATTCAGTCTTGAAATAGATTAACACTGAATTTAATTCTAAAATACACGACTTCGCTAACAAGATCTCTTCCTAAAAATCAATAATATTTGTTTCGATCTTTAAAGTTAGTGAATGCGCAGTTGCTCCACATCACTGTGTTGTAACAATTTTAAATCGATATATTTTGTTTTGTCGCCTGAGATATAAACTCAACCCTCTTTTACACTCTGTAAACCTGGCCAGAGGTGGCATTCGTAAAGTAGGTCTAGATAGACCCTGGTACAATATGATTAGTTCGAGTTGATAAAGCATCTGTTTACAAGCTGTAGGTATAATAACACTTAACACACCGTGATAGGATGTGTCATTTCATATAACATCGACCAAATGGACAAGTCCCAGCCAATTCTGTCAACCAAAACAAACGTGCTGGAGATTTCGGTGTCGCCCAACTCCATCAATGAAAATTTCACTATTTTATCTCAGCTTATTATTCGCCACATACAACTGTAAACGTAATTTAGATAATGCGGAACGAAACCGTTAGGCGTCGAACCTATTTATTGCCTTGGTTAATACTCTTTTACAACTTACTGGCAACTAAATCATTTCATTTGGTTCAGGAATGTTAATTATCTTCTACTAAAGCCACTGACGTTCACGATAAACATTGTTCATCACAAAAAGCAACAATACCGTGTCTTATTTGAGTAAAGGTATATATAATTAAGATAATATTATAATTGGGTCCTCGAATGTTGCTGTTTTCTATTTAATTATGAGAATTAAAGAAATCGATTAATTAACTCTCTTTTAATTCGGCAAATCAGGAATGATAGTAAAATTAGACGTGCACGTGTGAGTCGGTTGTGATTTTCAGCAAAGCACGTTCCCTTTCAAGGACTTCGCGCTGCTCCGGGTCCAGGGACATCTGAACATCGGTCTATGAAACCGAGTGCTCCAGCACTCCTCACACACTCCCACCAGGAACCGCCACACGAGCCGGCGAAGGAGCTGCCTACTTACTATGCATTGCTGCAAACGGGTCGTGCTTACAGTGGATTTCCATGAAAAGGCGCAGCCGGTCTTCAACTCCGAGAAAACCTCGATTTTCTGGTCTGGATTTAACCCCTTCACCTATACTCCCAAAACAAAAGAGGGTGAGCAGCGCCCCACGCAAACCCAGAAGAAGATCTCGATCCCAGCCACTAAATTGTAGGTTTTACAGCTTTGTGATCCTCAAGCTTTCAGACGGATTGTGCAAGAAACGTGAAAGTTAAGTTTGTCAGATGCAATGCAATGCCCCCAAAAATGAATCCAATTGCTGCTCAGTGACAGCAGTGAATTTTAACTTCGAAATCGTTCACACCCGGAAAAAAATCCTTTTAAAATTCCAGCTTCTCTTTTTTGGCGTTTTCCTGTGCAATTTGTCCGCTGTGTGTGTGAAGGCGGGTTCCTGTTTCCCCGGAGTGCGCTGGCCCCCTGCTCTGTATTCAGTCGCGCTCAGTCTCCTCCATAGTGTTTAAATGTGGCTGAGCCCACAGTGATTCGGCGCTGATTCGCCCGAGGCTCAGCCCTGCGGGGATGGCGCACAGCCCCGGCCGCTGCCAATCACATCATCACCAGCCACTCAAGCACCCTTCGCCGCTCCCATCCACCAATAGCACCAACCATCCCAACGTCGTGGCCAATCTCCGTGAGGGCTGCTCATTCATTCACCAATAACCCTCATCCCTATCTGCGAAGCTGGACCAATGGTATCGACTTCATTTTCAACGTTCACCAATTATCTGCTAGTCGTATCGATACACGAGGCGGCCGTTTTAATAACTGGTTATCTCATACTGTATTCCGATTGGGCCCTTTTGTTAAACCCTAGAGGAGCGTCTCTCTATTAAAGGGAATTCATTCAGATGTCCAAAGCGGAATCTAATTTTTCATTTGAATAATTTTAGACAATTATATTCCACCGTAAATCCTTTTTGCTTCTTTTTTGTTTATATACATAAGTCGTTCATTTCTATTCTAAGTTAAGGAGTCTGTAAAATTCCCGTGCCTAAATTCAGTGGTAATACCAGTTAAGAAAGCAATGTAAAAGTTGAACGATAGTAGCTGGATTAATAAAATTGCGTTACGACAAATTTAAGATATTATTGGAAAATTGCTTACAACATTATTCTGAGAAAGGACAAACTGAAATACTCCTAACAGTAAAGCGTCGATTTGTATGTCAATTTATATTGTCGAGATAGGATTTTAAGTATTTTGTTTTAATCTCTGACACTGTATAATAAATCTTTTGGAAAGCTTTAGTCAAACTATCATTGTTTAGGCAGTTAACAGGTGTCCTGTATTTATAAAATGCTACCCGTCCACTTTTCCTGCTGTGCTATTTGTATGGAATGTACCGAAAATGTATTAATAATATCCTGAACATTTATTAAACATAACATATTTGTTATATTGATGGTACTTCGGGAAACGACAATTCTGAAGTCTGAGAATTTATGAAAAAATCACTCCATGACGAATTAATGTAGTTCCATTTCCATGTTAAAAAACACACTATTTTAATAGTCAGTCACATAGACTTGGTTGTAATCATGGTTAGCACTACTCCGAAGGGCCATTTTATTGTTGAATATATACCTGCAGCTTGAGACCACCTGCGAACTGACTTTTTTTCTGCACGTGCACTTGCACACATGAACATCTGTATTTATACGCAGGGATTAATGCAGTAGTTATATTTGCACACACGTTTGCACTTATTTACACAGCTTGCGTACTTTTATACATTCCTGGGTGCCATGCTTTATTTGTATTGGAGCTGTTAGATATTTTCTGGACGATTTCGTTTTGATCAATTGCCGTAAATTACCACGATTATGTCCTAAAATTATTCTATCTGTGAATTCTACTTTTCAACTAAATAACAGCAGCAATTAATCAATGCATAGAAAGTGCAATATTTATATTTCTATCCGGTTGCTAAAATTATAGCAAAAAAATCGCTTTGCTATTTTAAAATTAAGATCGTCAAAAGATATTTTAAAGGGTTTCAAAGTAAAGGACAATGAATAAAAACATATTGACAACGTATTGAACTTTCAAACCAGAAGTTAATCTACATTTGGCTTTCCATTAACCACAGTTGTTACAGACGACGGCTGTAGAATCGAGGTTATACTGTCCACTGATATGTTAATGGTTGATGCGCAATTCTTTATATTTTATAAATACGCTAAAATATTAATGCAAGAAAAATAAAAAAAAGTCACCATTACTAGCCGCGACCTGCTTGATACCTTTTATTTCATTCAAATAATGTCACAATTCTAAATTCACAATTCTTGGAGTAATCATAAAATTAAATCCAAATTGAGTTTAAATCCAGGTTACTATGACGAGTTATAGGAGCAGAGTTGGCAGAGGAAAGGCTGAATTTCTTGAGGTATTGGAAACTTTCAATTGAACTATTGGAACTTAGTACATTTTCAAGGCTGGGTGTTACTGAACTGAAGAAAAGTAAAACCAGGCGCACCCCTCAAATCTGAATAAAATAACTCCTGTGAGATATTGCAACCCACTTACAGGATTACATAGTGTGTGTTTAGTTATCACCTGCGGCTGTGCCTAAATGATTTTCAACTTTGTTTTCACATCAGCAAGCTTGCAGTTTCTTCTCTAACAGCTATCTAACGTCAAACGTAAAGCGTTAGTGAACACAGTAAATAATTCGACAGTCATTTTTAACGTGAACTCTTCTAAAGTTATCTTTTTCAAAGGACTGTAAGCATGAATACAAGTAAATGTAAGCCTTTAATCGAGGCCTTGTTACCAAGCTAGCTTTCAAACGGATCCGAGTGGGTCCACTAAAAGGCATTCTTTTCTCCATTTTTGTGTCATTTTTTCGCCAGAACTTCATGCAAGGTATTGCAGAAAGAAACATATTCCTCTGTAAATCGTGAAACGCCTTCGTGTCACAAAGGCATTTAATGATACCACCATCCAAGTAAAGCGGTAATGGCCTTAAAAATATCCACGTGGTATCAAATACAAACAAGTAGAGATGAGCTTTTCTATTTCAGTTGCATTGGCCGCTCATTTTCCTGCAGCTGTGGAAGCCCTCAGGCTCAAGTTGTGTACATATTTCAACCCCACGCTCAAACTCCTTGGCCAACAGGTGCAGGGAGAGAAAGCGACAGGATGAAGAGATTTGTCGCTTGAATGCCTTTGGATCGAGCTAAAGGCACCATCCACAGGTCCAGAATGCGTGAGATTTAATGGGAGGATCACTCTCACTACTCAAAACCTTCTTGGATCCTGTGATGGTTCTGGAGCAGGGCCGAGAGGTCTCAGCCTGGCTGCGCGGATCACGGGATGAAATTATATAATTGGTAGGACAAACTACATTATGAGTTATTATATTGTGCCATTTATATCACCCACTTGGAATAGGCAATGTGAGTATATTGTATTATTAGTAACCTCCACCGTATCTCAGCTCGAGTGAGTACAGCTGCTCTATAAATATGAACATTGCTATACTCCCGAACTGTTTACCGATAAAATTCCCATTCTACAAAGCAAAAACAATCGACTTTTCTCCATCACACTAGGCGTTTTCACGAGTTGGAAAACATCTGAAGATTTTTTTTTAATCCCTAAAATGTCGGTTCCAATTGTTTGAGCTCTGTATGCATTTAAGCAAATCATTTGAGCTCTCTAAACTGCACAATTGTCATTGACTAAAACCTTTATATGATTAGTGATTTGTGACATTAAATATCTTGAATAATAGCCCACGGGTGTTGGATCACTGCTGGCAAAATCTCAAAGAGCAATAGTGTATTTTTCTTTTTACGGGTTCAAATCTATCCCTTCAGGAGAGGCTGGTGTTCACATCGGGAGTATGTTGGGTAAATGCTTCGCATAATTTTACGAGCATGAACATTGACTTTAATGTTCCAAATATCTTACAGAAAATTAAAGATGTCGAAGAAAATGTAATTCTAAAAATCATGGAAATAGCAGCAACCCTTTCTGCCTCGGTTTTGTTGTTGCTGGACACGCACAAGCAACGGCGGCATAGAGGGGGAGGTTGGGACTACCCCTTTGTGCTGCGGGAGGCCATATAACCCTCATGCAGCGGACTTAGTGTCCCCCCGTGTCGGCACTGGATACTCATCACGGAAGATAGATAGATCAGACGGGAGTTGGCAGAATATACAGTCAATGGTGTCAATAAGAAAGCATTACAGTCTGTAAATAAACGTGCATGGTGTCTAGGTTTGGTTCTGATTGTCAAAGATCAAAGCATGAACGTTTGTTAACATTTTCAATGATTTGAGGAAGTTGAGTTTTTACTTATTTTATGGGTGATGGTGGCAATACTGAATTTGTTTCCCATCCAAAATAGCAGGTTGGATTACTGAGCAACTTCGCAGAGCAGTTCAGAACTAAACTCCCGGTTGACAGGGTTCTGGGGTTGTACGTAGCCTCCATCCTTAGAAGAACAATAATGAACCAATTGTAATTGATGACAATGAACTGTTATTGAACACTTCTATTATTTTTATATCGAGAGATTAAAAAAATCTATTTTAAAAGCCATCTTAAAATATCAGTTCCGCTGGGGCCAGCCACATATGTCTAGATCAGGGGTTCCCAACCTTTTCCGTCCGTTTAACCCTGGCAACTTTAATAGCACATAACAATGTAATTTCACTTATTTATGAACACTAATGATGAACAGATACCGGTATACCAGAACCAAACACAGTCAGTCAATGAGAAAAAATATGTACAAATCCAGAATTTACAAATTTACCCCCTGTGTAGGTGAAATTTACCCCCTGGAGTAAATTTACCTCAGGTTGGGAACCGTTGGTCTAGATCATTGAATTGCAAGGTCAATAAGTTATAGCATTAGAATAGTAGGCCATTGGGTTGTTCAATACGACCATGGCTGTTACTCTGCTCCAATGCAATATTCCCGCTCTCTTCTCATATCCTTTGATGCCTTTTGCGTCCGGCTACTATCCCATCTCCCCACAAACCCATGGCAAACAAAAAGCAAAACAAATAGAGGTGCTGAAAATCCACAACAGACCAAGACAGCATCTCCAGAGAGAGAGAGACAGGGTTAACATTATCAATTTAATGACTTGTAGGTCGTTGACCTGAAACGTTAACTCTGCTTTTTTCACCGCAGTGACTGCGTACCCTGACTGTTTCCAACATTTCTGTTTTTTGAACCCCTGACAATTCCAAACACTCATCTTCAAACACAGCATTCATATTGCGTCTTAGCGGGGTGTGTGGGGGACTGTTTGTGGTTTTAGCCCGGAAAGGCGGCTGTCAGGCTCAGACTCCAGCTCAACGAGGGGCTGTCAGATCAGTCTGCCTTCCCAACACCCCAAACAAGAGATGTTTTATTCGACAATATGAACAACCTCGTTTGTGTAATGGATAGAAGTCAAATTGTGTGGTCAATTTGCATCTTCATTCTGTGGCAGTGGTAACCATGCGTGTGCATTGCCGGGTTAAAGGAAAAATCGGAAGAAACTGAGGTCATAAATATTGTATATTATCGAATCATCTTAAAGGTCGTGGTTGGCATGCTTAGTGGTAAAGTGGGGCATAAATTGGGAGTCACGTTGGGCATCTAGTTCCAGAAGATACGAAAGCTAGAATTGTGCTCTTGTCTGAGACACATTAAGCACAGAGGAAGTATAACTCCCGCCGAGTTATTTTCAAACCGCCGTTTAGGATCATTTTGACTTCAGAAACTTTTCATTCAGACCCAAAAAGCTGGAGTAACAGCGGTACAGGCAGTATCCCTGGAGAGAAGGAATGGGTGACGTTTCGGGTCGAGACCTTTCTTCAGATTAACATTCTCTCTCTCTCTCTCCCTCACTCCCTCCACTCTCCCCTTCTCTCTCTCTCTCTCTCTCTCGCCCTCCCTCCCTCCCTCCCCCCCCCCCCCCCCCCCCTCTCTCTCTCTCTCTCTCGCTTTCAAACTTAATATGAACTTCCTAAGAACAATCAGCCATATTCGTATCCAAACATCTATCTTAGAGACCTTCAGTTGTTAAATGCACTTCGAGTAGCGGACATTACAACAGCGATCTGAAACAGTTCTGCAAGGATGATTCTCGTGTAACTTTAACCGCAGATAAAATAATCATATTATAGGAATTTATGTGCGCAGAATATCTAAATGTTAACGAATGCATTCCACCCATGTAGGAGAAGATCGCACACATCCTCCATGAAATGGGTCTTTGTCAACCTGATTCTACATTCCGGGGTACATGTGGCTCCAGAGTTTAACATACTTTAGAATGAGGGGACGTCTCTTGCGCCACTTCCGTTTTCAGTTAGGATGCACGGATCAAGAGAGGCCTCTCGACTTTTCCTTTTAAACTCCCGTGTAATCGCTCACATTGGGGGAGGGAGCAGGCTGAGAGCGATGGGTGGAATACAGCGCTAATGCAAAGCCGTACATTGGAACCTTCAACAGAGGACACTGACACTCGCCAACAAAAGTTTGTCACTTTCTCTTCCCCGGTACCACTTCCCCTCCCCATGTTTCCTCAGACATCTCTCTCTCTAGCCTTCGGCACAATTTTCACTAGTTTTCAATTTACCTTCTATTATTCCTGCATCAATTCAACATGCCCAGTTTGTCCCAAGTAGTTGTTTTAATTGCATTTGATTACTATTCTAGCAATTTTACGTCATTTTCGGGGGATGGAATTTCGGAGTACAAATCAATGGCTTCTAACACCATCACTTAACGGTTTAAAGATTAGTGTCGCGAACAGTGGGATCAAAGGATGTTGCTGTTATTCACTAATTAAAGGCGACCTTATTTTGATCGTTACACTTTGCATTGAGCCAATCAATAAACAAAAGTGAGTACTATGCGGAAGTAATATATTACATTTCGGCAACTCTTCACAGAATTGCCATAAATGTCAAGCGCTTGGTTTTACACGTTGCCTTCGAACATCAACACATTGCGACATATTAATCCAAACTTAATTTGAACACAGATAGTTTCAGTGATGCAATTCACATCCCAGGTCGAAAATGAATCCGACAGACCAATGTGAGCTAGCGAATCAAATAAATATGTCATTTCACTCCAAATTCTCCTGAACAGAAATATTTTCTATAAATTTAATCGATCCTTTATTTTCGCCAACCGAACCCTAATTCAAAGTAGGGATTCAGTGATTACTGTAACAGTTACGAAAAAAAATAACCCGCTTTAGTAATCAGAAATTATTTGTAATTGAACTTTGCTAGTAGTCAGGTCGTTGTTTGGGAGGCTTTTCCTGTTGTTATTATTATTATTATTATTATTATTATTGGTGGGGATCCCGCACAGAGTTAAGACTTAGGTAATGGCAGCCCACGTTGGTTTCTGGTAATTTATTTGTTGGCATGTATTGTTACCTCCGAAAAATATCGAAAATTTGCAGAATCATCTTAAAACAGTTACTCTTCTAATTTAACAGTGAAAATGGCAAACGTCCAATGCAAGTGATTGGACATTCACCTTTCACCTTTGACAGTGGCTCTTGCCCTCGAACTCACTCAGATCTACACGAGATGCACGATGCGAAAGGCAAGTTGTTTCAACCACCAACGTGTACCTTTATATAACCTTGTTGAGTTCATGGGTCTGATATTTGATCTCTGACCTGCTTTCCACTATTTGCAATATTTCATATTGGGATCAAGTGGAACAGCGTAAAGAGGATGAATTATGGAAAGAATTGTGACGGGGAGTAACACATTTATTGATTATTTTTGTATAATATAGAGCGTACTTCGACAGGTCTAGCTAACTCTTGTGTTTTCTTGCAGGCTGACAGGTGACTGCCACCTCAAAAATCTAATCTTCCTACATCAAGAAACATATAAGACCATTGATTTCAGAGACAGAGGCGCTGAGAATTGTCTGTGAGTGTGAAGATGGCCCAAAATGTGTTTTTTTTTTGTCTAAACTGAGAGACCTGGGTCTCGCTGGAAACTCCAACTCTCAACGCTTACGCACAGTTTACAATATCCGAATCTACCTATGATTAAAGGGCATGGGAACCCCTTTCTTTCAGCCCTAGTCTTGTAGATTTAGCTGTAAACGAGCAAAAAGTGAAATTATACACTTAAAGGGGAGGAAGGAGGCCCATTTTATTTCTAGGAACCTCGGCACATTTTCACTCTTTTTCGGGTGGATGTGTGGAGGGGGGGGGGGGGGGGTGAAGAATTGGAGATAGGGGACAGTCGTGTGTTAAATGGGCTTCATCTCACAGAATAGTTTTACTCCTTTCATCCTCTGGGAGACATTTCTGCTGCAGGATTCCTGGACCGGAAATCTGGCGGTCGAAGGTCCACTGAGTCTAGTTTGACAGAGATGTGAGGTGTGGTTTTTTTTGGCCCTAAACTCACTACTAGGAATTGATCTCCAATGTTTCATGTAGGAATCTCAATCGAAAAATAACACCTGTCCCACGTATTTAAAATGCATCATTGCAAAACCAGACTCTGTTCATTCAAAAGGCATTTATCCTGTTTAGTGAACACTTTCGGCATCTGTTCTGAATTCAGCTGTAGAAATCCTGATAATTATTTCTCAAGGATGCCCTACTTATGTTAAGTATGGAACAAGTTCCATGACGGGACGTAATTATTGCATTCTAACTACTAATTTTATTTCCAACGTTTGTGTATTATTATAGGTCAAGTAAGGCACAGCTAAAATAGTGTGTTACAGATACCTAGTTAGGATTTATTTAATTTGTGATTATGCACGTAGATGATGTAAAGTTCATAATCAAAAGGGCAACTAATTAACTAAGAGACAGCACCTTAAAACAGGCCCGACCACACCGAACAAGCGTGACTCGCACGTGCTGGTACAAAGGCTTTCAACACTGTCATCTGTCAGCCAGAAAGCTGAAAGTAAACAATGATATAGATTATTTCACGGGTCACAGGCGGGAAAAGCAGCTAATGTCCTAGAATGGCGCAAATTCATTCTTGTGTGAGCCCGGCAACCAGTGCCCTTTATGATCGATAACTGGGCAGGGTCCTTTCGAAAGTTGAACCGGGGAAGGGTGGAGGGGTCAGTCAGGGGGTGAAGGGCGCAGGAACCCACACTCCATCTCTTTGTTTTCGACGATTCCACGTGAACTATGCGACAGATTTCAAATTAATACGCTGAGTACTTGAGGTCAATTTGTGGAATGTTTCCCTTTATATTGACACATTTTGGATCCAGTCTGCGAATGGTCTATTCTGTTTCGTTTAGTTTAACGCATTGTCATTGAAAGGAAGAGCAATCTGTCATGTTAAAAGAGCGCCCCGTAAATCAACTGACTGCAAGCGGCCTTGTGTTATTGTAAACATAGGAAGGGGCGATGGGCAAACCGTGATGATAAGAATGCCGTCGATTACCGAGTTACAACGCTATTGGACTTCCTGAATTAAGAATTGGAAATCAGGATGGAGTTTCATTGAATTACTCAGTTCTCTCAACATAAACTATCGCCTGTTATCGAGATTAAATATATTTTTTTAAAGGACGAAGGTAGAGGGAGGGGTGAGAGGAGTAGTAGTGGCGAAGGCTTCGGGAAAATCTTTCTCTCTGAACCATGATAAGTGAAGTAATGGACGTTTGGGCTTGGGCTTGCAGAATGATGAACAAACCTGTTGAATTTATGTTTACATTAGGAAAAAAACGCGTCTTGCAATTCTCATAAACTCATATCCATTTCACACGGCGATGCGCGCGCCCCGCTATTTATCGCTAACTATATAACCTATTTCTTCCTCGTTGTTCTCAACAGAAAGATCTCAGCGTCCTGTGTTTAAGGTCGGTATATCACGGCGGTTATTATTGGTAACGATCTAACGCGAATCAGTCATTGTTTTGCAGAATTAGTTGGGTCCGCTGGTGAGATGAAACACCGAAAATAATAAATTAATGTTTCACATTCTAAGTACAGAAGAAACAGACCACGGATGCAACTTTCCGCTGTATACTTGCAGCCCCATTTCCTGACCCCGAGACTGTATAAAGACACCGGGGTTCAAACATTTCTAAGAAAATGGCACCCTTCAATTCAATACTTGTGTATTTTTGTATTGTATTTTATTAGGAAATAACCACAACCAAACAAAAAAAAGTGCATTTATCGGAGCAAACCGGAATCGGCTGGGTGTTGCGTTTACAAATTGTTCCGAGGGCCGTGAAGGAACATGATTTGCCCTAAAGGTTCACTACGCCCTGGTGCTGTGACGAAAGTTATTGGCAAATCCATCCCCTTCAGTCAAAATGCGCGATAAAAAAACATGGTTTCAAATTGCCGATAAAACGTTTAGAATTGTTCAAACGACGAATATTAACGAAAGAAAATAGGAGTAAATAAAAATTCAAAGGAAATTTTAATTCGGTTTCATTTTCTTAAGCGGCACTCGGCTGCACAAAAACAAGAGCGTACATCTGAATGATCACAGGTCTGCAGCGGGAGACGGGCCCGAAGATCTTCAGAGCAAAGACCAGAACAGTTAAAATAAACATTTTAGCTATTTTTGCGTTTTGTCTTTTGAAAATGCTGTGATTTGAACATTTCATGCTAATATTCATCCACAAAATCGAACGGCTCTGTTAGTCGTTAACGAAGCCCCAAATCCTAAATTCACATTTCGAGTTTTTGTTTCGAAAGGGTGGCGGCACTAAACTTAAGGGCAGTAGTTGGGTTGGGGTGGGGGGAGGTACACATTCACCCACAGGTCACGGATTGTCTAATAATCTCCTAAAGAGAAGCCAGAATTAGCAATTTCCAGTATCTCCCCACCCGCAATGAATCAATCGAACTGTACACATATTTGGAAAAAAATGCAGACGGGGCACCGAAGTCAGCCATTGGACACATTTTAACTATCTTTATATAGCGAAAGAGCATAAAATAGAACTCGGTAAATATCCTCGATCAACGAGAGAACAAACGGACCGTCGTGTACAGAGACAATCAAGAGCTCAGCTCCATTCCCTCGCACACGAAAGCACCACTTTGTGGCGTATTGCAGCTTTAAATTCTAACAATTTCGGGTGCAGGTCCGATTCCTACAGCTTTCTGTTGTACAGTGACAACCATCGCGTAATAAACATTAAACATTAAACTTTTGCAATTAAACGTGAAGTGGTTTTGTTTTTTTAAATAAATGTAACTGATTGCACCTCAGAAGTAACCCCTGACCTATCTTCACGCCACTCGGAATCGCCCACAAAGAGTTTTTTTATAAAGTTACAAAGCTGATATTTGGTAGGGACACTAATCTGAACCCAGTGGAACCGAACACCTTCTGCAACCCGGACACTGCGGACAGTCCTTCGCCGTGAACCGTACAGGGAGATATGCTTTCCCTTGACTTCTGTTGAGCGTTCGTCCTAGGTTTTCACAGTGCATTGCATTTACTTTGAGCAGTTTCCAACACTTGAATTTTCATTAAGCCTCACTTGATTAATTAAAAGTGTTCACTTTTTTAAAAACAAAGTGTCTTAAGTCTTGATAGTCTTTTAAAGCACTGGGTACTGTTTAATTCTACAAGTAAATACGGGACTGTTTCCAATACAGCCGCTTCATGCTTTCGAACTATTTGCACATTTCACAGAAAAAAATATAAACCTACCTGATCGGATTCCCCTGATGGCGCTACCGTTTTTTTCCATACTAGTTTTCGTATTGCGAATCCTTTGTGAAAAGACTGGAAGAAAAGTTTCTATTTTTCGCTGTGTGTGTGTGTATGTGTGTGTGTATGTGTGCGTGTGTGTGTTGTCGGCTCCGGATAATTTGACTCTTCCGCTACCCCGTCGCGTCTTTGGTGCTGCCCATTGATCCGAAACTAAACGTTTTAGGTGGAGAAAAGGCTCTGAACAAACCGTGAAATGATTAAGGAACTAAAAGAGCTCGCTACATGTGAGATCATGTCCTGTTCGCTTTAAAAAAATCGCCAAGTCCCTTGACGCAGCGAAAAGAAAGTAAAACTCTCACATCTGCCGGACAAATCACTCCTACCTATCGCTTTCTGTAACTTTGTGGTTGTCTCTTTCGCCTCCAGTCTCCACTGTGCGAATGTTTACAACGCCTGGCATTTACAAATACTTGCACTAGAGGATCTGTATGGATGGGGATTCTGAAACACCGCATCACACGCCGATTCAAGCACCACTAACATTGAATAATTGAAGTCCTTTCTCGACATTTCACTCTCTAACTTCCTTCCTCAAATTGGCACAAAAACATTAGGTAGTTTTATCTGTACCCGGGGAGACAATTGCAGACACCCCCTCCTACTCTTCCCCACCAAGAAGCGACACCTTGTAGCGCACAGTTTTTTCCGATTTCTTCTTAAATACGGCGCTGCTGTTTACAATTTTGTGTCGATTTGACTCTTATTGGGAGTGGGAACATACAAAATAAAAGCGCTCATCATCCGTACCCCATCGTCCTACATTTGTACTCATTTGACATTTTCTAATATAAAATAAACTTTGCTCCAGTTATTGTCGCATTTTTAAAAGAAAATATTGACTGATTACTGTATCCATGGTTAGAAATTGGCGGAGCGAATGCACTCGGCCATATTTCTGTCTGCAACTTATGTTGAAATTATATCAAAATTGGAGCACGCAAAATGTGCAGCATTTGCCAGTGCCGGCGGAATGGACTTTTCCACAGGCAGTCAGATGTTCATTTCCCGCTGCACTTAACCTTTAACCGGTGACCGCAATACAACTTTACGGAAGTTTTAAATACTAATTGATTCGTGTCAATGGGAAGGTCTCGTTGAAATTCAAGTACCAACTTCAAATACCAAGTCAAGTGAATTTACACGATTCCGCCTGTCTCATATATACGTTTGCAAGAACGCAAATGAATTAAATAAAACCTGAAGTTACAGAAACCTGGATCACTTTCACAACGCCTGCAGCTTTGGTTTCCTCCATATATTTTACAGATTAACACCAGCACCACATTAGGTCAAATTCATATTTAGGCAATACATGGTCCTAGCTTTTGTTTGGGTATGACCACACGAGAAAGCTCAAGGCATGATTTACAGCATAAATTCAATATGTTTTTTTTTAACATGTTGTTTGTTTGTTTTTAAAGCCTGAATAACCGGTATAAAAGTCCATGGTCAAAAACTACAATTAGTGTCTTAATCCTAACGGATTTCAGTCCGAAAAAATGAATTATCCCGTTTTGCAGAAATGTTTGGAGTGTCTAGGATGTTCAGTTTAACGAGTTTAAGAAGTGACCTCGGCTTACAGGTGAAATTTAAGGAACATAAATTGCCCAATATAATGTTGTATTAGATACAATATAACCTACATGGAGGAAAGTGTCGCCAATGTTTCGTCATATAAGCATATATTCAGAACTACTGTAATAAAATACTTTTGTTTATGTTTTTCATCATATATTTAAATGTTTGTGTTCTTTCATAAACCAAATCAGGTGAGTTTATTTAGACAGGGTCGCTTTTTACACATGGATTACCTGAAATGCTTTAATAAGTAAATTAATACCTTCAAATTATCATGAAGAACTTTTGGACAACTGACGTAGAATTGGACTGTTTGCAAGTTAATGAAATAACTAAATATTCACATGAAAATGTATGCACTATATCAAATACACGCATTCAGATCACCGGGCCAAATTTGGAAATTTTGATAAATGCAAAGTACCTAAACATCTATTTAAACTTACATCTTTAAATATCGGAAGTAATCATTCCAAATAATATGAAATAATGTCAATTCCTTTGTTTTATGATCATTCGCAATTCTATTAAAGACTAATTCTACCTAATGCACAAGGTCGCTAATATTTTATTTTTGGATAAGGGGCAATTTAATGAAGTGGGGGAAAATGTTTACTTAAAAGTTAAATTGGACCCCTCGCAGTTAACCCGGAACATAATAAATAATTATGCCTAGTGCAATTTTATTGTGAAACAAATACCCTATGTTTCTCCATAGTTGGACGCTTCCACGGTGTACAAACAAATCCTGATCCTGAAGCATTCTTAGATTTTTGGTTCTGCTCACAAAACACGAAAATTAATTTGATCAAGTAAATATATAGAGAATATTTGTAATAAGTTATTCAATTCCAAAATTCTTGAAGTTAATTTTTAATTTGGTATTCGATATATGTGCCATATTTCTTTAATTGTGATTACCTGTTTTAGCTAAATATTCAAAATATTACTTTGCCAATGTCTGAAATGTGATTAGTAATAGGTTGTGCATCATTAGCCCACACTGCATTAAATATATCGTGTATACTAACTTGACAGATATCAGAGTGCAGTAATTATATGAAACCATTGCCATCGCTGCTCCTTTCAATTCACTAATATGTTGTGTGAAACAGGCCCCACAGCTAACCTATGCGAGCATTATTTATAGTTGTATATTTAATGTTGGCTTCATTAAATATACCAGATATTCATATATATTTATATATATATATATATATATATTTATATATATATATTTATATATATATATATATGTGTGTGTGTGTGTGTGTGTGTGTGTGTGTATGTGTGTGTGTGTGTGTGTGTGTGTGTGTTGTACGTGTATATGCTTTCTCACTTTTACATTTCTTCAATGCAGTAGTTTGTAGTTTACAACTTTCATACACTTCAATTTATTTTCATAACTTTCAATATCCAAGTTGACTAAATCTAAATGCTCATAATTAGCCATGTTATAGTGTTCGATAAAACCATACGGATTCATCAGCAGTCCCGGTTCTTCCTTCGGTTGTGTGATATCGGTTAACACTTCCGCAATAAACCTCCAGCTAACAATAAAAGGTTATGAAAATATATTTAGCTGACATTTATTTCAAATATTTTGATGTACGCACATTTCTCCAGTTATTTGGTAAAATTAAAAAACGAAGTGACGGAGCAAACGTCGCCTATTCCTTCGCTCCAAAGATGCTGCCTCACCCGCTGAGTTTCTCCAGCATTTTTGTCTACCTTTTTCTTTTATGTTATGTACTTTCTTGATTACAAATATTGACTATTAAAATAAACAGCTCTTTAATATGTTATTGATTCAGAGCGGTTTGCACAATTGGAGGGAAATTGAGGCCGATCTGTATTTGCTAAGTCTGAATTCAGAGCTGACAAATGTCGTGTTTCACTTGGAATTCAACAATGAGTGCCAATCGCCAGGACCACTCACCTGTCACATATATCTTCAACTACTTCTCAAAATCACTTCCATATTTCTTCCGATACTTATTGTGGTTTCAAAAAGTACCACCGATCCACTGATTTAGGCGCTAATATGACCTTTGATCTACTGCAATGTTTCCATTGGAGTTTTTCCTGACCGGGGATTCATAAACAGAACCAGAGGTGATAATTATGTAGAATATATAGATTTACATCGCTCTAAAAACAATCAACGAACCGGTGTCACCTGAAGTTGACAGCTGGAATAACCTATTGTACTCAGTCAATAAACAGTTAGGGGAAAATAGCAGTTTAATTGATAACTTAAGGTTCCGTGAAAACAAAAGAGGCGTATATGCTGTGCAGGTTATTTTAAGGCGAGTATCATCTACATTTGTTGATGCTGGAATGTCTTCATTTTAAGTTGTAAATAATAGCTTAAAATAAAAAAAAGAAGCTATGTTTAGGGTTCTGAATTACCCTTTATATCTTTAACAATGAAATATATCAACAGAATGAATATTAGTTTGTAGCTCGTCATTTAATTATTTTACTTTGTCAAAATGTAAATGCTACGTGGACAGAAGTTAACCTTCAATGTTCTATAGTTGATGCAGCTAATCCTACTGATTCACAAAGCGTTCACCCACACAAAACGTGTCGTTGCATTTACTCTCAAAGGTACTATCAAATTATTGCACCTGTTAGATTTTTACGCTTTTGAAACCACAACTCGGGATTTCAGGGGAAATCAGTGTTGGCGTTAAAACTCAGAACATCTCAACATCTTCTGTGAAGAGTGGATCCAAGATTATATATATTCCCAAAACGTAAAATAGAATTTATTTTTAAAACATTGATATATGTGCACGTGTTAGCTTTCCACCAGATTAGACAATTTAGCAATCTGGCTCCTCGGCCTCCAGTGACACATACTCCTGGTGATACTTAGCGCTCAAAATTCGTTACATGGGAATCAATGCCGAAGTCAAGAGACATGTTCATGTTTGAACGTGTTGCCTTTCTATGCTGGCAATAATTAATATATACACATCGACTGGTCGCTGATCTGTTGTACTTAATAAAGCACGAAATGGAAATTGCATTATTTATTATAAATAGCTCAAACATATTGTACAATGTGGCAAGACCACGAACGATAAAGCTATTAATTTAAATGTAAATATAATGTGTTTTTAAAATGTTTATTTCCTGTCCATCCGTTAAAATAAAGTTGTCAGCAGATCAAATATGCAAAAAAACATAATTGTCCAAGAAAATGTGAGGCAAAATGTCATTCACTATTAAATGACATAGTTACAAAAACTTAAAAGGAATTGTCATAATGATAAAGCACTTGGGCAAATAATAAGATTAACAAATAAATGTTAAATAGACAAGCACGCGAGCGTTTAGATCAAGGCACTTGGTTAAACAGTGACCAATCAATCAATCAATCGCCAAACTAAATAATGTCACAAACTGGAAAGAAAAACCGATCGGACAAAAAATCGAATGGAGGTAATTGAGCTTTAATTCTGTGATTTAAAGCTATACACCGCACAGGGAAATACACCTGTCCAGCGCAAATTCATGAAATAATACGGAAAATTTAAAAAAAAAAGTTTAATCCCTTTTACAGTAGAAAGTAAATCTCCATTACGCGGCTACTCATTTTTTTTTTCAAGGTGTCCATTCCTTTCTTCCCTCCTCATGAAGAAGCACGTGGCCTCTGCTCGGTTCCCCTTGTGTGTTGGCTAAATCGTTGTGAGAGCATATGCACTTTTTCCATTATTAGGTGAAATCTCACACTGCCAAATATTCTCAAAGAGTTATATATTTTTTGTAATATCATCCTGTGATTATCTTTCATTAAGCTAATCGCTAAAAAGAATTATCAGCTTTCCATTAAATTCATGTGCACATAGATGTTTAAGAACATTTGTCGGTAAAGAAAAAAAGGTGATATATGAAGTGCTGAAATATTTAAAAAAGTACATACAGCACCTTTCACTTTCCATCAATAACAGCAATGTCGTCATATTTTGTGTTGGTGTATGTTGGTGAATACATTATGTTTACTGGACTGAACTGTCGGAGTGACGGTTCAGTGTCCGTTCTGAAAGAAGCCTCCAGCAACAATGCAGCACCCCCTCAGATCTGAATATGGAAATACCAGCCAATACCTGTTAGTTCGATGCTCAGGTACTCCCAGCAAACACATGGAATGCTAAAATAAATAGAAAGTGAAAGCTTGGCTCTATTCTGAAGATTTTCTGCAACATGCCAATTATATCGGACATCCTTAGTTATCTCAGTTGCAATTTATTAGAACATTGATCTTATAAAGATTATCTCAGCTATTATCGGGATGGGACATTTCGGCTCTTAGTTTTCAGGTTTTTATTTCCTTTTCCAGTCAGCCCACTAGTTAAAAGACTGGATCGGCAATTCGTTTCCAGGCCATTTCGAAATATTCGCTGGCAGATACCAAAATCTGACTGTCCTCTGATTTTTCTCTTTTTTGTATGTGTGCACATGGTACCTACGATCGTCACTGTTTTGCGTGGAGTTAATGCTTTAGGAATGTTGAGCTCCAAATGACAGGCGAATACTTCATAGCATTGGTAGTGATAACTCACCGTGCTGCCTTCAGTTTCAATATGATAACATCTTAATAAAAATGTAACGAAAAACGAACAAAGGCAACAGTTTCTCGAGTTCAGCAGTAAAATCGTTAATATTCGCACATGTACGCAGAAGATCATCCGTATGACCAGTGTCTCTGCCCCTTACAAAAAGCCCAATAAATAAACATTTTTGAATTTTACCGACCAAGGAATTTCAGTGGAGTGTGCTATGATTTCATCCCAAGTCTGTAAGCTTCAATGAACACAGAAAGTATATTTCACAAATATTTATTATGTAACCGATTTGAATTGATTTGGGGAGAAATATTTTGTTAACTTCGAAGCGTATTCCGTACACGATTTGGCTTATGTCACAACTGGCTGGAAAACTAAATCAAATAGTTCCAATGGTTGACTTTTGACCCGTGGGTAGGTGGAACGTAGCTTTTTAAGCACGCTGCAGACAGACACATATAGACTTAATAAAAAATAAGATAAACTTTACTGTTCAGTAAATATTAAGATACTAATAGATGAACATTCCTATTTTACGCACTGGATGACAAAGAACAATTAAAGTCGGATGTCATAAGATCTCAATGTAATCTTAACACACTTGTTCTATTATTTGCATATAATTTGCATTCTTTCATTAGAAATAAAGGTGACGTGGTGGACTAGGTGATTGACAATCCGACCGATAGCGACGTGAACACACCTCACGATCCGGTATCCAGCTTTACAGCAGTCAGTAGGGTGTTTCGTCCTTTAACGCGGGAAGATTTTACGAACCCTCACTCCACATAAGTGGGGGGAGGGGGGGGGGGGGGGGGGGGGAGCTACCCAAATCCACGGAATACGAGTATCCCATTGAATATAACGTAGAACTCAGACCCAGGCCGTCGGTCTCTTGTTCATCGAGATTGCATCTTTTGACTCAGGATGGAAATAACATCCCTGAGCTAAAGATGCAGTCAAGAGGTCAGGTGATACCATAAATGACACTAGTCAAGCTTGTGGTTTTCATTAACATTACCTGAAACATAAGGTTAGATTTACAATTTATAAGTCACTCGTGTGTAGTTGCTTATTTTAATATATATACTCTGCCGAGATAATAAAGGACATTTTATTTCACTGTGTTCCTTCTTTGTTGTAAATGAGGAATATGTAAGATGTTGACATCCACAGATTTCAAGCCATTATTTGAAAACATTTTTAATGATGAGCATCCAGGCAATGTCCTTATGGTTTGCTAAATAACAACCCACATCACCCTGATAGAATCATAGAAATTGGCATCAAATATGAACATGTAAGATAATTTTGGTCCCCAGATCCTATTATTTAAACAAACCATTTTTCCATCATTAGAAAACATGCTGACCCAACGTATCTCTGGATTCCAACACAATTCAAATTCCAAATGATTTTAATGTGTTTAAATCTTTTTCCGGGTGATCTTCTCCTTTTTCTATAACCATTTTCTGTCCATCAACCTCCAGGTTTCTAACCCTAACTTTCGGATTTGCCTTTGTACATATCGGAGCTTACCTATTTACACATCCGTCTTCAAAACTGTTTGATAATACATTTCAGCTCATGAAGTTAAAGCTGGCTCACAAAACAATGCTCTTTAAAATATATCTCTTTCATCGTGCCTTTTTCATCTATTGTAATATAGATTTAATGGGATGCTGTTCTAGTAGGTACAGATCTGTCGCTATATTATACCAGGCTGCAGTCCAGTTGTGTACAAATGTATTACTGTTTAACCTAGGTATGCAGCAGAGCGACGAAATGCATCTCACATGCAGTAACTGCAACTTCAAAGGGTTTTTAAAATACTGGCATAGCACTGTGTGGTGCAAGAACATTTCAACACCACACCTGTCTTGGACTACTTCTCAGATTTTACTCTTATTAACATTTGGATGAATGAGTGAAACGTGACAGTTCAAGGCTAATGATGGTGATAAGCACAGTTATCATCAATGACAATGGATAGGTAACAAGTGTGTCCAGCATCCTGATCAATGACAGCAATAAAAAAGGAGAAAGTTGTCAACAGCTATTTTCCTATAAAAAATATTATTTTCTGAAAGTCCTCTAATTTTGTTATTGGAATGATCTCAAGTCATAATAGGGCACTCTGTAAGTATAGCAATTCTTTCAGAACTCATGACCAGGTAACCAATGAATCTTTTTTTCCCTCTTTCCCCTATTTAGTATAATTTCTTCCAATGTCCATGGGTACAGGAAATAATTTGGCTCGTTTAGCCAGTGGTGATCCATGGATCCACATTCAAAGAATGAGACTTGTTCTGGAGAGAGAAATAAAAGTAAACATTTCAGGTCAATGACACTTTATCATAATATTATTAATGCAAGTACAGAAGGAGAGAAAGAGAAAACAAAATGAGACATCTGTGAAAGTATGTGAAAGTGGCAGGCAGAAAAATCCAGGGCAAAAATCCAAAAGGGCCACTTTTCAATATAATTGTATAAGGGGCAAGAATGTTCTAAAAACAAGCCTGAAGGCTTTGTGTCTCAATGCAAGGAGCATTGTAATAAGGTGGATGAGTTGAATGTGCAGATAGTTATGAATGAATATGATATAGTTGGGATCACGGAGACATGGCTCCAGGGTGACCAAGGCTGGGAGCTGAACATCCAGGGATATTCAATATTCAGGAGGGATAGACAGAAAGGAAAAGGAGATGGGGTAGAGTTGCTGGTTAGAGAGGAGATTAATGCAATAGAAAGGAAGGACATTAGCTTGGAGGATGTGGAATTGATATGGATAGAGCTGCGAAACACTAAGCGGCAGAAAACGCTATTGGGAGTTGTGTACAGGCCACCTAACAGCAGTAGTGGAGTTGGGGATGGCATCAAACATGAAATTAGAAATGCATGCAACAAAGGAAAAACAGTTATAATGGGTGACTTCAATCTACATATTGATTGGGTGAATCAAATTGGCAGGGGTGCTGAGGAAGAGGATTTCTTGGAATGTATGTGGGATAGTTTTCTAAACCAACATATAGAGGAATCAACGAGAGAGCAGGCTATTCTAGACTGGGTATTGAGTAATGAGGACGGGTTAGTTAGCAGTCTTGTTGTGCGTGGCCCCTTGGGCAAGAGTGACCATAATATGGTTGAGTTCTTCATTAGGATGGAGAGTGACATTATTAATTTAGAAACAAGGGTTCTGAACTTAAAGAAAGGTAACTTTGAGGGTATGAGACGTGAATTGGCCAAGATAGACTGGCAAATGATTCTTAAAGGGTTGATGGTGGATATGCAATGGGAGGCATTTAAAGACTGCATGGATGAACTACAACAATTGTTCATCCCAGTTTGGCAAAAGAATAAATCAGGGAAGGTAGTGCATCCGTGGATAACAAAGGAAATCAGGGATAGTATCAACACAAAAGATGAAGCAAACAAATTAGCCAGAAAAAGCAGCCTACCAGAGGACTGGGAGAAATTCAGTCCAGCAGAGGAGGACAAAGGGCTTAATTAGGAAAGGGAAAATAGATTATGAAAGAAAACTGGCAGGGAACATAAAAACTGACTGCAAATGTTTTTATAGATATGTGAAGAGAAAAAGGTTAGGTAAAACAAATGTAGGTCCCTTGCAGTCAGTAACTGGTGAATTGATCATGGGGAACAAGGACATGGCACACCAATTGAATAATTACTTTGGTTCTGTCTTCACTAAGGAAGACATAAATAATCTGCCGGAAATAGCACTGGACCGGGGGTCCAATGAGATCGATAAACTGAGTGAAATCCAGGTTAGCCGGGAAGTGGTGTTAGGTAAATTGAATGGATTAAGGCCAGACAGGCTGCCACCCAGAGTACTTAAGGAAATAGCCCCAGAAATAGAGGATGCATTAGTAATAATTTTTCAAAACTCTTTAGATTCTGGAGTAGTTTGTGAGGATTGGAGGGTAGCTAATGTAACCCCACTTTTTAAAAAGGGAGGGAGAGAGAAAATGGGGAATTACAGACCAGTTAGTCTAACATCGGTAGTGGGGAAAATGCTAGAGTCAGTTACTAAAGATGGGATAGCAGCACATTTGGAAAGTGGTGAAATCATTGGACAAAGTCAGCATGGATTTATGAAAGGTAAATCATGTCTGACGAATCTTATAGAAATTTTCGAGGATGTAACTAGTAGAGTGTATAAGGGAGAACCAGTGGATGTGTTATATCTGGACTTTCAGAAGGCTTTCGACAAGGTCCCACATAAGAGATTAGTATACAAACTTAAAGCACATGGTATTGGGGTTCAGTATTGATGTGGATAGAGAACTGGCTGGCAGACAGGAAGCAAAGAGTAGGAGTAAACGGGTCCTTTACAGAATGGCAGGCAGTGACTAGTGGGGTACCGCAAGGCTCAGTGCTGGGACCCCAGCTATTTACAATATATATTAATGATCTGGATGAAGGAATTGAATGCAACATCTCCAAGTTTGCGGATGACACGAAGCTGGGGGGAGTGTTAGCTGTGAGGAGGATGCTAGGAGGCTGCAAGGTGAATTGGATGGGTTGGGCGAGTGGGCAAATGCATGGCAGATGCAGTATAATGTGGATAAATGTGAGGTTATCCACTTTGGTGGCAAAAACAGGAAAGTAGACTATTATCTGAATGGTGGCCGATTAGGAAGAGGGGAGATGCAATGAGACCTGGGTGTCATGGTACACCAGTCATTGAAGGTAGGCATGCAGGTGCAGCAGGCAGTGAAGAAAGCGAATGGTATGTTGGCATTCACAGCAAAACGATTTGAGTATAAGAGCAGGGAGGTTCTACTGCAGTAGTACAGGGTCTTGGTGAGGCCACACCTGGAGTATTGCGTACAGGTTTGGTCTCCTAATCTAAGGAAAGACATTCTTGCCATAGAGGGAGTACAGAGAAGGTTCACCAGACTGATTCCTAGGATGGCAGGATTTCCATATGAAGAAAAACTGGATAGACTCGGCTTGTACACGCTAGAATTTAGAAGATTGAGGGGGGATCCTATAGAGACTTACAGAATTCTTAAGGGGTTGGACAGGCTAGATGCAGGAAGATTGTTCCCGATGTTGGAGAGTTCCAGAACAAGGGGTCACAGTTTAAGGATAAGGGGGAAGTCTTTTAGGACCGAGATGAGAAAATTATTTTTCACACAGAGAGTGGTGAATCTGTGGAATTCTCTGCCACAGAAGGTAGTTGAGGCCAGTTCATTGGCTATATTTAAGAGGGAGTTAGATGTGGCCCTTATGGCTAAAGGGATCAGGGGGTATGGAGAGAAAGCAGGTACAGGATACTGAGTTGGAGGCTCGAAGGGCCGAATGGCCTACTCCTGCACCTATTTTCTATGTTTCTATGTTTCTATGTATGGAAGGCTGGATAAGTTGAACAACAAATGGGATGAAGTTTCAAGACAAAATAATAGTAAGGGACGACTGAAGAAAGAAATGATTGTTCAAGAGACTGTAAATTGGGGAGTTATGAAATTGTTTCTTTAATGATATTGTGCAGAATCAGACATCTGTAAAAATCCTAATCATAGATGAGATGCTGCGGCTCCAGCTTATGTTAAACTTAAATGGAACACAGCAGCAGAGAAGAGTGTAGGGAGAATTAAATGACAGATAATGGTAAATTCAAGTTCATGTTGCAGATTGAATGAGGCCATTTCACTAAGTAACCACTCAGTTGGATTGGTGTGATGACAGCTTGGCCAGTAAATATTGTTGAAGGAACTACATATAAATGGCTGTTTCACCAGGGAGCAAAGTTAGCAGCCTGCAAACAATGATGTAAAACTATAGGTCTGGCAGTTGCTTGGAAAATGAGGTGGTAGGATGAACACAAAAAAAATAGGAACACATGGAAGCTATCTCTTCACAACTGATCTGCCCATGTTTCAATTCATCTTCAGTGGCAGTCCCCTTAGCCCTCTTCCCAATCTTTTAAAGATTATCTACCTCCTCTCTAAATACCCCCAGTTTGATTCCTTCCACAATTTCTGAGGTAGAGAATTTTAGAGATTTACTGTACACTGTGAGAAGAAATTCCTATGACCTCAGTTTTAAATGACTACCCCTTTATCTTAAATTTATGCCCTTCATTTGAAACTATTCCACGAATGGAAGCATCGCAAACTTCTCAAGACCCATTACAATCTTATATATTTCAACAAACCAAACCTGATTAGCCTTTCTTGATATAACAATTCTCTAATCTTAGGAATGAATGTGGTTTTGCATTGCCTCTAATGCATAAAAATCTTTTCTTAAATAAGAAGACCAAAATTGTACAGAGTACTCCAGGTGTAGCCTCATCGCCATACCTAGTTTAATTGTAATACTACTCAACTATTTTAAAATTCCAACTCATCTAAAATAACGGCCTATATGCCATTCTCCTTTCTAATGACTTTCTACATCTAAATGGTAACCTTTTTTGATACAAGCACAAGAATACCCTAGACCCCTTTATACTCCACTTATTTGAATCCTCTCTCCATTTAGACAATTGCCTTTGATTATTGTTACCTCATATTTTTCTATATTAAATTCCAGTTGCCATGAGTTAGTAAATAATTGAGGACCAAAGAATGATCCTTGGAGAACTCCATTAGTTATGTTTAATTTTGTTTAGTTTAGGTTGGTTAGTGTGATAGTCTGGGCTGCATATTGACTTCAGTTATTATATTCTCAACAGACTGTAGCAAATTTGTAAAACATGATTTCCCTTTCATAAAATCATGTTGACTTGCTTAGTTTTTCCTTAGTTGGGTCCCAGTCACACGAGAGGCCCCCACGCAACCAATTCCCCAAAGCAATATTCCCCCAACGCAACCCATTCCCCCAACGCAATATTCCACCACTCACCCAGTCTCTAACTGCGCAGGCACGGCTCATTTCCCCTCATCCCCGAGCACTTCCTCCCTCCCTTCTTCATGTGTGGGAGGGGATGGGGGGAGGGAAGTGGAGTGTGTGGTGAGGGGGGGGGGTAGGAGGGAAGGAGGTGTGTGTGTGGGGGGAGGAGGGATGTGGGGTGTGTGTGTGTGGAGGGGGTGTGTGTGGGAGGGGTGTGTGTGTGGGCGGGGTGTGTGTGTGGGCGGGGTGAGGGGTGTGCGGGTGGAGGGGTTGTGGGGGGGGAGAGGGGTGTGCGGGGGAGTGGTGTGTGGGGGTGTGCGGGGGAGTGGTGTGTGGGGGAGGGGGGGGTTGTGGTGTGAGGGGGTAGGTGGGGGGGGGTTGTGGGGGCGTGGGGGGTTGTGGAGGTGGGGGCGTGCAAAAGTATTCAGCCCCCCTGAGTCAATACTTTGTAGAACCACCTTTCGCTGCAATTACAGCTGCAAGTCTTTTGGGGTATGTCTCTACCAGCTTTGCACATCTAGAGACTGAAATTGTTGCCCATTCTTCTTTGCAAAATAGCTCAAGCTCAGTCAGATTGGATGGAGAGCGTCTGTGAACACCAATTTTCAAGTCTTGCCAGAGATTCTCAATTGGATTTAGGTCTGACTGTATGTTTAGGGTCGTTGTCCTGCTGGAAGGTGATCGTCCGCCCTAGTCTTAAGTCTTTTGCAGACTCTAGCAGGTTTTCTTCCAAGATTGCCCTGTATTTGGCTCCATCCATCTTCCCATCAACTCTGACCAGCTTCCCTGTCCCAGCTAAAGAAAAGCATCCCCACAGCATGATGCTGCCACCACCATGTTTCACAGTGGGGATGGTGTGTTCAGGGTGATGTGCAGTGTTAGTTTTCTGCCACACATAGCATTTTGCATTAGGCCAAAAACTTCAATTTTGGTCTCCTAAGACCAGAGCACCTTCCTCCACATGCTTGCTGTGTCCCCCACATGGCTTGTGGCAAACTGCAAACGGGACTTCATTGGCTTTGTTTCAACAATGGCTTTCTTCTTGTCACTCTTCCATAAAGGCCCGATTTGTGGAGTGCACGACTAATAGTTGTCCTGTGGACAGATTCTCCCACCTGAGCTGTGGATCTCTGCAGCTCCTCCAGAGTTACCATGGGCCTCTTGGCTGCTTCTCTGATCAATGCTCTCCTTGCCCGGCCTGTCAGTTTAGGTGGACGGCTATGTCTTGGTAGGTTTGCAGTTGGATGATGCAGAGGTTTCCATTTTCAGATGATGGATTCAACAGTGCTCCGTGAGATGTTCAAAGCTTGGGATATTTTTTTATAACCTAACCCTAATTTAAACTTCTCCACAACTTTATCGCTGACCTGTCTGGTGTGTTCCTTGGGCTTCATGATGCTGTTTGTTCACTGATGCTCTCTAACAAACCTCTGAGGCCTTCACAGAACAGCTGTATTTATACTGAGATTAGATTACACACAAGTGGACTCTATTTACTAATTAGGTGACTTCTGAAGGCAATTGGTTGCACTGGCTTTAATTTAGGGGTATCAGAGTAAAGGGGGCTGAATACTTTTGCACGCCACACTTTTCAGTTTTTTATTTGTAAAAAAAATTGAAAATCATGTATCATTTTCCTTCCACTTCACAATTATGCGCCACTTTGTGTTGGTCTATCACATAAAATCACAATAAAATAAATTTACGTTTGTGGTTGTAACGTGACAAAATGTGGAAAAGTTCAAGGGGTATGAAAACTTTTGCAAGCCACTTTATATAGATATAGATAGATGGATAGATAGATGGATATATAGATTGAATAGAATAGATAGAATAGATAGATAGATAGATAGAATAGATAGATAGATAGATAGATAGATAGATAGATAGATAGATAGATAGATAGATAGATAGATAGATAGATAGATAGATAGATAGATAGATAGATAGATAGATAGATAGATAGATAGATAGATAGATAGATAGATAGATAGATAGATAGATAGATAGATAGATAGATAGATAGATAGATAGATAGATAGATAACATCGGTCATTGCAGATCCTAACATCTTCCCAATAACAAAGTTAAGCAAGCAAGTTTCTCACTTTTTGTCTTCCTTCCTACTTGAACAAGAGCATTACATTTATGGTTTTCCAATCTGTTGCTAGCCTCCCAGGATCCAGTGATTTTTGAAGATTTTCAATTAAGAACACTACTATCTCTGCAGCCACTTCCTTTAAAGTACTCTGACTCAGATCCTGGTAGCTTGTCTGCCTTTAATCTTATTAGTTTTTCAATATTTTGCCCTTCACCTGGTGGTATTGGCTTAATTTATATCCTATTTCCCTATTTCCCATGATTAAATCTCCAGTGTCTTCCTCCAGGAGCCACATACATCAGCCATCATCTTCCATTGCATAAAGTATATCCATTAAAGCTCGGTTGATCTTCTGCGGTGGGTACTTGAAGCTTTTGCCACCTAGTATACACTTGTTTTTGATTTAACTCTTCCCATGATCTTCTCTGTTAACTTTGGATTACTGATCCTTCTCATTGAGTTTCTCTTTTGGTGGGAAAAATTTATGAAATAGCTGCTTAAATATCCACTGAAGCTCACGTTTCTAATATTTCCTATTTTTCCAGACATCTCCAGATAATTCATCCTTAATACCATCCTATACATCTCCATTTAAATTGAGCTAAATTAATTGTGGAATAGTTATCACAGTGAGAATGGTTCATGCCACTTAATGCTGAAAAGGAAGGGAAGTGGACGATGTATTTAATGGCAGCATCATACTTAATGTAATGGAAATGTAAGAAACTTACCTATTGAAAGTGAAGATTGGCAGAATGGAAAGGAGTCCATCATGGTACCAGGCAGGATAGGAAGGGGTAAGAGAAATGTGCAGGAAATTAGACAGCTGGCGGCAAGGACCTTATCAAATAATCTGAAGGAGAAGGCTTAAATGTGATGAAAACTTTTATTATCTAATATGATGAGATAGAGACAGCAATTGAAAGGTGAAATTGGATTTTATAAAGTTAAGGCAACCATAGAAGTGGGTTAGCAAATTGGGTACTTAACATTTTATTTCCAAAAATTATAATAGAGCTGTTGAGAAAGTGATGGGAAGACAGAAAAATATCATGTGGAGGTGAAAACTAGCATGATAATCCTTGCAACTGTGGTTAGCTGGAATAATCATATTATTTCAGGTGAAGTAAAAAAGACCGCCATGTGTGGATGGTGGAAATTTGAAGAAAATTTCATTTTTCCAATTAAAAGTATATGCTGGAAACAGCACAATAATTGACATACAGATAAATGAAACGAAGAGAGGACAGAGGAACTCTCAATATCCTACAAAAATGATAGGCATAACGAGGACTTTTCTAAACCCTCCATAACTACACCTTTTTTTGGAGGAAGTGATGGAGTCAACATTTGAGAATAAGTTCAGTTAGATGGAGCAAAGAGTTTGATTGGGAATGATTGGGCTCTTCCATTCAAGGAAGAAGCAGATGATTTTCAGACAGGCATGTGAAAATTTGGATGTCCTTGATAAAAAGGAGAGGATGCAGTCCAGGAATTCATAAATTGTTAAAATGGTAGATGGCTTTGGAAGAGACACAGATCCATCTGGCATGTACTGTCTCTGCCTGCTTCAAAGTCTCCACTATTGTCCCTGTACTCAAAATGGCAAGGATTGCTTGTCTTAATGACTACAGGCCTGGCGCACTGACCTCTGTAGTCATGAAGACACTCGAAAGGCTTGTGCTGGCCAAGCTGAAAAATATCACAAACTCCCTGCTGGACCCTCTGCAGTTTGCATATCGGGCCAATAGATCTGTGGATGATGCAGTCAACCTGGGCCTGCACTTCATCCTACAGCACCTAGACTGCCATGGGATCTATGCGAGGATCCTGTTTGTTGATTTTAGCTCTGCTTTCAACACCATTTTGCCAGAGCTACTACACTCCAAACATTCCGCGTTGACTGTGCCTGAACCCCTCTGTCAGTGGATCACCAACTTCCTGACAGACAGGAAGCAGCATGTGAGGCTGGGAAAGCACATCTTGGACCCGCAAACGCTCAACATAGGAGCACCGCAAGGCTGCGTACTCTCTCCTCTCCTCTACTCTTTCTACACCAAGGACTGAACCTCCACAGACACCTCTGTCAAGCTTCTCATGTTTGCGGACGACACAACCCTGATTGGACTGATCCACGATTGGGAGGAATCTGCCTACAGACAGGAAGTGTCACAGCTGGCGTCCTGGTGTCGTAGCAACAACCTAGAGCTCAATGCTCTTAAGACAGGGTAATTGATAGTAGACTTTAGGAGAGCTCCCCCTCCCCTCACCCCACTGACCATCAACAACACCACATTCACATCTGTGGAGTCTTTTAAGTTCCTAGGAACCATCATCTCCAAGGACCTTAAGTGGGGGGCTACCGTCGACTCCATAGTCAAAAAGGCACAACAGGGGATGTACTTCCTGCGGCAGCTGAGGAAGCATTATCTGCCACAGGCAATGATGGTCCAATTCCACACGGCCATCGTAGAGTCTGTCCTCACCTCCTCCATCATGGTCTGGTTTGGCTCAGCCACCAAGCATGACACCTGGAGGCTGCAATGAGTCGTCCGATCAGCAGAGAAGATTATTGGCCGCAACCTTCCCTCCATTGATGAACTGTACATTGCAAAGGGCCAGGAAGCGAGCGGGCAAGATCATCTCTGGCCCCTCTCACCCTGGCCACAAACTCTTTGAATCACTTCCCTCTGGAAGGCGACTCCGGGTTGTCAAAGCTGCCACAGCCAGACATGAAAACAGTTTTTATCCACGAGTAGTTGCTCTACTCAACAGCCAAAAATCTGTAGCCTCCCTTTGATCTGGTATTTTGTTGGTTCACATGCTTGATCAATGGTGTTTTATCATTAATGTCTTATTATTTTTAATGTTTAGAGTTTTCTGAGTCATTCGTAACTGTCACTGTATGTCATGTTGTTACTTGCGGGCGGAGCACCAAGGCAAATTCCTTGTATGTGAATACTTGGCCAATAAACGTACTTACTTACTTACGTACCATCTGGGGAGAAATTGTACAAAAGGGAGAATAAAAATAGACAAAACATGAAGAAATTCTGTGGTGCAAGTACAGGCTGAACCACTGGATAACAGATATATTCACATAATGTGTGTCTTAGAAAGAGGCTGAAGCAGGCAGTGAATTTTGTTGGAAATTAAGTTGGGCACCATGGAGGAAAATCTCCAGAGGAGATGATGTCTGTAAGGTCATCAGGGACAATAAGCTTAATGTTCAGCAGTGCTATCGCGGTCTATGTGGGAGATAGGTAAGAGTTGACATTCAGCCTCTACAAGATTCGCTTAAACATTTATGATCATCTATCAGTTTTGATAAGGTTCAACATAAGAGAGTGTTTGCAAAACTATAAATGTGTGGAATTGGAGGAAACGTAGAAGTATGCCATTGAGAAAAAAAATCTGATAAATATTATGTCGTTTTATTGATGACATCTGCAGAGATCTACATTAGTGATTCAATTTTATGGTGTACATATACATGGCTTAGTTAATAAAACTGCGAGCCACCTGTACAACTTCCCTGTTGATTACCAAGTTATATTCAACAGTAATTAGTGCATATCGATAATCAAAGCTACAATGGCATTTTGATAATTTAAGTGAGTGGATATAAAGATAGATTGAAGTCAATCGAAGGAAATGTTAACTTGTCCACATTGTTTCAAGAAAGATGGATGAGTCATCACTGCAAGCTGAGACATTAGGTTTATGTGTTAGCAGAGATATTTCAGGGGTCCAGGTATCAGTAACCATATAACCATATAACAATTACAGCACGGAAACAGGCCATCTCGGCCCTTCAAGTCCATGCCGAACAACTTTTTTCCCTTAGTCCCACCTGCCTGCACTCATACCATAACCCTCCATACCCTTCTCATCCATATGCCTATCCAATTTATTTTTAAAGTAAAAGCAGATACAAAAAATTGCTAAAGGAATATTGGACTTTATCTTTAGAGGGTTGGAATATAAAGGAATTAAGTTATAATGGAGTTAAATAAAGCTTTATTTAAACCCAATTTAAAGTAGAATAGAACTCCAGTCCCAAGCCTGGTACCTCAGAAAGCATGGATTAACCTGGGAGAAAGTGCAGTGGAGATCCACTATAATAGTACCAAGATGGTTGATTTAAACTGTCATAATAGATTGCACAGACAAGATTATTATTGCTTTGAATATAGAATATCAATGGAATTATGCAATGTGCTTATTGTTAAAATAAATTATACATTAATCCTTATGTGGTGATTCGGGCCAGGATTGAAGTAAAGCGAGTGCTGTCAGAAGCACCTTTTAGCTAAAGACTTAAAAAAAAACAAATATTGCCTTTGATGGAACTAAAAAATAATAAAATAAATTGCTGAAGATAGTCAGTAGGTCATGCAAGGTCTGTGGATAGAAACAGTTAATATTTCAGGTTGTTGAACTTATGTCAGAAAATAAATTTATGAGGCAAGAGAACTGAAGTTGGTTGATGTGGATGGTACATTGCATCTTTTTACAGCTTTAAGGGACTAAATTATTTACTCTTGTCTCATACTTCTGACCACTTTAATCTCTTACAGATTTAAAAATAAACTCAAATTAAAATTTTCAAATTGCCATTGCAGTCAGAATATTGTGCTGAGTTTTCAATGCCCTAGAAGGAACTCCAAGGACATAAATGGATGTAGATAATCTACCTAGGCCTCTCCTGAATATGGCATCCAATTTGGGCACCAGCATTTATAGGGATAGTCATATAGCTATACAATGCAGAAATAGGCCCCTTGGCCAAACTAGTGCATGTTGAGCAAGTTAGTGAACAGAGCTAGTTCCACTTACCTGTACATGCCCCATATCCTTCTCAACCTTTCCAATCCATGTACCTGTCTAAGTGTCATTTAATTATTGTAATTGTACCTGTCTCCACCATTTTCTATGGCAGCTTTTAACATAAACACAACATTCTCAGTTTTAAAAAGTTACCCTTCTGGCCCTGTTAAATCTTTGTCCCCTCATTTTAAACCTATAGCCACTAGTTTTAGACACCCCTACACGGAGAAAAGATCATGAGTGTTCACCTTATGCCCTTCATGAAAATTATATACCTCTAAAAACTCAACTATCAGCCTCCTATGTTCAACAGAAAAATGTCCTTGCCTATCCAGCTTCTTCTTATAACTCAAATGTTCTAGTCCTGGTAACATCCTGGTAAATCTTTCTACACCTTTCATCATATATATAGCAATATATAAAGGCCTTGCAGACAATGCAAAGAGGATTTAGCAGAATGTTATTAGGAATGTGGAGCTTTGGTTGCCTGGAGAGACTAAAGAAGCTGGGGCTGTCCTCTGTACAACAGAAAGAGGTAATTTAACAGATGATCAGCAGGATCATATTAAATTAAAAAAGGACAAATTGCTCCCAACAGTAAACCAAACACAGAGTTTAATAATTGGCAAGAGCCAGAGTTGAAAGGACGGGAAACATTACACATGGAATCTGAAAAATATTTAAAAGAGGAAATGTTACAGGGTTATGTTGATAGGATAGGAGAGGGCGTTAATTGGAACGCTCTTTCAAAAAGCAGGCACTGGCATGATTGGTCAAATAGTTTATTTCTGTGATTCTTTAATCACAGAGATGGAGCTTTCATTTTGAACAAAGAGAAACTAGGGTTATTTTAAAGAAGAGGATTTTTACGAGATCTAATATGACTGTCCAAATTTAAAGGGGCAATGATAATTTAAATAAGGAATAGCTATTTCAACTGTGAATGATTTAGAGACTAGGGTTATCACAAAATAAAAGAAGAAATTGGAATTTCACTTTTCATTACAATAAGCGGTTCATGGGAGAAATTGTTTTTTTGTTTGTTGCAGCAATGAATGCAAGGGCTTCAAGTTACGGCTGTGCACCCCTGCACATATTTCAAATGTATGGAAATGAATGCACATTACAATAAATATTTTCAAACATGCTCAGTATTAGTAACCAAACATAAATTTATCCTCTGGACATAATGATGGATTAAAAATCTAAAAATATATGTTCACATTGATGTGAATTTTAAAGAGTATGAAGGAAAATGTTTAACATTATTGTTGTTATGTTTTAGGAAAGAGCAAGGTCAGGAATATGTACAGTAAATGACTATTCCAGAGGCACCAGAGTCTCGTAGGATTAAACGGCTTCTTACTATGCCTTCATATTCAACAATTCTACTTCTTTATGACAGACAATTTGATAATGATCTGGTAGCACTTGACAATTTATTTCTTTATTTAAAATGACCTGGAAAATGTTAGTACCAGAATAAATCAGAATAGTCATTGGTGTTATTAGGGCAATAAAATCAAATTGATTAAAATTAAAGATGGCAGTAAATGTTAATGAGAGTGTAAACACATTCTATTTCAGAAGAAAAAATATTTTAAGTTTTCTTGCAAATGTCACAAAAATGATATGAAATATGAAAATGATCTCTTGCAGGTGGAAACTTGGTGATGTAGTGAAAATAGAATCAATATTATAACTGAGAATAAATCGAGAGATGGAAACAAACAACAACATTGGAGAATGTAGAAGGGGAAAATAAAGTCACTAAGGGTTTGTAAAAAAGGATAAAGAGATTGAAGTCAGTTTATCAATGAAAATGGGAAAAATATGGAAGATGAACATTTAGTTGGATTTAAAGGAAAGAGAACACAAACTTCTGAATGTTAAAATCATATTAGTTGGAATTGGAAGGTCAATGAGGAAAATCTCAACTAAACTTAAATGAGATGTTCATTAGATGAGAAAGTTGTAACATGGGAGGTAAAATCATTTGTGTTATTTGGAAGGTACACAAAAGGCTGGAGTAACTCAGCGCGTGCAGCAGCATCTAAGGAGCGAAGGAGATAGGCGACGTTTCGGGTCGAGACCCTTTTTCAGACTTATTGTGTTATTTGGAACTTGGATAGTTTTTATACTTGAACCAGCATAAAAATTAAAGCGAAGAAGAATGTAGCAATGATAAGCGGGAAGCAAGAGGATTGGGTAATGTTTAAAGAACAACAGAAGATAACCAAAAAGACAATACGGGAAGAAAAGATGAGGTACGAAGGTAAGCTAGCCAAGAATATAAAGCACGATAGTAAAAGCTACTTTAGGTATGTGAAGAGGAGAAAAATAGTTAAGACCAAAGTTGGACCCTTGAAGACAGAAAAAGGTGAATTTATTATGGAGAACAAGGAATGGCAGATGAGTTGAACAGGTACTTTGGATCTGTCTTCACTAAGGAGGACAGAAACAGTCTTCCTGATATAGTAGTGGCCAGAGGATCTGGGGTGACAGAGGAATGGAAGGAAATCCACATTAGGCAGGAAATGGTTGCGTGTCTCCATTTCACTGACTGGAGACATGCAACTAAAAGCTTTTCATGTACCTCGGTACACATGACAATGAACTAAACTATATTTACACATGTGGGATTGCTAATTGGTGAAATGTGGGGTATAATTTTAATCTGGTCTAATGATATAAATAGTGAACGCATTGCAAGATATAACTCATGTAGATATACTCACAAAATAAAGCAATACTCATGTAATGTTCTTATAAAGAAAGATTTTGCATTTGAAAAGTGGGTTTTACACCTGCTGGTTATTTTGCCATTGATTAACTAATGGATGTAGACACAAATGTTTTGTGGAGAAATGGAGAACTCAAATTTCCATATGACTCATGCCAGCAATTGGCAGTTTGGCAAATTTAATCTTAACTTGGCTTTGTGAGAGGGAGCAGAGGAGGGCAATTAGAAGCTATCTGTGCTGGGAGCCTTATGCTTGTTACACCCAAACAGCACCAAAATTGGGATTGTTATTAATTGTGAGGAGAACAGTCCTTGGCTATGGAATAACATTGATATGTTTGTAAGATGGGGATCGGATTTAATCCTTTAAAATTGATCTAAGTATTTTTGCTGGATAAATAAGGCTAAGGTATATACAATAAATTGTAGAACTCTGGGAAGTAATGGGCACAGGGACTTAAAAATGACCATCTACCCAATCCGTACCATTTCTAATTTTGTACCTCAATGAGGCAACCCACCCACCTTCTCCATTCCGAGGAAAATAAATGTAGTCTTTCATGAGAGCTGAAATATTCCATCCTTGGCAAATCCTCTTGCAGTTTCTCCAGCACAATCACACCCTTCTCATATTACAGCAGCTGGTGCAATGCACATATTAGTCCACCTGAGGACTTGAATGCATGTCAAAAAGTACCCCAATGGCAGCAGCATATGTAGATTGCTAGGGATTTTAGAAGTGGATTTGCTATCATGCATTCTGCAGATTCCTGCTTTCATTAGTAAAGACATAGATTATAAGAGCAGGGAGGGCATTGGATTTTATAAAACATTAGTGAGGCCACAGATGGAGTAATGTATGCAATTCAAACTACTGTACCATAGGAAGAAGTGATGGTGCTGGAGAATTAACCTAGTGGCGCTGAAGCCAGGTGACTGCATGCTGGTCTTAGAAGTGGATTTGCTATCAGGTATTACAATCCCTCTATCTCTTTCAAATCTTTATTTCAACAGCAGCGTTTCTTACTTTATTGTGCACTATGTTTATACCCTCTATCCTGTATCTGTAAACTGCGGATGGCTTGATTGTACTAATGTATATTCTCTCCGCTGACTGGATAGCATGTAATAAAGGTATTTTTACTATACCCCATTACATGTGACAATAATAAACTAGCGGATGCATGGCAGATGAAGTTTAATGTGGATAAATGTGAGATTATCCACTTTGGTGGCAAAAACAGGACGGCAGATTATTATCCAAATGGTGTCAAGTTGGGAAAAGGGGAAGTACAAAGAGATCTGGGGGACCTTGTTCGTCAGTTCCTGAAAGTAAGCATGCAGGTACAGCAGGCAGTGAAGAAAGTGAATGGCATGTTGGCCTTCATAACAAGGGGAGTTGAGTATAGGAGCAAAAAGGTCCTTCCGCAGTTGTACAGGACCCTAGTGAGATCACACCTGGAGTATTGTCTGCAGTTTTGGTCTCCAAATTTGAGGAAGGACATTGTTGCTATTGAGGGAGTGCAGCGTAGGTTCACCAGGTTAATTCCCGGGATGGCGGGACTGTCATATGTTGATAAAATGGAGCGGCTGGGCTTGTATACTCTGGAATTCAAGTTCCATTTATTGTCACATGCACCAATTGATGCAGTGAGATTTGAGTTACCATACATCCATACGGATAAAAAAGAAGATGATACACGATAGAGTTTAACAAAAACACCCGCCCACAGCCGAAGAGAGGGGATCTTATTGAAACATATAAGGTTATTAAGGGTTTGGACATGCTAGAGGCAGGTAACATGTTCCCGATGTTTGGGGAGTCCAGCACCAGGGGGCACAGTTTAAGAATAAGGGGTAAGCCATTTAGAATGGAGATGAGGAAAAACTTTTTCACACAGAGTTGTGAGTCTGTGGAATTATCTGCCTCAGATAATTCCACATACACTAAGGTGGAGGCTGGTTCTCTGGATGCTTTTAAGAGTTAGATAGAGCTCTTAAAGATAGCAGAGTCAGGGGATATGGGAAGGCAGGAACGGGGTACTGATTGTGGATGATCAGCCATGATCACATTTAATGGCGGTGCTTGCTCGAAGGGCCGAATGGCCTACTCCTGCACCTATTGAATTAATGGTGGAATATTTCAGCTTGCCTGTACACGATGGGCAGAAAGGCCAGTTTCCGTACAGAATTCGTTTATATTTAAAATTAAGTCCACCCATTTTATTGTACGATGATTAAACTATGCGCGCAATTTAATTGCTAAAACTGCAGCCTCGCTGCATTGTGTACTTGATTTGTAAAAAACATTCACCAAGGGAATTGTCATGGTCGGCCAGCTGGTTCGGAGGCTGCTTTTGCCGGCACAAACGTCGGGGAAGATGGTTTGGTCGGCCAGCTGAGACGGCAGAGTGAAAGAGGGGCAGAACTGCTGAGCTGCTTGTTCCTGGTGTAAACAGGTTCGGGTCTGCGGAATAAATACTCTTTAAACGGCCGTTCAAATGTGAGGAACGTTTTCCGCGCGGCGTGGACGCGTGAAAAGCCTGCGGACGTAGTGCCGGTGTCACAGCTGAGGGGCCACAGGAGGAGCCGATACCGCCGCCGCCGCCACCGCTGTCCGAGGCCTAACTGTCGCCCCACGCGCAATCGGTAACAGCACGTGTTGACCGAGCACGAGTACGTGGCCGCGCGCGCGACCCCGCCATCCCCAGCGAGCGATCGAGCGAGCGAGCGGGAGCGCGCGGAGACCCTGGGACCGGGAAAACCCCATGGTGGTCACATGTCACTAAGTTGTAACTACGATTTACTGTAATTGTGTTGGAAGAAACTGCAGATGCTGATTTACACTGGAGATAGACACAAAAAGCTGGAGTAATTCAGCGGGTCGGGTAGTATCTCTGGACAGAAGGAATGGGTGACAATTCTGAAAAATTTCTCCACCCAAAACGTCGCCAGAGATGCTGCCTCCTGACCCATCGAGTTACTACAACTTTTTATGTATATGTGCAGAAGACCATATTTAGATAAAATCAACCTGCTGGAGGAACTCAGTGGGTCGAGCAGCATCTGTGGGGGCGATAGGAAAGTAACTTTGGGTAGACACCCTGCATTAGGACTGAGAGGGAAGATATCGGCATCTTTCAATCTCTCATCAACATTAAAATAAATATTATAGCTTTCTATACTTTTCTATGAAAGTAGATAGCCTTGCATTCTTCCGTCTTGAAGTCCATCTAGTCCTTACCTTTCATACCATCAGTCGTTGCATACAACACATAAAGGGCCTGTCCCACGGTGACTGCCGACATCATATTGGTGTCGTCAAAAGATTTTGAACATTTCAATATCCAGCAGCGACAAAAAAAAATGTTGCGACACTTGAAAAAACACCACGCGTCAATATGTCATCACGCCGCAAATTTTCTGATAACCTGATACTTCAGTCAATGCTGCTGGCAGTTGCCGAAAAAGTCGCCAAGTGGGGCAGGCCCTTAATCCTCTGACATTTTCGCCACCTCCAACGGGATCCCACTATTCGTCACACCTTCCCATTTCCACCACCTTCCACAGAGACCATTCCCTCTGCAACTCCCTGGTTCACTCATCCCTTCCCACCCAAACCACCCCCTCCCCAGGTACATTCCCCTGAAACCGCAGAAGATACAACACTTGTCGCTAAACCTCCTCCCTCAAATCTGACCAGGGATCCCGATAGTCCTTTCAGGTTAGGCAGAGGTTCACTTGCACCTCCTCCAACTTCATCTACTGTATCCGTTGTTCAAGGTGTGGACTCTTGTGCATTGGCGAGACAAAACATAGACTGGGTGATCGATTCGCTGAACACCTTCGCTCAGTCTGCCTGGACCTACCTGATCACCCGGCTGCCGAACACTTTAATTTCCCTACCCATTCTCACACTGACATTGCTGTCCTAGGTCTCCTCCATTGTCAGAGTGAGGCCAAATGCAAATTGGGGGAACAGCATCTTATATTGCACATGGACAACCCAGGTATGAATATTGATCTCTCTAACTTCAAGTAACCCCTGCATTCCCTCTCTCTCTATCCCACCCCCACCCGTCATACCAGTTTCAAAGCCATCTTGTTGAGTCTCATTGTCTGTACTCATTTTCACCTAACAAACAACTATCAACCGCCTGTTTCCTTTATCATTACCTTTTTGCATATCTTTCATTCATTTCTTCTATATCTCTTGTTTCCCTTTGCCTTGAGTCTCAGTTTGAAGAAGGGTCTTGACCCGAAATATCACTTATTCCTTTTTTCCAGAGATGCTGCCTGAGCCGCTGAGTTACTCCAGTTTTTTGTGTCCATCTGCCAAGTTTTGCTTACTTGCCGAACCTGTGCTAACATAAAGTTCACACAGCTAGAGATCCCATATGTGCAGAGCCTTTCCTCCAGTATGAAAGTTGATGGGCCACAGATTTTGTGTGAGCCAAGTGTGCAGGTTGTTGTTTTAGCTTCTATAATTATATGCTTTTTGTGTTTGTTGACTGTATGGTTTGTACAAGCGGTACGAGTGTTAGCAAGTGTACCCTGTCCTTTATAAAGAACAGTTTGTTGTTCTGGATTCTTGGAGAGTCAATGGTAATCGGAGCTCTTGCCAGTGGATCTTTGGCCTATGATTTGACTTTTATCTACACGTGGCTTTGGAAGTCTGGTTAGGGGCTTTGAGGAGAATTTGACATCAATGATGCAACTTGTCAATTGAATTGGGCAGGAGTGTTCCAGGTGCTTTTAAAATAAAATGTGTTCCAGTTATCCAGATGGTCAATGAGGAGACAGTGGGATGTCTTCTGCCGTTGACCTGTTGTGGCCAACTGAAACCGATACAGGTTATTTTAGTTTATTTAAGTTTATTATTGTCATGTGTACTGAAATACAGTAAACAACTTGTTCTGTGTTCTATCCAGCCATATTATCATACTATACCCAAGTACAATCATATACAAGTAAAAGAGTGAAATAATTTTAATTAGATCCCCGTTTGGGACAGTATGTAAAGAGTCACCATGTTCCGTTACCATCTTGCAACTTTTCAAGTATGAGGTCACAGAAAAGTCTGATCTTGGCCTAAAGAGATATGATTTATTTACTCACGTTAAGGCCCGGTGTCCTGGCGGCATTGGATCAATGAGGTTGACTGGGCCCAGTACAATGCCTTTCGTTCCTTCTATTACTGTTCCTACTGCAGGCTTTTCCCGACTGCTCACACATCAGGCTGTTGTAGAACCCCAAGCTGCCGCCTCCATAGTCTCTCCACTGTGTGGTGAGGTTGCCATATCCCGTTTCCTGAACTGACCGCAGAACTTTATAGCAGTTTGCAAGGATTCGGAAGGTGATCTTGCAGACATTTCATGGCCACCAACCTTCCCTTGCTCCTTCCACCCTGCCATCTTGAGATTTCCGAGACGGGAGTTGATTTGCATCATAACCATAATCTCACAGCACTCCATGCAAGTGCAACAGGATGCAAGTGCAACAGGATGGTAGTCGTTGAGGCAGATCACCGTGTAGGAAGAAACTACAGATGCTGCTTTACACTGAAAATAGACACAAAATGCAGGAATAACTCAGCGGAACAGGCAGCATCTGGAGAAGAGGAATGGGTGACATTTCGGGACGAGACCCATCTTCAGACTTGAGGTCTTCAGTCTGAAGAAGGGCCCCGACACGAAAAGTCACCCATTCCTTCTCGAGAGAGATGCTGCCTGTCCCGCTGAGTTACATCCTGTGCTCCATCTTGTATTGTTTGAGATCGGGCCTATGATAGTGCTGGCATTTACAAACTTGAACATGGTGTTAGGGCAGAAATTGGCCTCACAGTCATGTGTGTATAGGAAGTGTATTAAGGGGCTGAGAATGCTGCCTTGCAGGGCGCTGGTTACCCCTCCCTCTCACCTCTTTATGTTGGTTATCTTCCCTCTGCCATTTCAGTTCTGATGCAGGAAATTACTTAAGTGTTGGAGGTTTTCTTCTCTCTGTTAAACATTAAAATATTCACTTTTTTTTCAAGATGTATTGCTCAATTATTAGGGTCTTAAATATTTTGAAATGTTGCCTCCTAAATGAGGAAGTCACTGGAAAATGTACAATGATGAACAATGATATGTTTTAAATCAGTAATATTTTCCCTCTACTTTACACAGGATAATTTACTTTTTCCATAATGATTGGTTATGATGACTTGGAGGCCTATGAAGATGAGCTGTATCACGAGGAATCTTCCAGTGAGGCAGAAATTGATAGTGAAGTGGAGTTCCAGTTATACAGTCAAGTACATTATGCAAACAATATTAATGAAGTGAAGATGGATGGAAAGAGGGACACAGTTGCTATAAATCCACATATCACTTCAGTTGAAGATTCAAGAAAAAGCAAAGAGCAAATTATTCTGACTGATAGTGATGTTGTAGTCATTTCAGATAGCCCCGATGTCATAGTTTTGTCAGACTCTGAATGCGATGATAGTGTTTATACACACAAGGATGCGAAATACTCAGAATGTTACCTTAAGCAAAACAAAGAACGGTCCATGGGTGAACGTGCACCTGGATCGTTCAGGCTGGCTGAAATGCAGACGTTAAATCAAAGGATGGGCAGAACATGTCAACAAATCCAAACGAGAACAACGATGGAAGAGAGTGGAAGTTCTGGAACAGAAAGTGATGATGCGATAGAGAATTGGATGGTTCTGGGAAATGATAAGGAAGAAAAAGATGATGACAACATTCAGCTCAATATTGTAGATTGTGAAGCACCGAGGAACAAAGGTATGAGTTTTTACAATTATCAAAATGCACAGTTGAATGTAATCGTAACAAGTATTTCTGCTTTATGAAATAATTATATTTTTCTTCCTAAAGTGAAAAGACAATAAAAGGTGAGCCTTGTTGCCCATTAAGCTAATCCATGCAATGCTTCTGACCAGTTATAGACAAATCTGCAAACTAACTGCTGAAATTGCCAAAGGAAGATTTTTCCAAACCAGGCATTGATTCTTATAATGATAAGCTAAATGTAATTATGAGTCCATTTGTAAGTCTGACATTTCAGATTAGATGAAGTTCAGTAACTGCATGAAATATAAATGCTAAAAAAAAATGAAATGAACAAGAGGATTAGTTGAGGTTATTAATGTGTTAATTGGGTTAATCAGTGGAATGCATTCGGATATATTATAAAGTCCATTTTTAGATGCCATTCTACATTCTAGATGCAACCGCACCCAAACAAAAAATATATATGACACCTGGATATAGATAGTTTACTAACTCTACTCACCTACACCGTGGTTCAATAACGCCGTTCTCACTAAAACACCAGGGACGATGCCTCTTTCTAGGACTTGTCTATACAACACTAAACCAAAATAATGCAAAACCTAAAAGCAGAAATCCTAAAAACAGAAAAACAGTAGTTCTAAGCTTAACCAAGCTGCTGTACATTCTTTTATCAACTAATAGACCTGATTGGTTACAAAAAATGTATTTGCCGGGGGATGGGGCAGTTGGAAAGATAGGGAAGATATCAAGTGCAGCAGGAACTAAAACATAGTTATTTAATTCCAGTTATTTAGCACCTAACTAAGATGACCTTTCCTTCACCCTCTATTCTCTCATTGAACTTTTTTTTCGTTGGTACCCAGTATTTGTTTTGAACAGGATTCTGTGAACATCTTTCCTTCCAAGTGTCATAGGCCTTTTGTAAAACAATAATTCTACATAGAATAAAGTGCATGGTGTGAAGAATATATCTGACCGGATAACTTAAAACTTACCATCTATGAGTTAGTTTGCTTGCTAAGTGTGTTCTGATTATTCACTGGCTTTGCTTGATTTTCAAAGTGGAAAAGATGGGGAAACCTTAAACTTGAGAACATTGGAAAAGGGGTTTTGTAATTGGACAGACAACTGGGCTGTTTCTGGGTTTGCTGGTACTGAGGACTTGGTAGAACTTCAAAGGAGTTCTGTTAAGGGGGGCAACTGAAGATGGGGATGTCTCTATGCTAGAGAAGATGGAACATTTCAGTTAGAGCAAATACAGGCTGAGCCTGGGTTAGGAACATCTGATTTATGAGCACTGCTACATACAAATGAGCTGCCATAATATTATTAAATTCAAAATCTCACTTATGTATCTACAGAACGTATCCTCGCTTTTTAAGCAATTGTTCTTTCTTATCAATCTTATTTGTTTTTGATGCAATTCATTGCAATAACAGAGATATAGTTACCATATTGAATGGTATTTCTGCATGGACATGAACAATATCGACATATGACATATATATAAATTGAGCTTGTTTGTTACCAGGGCAGTCTGTCCATTTGAGCAGCACAGTGGCCCAATTAAGTGGTTGGATTAATAAAAGTGTAATTGGTTGCTGTTATAGCAATCTGAAGGAAAGTGGTGGAAATAACACGTGCAGAAATAGAAATAGACAGGTGTGTCATAGAAATTAATCTTCATGAAAAGTATACCTCTTCAAGAAAATATTGTATTGGTGTTCTATTAGTGTAAAATCAATTTTATGTAATGGTATTTCATAGAGATGTTTAATTGTGTTATCTAAATGTTTCTGCTGGTGGGAATTTAAAATAGCAACAAAACTAAACATAGAACAAAGAAGAATACAACACAGGAATGGGTCCTTCAGCCTGCAAGGTCTGCACTGAACATGATGCCAAGACCAACTCTTATTTGCCTGCAACATAATCTATATCCCTCCATTCCTTTCCAGGGACCCACTGTGTGGAGAAATAAAAAAACTTGCCCTATACATCTCCTTTAAAGTTTGTCTCTATCACTTTGCAGCTATGCCATCTAGTGTTAAATATTCCATCCTTGAAAAAAGTATTTGACTGTCGACCCCATCTATGCCTCTCGTAATTTTTTATACTACCATCCGGTTTCACAGAGAAAACAGTCCAAACCTGCAACTTCTCCCTGTATCTAAAACTCTATTCCAGGCATTGTCCTGAGATGGCGAAGGAGGCTGTGATGAGGTCCTTGAAGAACATTGAAGTGGACAAGTCCCAAAGGCCTGATGGGATCTGTCCCAGGTTATTGAGGGAGGCAAGAAAGAAAATTGCAGGGGGGGGGGGGCCTTCACAAGGATCTTTGTTTCTCCTCTTGCCACAGGCGAGATTGTGGAGGACACGAGAGTGGCCAATATTATTTATTTGTATAATAAAGGAAGTAGAGAGAATGCAGGGAACTATAGGCCAGTAATCCTCATGACAGTGGTAGGGAAATTATTGGAGAGAATTATTTGCAGTCGGATTTACTCCCATGCGGAAGAGAATGGACTAATTAGGGATAGCCAGCACAGTGTTGTATGTGGCAGGTGGTGTCTTGATTGAGCCTTTTCACGAGGTGGTGAAGGAGATTGATGAAGGTAGAGCAGTTTGTGTTGTATACATGGATTTCAGAAATACTTTTGATAAGGTTCCTCATGGTGGGCAGATCCAGAAGATTGTGATGTATGGCATTCACAATAACTCAGTCGTATGGATTCAGAACAGGCTTATTCGTAGAAGACAGAGCGTTGTGATGAAAGATTGTTACGCTGGCTGCTGGTCTGTGACCAGTGGAGTTTCGCAGGGATCTGAGTTGGGACCTCTGTTGTTTGTGATATGTATAAATGATCTGGACGTAAATCTATAGGAAAGAACTGCAGATGCTGGTTTAAATTGCAGGTAGACACAACATGGGTGCTGCCCCCTCCCCTGACATCAGTCTGAAGAAGGGTCTCGACCCGAAAAGTCACCCATTCCTTCTCTCTAGATATGTTGCCTGAGTTACTCCCGCATTTTGTGTCTACCTGGACGTAAATGTAGATAGATTGATGAGTAAGTCTGCTGACCACACCAAAATTGGAAGAGTTGCCGACAGTGACAAAGGTTGTCAGGAGATACGACAGTAAATAGCTTATCGGCAGAAAGGGCCAGAGAAATAGCAGATTAATAGCAGATTTGATTTAACCCAAGCAAGTGTGAGGTGTTGCATTTTTGGAGGTTGAATGTAAGGGAGAAGTATACAGATAATGCCAAGACCTTTAACAGCAGTGATGTGCAGAGTGATCTTGTAGTCCAAGTTCATAGCTCACTGGAGGTGGCAGCACAAGTAAACAGAATGGTAAAGAAGGCTTATGGTATACTTGCCATCATAATTCTAAGTATTAAGTATAAGAGTCAGGAAATCATGATGCAGCTCTATAGGACTTTGGTTAGGCCATATTTGTCGTATTGTGATCAGTTCTGGTCACAAACCACAAATTGAACAAACATTGTGGGTCGAAGGACCCATCCCTGTGCTGCACTGCTCTATGTTCCAAACCTCCTCGGCGCCCTTTCAGAAGCCTCCACATCCTTCCTGTATTGGGGCGACCAGAACTGGGCGGCACAGTGGCGCAGAAGTAGAGTCAAGGGAGTTTTATTGTCATGTGTCCCAGATAGGACAATGAAATTCTTGCTTGCTGCAGCACAACAGAGTATTGTAAGCATAAATACAGAACAGTTCAGTGTGTCTATATAGCATACACCATATATATATACACATAAATAAACAGATAAAGTGCAATAGGCTGTTATAGTTCAGAGTTTGTTTGAAGTCATTTTTAATAGCTTGATGGCTGTGGGAAAGAAGCTGTTCCTGAACCTGGATGTACCAGATTTCAGGCTCCTGTACCTTCTACCTGATGGCAGCGAAGAGATGAGTGTGTGGTCAAGATAGTGTGGGTCCTTGATGATGTTGGCAGCCTTTTTGAGGCAGCGACTGCGATAGATCCCTTTGATGGTGGGGAGGTCAGAGCCGATGATGGACTGGGCAGTGGTCACAACTTTCTGCATTCTTTTCCGCTCCTGGAAGCTCAAGTTGCCGAACCATGCCACGATGCAACCAGTCAGCATGCTCTCTACGGTGCATCTGTAGAGGTTCGAGAGAGTCCTTCTTGACATACCGACTCCCCGTAATCATTTCAGGAAGTGGAGGCGCTGATGTGCTTTCTTTATAATTGCATCTGTGTGCTGGGACCAGGAAAGATCTTCGGAAATATGCACACCCAGGAATTTGAAGTTCCTGACCCTTTCCACCATCGTCCCGTTGATATAGACGGGATTGTGGGTCCCTATCCTACCCCTTCCACAATCCACAATCAGTTCCTTGGTTTTGTTGGTGTTGAGCCAGGTTATTGTGCTGGCACCATTTGGTCAATTGGTCGATCTCACTTCTATACTCGTCACCATCAGTGATTCGTCCCACAACAGTGGTGTCGTTGGCGAACTTGATGATGGAGTTCGCACTAACTCCGGCTACGCAGTCATGAGTATAGAGTGAGTAAAGCAGGGGGCTGAGCACGCAGCCTTGAGGTGCTCCCGTGCTGATTGTTATTGAGGATGACACATGTCCACCTATACGGACAGACTGTGGTCTATGGATGATGAAATCAAGGATCCAATTGCAGAGGGATGCGCAGAGACCGAGATCTGAGAGCTTGGTAACCAGCCTGGAGGGGATGATGGTATTAAATGCCGAGCTGTGGTCAATGAATAACAGCCTGACATATGAGTTTTTGTTGTCCAAGTGGTCCAGAGTGGAGTGGAGAGCCAGTGAGATCCTATCCATTGGGCCCTGGTTCTTGTTGAGGTAGGAGTGGATGTGCGCCATGATCATCCTCTCAAAGCACTTCATCACCACAGGCGTTAGTGCCACTGGTCGATAGTCGTTGATGCACGTCACCTTGCTCTTCTTGGGCACTGGTATAATTGATGCTCTTTTAAAGCACGTGGGAACCTCAGACCTCATAAGTGAGAGGTTGAAAATGTCCGTAAAAACTCCAGCCCGTTGGTCTGCACAGGTTTTTAGAACACGACCGGGTATACCATCAGGTCCAGGCGCTTTCCGAGGGTTCACCCCCCTGAAGGATCTTCTGATGTCGGCCTCTGAGACTCTGACCTCCAGACCTGAATGCCCGGGATCTGGTCTTCAGAAGAATGCAGATCTCATGGTTCATCCAAGGCTTCTGGTTAGGAAACACTCGGAAGACTTTTGTTGGGATGCAGTCCACCACACACATTTCTTTATGAAGTCTGTAACGACTGTGGCGTATTCATTCAGGTCTGTTTCCGAGTCCCTGAACATTGCCCAGTCTACAGACTCCAAACAGTCCTGGCGTTGTTCCTCTGCCCCCCCCCCCTCACCCACCTCTGACCAGCTCTGTACAGTCCTCACCTCTGGGGGTGTGTTATAGAATTGCTGCCTGTAGGCAGGAAGAAGCAGCACAGCAGTATGGTTGGATTTACCGAAGTGAAGGAGAGGGATAGAGTGATAGGCGTATTTGATGGTCGTGTAGCAGTGGTCGAGGGCGTTTGTTCCTTTGGTGCTGCAGGAGACATGTTGGTGGAAGTTAGGGAGCGATTTCTTCAGGTTGGCTTTGGTGAAGTCCCCGGCTATGGTGGTAAATGCCTCGGGGTAAGCCGTCTGGTGCTTGTTGACCATGGCTTGCAGCTCCCCCAGTGCCAGATGGACATCAGCCTGGGTTTGATGTAGACCGTGGTCAGGATGATGGAGGTGAATTCCCTTGGTAGGTAGAAGGGCGGCACTTCACCGCCAGGTGTTCCAGATGTGGAGAGCAGGAGTTGGATAGGACTGCCATGTCTGAGCACCATGCAGAGTTGACCATGAGGCAGACGCCCCCTCCTCTCCCTTTCCCAGATGGCAGTGTACGGTCCATGCAATGGATGAAGAACTCTTCAGGTTGGACCGCTGAGTCTGGGGAGCTGGGGATGAGCTATGTCTCTGTGAAACAGAACACAGAGCATTCCCTCAGTTCCCTTTGGTGAAGCAGCCTTGCCCGTAAGTCCTAAACTTTATTTTCAAGGGACTGTACATTGGCCAGTAGGATGGTAGGGAGAGGGGTTCAAAGTCCCCTGCGCTTCAGTCTGACCTGAAGTCCTGCTTGTCCTGCTCGCCGGCCACGTTTCCGGACACAATGGAGGCCTCTCCGTTGTTTCCAGGTACTGTGCTTACTGTACCTGCTGTTTCTGCGAGCCTATGCTGGAACAGGGATTCCCTTGCAGACGGCAGCTTCGTTGCGATCGGGGGTTCCCAAACAGTCGGCATCTCCAACTCCGTTGCTCCTGGGAGATCCTGCCCGTTGGCTCCGGAGGTCTTCCCGGTGTTTCCAAGTACAGTACCTGTGACTGTCGAGGGATCGCTTACAGTCGGGGGCTCCCACAGCTGCAGGAGATTGCAATATCGCTAGTGCCTTCAAGTGCACTAGCAGCTTGTCCGTTACGGCGCTGATTTCTGCCGGTTCTCTGATCCAGGTGAGTTCAGTGAAGCTATAATTAATCTCTTCTGTTGAGCTGCTGGCAAAATGTCACCATCACTGGCAGGCGCCATCTTCAGTTGCTGCCTTACAGCGCTTTCAGCTCCATAGACCCGGATTTGATCCTGACCAAGAGTGCTGTCCATACACGGTTTGTACGTTCTCCCCGAGATCGCGTGGGTTTTCTCAGAGTTCTTCGGTTTCCTCCCACACTCCAAGGATGTACAGGTTTGGAGGTTAATTGGCTTTCTATTTTGTAAAAAAAGGAAAATTGTGCCTAGTGTGTGTAGGATAGTGTTAATGTGCGGAAATCGCTGGTCATCGTGGACTAGTTGGGACGCAGGGCGTATTTACACACTGTATCTCTAAAAACTAAAATGAAACTGCTCCTAGTACCTCAAAAGCTGCTGACCCAAAATTCTAGAAAGCTGCATCATGACTTCTTGACTCTTGGATTCAATGCCCCGACCTATGAAAGCAAGAATACCGTATGCCTTCTTTTCCGCTATCTCCTGGGTACTTGTTTTGCCACTTCAGGGAGTTATGGAGTTGGTCCCTAAAGCCCCTGTCCCACGTAGGAGACCAAAACAGCAACCTCTGGTGACCTTGCCCGCCACCCAAGGTTTCCATGACGTCACCGGAGGTTTTGGTTGCTCTCCCTAATGGTCGAAAGTGGTTTCCGCGTGGTTGAGGCTTCATCCAGGTTGCTGCTATTTTTTCATCATGATTAAAACCGGCCTCGACTGAAAAAAGGTTGCCGTTTTAAAAATCGTTAATTTTTTTGTCGCAGGTTCTTTGTCGCCGGTTTTCTTCATAGTTGGGGAAGGTTTTCAACATATGCGTGGGAGGTGGTAGGAGGTTGCAGGTCACCTCGACCTTGATTTATTTTTTGGGTGACGGGCAAGGTCACCAGAGGTTGCTGTTTAGGTCTCCTAAGTGGGATAGGGGCTTAAGATCCCCTATATATCAAAGCTGTTAAGGATAATTACATTCATTATACATTTTCCCCTTTCATTTGACCTCCCAAATGCAGCACCTCACACTTGTTCAAATTAAACTATCTTCCATTTCTGTGCCCATTCCTGTAGCTGATCTATATCCCACCATATACTTTAATAGCCTTGCTCACTGTACCTGACCCCAGCAATCTTGGTATCATCTGCAAACTTGCTAGCCAACCCATTTACATTTATGTTTAAATCATTTGTATGTATCGAAAACAACAGAGATTGCAGCATAAATCCTGCAGAATTCCACTAGTCATACATGCCTGACATTATCCTTCCAACACAACCTTCTGCCTCTTTGTCTTCTATCAGTAAGCCAGTTATGAATCCATATGACAAAGTCACTGTTAATCCCATCCATCTTAATCTTCTGGAACTACCAACCATGGAGGAATTAATCAAATGTTAAATCTAACATCCACTGCATACCCTCATCAATCACATTTGTCACCTTCTCAAAACGTAATCAAATTAGTAAAACAGCTGATCAATATCCCATTGTATGGTTTGGTAGCCTTCTTCACAGTCCACGACCGCCGTGTATACAGTCATGCTGATTGTCCATATTTCACCAATTCCTCTTCCAAACAGTAAATCCTACCCAGAAGAATCCTCTCCAACAGTTTGCCTACTACTTTCATGAGACTCGTTGACCTGTAATTCCCCGGATTCTCTCTACTTCCCATCTTAAAGAAAGGAAGAACATTAGCTACTCTCCAGTTCTACGGGACCTCATCTGTGGCTAGAGAAGATGCAAAGATATTCATCAAGGCTCCTGTAAACCCCTTCCCTGCCTCTCTCTATTACATGGCATCGATCCCATCAGGCACAGGCAATTTAACCACCTTGTTACTTTTCAAGAGTTTGCAGCACTTGGACTTTTCAAGAGCCCCAATACCACCTCCTTCTTAATCTCAAACTTCCCTTGCATATTAGAGTATCACTGTTCTCCATGTCCTTTTCCTTGGTGAATACAGGTGCAAAGTACTTGTTTAAAACCTCCCTGACTTCAAGCACTAATTCCCTCCCTTATCCTTGAGCAGTCCAACCTTTTACCTTGTTGCTCTTTTGTTTTTAATGTAGGAATAAAATGCCTTGGGATATTCTTTAATCCAACTCGCCAAAGCATGAGTTCTATCCTCTGCTTTGTATTTCTTGTCTTATTTCATATAATTAAACCTTGCATATGCTGCCTTTTTCTTTTTGACTAAATTTACAACCTCTTTGTGCATCCAAGTCTCCTCACCCGTCACCATCATTATCTCTCCTCCTTGTGGAATATGCCCTGGAATGTTGCTGCCAGCTGTGACCTCTCGCAACCACGTTTTCGTAATGGCCACGACGTCGTAGTTGCAAGCACTGATTCAGGCTCTAAGTTCTCTAAACTTGGAAACTTTTCTTTGTTTTTGTTTGATACATACTGCAAATTGCTGATAATAGTGTTTGCAGGTTGATTGGCATTTGGATGGGCTAAGGCCAGAGATGAAAAGGAGACAAAAGGCTGTGAGGAAAGTAGAGAAGAGACGTGAAAAGTGAAGCCAGAGGAGGGGATATAGGTAGAAGGGGATGTGGGAAGGGAAAGGGGGCAGGATAATAGGAGAAATAGGTGTGACTCCAGGTGGGGCACAGGGAAGAGAAGGATCCTGACCTGAAATGTTGCCTATCCATGTTTTCCATAAATGCTGCCTGACCCGAGCTATACCAGCACTATGCCAAGCAGAATGATTGTTTTTTATGAGCTTATCCAGATCAAAGTTGTTGTTTCTGATTACAAATGCAACATTCCTGAATTTCTAAAATGTGGATCAAATGTATCTAAATCAGGAGTAAATGGAACATGAAGAGCTCTGCTATACCCCAGTAATAACTCCTCCACCCCCTGCCATAAATAGTACAATTGACCAATAAATATTCTCGTATGTTATATGAGCAGAATTAGGCCAATCGTGGCTGATCTATCATTCCCCCTCAACCCCATTCTCCTACCTTCTCCCCATAACCCCTGACACCCTTACCACTCAAGAATCTGTCAATCTCCGCCTTAAAAATATCCATTGACTTAGCCTCCACAGCTGCTTGTGGCAATGAATATCACAGATTCATCACCATCTGACTAAAGATATTCCTCCCCATTTCCTTTCTAAAGGTATGTCATTTTATTCTGCAGTTATGGCCTCTGGTGATAGACTCTCCCACTAGTGGAAACATCCTCTCCACATCCACTCTATCCGTGCCTTTCACTATTCGGTAAGTTTCAATGAGGTCCCTCCTCATCCTTTTAAACTCCAGCGAGTACAGGCCCAGTGCCATTAAAAGCTCATCATATGTTAACCCAATAATTCGTTGCATCATTCCTCTGGACCCTCTCCAACGCCAGCACATCCTTCCTCACATTTGGGGTCCAAAACTGCTCACAATACTCCAGATGCGGTCTGACCAATGCCTTATAAAGCCTCAGCATAACTTCCCTGTTTTTATATTCTCGTCTTCTCGAAATAAATGCTACATTGCATTTGCCTTCTGTTCTACAGAATGATCTGATTTTACTCTGTGTTGTCCATGAGACAAATATCTTGCTATCCATAGTTGCTAAATGTTTGAGCATCAATAATTCTAATTTGTGTTGCTTTATTTTAAATTATAGTTAACATTAGATTTTGTGGATAGAAGATGGATAGCTGAAACAAGAAGTAGCTTTTTGTGCATCGAGCTCACGTTTTTGAATGGCCCTTCAGAAGTAACAAGTGACTTTCCTGATGCATTCTACCTAGCCTGCAAGGTGTTTTACATTATTTGGTGAATGGTTTGACTGAGCAGCCAGGTAATTTGGATAACTGCGCACTAAGCACTTTATTGGGCTAGATACCATCCCATTTACCACATTATCCATTTCTTCAAATGTGTGCATCTGGGTTTAGTACTGACTTAGTTCTTCTGCATTAGAAAATAATAACACAATGAAATTTTGCTACTGTTATTACAATCGCTAGAAGGTGCTTAGAAAATAGATTCCTTGTTTAGTGCAAAGCAAGGAAAGTTTGAGAATAAGTTTCATTCATTGAAACTAGAAGATTTGCAATGTTTTTATTTTAGAAATACATCGTGGAAACCAGCCCTTCGGCTCACAAGTCCATTCCGACAAGCGATCACGCATATACTTATTCTATCCTACACTAAGGACAATTTACAGAAGCCAATTAACCAACAAACTTGCATGCCTTTGGAATGTGGGAGGAAACCGGAGCACCCAGAGAAAGCCCACACAGTTACAGAGAGAACTGTGCCGCCGACTGTGTCTAAACAACGTGGAACATTTTCTTGAAATAAATAGTAATCTATTAAATACCACCCAGATATTTCAGTTAAAAAAAAACCCACAATTGTCACCATATTGATCTGCTAATGATGAATAGCAATATAATGGATGGTGGCATCGACAGTTCTGTTAAGCAACACCTCTCATTAATACTACTTAGATTATTGCTGAATTTTGTTGTGTGAGCTGGTTCAGTTTGGGTTATCAATAACCCGTGCCTGCCTTCTCCCCATATCCCTTGACTACACTAGCCCCTAGAGCTCTATGTAACTCTCTCTTAAATCTATCCAGTGACTTGGCCTCCACTGCCCTCTGTGGCAGGGAATTCCATAAATTCACAACTTTCCGGGTGAAAAAATGTTTTCTCACCTCAGTCTTAAATGACTCCCCTTTATTCTAAGACTGTGGCCCCTGGTCTGGAATCACCCAACATTTGGAACATTTTTCCTTCATCTAGCTTGTCCAGTCCTTTTATAATTTTATATGTTTCTATAAGATTCCCCCTCATCCTTCCAAACTCCAGTGAATACAAGCCTAATCTTTTCAATCTTTCCCGCCATCCCAGGGATCAATCTTGTGAACCTACGCTGCACTGCCTCAATCACAAGGATGTCCTTCCTCAAATTAGGAGATCAAAACTGTACACAATACTCCAGATGTGGTCTCACCAGAGCCCTATACAACTGCAGAAGAACCTCTTTACTCCTATACTGAAATCATCTTGTTATGAAGGCCAACATTCCATTAGCTTTCCTCACTGCTTGCTGTACCTGTAAGCCAACTTTCAGTGACCGGTGTACAAGGAAGCCCAGGTCTCGCAGTACCTCCCCCTTACCGAACCTAACCCCATTGAGATAATAATCTGCCCCCTTGTTTTTGCCGCCAAAGTGGATAACCTCACATTTATCGATATTCTGCATCTGCCACGCATCTGCCCACTCACTCAACCTGTCCAGGTCACCCTGCAACCTCCTAACATCCTCTTCACAGTTCACACTGCCACCCAGCTTTGTGTCATCCTCAAACGTGCTAGTGTTGCTCCTAATTCCCTCTTCCAAATCATTAATATATATGGTAAACAGTTGCGGTCCCAACACCGAGCCTTGCGGCACTCCACTTGCCACTGCCTGCCATTCTGAAAAGGACCCATTCACTCCTACTCTTTGCTGGTCTGCCAACCAATTTTCTATCCATGTCAACACCCTACCCCCAATACCATGTGCTCTAATTTTAGCCACCAGTCTCCGGTGTGGGACCTCATCAAAGGCTTTCTGAAAGTTACACTACATCCACTGGCACCCCTTCACCCATTTTGCTTGTCACATCCTAAAAAATTCCAGAAGATTAGTCAAGCATGATTTCCCTTTCATAAATCCATGTTGACTAGGACTAATCCTTTTACTGCTATCCAAATGCTCCATTATTACCTTTTTAATAATTGACTCCAGCATCTTTCCCACCACCGAAGTCAGGCTAACTGGTCTGTAATTCCCCGTTTTCTCTCTTGCTCCTTTCTTGAAAAGTGGGATAACATTACCTATCCTCCAATCCACAGGAACTGATCCTGAATCTATTGAACATTGGAAAATGATCACCAATGCGTCCACTATTTCTAGAGCCACCTCCCTGAGGACCCTGGGACGCAGACCATCAGGCCCAGGGGATTTATCATCCTTCAGTCCCATTAGCCTACCCAATACTATTTCTTGCCTAATGAAAATTTATTTCAGTTCCTCTACCCCCTTTGATCCTCTGTCCTCCAGTACATCTGGGAGATTGTTTGTGTCTTCCTTGGTGAAGACAGATCCTAAGTACCTATTCAACTCTTCTGCCATTTCCTTGTTGCCCATAATAATTTCACCCGTGTCAGCCTTCAAGGGACCCACATTTGACTTTGCTACTCTTTTTCCCTTAACATATCAAAATAAGCTTTTACTGTCCTTATTTATATTCCTGGCCAGCTTCCCTTTGTACTTCATCTTTTCAGCCCGTATTGCCCGTTTTGTTTCCTTCTGTTGTCCTATAAAAGTTTCCCAATCCTCTGGCTTCCGGCTACTCTTTGCTGTGTTATGCATCTTTTCTTTTAGTTTTATTCTATCCTTAACTTCTCTTGTCAGCCACGGTTGCCTCCTACTCCCCTTAGAATCTTTCTTCCTTTTTGGAATGAAATGATCCTGCGTCTTCCGGATTATGCCCAGAAATTTCCTGCCATTTCTGTTCCACTGTCATTCCTGCTGGGATCCCTTTCCAGTCTACCTTTTCCAGCTCCCCTCTCATGCCTTCATAGTCCCCTTTGTTCAACTGAAGCCTGATAAGATGCTGGAAATCAAAAGGAAAATACTCTAATGAGGGTAGCATTGGCAGATGATGTGTTTGGGTGGAAAGCGATGGCGATTAGCTCCAGGCAATAGATTTGTGGTGGTGAGCTGTGAGAGAGAATTTTGAGTGAGAATCCTCGAAAAACGACACCCGAATTGGGTGTGCAGGTTTCCAGCACCAGAATTTATGGATTAGGATTTGTGTGGGAAGATTGATTTTAAGTAGCACTGAAGTGTTGTAATTTCATGAGCCACACATGCTTGAATAAAAATTACAGGTGATTCTTGTGGGATTTAATGCCATTGAGCATGCTCTCCATGCATTAGCACTTCAAATATTCAGAGGAACCAAAAGGAAAATCGCAGAGTTCATGAAGTGTTTAATGTCCCCAATTTTCTTCAGCCTAGTTCTTATAGTACAATAATGGTGCAGTAATTTATTCATATTAGAAAAAATAAGAAACCTTTTACGATTGCGTGTGACATTTAAACAAGATGATCAGCGGGTGGGTGTCAGTGAAGTCCTGTTCCAACAGTGTAATATCTCACCCAACTTGGAATTCAATGTGAGTAACCATAAAAGTAATAAATGCAGTAAACTGCATCAGAAAATACTAGGCTTGCTCACCCCAAAGTCAATAATAAATCACATGATAAAATGACATGAATCATAAAGTTTCAACCCTAATTCTCTTTAATTAGTCTTTACCTAGAGTTGTGATTAAAATCTTGGTGTCAAGTTTTAGATATCATCTAACAATCAAGCACCATAACTGAATTGCCAGAGCTATTGACTATACTTCCTCCCACGCTAATTCGTGGAAGGATCCAATTCCATTCTTACAGCTCCTCTGTCTCAGTCTTAGCTGTTTCACAGAATCTTCCCATCATGTCTGTGGGATATCTTCCTTTTCCCACAAACATGACTTCTTTAGCATGGTTGACAGAGACCGTGACCATATCCCATCCATTTTCCAAAGCTCTGCTCCACCACCGCTCCACGACAATGACCACGCTCCCATGGTATTCACCTTCATAGTAAATCTCCAGGGCCTGATAGTCTGCATACCAGAGTACTCAAGGACGTGGCCCAAGAAATTGTGGATGCATTGGTGATCATTTTCCAATGTTCTCTCGACTCTGAATCAGTTCCTGTGGACTGGAGGGAAGCCAATTTTTAAGAAAGGAAGGCGAGAGAAAATGGGGAATTATAGACCAGTTAGCCTTACATCGGTAGTGGGGAAGATGCTTTAGTCGATTATTAAAGATGTTATAGCAGCATATTTGGAAAGCAGTGACAGGATCAGTCAAAGTCAGCATGGATTTATGAAGGGGAAATCATGCTTGCCTAATATGAAATGTTTTGAGATGTAACAAGTAGAATGGATAAAGGAGAGCCAGTGGATGTGGTGCATCTGGACTTTCAAAAAACCTTTGACAAGGTCCCACACAAGAGATTAGTGTGCAAAATTAGAGCACACGATGTTGGGGGTAGGGTATTGACATGGATAGAGAACTGCTTGGCAGACAGGAAGCAAAGAGTAGGAATTAATGCGTCCTTTTCGGAATGGCAGGCAGTGACTAGTGGGGTGCCGCAACGCTCGGTGCTGCGACCCCAGTTATTTACAATATATCTTAACGATTTAGACGAGGGAATTAATTGTGATATCTCCAAGTCATCGGGTGCCTCGCCAGCAGCTGTTCATCCTTTCACCTTTTTTAATTATTTTTAGTCTGTCTAAAAGTTTTGTTTTGGAGGTCTTTTTGTCTATTTTATGCGGGGGGTGGGGGGGGGGAAGGGGGAAATCGTCTACTCAGTCACTACCTGGTCGAGGGTGCATCTTTTCTCCGAGTCGCATCTTCGCCCCCTCCTCGCGGTCAACCATCTGGATTGGCGCGGCCTTTCTGCCGGAGTCCGGCCAGAGCTTCAGCAGCGGCCCAGCACTGAGTTACAATCGCGGAGCGGGCGATGCCTTATCGAGGAGTACTGGAGCTCCGTATTGTTGAGCCGTATAACATCGTGGAGCTGTGGTTTACGGAGCTTCCAGCCGCGGGCGGCGCTGACTCTAACATCGCGGAGTCCTGGGACCCCTTGCCGGAGTCGCCAGCATTGAATCTCCGCCCAGCTCGGCCTGTGGACTTCGGGAGCCGCGGTCTCCAGTAGGAAGCGGCCGATTCGGTAACTCCAAGCCGCTGAGAGTGTTCTCCGTTCCGATGCCGGAGCTCCGATCATTCCAATGAGAGGGCCTGATACATCGGGCCGCTGCTGCGGCAAATGCCGAGGGCCGAAAAGGCCCTGACCACGGGTGAATAAAGAGGAAGATGACTGAATTTTATTGCCTTTCCTCACAGTGGGAAACGTTGATTCTGCTGTTGGGAGGTTCATGTTAAATTCTATCGTGTATTGTGTCATTTTTATTCGTATGGCTGTATGGTAATTCAACTCTCACTGTACCAATTGGTGCATGTGATAATAAATGTCTCTTGAACTCTTGACGTTTGCGGATGACACAAAGCTGTGTGGTAGCGTGAGCTGTGATGAGGATGCTATGAGGGTGCAGGGTGACGTGGATAGGTTGGATGAGTGGGCAGATGCATGGCAGATGTAGTATAATGTGGATAAATGTGAGGTTATCCACTTTGCTGGCAAGAACAGGAAGGCAGATTATTATCTGAATGGTGTCAGATTAGGAAAAGGGGAGGTGCAATGATACCTGGGTATGCTTGTACATCAGTCACTGAAAGTAAGCATGCAGGTACAGCAGGCAGTGAAGAAAACTAATGGCATGTTAGCTGTCATTGTGAGAATATTTGAGTTTAGGAGCAAAGAGGTCCTACTGCAGTTGTACAGGGCCCTGGTGAGACTACACCTGGAGTATTGTTTGCAATTTTGGTCTCCTAATTTGAGGAAGGACACTATTGCTATTGAGGGACTGCAGCGTAGGTTTACCAGGTTAATTCCCGGGATGGCGGGACTGATATATGATGAAAGAATGGGTGGACTGGGCTTGTATTCACTGGAATTTAGAAGGATGAGAGGGGATCTTATAGAAACATAATCAATTCTTAAAGATGCAGGAAAAATGTTCCCGATGTTGGGGGAGTCCAGAACCAGGGGTCATAGTTTAAGAATAAGGGGTAGGCCATTTAGGACTGAGATGAGGAAACATTTCTTTACCCGGAGAGTTGTGAATCTGTGGAATTCTCTGCCACAGAAGGTAGTGGAGGCCAATTCACTGAATGTTTTTAAGAGAGAGTAAGATTTAGCTCTTGGGACTAAAGGAATCAAGGGATATGGGGAAAAAGGAGGAACGGGGTACTGATTTTAGATAATGAGCCATGATCATATTGAATGGCGGTGCTGGCTCGAAGGGCAGGATGGCCTATTCATGCACCTATTTTTCTATGTTTCCACCCTACCAGCCTTCATTTTCCACAGATCATTCTTTCTCTTGTCCATCAACTACAATGAGATTCAACTTACAGACACATATTTCTCTTCCCTTTCTGCATTCCAAAAGGGGCCAATTTCCTTCACAACTTCTGTTCACTTTTTCATCTCCAGCAACCGTCCCCTTCTCAAGGCATTTCCCCCTATAACTGCACTAGACGCAACAGCATTTAACAATGTCTCATCCTTTCTCACCATCCATGGACCCAAACATTCCTTTCAGGTGAAGCAGCAATTCACTAGCTCTTTTTCCAACCTTGTGCACTGCATTCAGATAGGATAGGTTTAGATGGATATGGGCCAAATGCAGGGATATGGGACTCGTGTACTCCTCCAAATCTGAGGAAAGACATCCTTGCCATAGAGGGGGTACAGAGAAGATTCACCAGACTGATTCCTGGGATGTCAGGACTTTCATATGAGGAAAGATTGGATAGACTCGGCTTGTACTCGCTGGAATTTAGAAGATTGAGGGGGGATCTTATAGAAACTTACAAAATTCTTAAGGGGTTGGACAAGCTAGATGCTGGAAGATTGTTCCCGATGTTGGGGGAGTCCAGAACAAGGGGTCACAGTCTAAGGATAAGGGGGAATTCCTTTAGGACCGAAATGAGGAAAACATTCTTTACACAGAGAGTGGTGAGTCTCTGGAATTCTCTGCCACAGAAGGTAGTTGAGGCCAGTTCATTGGCTATATTTAAGAGGGCGTTAGATGTGGCACTTGTGGCTAAAGGGATCAGGGGGTATGGAGAGAAGGCAGGTACGGGATACTGAGTTGGATGATCAGCCATGATCACATTGAATGGCGGTGCAGGCTCGAAGGGCCGAATGGCCTACTCCTGCACCTATTTTCTATGTTTCTATGTTTCTATGTGTAGATGGGACATGTTGGCTAGTGTGAGCAAGTTGGGCCAAAAGGCCTATTTCCATGCTGTAAGATTCTATGACCCTATGAAATGATTTTGTAGCACAATAGCATTGAATAATTATTATTGTGCAGCAATAGACAATAGCCAATAGGTGCAGGGGGAGGCCATTTGGCCCTTCGAGCCAGCACTGCCATTCAATGTGATCATGGCTGATCATCCCCAATCAGTACCCCATTCCTGCCTTCTCCCCATATCCCCTGACTCCGCTATTTTAAAGAGTCCTATCTAGCTCTCTCTTGAAAGCATCCAGAGAACCTGCCTGCACCGCCCTCCACAGACTCACCACTCTCTGTGAGAAAAAGTGTTTCCTCGTCTCTGTTCTAAATGGCTTACTCCTTATTCTTAAACTGTGGCACCTGGTTCTGGACTCCCCCAACATCGGGAACATGTTTCCTGCCACTAGCATGTCCAAGCCCTTAACAATCTTATTTATTTCAATGAGATCCCCTCTCATCCTTCTGAACCCCAGAGTGTACAAGCCCAGCTGCTCCATTCTCTCAGCATATGACCGTCCCGCCAACCCCGGAATTAACCTTGTAAACCTACGCTGCACTCCCTCAAACCTACGCGGCACTCCCTCGCTGCAATCCCTCAAGCAAATGCACAGAGGAAATACAAAATATAAGCCCAATTGTATTACTGCTAACAGAAGAAACAAATCAGATCTATGAATATTTTAATTTACAGCAGTTGGTAACCATTGAAAAGTACAATACAGGTTGAACACCAAATGATGGTCCACCCACCCCGTCATTCTGGCAAAATTGCATGAGCTCATTTGAAATACCCTGAGCCGCCACAGGTGGCATTAAGAGTGGGGAGTGCTCTTCCTGGTTATGTCCATCTGTCGGGAAAGAATCAACTATGGTCTCAATCTTCTCTCCTAACTGTTTTGCAAAGACAGTACAGAACACCCTTGTTTTAACGACCCCCTTATAACCGATGTCGGATACAGTGGACGGATCTGTTGAGCCATCCCCGGCTCGCACTGTCTCTCCGGCTGTTTAGAGCCCCCGCTTCCGGCCGCACTCCAGACGTCGTGGGTCGGCAGGTCATTTAATTCACATTCAGTTTACATTTTATGCTTGTTTATTCAAGTTTCTGGCACTCCATGGTGCTTTAGTGACATGGGAAGGGGTGTATTGTCGTTTCATTATTACGTGACATCTGTTGGTCCAGAAAAGGGTGCCGGACAATCGGTGTTCAATCTGTCTTTCTGTGGACGAGCTCAGAAGATACATTTATTTAACGTATCATAAATTGACTTCACCTACACCACCAACTATTCCTTATCAATACAATCTATCACATTGGGTATTGAGGAAAAAATGAAGGTGACATTTCGGAAGTGTACATGAGGGAAAATGTTTTCAACAAAAGAGCCTGTCAAAATATGTCCAAGTTGGCACAAGATATTGATGTGATGCGTGACTATTATTAAATCATCTTTGACAAATGTGATCAGGTATTTAATGTGCTGGTGGACCGTATACAAATTATTTTTCCAGGACTTCTATGTGTATGTCATGCAATCTAACGGATATTATATCTTATGTTATCTCTGTTCATTTTCTCCTGCTGATGGACAGTGTATTGAGGGTTGCAGTAGTGGCATCTAGGAAACATCCTGAAAGGTACAATTCTGCAAATGTGACTGTAAGGCTTTAGCTTGAGTAGCCTGCGGGACATCTCTCCTAATTTAGAAGCCAGTCCGCAAGTTCATATGGACAACTGGAGGATAGATTTGGCTGGGGGAACCTTTGCTGCATCCGGACGTGATACTTGGTTGAAGATTGGGTAATTAATTTGCTTTCATTTTTTAGTGTGTTTTAGTGCTTAACAATCTAAATGGCTTGTATGTGGCTTGGAATGTATATCTGAAGGTGTTTCGAATCAACTCCAATGCTGGGGGTCTGGAGTCATAAATAGGATAGACTAGATAAAGCTGGCAGATTTCTTTGCCTGAAGGCCATTAATGAACCAGATGGGGTTTACGACATTCTGATAGTTTCATTGTCACTATTACTGCAATGAGCGTTTTAAAATTCTAGATTATTTAATTAACTAAATTTAAATTCCCCAGCTGTTGTCGTGGGATTTGAACTAATTTGAACTACCAGCTCGATCGCTTGAGATGCCGTTCATGTTCTGCTGAAAGGGTCCACATGGGAACTGTTAACGTGTCTAGTCTCTACATTTATTCTGATTGGTGTGTTGAGTATTTACAGCATCTTATGCCTTGTCACACATTTTGGTCCTTGCTTCTGTTCATATGTGTGAGGTGATATTGAAACTTCATTTGTAAAACATTCCTCATTAAAATACCACAAAGGAGCAATGTCCTGGTTTGGCAAACAAATTGCAACAAAGAAAATTGTTTGGATTTTTATTTACAAAGTTGCTTTTTGAAAGTCAATTGAAATCCCCATAATTATTGCAAGAAACTATAGTCAGTGTGGAATTGGCTACAGAATTTAACCTGAATTCCTTCACGAGAAAATGTCATCAATGGTTTCACCAACCTTCTGAAAAGGCTAATTATTATTTTTTGGTGGGGGGGAATCTAACAGGGGAGAATAAGTTAGGTAATTTGTTCCTAAATGCATTTGTGTTAAGGAAAATGTCTTAAATTTAACAAAGCAGAAAAGAGTGTTTTGCTGCACAGCTAGTGCCCTCAATGGTTATATGAAGTTTTCTGTACTACATGCTGAAGTAGGAGATCAATATTTGTACATTTCTGGCTATTACATAATATTAACCAGAGCAGAAACAAACAAAATAATTTTCATGTGGATTTAAAATGCATCCTAAATGTAGGAAATATAACTGATGGGTCTACTGCGCTTAAAACATTTTCTTGTGTACAATTTGTACACTTGGCCGGATATATAAAAGAGACAAAGCAATTGAACAAAAGAAAGAGGGTTTTAATTATTGTTTTAAATTAAGGTTTTAAATTATTGTAAATATGATAAAGCTACTATTAATATTTTTTAGCTCATTGGACTAGTAATCCAAATCTGAAGTAACTGAAGTATTTTGATGATCATTCACAGCTGCTGTATTAGTATAGCTATTCTGCTAGAGGTCCTGGCAATATGCTAGATTTGAAAATCCTGCTATGTATCAAACACATCTCATGTTGTCATATGTAAAACAAGGGAATTTTAAAAGTTTAAATTGTTTGTTGTGAAAAAATAAATGTAGGATGAAAATATGTATTTCTTCAATATGCACAATTTGGTTACATACAATTAAAGATATTACATTACAATAATATGTTTTCTGTCTCCGTTTTAACTTGTTTATATCACAAACACAAATTAATTCTATCAATGCTCTCTAGAAATTGTGACATGATATATTAAAAGATGATTGATTTAATAACTATTGAATAAAATATTGATTCTAGTTTTAAATTAAGAATCTTCTATTCTTGTATATTGTAGATTCCTCATTCAAAAAAAAATCTTACACTTGTGTGTGGTTATTTCATGGGCCCTCAAATGAATGCATAGTGATGTTATATTGTAAGCACTAATTTTATAATCTCAAACACAAATTTTACTTATTAATGCATTCTCATTAACACATAGCAGTGTATTCTCTGCAGTGCAAGTAAACCAGAGGACGAATAAGTTTTAAAATTCAATAATCATTAAAACAAGTGATTTGTTCTTCTGAGCCGTGTTCAACCTTGTGTTAATCTGCTGCTGTCTAATACCGTGAATAACTGGAATGGTGGTATTGGCTCATCTTGGTTATCTTTTTGCAGCATTTATGTGGGCTGTGCAGTTAAATATATTCAAGCCAGGGTATTTTCACTTGTTGCTTTGTTTTTTTTGTTTGAGCAGTCTTAACTAAATGAAAGATTGCAAGTAATGCTACATCTGTCAATGTTCAACAATCAGTTCACTGAAGAATTCATTCTCAGCAAGGCAAATTGTATGTTGTTTCATTCTCAATTGCTGTAGGGAGGATGCAAAAAGTGACTAATATTCACTGGCTTTGCATGATTTGTGCCTCCTGCTGTCTGATTGTTATTGGGGCATGGAGAATTCAACAGTCCAGACTAGACCCACCTCCTGATTGAAAAAGGATACATGACAACAAGAGGTGCAGTGAAGGTTAACAAGGAAAAATGGATAATCAATGCAAAATGTCTTAGAATGCACCACAGAGAACTTAGAATTGAGAATTTCACTGTAGTGTGTGTCACATCACTGGTTAGATATTTTATAATTTAGATCCAGTAATAGCTATATTTTGATGTTTGTAATCTTGTTTTTCTCCTTGGGGATAATGACTAAACTTTTAATGCAATTTGTAATTGACTAAATTGCATCAATCACATCACAGCAGGTAACTTTTCAGTGAAGATAACATCACACACCAATTGGATAAATTATTCTGGCTGTTAATAACAACATGAGTCCTCTGGCAGGCAGCTAAAGGAGGGAAAAAGGCACACATCTTTACTTTTAAATATGTTTGTGTTTTAATTTAAAATCATATACTCCCTGGGAATGACCTAAGCTTTTCAGTCAAGTTTCACGATATGAACTGTTCAAATTAGATAAGACTATTCTTCAACAATCAACTTAGGGTATCAGATGGTAGCAAATCTTGATTGCTGACAAATTGATGATTTAAAAATGTGCACATTTTTAATTGGTAGATTGGACTTTTCTATTTATTTTTCATTCACCCAACCAAAATAATATTAAGTAGCAAATCTCTCTTGCATGTATTGAAGTGCAACTTTTTAAAACTGCACTTCACACCAATAGTTTTGTTAATCGTTAATAAAGCCCTTTAGCAATAGTGTGGTAAATGCAAAGATTTGGCTAAAAGCTGCAGCTTCAGCAACCTCTTTCATCTTTTAAAGATTCTTCAGTCCTTTGTAGAGTGGGTTTATAGTAATTTAAATTTCCCATGGCTTTCGTTTGCTGACTAGTTTTCTGCAAGATTGCCCATGCTTATGTGGTCATATATGTTCTGCTACTTGCATTCCTTTTTTTTGCTTTTCTGTTTTTATCATTCTTTGGGGGCTGGGGTGGAAAGGTGTTGGCAAATAACAGAATTTTAACTTAATGCCCTTGCCTATTCAGATAGTCAGAAGCATTTTTCTAAATATATTTTGCATATTACCTCCAAGGTGAGGTACAGTCACCTTACCGTGGAATTTTATAATTCCAATGCAATGACTTAAATTTTTGATTTTGTAATAAGAAATTTGATTTCCTTTTTAATGTCAATAAACCTTGTGGTTAACTGAATGTGGTGGGGGTGGAAGAAAGATGAATCAGCTGGTGAGAGCATCAAACAGGCAAGGTAGATGCCTCATTGCACTTGGTTCATTACATTGGCACACTAACAATGGCCCCTTCATTATTATCGTAGGATCTATGCAAAATCTGAATTTCTTGCAAAATGTGAAAATGTTCCAAAGATGGGCATATTTATTTTTAAGATTACAGATTATTTAGAATTCACACTTCATAAAATTTAAAATATTGAATTGTTAATAAGGAACAAAAAAGCTGTGCTTCTTGACTTTGTCCATCGGCACTTCATTTCGCTGTGGCATATATTTGAATATTTAGTGCAATTTCAAGTTTTAATATATAGTGTATTATGCCTTCTCTTGTGCATTTCCCATTTTTAAAAATGACATAATAAGACGATAATTTAGTTCAAAGTTAATTATCACCAATTTTACTTGAATGTTCAGATTTTCAATTGGTAAGCACTTTATGCTGATGTAATCCTTGTTGTTACACCCCCACCCCTCTGCCCAAACCTAAAGTTTCTTTCAAGTTTAGCTCACTGAAGGGAGCACTGATTATGGATGAGTGTTCCCACTCTTTGCAGGGCTTTTTCAACCAACTGTAAAACTCGCATTATGACAACCATTGTGGTCATTTTTGGTCAATCTTGAAAAACTTGAATCCTGTTATTACTTAAACAAGTGAAATAGAAGTCTTTTTAGTTTCCTGATATTTTTTACTGGTATCAATGTTAGTTATCATGGACTCCTATACGGTAAGGCATAGAGGTTTGTTCTGGTTGATTCAAGATAATTCTGCTCAATTTTGTGTTTATTTCTTAATAGTGGTTTAACTACTATAAATATCCCAAAAGCAGATCCATGTCATGTAACTATAGTATCCAACTCAATTAAAAATACAGTTGAATGCTTTATTGTTTCAGATGAATCTAAAATCCTAACATTGTATATACCAGTGTTATATATGATAAAACTTAAATATTATATCAAACTGTTTCTCTTCCCCCTTTACAAGCCTTGAATTTTGCTAAATTCAGCATGGGTATTGATTATATTAATGTGGTTGCACATTTGTGATGCTTGCTTTGAGAATTTAATTGTAGCTTTCATGTAATGCCTTAAAATGGGTATCACAAAGTAATTATACTTTTTTTTCACTTCATTGACTTTGACAAACTTGTCAAATGCAGTTTCTATAACATTGAAAAATTGTATATATATATATATATAATAAAAATTGTTAGAATGTGCACATAGCAAATACATATTTATATTTCTTGTTTTAAGATTTTGCTTGTGAAATGTTTTATGTAAAATTGAAGTTTAATTTGGTGTTCTAAATGTTTGCATAAATATACGTCTGGGGTGCTAATAGATACTTTTCACACCTTCCTCATCTTCAACTGTGTTTATTTTGTTCTGATTCTTTTAAAAATTGAAATGCTTACATTGAACTCTTCAATAGAAATTTTAAAGTTCGATTGGACCTTTTATTGGTTAAACACCATTTTGTATTAAAATCCTTATAATTTCAGTTCAAATTTATTATTTGAATTTGAACTTGAACTTGTGTTGGACCTTGGTACATGTTGAGTGAGATTTCTCACTTTTGGTATTGACAACTGTTTTATTATTTTCTGTGATTGGTGTCTAATATGCCATAAATAATATTTTCTTACTACTGGAAATTAGCATCCAAATTCTAGATGGTCACATAATTATTTTTCTTTGGCAGTCAATTATACGGATAGACAATTTGAATCTTAAAATATGCCTTGATCTACGTTAATTTGAAAGGATCCATATATGTTTAAAAATTTGAAAAACAATATTTTCTACATAATGATGGTTAATTGATGGGACATTAGTTACAGATTTGTTCAAGTTTTAGTGCTGACTGCTATTTTGTGGTATAAAATATTCCTTCATTTGCACATTTCTGTATGCTTCAGTCAAAATCTCTAATCAAAATTAACTGTTAATAGTTTCTAGATTAAAAAAATGATTTACAAGCAGTCCAGAAATTGCTTTGAAACCAGTTAAAAAAAATATAAGCATTACTTTCTATTAAATTCGCCTCTGAAGCAGTCAAGTGGTAACTCTGATACAGCAAATGTCGGTCATCACAGGACAAGCACCCTTCTAGGACCAATGTTATTGATAGAAGAATTTCTGTTCTGAAAATATTTTAAGCAAGTCCCTATGTACTTCTGTTGAGAGAAGAAAATTAATAAATATTTAGCTCAGGAAATTTCAAGTTGTGTTATTTGTAGTTCAATATTACATAATGCATTATATATAAATATGAATACATTTCAATCATGAATGTTCTGTACAATCCATCAATTGGCACCTTGAAGTTATGCTTAAGATTGGCAGCTTCCTGTGTGCATTTATCTAATCAAAGCTTCTGCCACGTTTTATTATTTTTATTTCAGATTTTATTCTGTTATATAGTGAAGGTTTTGGGAAAGTGATAACATGATAATAATAGTTTAATTTGTGCTTTACTTTCTAAATATATTACTGTATGCTATACTGAAATCGCAAAGAAAGTTATTTAATTAGATAACTGTTTAATGCAGTGTTAATCAAAATGACGAGTATAGAAGTTCAGATGAGGTCTATAATTATTGACCATTTTAATTCATTGAATCATTATAGTACTTTTACTCAACTTTGAATGATACAGTTTAAATATATCTTAGAAGGCTGTCCAGAACCATCCAATTTTCTCGACAAAACCGTGTTCTGGTCCTTTTTCCTCTTGAGGCATTGTAATATTTATGCTAAATTATTGCATTCATTTATGTCAAACTTCTGTGACTGGTCTTTACAGGTTAAATTATGCAGCAGCAAGATTGTTTTGAGTGAAATAGATAACAGAATTGAATGCATGTCATTTCTGTGCTAGGCATTGAGATTGTGTGTGGACAGATCAGGTCAGGTGAGGGGCTGCCACGTTTGAAATTGTCCTAATTTAGACTATCATTTTGGGAATTCATTCCATAATAGGAAAACATTTATGTTGTAGTATGTAATGGAGATATGAAATATTTTATGTTAGTATGGACGACTCTAAAGATTTAAAAGAAAATTAAAACCAAGCAAATTGCAGCATGAATGGAAGATATTTGCCCTTAGTGCCTGTGCTGGTATCAGCTTCTTAACTGCATATCACAAGTTCCCCGTCACTGAATAATTTTAATGTTATCCATTTCAAATACTTAACCAATCCTTTTTAAGTGACATTATGGTACTGCTACAATCAAAATTATTGGTCGGGTATCCCAAATTCCTAAAAAGAAACAGATGATCTTCCGACTTCTGGTTGGGGTGTACTTGAAGATCTGATACTCGTAGGCACCGCAGGCTATTTCATAAGACACAAGTAATATCTAATAAAAGACAATCTCTTTCCAGAACATATATAAAGATTTCTCCTAGTTATAGGTCCTGGGGGTGGGAGTCATGAAAATGAAATCCAAGAATTGTTTTATGTGAAAGGTCGCTTTAAAGGAAGCTTTTGTATCTATCATCGTAAAAAGCCGTATGAATACATTTTTTAGCAAAATACAAATTTGTAGAACAAAATTATTTTTTAAATGTACTTCTGATGATACTTGACTACATAATTTGAATAGTTCCTCTGTATATCAGCCTAAATCCATGCAAGCTTACAAAATAAAAGTTAAAAATTGCTGAGCAACAGGACAATGTGATCTTTTAATTGTTCTATTGTGCTTATTTTCATAGCACTGAGTAATTCAATATCGTTACTTTTTAATGCAAAATATATACTTTTACTTTTCACGTTTCTTGGTAGATTGTAGAAGGAACAAAATAAATTTAATTTCAAACAACAGCATAACACTTAAAGATGGGTTGTTTGTTTTAAATATATATATATAATTAATATTATTTCTCACAATCTTTCCCAAATTAAATATTTTAAATTAAGGGACTGATCTCCATGCTTACTCTTTGATTTGATTCATTTTTAGATTCAATTTATTAAATTGCATTATAATTTGGCACTTGACATTTTTCAGAATATTTTTTGCAGATTTGCTAAACGATTTCCTCTAAATTGGCTATAGAATAATTAAACAGTGGGAGTAGTGGTCAGAATAACAATGCTTTCTATCCACCTTTTAGTGATAAGAATAGTGTAAACGTTGTGTTAGTAATGCTAATAGTCAATACAAGCAATTTAATCTGTCGTCTAACCTGATGTAATGTATGGCTCTCAAAGAGCAATATGGTTTAAGTACAATAACATAAATGCGTTATTTCTTCCTTTCTTTCATTTGAGTTAATTGTGACCATCAAGGTACTATTTTGGCATCAATGTTCTGTGGTTGCTGATCACATTGCTCTTATTTATTTTGACCAATCCACAAATATCTGTGATAGCCGAGTACTTGATGGAAGTTGACAATTAGGTATGGAATTTTGTCATATAGCTGATACAGTTGTCTGTCAGGTGTTGTGCACGGTTGCCCAATGTCAAAAAAACAATTCTACACATTTAGTGAATTATGAATAATCGTTGGTGTTAATTTACTGTAAAATGTATTCCTGTACTTTTCTCAGCTGGCACCTCTAATGTTCCTGAGCTTAATTTTCCAATTTTTGATAGTGGCATAAAATTTAAAAAATATATATATATATATATCATAAACACACTTTGACAGGTACATGGATAGGAAGGGTTTGGAGGGATATGGGCTAAACACGGACAAATGGGACTAGCCTAGATGGGGCATCGTGGTTGGCAAGGATGTGTTGGGAAAATTACCTGTTTCCGTGTTGTAAGACGCTAATTCCATGCGACCCGTTTGCTCTGTCCATTTTATTATATTTTTGGATAAAACGTGACAGAACCTATTTGTGCTATATTCTCTTTTTGATTGTAATATGGAGCTGTTTACCAAGAAATGTGAAGGGCCTGGTACCAATGGTACTCAAATCTTTACTTCTCCCTTGGGGTATTGCCGAGCATTATTTGAGGACTTTTCAAATTATGTTTTGTTTGCAGAGATCGTAATTTCAGCAGTGCTCTCATCATTGCAAAATTTAATTTACATAATTGTTCATCTGCTTGTACTTGCACGTTGGGTCCAACAAATAAAGAAGTTGCTAAAAGGAATCAGTAGTTGTGAGGGATGCATATATGGAAAGAGGGATAGGCAGTAACATTATTGTTGACTAGGGTTAAAGAATATATATTATGAATAGAACAATTCTGCAGTTTAGAATGGCCTAAAATAATGAGTTGGTAACTCACTTGGATAGATTTGTGAATATAAAGCTATACTGATTAGCATTGCAAAGATGAGAGATTCACCAGCAAATTAAAGAGGGAAAGCCAGTGGAAATGAAACATTTTAACGCGATGCAACAGAGTTTAGATTGCACAATTGCTCTGATATTAGTTCGTGTGGAAAAATAATCACTGATGACCAACAGGTTAGACCTATCCTCATTATGGGCTACAGTCTTTGCTGCTTGTGATATCAAGGTAAATTTGTTGCTTTCAGAATTCTGAACATTAAAAACTCTATCCAAACAAAATTCATTATTATGGTATATTAATATTAGTATGAAGTTTGAGAATATATTGGCTGAATTGGAACTGAAAAGTCTCATCCTATCCTTTAGAAACATAGAAAATAGGTGCAGGAGGAGGCCATTCGGCCCTTTGGCCCTTCGAGTCAGCACCGGCATTCATTTTGATCATGGCTGATTGTACCCAATCAATAACCCGTACCTACCTTCTCCCCATATCCCTTGATTCCACTAGCCCCTAGAGCTCTATCTAACTCTCTCTTAAATCCATCCAGTGATTTTGCCTCCACTGCCCTCTGGCAGGGAATTCCACAAATTCACAACTCTGGGAGAAATTTTTTTTCTCACCTCAGTCTTAAATGGCCTCCCCTTTTTTATGAGACTGTGGCCCCTGGTTCTGGACTCACCCAACATTGGGAAAAATTTTCCTGCATCTAGCTTGTCCAGTCCTTTTATAATTTTATATGTTTCTATAAGATTCCCCCTCATCCTTCTAAACTCCAGTGAATACAAACCTAGTCTTTTCAATCTTTCCTCATATGTCAGTCATGATCAATTTAAATGATCAAGAATGAAATTGATGACACAGAAATTTAAAATAATGTTGTCTTGCTTGTCTGTATTTGTAAACAATTGCCAAAATCAGCAATTCATATCTTTGGGGAAATAAGGTATGCTACTTTTATCTTGTGCTAGAGAAGACCACCAATTATGTTTGGTGAATGTTTGCACTTCTATTTCCCTGATTGCAAGTGATACAAAGATTCTCATTTCTAATTGCTGTGTGGTACAAACAGATTTCTTCAAATCATCTGATAAACATTTCCACATGTGAGGACAATAAAGAACAACTAAAAACATTGTTGTTTTGAAATATAGAGTTTAAATTAATGCTCCAGCTTGGGGTGAGTAGATTATACATTTGGTATTAGTATTAAGTAACCCTTCTGGTGCAAATATAGAGTTAGTAATTTTATATGTGTAAGCAAAGGCAAAACCAGCAGGAACTAACAACTCTTCCAAATATTTTTATATTGTGATGTTGCACATCTGCTGCAATACCCATAGATGCTATGACATTAGTTGAAATGCAAGTACACTTAAGAATGTTTTAGATGTTTTATTGATCAGAATGTATTTAATTGTTGAAAGATTTAATCATAAGTGAAGTTGACTTTATTAGTTGAGTACCAATAAATTATTTCAAAAATCAAAAGGTGTGTCTGGACCACAGTCTTCATCACTTTCTCATGCGTGAAATTCAAACGTAACTTGCTCTGTCTGCTTGGTCACTTGATGTAACTGTCAATAATAGCAATGCTATGTTAAGACTGTGCTTGTGAGATTCTTCCTTTAATCCACGTATGACAAAATAGTGAGTTAAATCATGTTAGTCAGGGTATATGAATTAGTTTGCATGCATTCAAATATTGTGTGTGTTTTATCACATAGATCTATTTTTGCAATATTTTGGATGGTGTAATTGTTTTGAAGGGGAAAAATAGATTGTATTAACTGACCTACCTTAACACCGTCATAATCTTGTTTAATGCGTGTGACAACTACATTTATCATAATAATTTGCGATTAAACAAATTCTAACAAATTAAATGAGTATCGTGAAAGATAATAGCTATTTGAAAATGCTTGGAAGTAATTTAAAATGCGTACCTTTAAACCATACCGCAATATAGTTGTGTCCCAGTTTTGCCATAGGGATCAAATCTATGATCAATAGCAATTCAGCAAAGAGTTGTCAGTACGATATGATACACATTGGTGGAAGTTATATGGTTGGGAGAAATTTCAGATGTAATCTATTGATTAAATGGTACATAGTGTTTAGGTTGCTGGGGGGTTTCAGGTTGCCTTGTTATCAGCTTGTGAAAATCACACACTGCATTTTTTTAAAATGACCACAACATGCTGATATCTCAGCTTTCTGATACCAAGCATGAGAAAGGTAGAGGACAATAGATTTTTGCAGAACATAGTTATTTAAAATCGGTCAGTTTTAATGGAATGACCTCCTACATGCCTTGTAGTGGTACAAACTGCCTTGTAGTGGTTCCAATGGCTGTTCAGATCGGCGCAGTTGTGGAATAATGAAGTAGCTATACTTTATTTTTAAATGCTGGAAAGATGCCAATACTATTAAAGTCTGTTTCGGATACTAAATGTGATATGAATTTTCAAGGTCTGCTTTTAAGAAATAGTTCTTCTTTTACAATACAACTATAGAAGATTCTTTGCAAATGTTGATACTTCATTCAAGACGTATAATAATACTGGTAACTGCATAATTTCTGACTGCAGAAACTAATATTGCACAACAAATTTGTGCCTTTTAAAGAGATCACATTTTGACTGGTCTGCACCATATAACACTGTTATTGTAGACTTTGATTTTTCAACCTTTTCATATTTCAATCTTTGTAAAACTAACTACTTTGCTAGGAATTGGGTAAAACAAAAATGGTATATTTTGTTTGTAATGTGAGGATGTCTGTGTGTTAAGCATTTGTATTTGGTAATAATTAAGAAACAAGTAACACCTTAATTGACTACCCGGTTTCAGTTTTATACTCTATATTCTTCTCTTCCCCATCCCCCAAATGAGGAAAATATAGATACCGAGCGCAAGATAAATATTATAAGTTGTTTTTAGTGAGTTGGTTAGTGCATCAGGTTAATGTTTTATTGGTTTGCAACACTGCACAGGTGCTGAATAGTTTGTGATTCCCATCAGAAAAGTGTCTATAGAATTATTATTTACCCATCATGGTAGAAAATGTGATTTTATATTATTCCAGCTAATCATAGCTATGTTTAAAGGAGATTAGAAGGCAGATCGAAGCACATGCTGGATTGAGAATTTTTATTTTTTGGAAGGGTTTTATGTGTCTTCTACACAAAGTGTAGAAAGTAGTAGTGAAATTTTAAGGCAGAAAACATCTATATCCACAGCAAAATAATGTAAGAGGAGACGGCCTGCCGGTATCAACAATTCATGAAAGTGACTGCGGCCCACTGAGCTGAATTTGTGACTGGAAAACTCTTGTGACTATATGATGGTAGTGTTTGGTGTTGGGCATTGGGTATCTTAACAGTTAATAATACTGGAGGATGGTAAACACATAATTTGATAATGTGAGCCCATATTCATGAAAATCGATTTTTGATTTGCACAAATATATGTGTTTGTTATCAGACGACAGTAAGGATAGTTTCCCAATGTCATGGATATTCATGCAGTTTACATGCTGTCATTATTAGAGATCGGAATGTTTTATTGATTTGATCATTTACACTGCATTTTAAGTATTTGTGATTAAATGTCTACATTGAGAATTTCTGTTTTTCAATAATAGAAATTGGAGACTAGTCATTTTTCTGAACCTCGCTAAAATCATTCCCCATTCCTTTTTTGGCAAAGCATCTTCATTTTCAGAAAAGTTGAAGATTACTAAGAATTCTGTCATAATATAGAAATAAAATTTGATAAAACTCGTTATATTTGTCAAGGCATTCAAGTTTAAGTGACTTCAGCAATCATTTTAAGAGACATTATTCTGGGAACTAGGATTGATCTGCTATCTGTAAATGAATGCCACTGTGTCACCTTGGTAACTACAAAATGCTTTCTTTTGATTTTCACTGAACTTGATGGGCAACTTCCTTTCTTTCAACTTGAGTTGCTTTTCAAAATGGACATGCTGGGAACTGCCAGTCTGTGCAACTAATCCATGAATAATAATTTATCACCTCAAATATTTCTTCTATTGCCACTGAATCTTGTCTAGTTACCTGTGTGTGGCAGTAATTCTTATAAAACCCTTTGACTAGACCATGTTGAAGTAGTTTCCTTTTGATAAGTCTAAGAATAAGCTTTGTTGATGGGGAAAGATATTGTGCAAGAGGCTAACTCCTAAACTATGATCAGAGTAAATTTTAATTACATTCTATTGTATATTCTATTTGTATAAGTTGATTCGAATAATTTAATTTTTACTAGATTTGACTGTTGAAGAGTAATAATTAAAAATGTCCAGATTATGCTAAAGATGGATATTATACAGTAAGTGACATGTTTTGAACATTTTCTCGTACATACTCTCAACTATAGTAATATCTCAAATTTCTGGAAATGTGACTTAAAAAGACACCCGATTAACAAATAATGTTGCATCTGCTTAATGAAAAAAAAGAAGCGGACTATATGACATTTGCAGTATTTAATTCTGTGTGCAAGCAGTTAATGTGACATTTAATTTCAATAACGATGTGAAAGAAATAGGTGAATCTGAAAGCCAACATTGAATTCTATTTGGTCTAACAAAATAACAGTGAATGCCAATTGTGTGACTGCTCCATAGTAATAGTGGAATGCATGTTTCATATACCTCATGCTGCTGAGATGCTAGGATTTAGTTGTGTCACATTGGGAGAATGCTGACTGGAAGCCAGGCATTTCCCTATGGCAGGAGAAATTGAATTGGAAGTAAAATCATTACACCTTTGTTACTTGAGTAGCATTTCCAAAAGTTTGGAAGAAGTGTATACCTTCAGCTGTTGGAATAAAGTTTTCACTCATTAATGGAATCAGCAAATAAAATCAGTTGGTGTGTTGCAAATGCACCACAAAGCAATTTATCCGGATGTATCACAGCTTGGTGTGACAACTGCTCTACTGAAGAACGCCGGAAATTGCGGAGAGTTGTGGACACAGTCCATCCATCACACAAACCAGCCCCCGACCCCCATGGACTGCATCCACATGTCATGCTGCCTCGGGAATGCAGCCAACACTCACCCACACTTTCCTTTCCCCCTCTCTTGTTAGGCAGAAGATACAAACGTGAAACCACATATCACCAGGTGCAGGGCAGATTTTTCCCTACTATTATCAAACTCTTCGATGGATCTTTCATAAGTCAAAGATATATTCCATATCTTCTACTCTACCTCAAAGTGGCCTTTGAACCTTTTTGTTATCTGTACTTTTGTGTTATAGTTGTAAACCAATATTCTGTTCTCTATTTGCCTGAATAACACACAAAACAAGTTTCTCACTGTATCTCGATTCATGTGACAATAAAAGGACAAAGGATATTTATTGTCACATACACCAATTGGTGCAGTGCAGCTGAGTTACCATGCAGCACACAAATTAGATAAACACAACACTGTCGAATTTAACATAAAACATAAAACATCCCCCACAGCGGAATCAACATTTCCCACATTGAGGGAAGGCAATAAAAGTTGAGTCCTTTCCCTCTTATTCACCAGTGGTCAGGGCCTATTGAGGCCTCCACAGTCGCCGCTACGGACGGCCCGATGTTTCAGGCCGTTTCGCCGGATGATGGTACTCCGGCGTCGGAAGAACACTCTCAGTGGCTTGGAGTTTCCGAATCGGCCGCTTCCCACCGGAGACCACGGCTCCCGGAGAGCTCCAACACTGACGACCTCAGAGAAAGATCCCAGGCTTCTGCGATGTTAAAGTCAGCGCCGCCCATGGCTGTAATAATAATAAACCAATACCAGTAACTGTATACAAATGTTTTATAGTTGTATTTTTGTATTACATTATAGTATGGCCATCAAAGCTTAGCATACTTATAGCTAGAGACCCTCAAAAAAGAATCCCTCACTTGTAGCTCAAAACTGTGGTCAAAGGAGTATTGGAGCAAAAGAATGATATATTTCTGAAATTGTACTGAATTCTGATACAATTATATGAAAATGTTATTCTTAAAATAAAATTAATTATTCTTAAAATGAAGTGATTCTCATCTTGAGGTGAGGTGATCCAAAGGTTGGTTTTACTCCAAATGCTGGAGTAAAAATCAGGTAATGTCATTATGTTTTCTGTGCCATAGCTCCCCATTTGTGTTCAATGTCAATCATGATGTATAGTTTGCATTTTAATACGTAACTTACAAAACTGATTAGTGTGGCGAGCATCTCACCTGCGTACCTGAATTAAAGAGAAAACAGACATAATGTTTATGCCACTTTAATTTGATCCTTGCCCTTAATGTTTTGTTTTTGCACACATATGTATTAGTATAGTAAATGAACAGTAACATAGATCTAAACTGCAGGTAGAAAATCCAAATCTGCAATATTTAAACAGATTCTTTATTAGAAGCAGGTTTGTTAAGGATTAATTTGTCAAACAGCTAAGAGTCTGTGTGGCTGCTGGGATCACGCGTTATTCACGGTGAGATGAAGCCAACTGTATTTTCATTACATTCGGAAGCTTTTGTAATGGTTCTGCTGAACATTTGACTGTGAGTGTGAGATGGTTCAAAGATGACAGTGTCTTTCAGGAAGAAGGGGAGAAGGATTCTGGTCAGATAGACCACAATGAGAAGTGTCATTTACGAGACCTTGTGGAATAATGTATCATGAGAATGAGATGTAGTTACTGAGATTTGCTGCCATCTGCAAGCAGAACTTTAACCAGTCTGAGCCACGTGCACTTTGAAGGTGAAAATCACAGCGGCCTGAATTTCCTAGCTTGTAGATTGGTGATGCCAGATATATGCCACATTTCAAACTGCAGCCTGCATTCATGAATGACTGAATGCTCTTGAATCAGTTATATGGAAAATTATCGTTGGGCTTGTAGAAAATCCTCACATGCTTGTAGACTTTCCCAGATTTTGAGCTTGCCAAAACTTCCGCAAGTGAATTTACATGCATATGTCTGATTTCTGTTCAGGAAGGAACTGTTTAATCCAAAAATAGACACAAAAACCAGGAGGAACTCAGCGGGTCAGACAACATCTCTGGTGAAAAGGAATTTTCGTGTTCTTCCTCTGTCCGGCCGGTGACAATTATGTCATCCAGACGGCTACATACGGAATCTCGTTTCTGGAAGATGGCCGGTGCCAGTCCAAACGACAATCGGTTGTCCCTTGAACAGTCCCTTGTGCGTGTTGATCACGAGCAGGTTTTTTGTCTCGTCGTCCAGTTCTACTTGGAGATACGTGTCGGACATGTCCAATTTCAAGAAGTACTGTCCTCCTTGCAGCTTGATGAACAGCTCGTTCACTCTTGGTTTGGGATGTTGATCAATGTGCAATTGAGGGTTTAGTCAATTTGTAGTTGCCACAGATGCACACCTTGCTGCAAGGCTTCTCAATGACAACTATGGGTGTGACCCATTCTGAATGGTCCACATGGGTGATAATTCCTTTTTCTTCAAGACAGCAGAGTTCCTTGTCGACGGCGTCCTTCCAACTGAACGGAACTGGTCTTGGTTTGAAGAACTTAGGGACGGCATCGTCTTTGAGTATGAGCCGTGCCTTCATCTTTGTGCAATGCCCGAGTCCAGGTGCGAAATCGGCCAGAAACTGGTCAAGAACCTTCTGTCGGTGGTTCTCGCTCTTGATGACCATGTTGCAATCCGTGGTAGATGACAATGCCATAGTTGATCCATCGTAGATCAAGGCGTTCATGTCAAGTTTGAAAGCATGGATCCCGTCGATGGAGCACAGGGATGTACCTTCTTTGCCAACGACGATTAGCGGCAACATCCGTGTCATACCATTACAGGAAACAGCGATAGTGCATTTGCCTTTCATGGGAATGGGCTGTCGTCCATATCCAAAAAGGCGGATGTTGGCCGGTTTCAGTTTCAGCGATCTGATCCTCTCCCAGATGTCCTGACGTACTAGCGACATAGCCGCACCAGTGTCGACCTGGAACTGTAGATCGACGTTCGAGACCTGCAGTGAAATCCTCGGCTTGTCTGTGATCGTGGACACACTGAGCACTTCAATAGAAATGGTCTCTGCAATTTGGTCGACAGTGTTTTGCGCTTTATTGCCCTTTCTCAGCTTTCCTAGCGATTGATAGAATGCCTGGAGACAACCTTTTTGGTAACAGGCATAACAAACGGACTCGATATACGGGCACTCATGGTGATGATGAGCAGTCGAGCCGCACCGGTGCCAGGGTTTCGATCCTCCCCCCACAAGGGGACGATTCTTCTGCAACTGTCCCTCATTCTCAGGATTTGCTCTGGGTTGATCAAGTGGTTTCTGGCGTTGCGGAAAAGTCTGACGAACTGTATGCACCTCCTGAGAGAGCTTCGACGATGTTTGGCTGGCCATTTTGTGCAGTTCTTTACTTAGTAGATTGGCCATCTTAGCACACTGCAGCACATTCTTCATTGAGGCGTTCGATTCCTTGAGAATCGCCTGCTGGATGAATGCGTGCCTGTCTATCCCGCAACGCGTTGTCTTGGCACTTTTCGCAGCATCGAGCTTTAAAATTACATGCCTTTGCATTGGTGCATAGTTCGGCAAGAAATTCGGTGATCGATTGCCCTTCCTGTTGCACCGTCCGGTAGAAATCAAGGCGAGCTGCAAGGAAATTTTGACTTCCTTCGAAATGCAGGTGCAAAGCCCTTGTGATTTCAGCATATGAAACTTCAGTTACTTCTTCTGTAAGTAAATTTTGAAGTAGTGTGAAAGTTTCTGTTGACATTGATTAACACGAGTGCCTTCTTCAGTTGTAATTGCCATACTTTCAAAATAAAACTCAGCACGCATTAAATACGACGACCACCTTTCTCGTTCGGAATCGAAACGATCGAATTACCGAGACATGTTAGTTTGAATACACTACACGTCCCACTTCTGACACCACTTTTGTGTTCTTGTTCTATGTCTGTATAAAACTTGAGATCTTCAAGGTAAAACAGAAGTCTTTATTACATTAACTCAATTAACTAAAAATTGCTGCAACCACACGATTTGACTGCATTCTCACACTGTGTACAGACAGAGATAACTATATATAAAACATCTCCCTTTGTACTGTGCAATGCCACCTGCTGCACGAGAAGAGCAACGGGTCCTCCTACCCCCCCCCCCCCCCCCCAACACCAAACATCACAGGAATAGGTGGCTTTTCGAGTCGAGACCCTTCTTCAGTCAGATTTCCTATGTTTGAAATTCAAGCCAAACATTAATAGAAAAATGATCACACCCAGAACATACAAATAATGACCATTGTTAAAAATGTTCATGGTCAAAACAAAATACTCTAAAAGCTTATCTGATTCATTCTGAGATGGTCTACTATGCCTGTCATATTTCAGCTAATGAACCAAACTTACAATAACAACCCCTAGCTGATCACTCCATTTCAGACTACAGCAAGTATTGTAGAGCACCATTATAACCAGAGCTGCAATCACTTTGATTTGACTAGCCAAGCTGTGTCATGCATTGAGGGAACTCTACTTCATTATCACCCATTGTATCCCCATTTTGTTTTATATGAGTGTTCCTGAATAGCCAAGATTGGGTGAGAAGAAACGCGGCACCTGGGGGGGGGGGTTAAACTAGTGGGAATTTACAGGTTGGGGAGCCTCCGGCGCCACATGTGGTGCACTGGGGATGGGGCAGATACACACACTGCCTTCATGCTGCTCGCACTCTGCGCCCCCGCAACCAGAAATACGCCACCTGACACTTGCTCCTGTTTGAAGTGGGGGCTTTGCATTGGGAGCATCACTCCATTACCAGGCAACCAAGGTGTGCACTACCAAGGCGACACAGGTGCATTGGCTTGCACTGTGTCTGCATCCAACACTTTGGGACCTCACTTTGTGGCAGCCACTGCAAACCTATGCTCAATGCAATGCTCTTGTTTTAGTGCTCGCTTCCTCCTCACTGCCGCCAATCGCCACCATGAATGGACGCTTTGGTTCGCTATAACCGAAATCCATTATATAGAGGCCAGTACTTGGGAGGATTTACCGTACTAGAATATCCTGATCATCAGTATTGACCTGGAACTGGAATAGACACCTAACAATTGTGGTTGCATGTGCACATCAAATGTGAATATGGTGTGGCTTGTCTCTTAATTTATGTTCAGGGTTGTGCAGCATAAACATATATTTAACAATGCTTCTGCGAAGAGATTGAAGATGTATTAATTAATTCAGCAAAAAATAATCTCTGATGTACTTATTTTGTCCACCTCTGTGGAGCATTCACTGAGTGCCATTAATGCATTGCCTATATAGAACAAAATGAATGGCAACTTCTTAAAGCTTCTTTGCCAGCATGTGGAGAATCCCTTGAGCAAATACCCACCAGGCAGATAATGCCAGGAATTACTTTGCTACTTTAGCACCAGCAAGGTGGGCTCCATATTGTGCACTATTTCAAAACTTGCATGTATGTTTCTGTGTAATCCATCACTATGCCGAGAGCGGCCTGTGTGTTAACACTGCTGGAGATTCTATGATACAACCATTGTGGAGGGCCAGGAAGTTAACTGTAAATTAGAAATTATCAATGCATGCTGACCTGCCAGTAAGTGAATAGACATAAAAAGAAACCGGAATCCCCGTTGGTCACAGCTTCCACCTCAGTGTCTGCTTGTGCACAAATAATGAATACAGAAACCAAATAAATCAACACATCAAACAATTTTATACATTGAGACAATAGCAAAATTATTTAATAGAAAGATAAGCCAAGATTGTCTAGGTTTCGATTGTGCCATTTTGACATCACACGCAGCAATCTTTGCTAGCAAACTAACATTACCAATTAACGCTGTCACAGCAGCAATAGTAAGTGCATGAATATTATCTTTCTGGGAGAAGATGGCAAATTGGTATGACTTGTCAACCCCCTGGCAGGATATTAATAAACCTGGTATAATTCAGGGTGCTGTTAATCCTTGAAATAATTTAGAATGCTCCAGTATCAAATGGAAGCAGTGGGAACATCTGTGACATCAAACTGACTATAGATGGTAGAAGCCAGATGCTCAATTTTTCGGCATTCATAAATTTTGCAACTCGTAATAGATACGGAGGAATCAGCCACTGGATGGTATGCATGGTGACATAGCAGTTATGCCTTTATAGGTTTTGGGATTGGGTTCATTCCTGACCTTGGCTGCTGTCTGTGAGCAGCCTGTGCATTAACTATCCATGAACACGTGGGTTTCCTCCAGGTCAGAAATCTCATGATAACCAGGATACTTTCTTATAAAGACCATTGGTCTGTTAAAAGACAGGTGACATGTCGAAACACAGACAAGCAAGCTGCAGCCTAGTGCCCATTCTTTGCAGAACTGAAGTGGTTCCCCACTCCATATCAACATTCACAAATCCAATCATAGCTACCTTGTACAGATGACGAAACAGGAAGTTTTTTTAAACCTGGCAATCCCAAGCAGAACAATGCCATGTTAAGTTTAAGAAAGAACTGCAGATGCTGGAAAAATGGAAGGGAGACAAAAAATGCTGGAGAATTTCAGCGGGTGAGGCAGCATCTATGGAGTGAAGGAATAGGTGACGTTTCGGGTCGAGATCCTTCTTCAGACTGATGTGGGGGGGGGGAGAAGAAGAAAGGAGAAGGTGAGACAGTAGGCTGTGGGAGCTGGGGAGGGGAATGAGGGAGAAAGCAAGGACTACTTGAAACTGGAGAAGTCAATGTTCATACCACTGGATGCGGTATTTAACTGCATCTCCCTCGTGCCGCCTTTCACCTTAACATGACTGTCTGCCTTTACTTGTTAGACTAAGTTTTTTCTAACTGAAAAATGACCAAGAATTAATTTCTGATTCATGAAGATCTGTTAGATTTCTGTTTGGATACAACTTCTTTATGGACTTGTTGCTTCACTCCTAATGTATATATGCTTGTGAACTTGCACATATTTTTTGTTTTTTCTCAGTGTTCATGAAAATATAACCTGTCTGAGGGGTTCCCATTAGTCACAAGGACATGTTTGTGCCTGGAAGAGTATATTTGCCAGGTTTAAAAAAAAAACTATTTGATTCTATTATCCATTTTGTTAAGTATTGACAAGTCGTAATTTTTTTTAAATTTTAAAATGTACATTACTTTCTAATTAAAAACAATAGTATAAACCAAAAATAACATAATATATTTCATGTACCACTTCTTGTTTTAAACTTTAATGATAGAAAAGTAACAGAAGCAAGAAAAATGAAAATAGAGAAAGTTAGATAAGATAGCAATATTAATAGTACGTGAAAAAGAAAGAGCCCATAAAGACATAGAGCAGGAGAAAGAGTAAAAGAAAGAAAAATAAAAATAAAAAAAGGAAAATGTAAAGAAAATAAGATAAAAGAGATGTACCTGCTTCATATCTTTACACACCCCTCACCAGGCTATGTTGCACCTTATGCTTGTAATAAGTCAATAAATGGAGACCAAATCTGAATTGGTCTGATTTGCCTGCTAGGACAAATCTCATGTCTTCGAGGTGTAACATTTCGGACATATTTGAAATCCACATTTTTAATGTTGGTGTGGGTGCATTTTTCCAAAATTTAATTATATGTTTTTTTGCCGTTATTAAGCCATAATTAAGGAAACTCTTTGGTTTCAAAGCCGACTTCCATTGTTCCAAAAATAATAAATTCTGCGTTAGGTTTCAATTTTATTTTAAATAATTTTGTAAACATTTCAAATATTTCATTCCAAAATGTTTGGATTTTTATCCAAAAAACAAAGGAATGTGTTATAGTTGCATCTTGAGATAAACATTTATCACAAATAGGGGGAACATTTGGAAAGATTTTATTTAGTTTAGTTTTCGAATAATATAATCTATCTAGAATTTTGAATTGGATTAAGATATGTCTTACATTGATTGAGCATTTATGCAAATATACCAAGTATTTATCCCAACTCTCGAGATTTTTATAGATAGTTCTTGTTCCCAATCTCTTCTAATTGTATCAGATGATTGTATTTCTATATTTAGGATGATATTATACAAGTATGATATTTAAAATAGTGATTACTTCTCAGGTTGTATTTGAGTTGTAGTTGTTGGAATGATAAAAACTTTCCCGTTTCATACATGTCTCCAAGCATTTTAATTCCTATTCTTTCCCAATGGGTAAATGATTTATCAATAATGGATGGTTTAAACGACGGATTATTAACTATAGGAGTGAGAAGCGATAGGTTTCTTAATTTGAGAGTTAATTTTATTTGTTTCCAAATTCTAATAGTACTATGAATAATTGAGTTTTTCTTGTATATTGTATTATTCAGTTTTATCGGTGAGAGAAGTATTGCTCCTATATTAAAAGGGGAACAATCCTCCCGTTGGGTAGAATTGCTAAGCAGGTGAATTACATTTTTGACATTTACTGCCCAATAGTTTTATTTTGAAGAGGTGTTCCCATTACTTACAATACTTTGAAGAGGTATTCCCATTTCACTTGATCGAATGCTTTTTTGCGTCCAATTAAATAATTGATGTCTTGCTCTTCAGTTTTGTATGAGTGCATTATATTAAACAGACGTCTCAAATTATTGAATGAGTATCTCTTGGGTATAAACCCCTTTTGATCCGCATTTATTGATTTGCTAACATATTTACTGAGCCCCATGCTCTATTCCCTCATCACTCACGACTGTGTTCCTGCATTCGACACCAACACCATTGTAAAATTTGCAGACGACACAATGGTGATCGGGCTGATCACCAACGGTGACGAAACAAACTACAGAGCGGAGGTGCAAAACCTGGCGGATTGGTGCTCACGGAACAACTTGTCACTAAACACCTCCAAGACCAAGGAGCTGATTATTGACTTAAGGAGGTCGCAGAATAGGGAATACGCCCCAAACTCCATCTACGAGGACAGTGTGGAGAGAGTGTCCAACTTTAATTTTCTGGGCACTCACATCTCAGAGGACCTCACATGGTCCACCAACACCGCTGTGCTGGTCAAAAAGGCGCAGCAACGACTGTTCTTCCTAAGAACATTGAAACGGACTGGTCTGCCCCAACAGCTGCTGACGACCTTCTACCGCTGCATGACAGAGAGCATACTAACGTATGGTATCTCCGTGTGTTATCTGAGCTGCACGAGGGCGGAGAGGAGAGCTCTTCAACGCGTCGTCCACAGAGCACAAAAGATCATTAGGACACCGCTACCAGCCTTGGAGGGCATCTACCACACACGGTGCCTTAGGAAGGCCGTCAGCATCCATAAAGACTCCTCTCACCCTTGTAATGGACTGTTCGAACTACTCCCTTCCGGCAGACGCTACAAGGCCTTCTATGCCTGCACCTCCAGACTCAGGAACAGCTTCATTCCCAGAGCTATAGCGGCTCAGAACCAGCCTTGCTGAGTGCCCCCCACCCCCATGGACTGTCTCCCTCGGATGGTCACGTCGTACAGACACATCTGCACTTTAGTCTATTTTGGTTTTGACTGTTTTACTGTCCTAATGTTCTTTTCACAAACCTTGTTTTCGGGGTATCTAAACCAAAATTTTATTAGTCGTTTAAGTTATGACATCGGATGGAGTTGCAAACTAAATCTCATTGCACTTAAATGTAATAAAAAATATTATTATTATTATTATTATTGCAATGGCTCTATATGAGCCTGGGTCTTCTAAATCTTCATCTTTTTTAGGTATGAGTGTAATCGATGATTCTGCTAATGTTTCTGGTAATGTTTGTTCTTTGAAAGCGTATGTGTACAGTTTTTGTGACCGTGGTGAGATTATCTCATAAAATCTTTTAGAAAATTCATTACTAATTTTTACCATTCTTCAGTGAATTTATTGTCTCTTCTATTTCCTTAATTGAGACCTGAGCTCCTAATTCCTCTTGTTCCAGCAGATTAAGTTTTGGGAGGTTACAATTATCCAAAAAAATTATAACTTCAGTACTATCTGCTGACGTTTTGGATGTATATAAATTTTGATGAAATTGAGCAAATCTCTTATTGATATCATTAGGTAATGTTAACAATTCACCTTGATTTGATTTAATTTTTTTAATCGTATGATCTTTTTCTCGTTTTTTCAATTGACGTGCCAAGGGTTTATCGCCGAGTTCAAAGTTTTCCTGTTTTGTAATTTGAAATATTCTTATAACTTTTGCAGATAATATTCTATTTAATTTAAATTTCAGTATTGTTAATTTTTTTTTAAATCTCATTATTGAAATAAATTTGAAAATGCTGCTGCAAAAACACTTATCTAAAATTGGTACCACTTTAACTTTTGATGAATCTTTGTTTACCAAAGGCAGAAACAAATATATATTATATTGTAGAGGCACAAACGTCGTGAATAAATGGATTATTTATTCAGGCATTGTAGGTTAGATATACATGCACGTTTAGCACTCTAACACAATAGTCATTGTTGTTGCTGAGAGGCTGTTGCCTCATGGGCTCGGTTGAGCTCCTGCTGAGGTACTAGGACACACTCATGAAGAGGAAGAGAGCGAGAGATGGAAGGTCAGTTCTTATATACTAGGGCACACCTCTATATCGCATGACTCCTTCCCGTGACTGCAAAGGATTCGCATAGCAAGAGTGGCCTAGGTGCCGCTACAGGACCCCCCCCCCCCCCCCCAGAACCGGAGGCAGGAAAACGAGCAAGCTGACAAAACGTGGCAGCCTGACTCCTAAACTTACAGGCAGACCGTGAGGGCAGACGTCGACAAGGGGAGCGGAAGCAAGATCGAGGGCGGCTCTTGCTGTGGGGTTGGTGGCACCCGGGCTGTGAAATGGATTATTTATTCAGGCATCGTTGTTAAGATATACATGCACATATAGCATTCTAACATAATAGTCATTGTTGTTGCTGAGAGGCTGTTGCCTCGTGGGCTCGGTTGAGCTCGTGCTGAGGTGGCAGGACACTGAGAGAGGAAGAGGAAGAGAGCAAGAGAGGGAAGGTCGGTTCTTATATACTAGGGACAAACCCTATATCCCGTGACTCCCTCCCATGACTGCCGAGGATTCGCATAGCAAGAATTGCCTAACCATTAGGTGCTGCTACAATATATTATCAATATTAATGATTTGGATGAGGGTATTGAAGGCTTTGTGGCCGTGTTTGCGGATGATAAGAAAACAGGTGAAGGTGCAGGTAGTGCAGAGAAAGCAGGGACTCTGAGATTGACTTGGACAGATTGGGAGAGTGGGCAGAGAAGTGGCAGATGGAATATAGTGTAGCAAAGTGTGGAGTAATGCATTTTGGTAGTAGGAATAAAGACATAGACTATTTTCCAAATGTAAAGAGAATCCTGAAATCAGAGGTGCAAAGTGACTTTGGCGTGCTGGTGCAGGATTCCCAAAACATTTTTCTGCAAGGCGATCGGTAGTAAAGAAGGCAAACCCATTGCGAGCATTTATTTCACGAGGGCTAGAATACACAAATAGGGATGTAATGCTGAGGCACTATAAGGTGCCGGCCAGGCTGCATTTGAAGTATTGTGGGCAGTTTTGGGCACCATATCTGAGGAAGGATGTGCTGGCCCTGGAGTGGGGCCAGAGGAGTTTCACAAGAATGATCCCAGAAATGAGTGGGTTAACTTCTGATGAGTGTTTGACGATACTGTGCCTGTACTCGCTGGAGTTTACAAGAATTCTTTGCCACAGAAGGCTGTGGAGGCAAAGTCAATGGATAATTTTAAAGCAGATAGATAGATTCTTGATTAGTACGGGTGTCGGGTTATGGCAGGAGAATGGGGTTGGGAAGAAGAGATAGATCAGTTATGATTGAATGGCGGAGTAGATTTGATGAGCCGAATGGCCCAATTCTGCTCGTATCACTTATGAAACGTTGCAGATTCTTAGAAGTTAATAGAAAATCTTAAAATTCTTCCAGTGACTACTTCTTTCCCCATCCCTCCCCACTCACGCATATCTATACAACTTTCACCTCCTATGGACTTTTATATTTATTCTGTAATAATCTTGTATCAAATGCCTGCATTCCAGCTGCTGGAGCTCCAGTAACTTGAGCAGGCGTATTTGTATTGACAATGAGACCAATAGTTACCGATGAGCTGCTCATTTTCAGCGAGCAATGGAATTTCATGTAGTTTTCATTTCTACATTCCAATTAGCTGTTCTTATTTAAATCATCAATAAAATATGAAAAATCAACTGCAGAAAAGTGAAAAACCTGTTTAGCGCTGAATCAGTTTAGCTTCCAAACTGTGCATAAAACTGAAAACTGTGATGCTTTGTATTTTTGTGGATGTGCTTCTCATGGATGTTTTGGTGAAGCCACTTTCAGTGAATGTGAAGCTGTTGTTTGTAACAAAAATATTCCTAAAAATAAGGATTATTTGAACGCGGAGAAAGTATATGAACATTTTGCATTGAACGTGCACCTATGTTAATGCTTTCTATAGCTTATCTGCAAAAGTAACAATGTTTTAGGTGATTTAATCCCACACAGATAAGCAATATCAATGTGAAACATTATATAGGAAAAAAACACAAATGTCTCAACCCTAAAACTCATCTATCCATGTGTAGAAAAGATCTGCAGTTGCTGGTTTATACCAAAGATAGATACAAAGTGCTGGAGTAACTCAGCGGGTTAGGCGGTATCCCTGGAGAAAAACAATTGGTGACATTTTGGGTTGGAACCCTTCTTCAGAACTCATCTACCCATATTCTCCAGAGATGATGCCTGACCTGCTGAGTTACTCCAGCAAATTGTGTCTTTATTTGAAATGCTTAGTTCTTTACATTGTTGTTGGGTATCAGTGTGACTTAGAGTTGAATACTGCACTCGATCCAGTCATACGTAGTGCGACCTGTGGACCTGATTGGGAACCTCATCCTGGTTTGAATGGTGGTATTCATTCTCCGAGTTGGAAAACTCAGGAAATCTTTCCTCCATCTTTATAATAGCTGGAATTGTCAGAACATTCCTTCTGCTACATTTCCTTTCCCTATGGACAGAACATCAGATATTTTGCCTTCCTCAAGAAATAATTGAAATTCATCTTATTCTTGTAGATAGGATGGTGGTGAAAATAGTACAGGTCCACCACCGATTTTCCGATAGCTGGTGGTCTGACACTTCCTTTAATCTGGACAAAATTATGAACACAATTGAAATCCCCCTCAGATGTCCCTCCGAAAATGTGACATCTAGACCAGGTAAGACGGCCGATCTCAACGTCGTCGGGACTTCCGCGGCCGATCTACAGGTCGAATTTGCCCCCTGTGATAGGGCTCTGGCCCGGCTGGAGCCTGCAGATCTGTTCCCATAGCTGACCTCAGCAGTTGATCAGTGGGTCGCATTTGCCCCCGCAACCGGGCCTCTGGAACTCCGGCCGGAGCTGGCAGATCTTTTCCCGTAGCCGACTTCTGAGGCCGTCTTTGTGGGCCGGTATCTAGGCTCCCCAGTAGCCTAGACAGACCGTTCGACTGCACAGAGACCATGACCTCTGTTGTTATGGGAAATCGGATAATCCATCAAGGCTCCGGAACCAAGGGTGCCGGAAAATCAATGGTGGACTTGTATTTGGATGTTTAAAAGTGCTGTAAACGTTTGCATGAGGTTGAACAAAAGTAGTGTTTACCTCCTGAACTCAGTTTATAAAATAAAACTCCCATCAAGTTGCTGAAGCGTGGGTTTTAAATAATGCTGGAAATAAATGAATTTGAGATCTCGGTGCACACAGGGTAGCTCTGGTAGACAGGATAGCCCTGCAAGCAAATGGAACTAAAATAAATACCATTGAGGACTGTGGATGAAATGAATTAAAAAGGATGAATTGCATCAGAAATCAGATATAGAAGAAGATACCGGAGACTGCATGAATTGAAATTAATTGAGACAGTTAAAAACAATATATTAGACTTAAAATGTTTTGATCTCCTGTAACACTTGATACCTATGAAAATGAGGTAGCATACTAATAGATTGTTAGCAGTTAATGTTTAGCATAGCTCATAACGGCAATGTCTAACTTTTTGTGACCAGTTTGCAGGTACTATAAAAAACCAACAATTGCATGTTAATAGTGTTAATAATGAGGCAGATGCCAAAATGTCATTTTCACAAATGGGACAGCCACATTTGGATATTCATCTTTTACCTTGTACCTGCAATTCATGTACATTTCAACATTAAACAAATGCCGTTATCCTCAATAATTCCAATAATTCAATGGTACGTTATTGTCACATGTACCCAAGTACAGTGAAATTCCTTTTGTATACAGTTCAATAGAAATCTTAGTATACATAGACACAATCAAACTTAAGTGCAAGAACGTAATGGGCCTGTCCCACTTCGCGATTTTTTTAGGCAACTGCCGGCGACTGTCATAGTTGTAGCAGGTCGCAGAAAAAACGGCGACAACCTACGTCATCCTGGCGACAACCTACGACAGCACCTATGTCAGAAGAAGTCAAGCTCTGCTCATTGGCATCAAACCCACTGTCACCAAAAATGTTTCAACATGTTGAAAATTTAGCGGCGACCAGAAAGACGTGACGACATTTTGTGTGATTGAGGAGACTACTCCGGCGACCACTGGCGAACATGTGGCGACAAACTTGTCACCTGTAGTTGCCTAAAAAAACGCCTAAATGAGACAGGCCCATACGAATTGTAGATTACGCTGAGGCGGTACACTGGATAGCTGTTCTTTACTTTTATTCATCTGATGTCACCACTTTCTCTCTCCTTTCTTCTCTTCATTATGACTTGCAGTGATGTATTGGAACAAGATGAACAAGGAGACATCAAATCTCATTCCCATTAACACTTTTAACATGAAATGCATATAGCACAGGATGACATTTGTAATGATGTTTACTATGTTAAAGGAGTGACTGCTTTCATTTTTTTTAAGCATCTTGGAGCATTCAGCAGCTGTGGAGAAAATGGAAAGGTTCTGTTTCAGGTCTGGACCCTTCTTCAGAACCCTTCGCCTGAAGAAGGGTGCTGCCCAAAATATTGGCCATGCATTCCTTCCACAGATGCTGCTATTACCTGCTGACTATTTTGCTCAAGATTCCAATATATACAGTGCCTTTGTGTCTATCATCAGCTAAGTCTGATCAATGTGACTCCTTTAGAGCATTCCCAACCTCCCACTCCTGTCAGTTTAGCACCCATTCATTCAGCAGCAATGCTCCCAGATAGTTAACAGTCTATTTGCTATAAAAACAGAAAATTATGGTAATATTTGGCATATTGGGCAGCATTTGTTGAAAGATAAAGAGTAAACATTTGGGTCAGAGACCTTTTTAATGGGACCCACGAAAGTCCTAACATTTAAAGTTAACTGTTAAAGAAGGAACTGCAGATGCTGGAGAATCGAGGGTTACACAAAAAGCTGGAGAAACTCAGCGGGTGCAGCAGCATCTAAGGAGCGAAGGAGATAGGCGACATTTCGGGTCGAGACCCTTCTTCAGACTGAGAGTTGAGAATCTGTGGAATTCTCTGCCACAGAAGGCAGTGGAGGCCAATTCACTGGATGTTTTCAAGAGGGAGTTAGATTTAGCTCCTAGGGCTAAAGGAATCAAAGGATACGGGGAGAAAGCAGGAATCGGTTACTGATTTTAGATGATCAGCCATGCAGTGCTGGCTTGAAGGGCTGTATGGCCTACTCCTGCACCCATTTTTCTATGTTTCTATGGAATTTTTAAGGCCAGGTATATTCCTAAAATAATATTTATGATTGGTTCACGATAAAATCTACTTTTTCAGCACATTTTACAGTAAACGTATTCTCCTTAGATCATTGATTTTCCTTGAATATATTGGAGGAGGCTGCAAAACTGCACAACCTATAAAGAAGTAGTGAATGGCAGCAACTTTCATGTATGCACTGCAGATGTTGATCATGGTTTCATGATATAATGATACCAAATAATGGTAGCTTTGCCATCATTATAATCCAATATTTGGGCTAATTTGTAAAGGTACTCTTAAGCAGACCAGTTTGATTTTGAAATGTTCTGATGGTATAATGGCTTTAGACCTATTCCTTAGTCATTCTTAATTACGTAACAATAGTAAAAACGGGTAACCTGTCCTTCATGTTTTCTCGGACGCAGTTTGTTTGCTAGGTATCTCAAATTCTGGTCAGTTCCTCCCATTAGATAATGAGATTAAAAGTAACACTGGCAAATTTGCAGATGAAACAAAGCTGGGTGACAGTGTGAACTGTGAAGTGGATGCGAGGACAGGTTGAGTGAGTTGGACAGGTTGAGTGAGTTGGGCAGATGCATGGCAGATGCAGTATAATGTAGATAAATGTAAGGTTATCCACCTTGGCGGCAAGAACAAGGAGGCAGATTATTATCTCAATAGGTTCAGATTAGGAAAAGGGGAAGTGCAACGAGACCTGCGTATTCTTGTACACCAGTCACTGAAAGTAAACATGCAGGTACAGCAGGCAGTGAAGAATGCTAATGGCATGTTGGCCTTCATAGCGAGAGGATTTGAGTATTGAAGTAAAGAGGTCCGTCTGCAGATGTACAGGTCCCTGGTGAATCCACATCTTGTGTGCAGTTTTGGTCTTCTAATTTGAGGAAGGACATCCTTGCTATTGAGGCAGTCATTTGAAGAGAGATTGGAAAGTCTGGGCTTGTATTCACTAGAATTTAGAAGGATGAGAGGGGATTTTATAGAAACATATAAGATTATAAAAGGACTGGACAAGCTCCATGCAGGAAAAATATTCCAAATGTTGGGGGAGTCCAGAACCTGGGGCCACAGTCTAAGAATAAAGGGGAGGCCATTTAAAACTGAGATGAGAAAAAACCTTTTCACCCAGAGAGTTGCGCATTTGTGGAATTCTCTGCCACAGAAGGCAGTAGAGGCCAATTCACTGGATGAATTTAAAAGAGAGTTCGATAGAGCTCTAGGGGCCAGCGGAATCAAGGGATATGGGGAGAAAGTAGGCACAGGTTATTGATTGTGGATGATCAGCCAGGATCACAATGAATGGCGGTGCTGGCTCGAAGGGCCAAATGGCCTCCTCCTGCATCTATTTTCGATGTTTTCTATGTCTATGTTCTCTATTCATCTGTCATCCAGTTGACGAGCAGTCTGGTCCCTGTGGGATTAGAGGAGGAAGCAGTGCCAGATGAATCTATCAACTGTGTAGCTGGTAGATGAAAAGAGCTTTATTACCTACAGTAGAAACATTCAAGAAAACAATGGCAGTAGGTGCCTCCAGTCAGTGTGTGTGTCTGTGTTGCCTAGGGTTTCTGGAGGGTATATTAAAAACAAAAGTGTATTTTGATGTGTGCTTGATGTTACTTGAAAATGGGTGGGTTATGTGGACATCCCTGTAGATGTCCAGAATAAAGATAATTGTAAGTGACTAACTTTCCACCCTCCACACTCCCCCCCCCCCCCCCCCGGCATTCTTTTTTCTCCTTATTCCCCCCCCCCCCCCCCCCTCCGCCCCCACACCACCTGGTTGGGTGACGAATAGGTAGTCTGATTTAACTAACATAATTATAAAAATCCAGATGAATGGGAGGTACAAATGTTGGACCAAAGTAAAAATGCAGATGGGCATCAAAATATAGCTACATAAAAATGTTTGTAATTCCTAAATCAATATCGTAAAATAATAAAATCTCTTGCATGTGATGGCGCTCTTACAGAATGATCAATGTTTGGCAAAATGTCATTCTCAACTATCTGTGTAATTATACAGAAAATCAGCAACCAGTTTGAATGAATTCGGAGCAAAAACAACGCGTGTGTGTGTATGTGCCTGTTCTGTGTGTGTTCTGTCTGTGTGTGTGTGTATATTCTGTGTTTGTGTTTGTGTGTCTGTGTGTGTGTCGGTGTGTGTGTGTCTATGTGTGTATGTCCGCATCGGTCAGAGAGCAGCAGCAGAGGGCGCTGGCAAGCAGAGAGGGGGGAGTGTGTGAGACACCTTTAGGAAGGAGATGAGGATTAATTTATTTCGCCAGAGGGAGGTGAATATGGAATTCTTTGCCACAGAATGTGGAGGAGGCCAAGTCATTGGGTATTTTTAAAACTGAGATAGACTGATTCTTTGTTAGGGGTTAATGGGGAGAAGGCAGGAGAATGGGGTTACAAGGGAGAGATAGACCAGCCATGATTGAATGGCGGAGTAGACTTAATGGGGCGAATGGCCTAATTCTTCTCCTGTCACTTATGACAGGACATAACTCAGCGGATCAGGTTCTGTGGAGGGAATGACCAGATGATGTTTTGGGTTGGGACCCTCAAAGTTCCTCCTGCACTTTTTTTGCTCAAGATTCCAGTTTCTTGTCACTGAGTGAATTTGGATATGGATTAATTCAGGAAAAGTTTTTCTTTATTTAACCCACTGGAAGTATGGCCTTTAGAACATTGTTTGTATGCTACAAAGCAAGCTGCTTGCTGTTGCTGGATAACATTTATTTGAATCATTTTTCCAAACGTATTTTTAATATACCACTGTAGATGTCTGAAAGAGTTTATGAAAATGAAAAAAAAACATGAAACGGTGGTTATACCATGATGTTTGAAACAAAGGTTGGTTGCTGCAACAGTAACATTTGGTTTATGTTATGATGGCAGCTGTTCTGACAGAGGTGCTTTTTCAAGGAAGTAAGCATATGTTCATAAATAGACCCTCGTTTGCATGCTGGAAAACTGTCACATTCGTATACAATTAACAAGTAACTTTTTTGCAGAACCACTATAAATAGAAATTGAATAACAATCATTTCAGAAGGTTGTTAATCTTCAAGTAACAGGAGAGGATACTTTTGAATAGCAGTTTGAATTGGGTAGATTTTGTTTATAGTGTAATTTGTCAAGCAATAATTCCAACAAATGTAAAGTGTTTAATCTCTCAACTGTTAAGGATTTCCAGAAAATGGAAGGTGTAAGTTTATTATTGCAATTAGTATTTTTAATTATTGCAATTGGATTAAATAATATTTCACTCAACACTAGGAGAAATCTATTTTAATTGCAATAATTTACTATTGGTCCCGGACATCACTAATTCTGAACCCCTAAAGCAATCAAGTGGCTAAACTGATAATTTTCTCTCAAAAAGGAGATATTAGATAGGTTTTCAAGATCTTGGTACTCTTGGAAATTTGTTTTATATTCTGATTTTTAAAAGAAAACTAGACCAAGTGGGACCCGTTGGACCCCGTCCCCAACGCAATAATCTATCATTCACCCGTTCCCCCAACACAACCCATTTCCACCACTCACCCATTCCCCCTACGCAATATTCCACCACTCACCCATAGCCCCCATGGCAAGCCTGGTCCCCCATCGCAACCCAGAACGCTCCCTGAAGCCAATCAATCCTTCCCACGTGGGGAGGGGATAGTTGGCTCTCCCGGAGCCAATAAATGGACTTGGCTTTTGGTTCGGTGTCAGAGCTCCCTGGAGCAAATCAATCATTCCTACGTGGGGGGGGGGCATTTTGCACTTCCCGGAGCCAATTAATGGACTCGACTTTTGAGTTGGCGTTGGAGCTCCGTGGAGCTAATAAATTCTTACCACGTGATTCTACTAATGGTGATGCTGCCGCTCAATGATTGGGGCAGAGAGGGGCATTGCTGAAATTCTGTCTCTCAAAATTCTGTTGGCTGTGGGGAGCGGGCTGTGGGTAAAATTCGCGAAGTCTTGGTTGCCATTGGTGTGGGCTTGAAGACTTCACGGGCAGGTCCCATTGTGATGTCATTGTTGGACTCGGTAGCCAATGAAAATGAGATGAAATTGTGATTGGTGGACTGTGAGATGGCATTGTGACATTATCACTGGAAGCTGCTGAAAGACTGTTTCTCTCAGAAGCCGTTATTATTTTCAAAGCACACACACACACACACACAGACCTTTATAGGTATAGAGATAGATACTAGACTAAGTAATCTAAAAATACCCCAACGCAATATTCCACCACTCACGCATAGCCACCAACAGCTCATTTCCCCTCATCCCCCAGAACTTCCTCCCCCTCCTCTTCACCATCCCTCTTCTTTCCCCTCTCCTCCTCCCCTCCCCAATCCATCCCTCACCTCTCCCTCCTTTCCCCTACCCTCCCTCTCTACATAATTCCTCACCCCTCCCTACCCCCCTCCTATCCCTCTATCCCCCACTCTTCACCTCCCCCTATTCCCCCCATTATCCCTCCTCACCTCCCCCACTGCCCTCCTCTCCCTCTATACCCCACTCCCTACTTCCCCCACCGACTCCTTCCCCTCTATTCCCCCTCCTCCCCCACTCTCCCTTCTCTCCTCCCCCACTTTCACCCCTCTCCCTCCCTACTCCCTCCTCTCCCTGAATCCCACCATGCCCCCTCCTCACCTCCCCAGGATTTTTCACCTCTCCTCCTCACCTCCCCCACTGCCTCACCTCTCCCCCCTTTCATTTCCCCTACCATCAGTCACTCCCTCACTCCATAACTGCCCTCCACTCCCTACCCCCCACCTATCCATCTACCCCCCCCAACCCCACACCTGCCCCTATCCCCCCACTATCTCTTCCTCACTTCCCCCCACTGCCCTCCTCTCCATCTATTGCCCACTCCCTACCACCCCAACTCCCCCCCCCTTTACCTTTCCCTCTATTCTCCCTCCTTCCCCCGCCAGACATGAGACAGAAAAAAATGAAAAAAGAGGAAGAGATGGATTACTCCGCGTATTTTGAAATTCGGCAAGGCCCCACCGCCGCAGCAAGGTCCCACCACCACCAAGGCTCCATCGCCATGAGGTCCCGCCGCTGCCGCCCCATCGTTGCAAGGCCTCACCGCCGCGGTCTCCATGCCTTCTGGATCGCCGCAATCACCATGCCTCCTAGATCGCCGGGGCCTTGTGGGTAGAAGCCCGGGTCGACAACGCGGCCGACGGTGCCTGCGGCTGGGCACCATGGAGGCTGTGAAGTGGGCTCGGCCGCTTGGCACCACGGAGGCGCCCACAGATGCAGCTCCAACAGGCGGAGCGTTAGTAATGGTCACTCCACTCCTTCAGCTTTATATTCCTGCCAGGGCGAGGCGGGTGCCGCCCATGACTGACATCGGACCCGACCAATCAGTGCGGCGATGGTGCAAGAAGGGTCGTCGCCGATCCGGCGATAGACAGGAGAGGAGACCAATCTGCGTGGCGGCAACTGACAGGAGAGGAGACCGATCTGCGCATGCACTGTTTTTAAGATTAATTACTTTTAAAATATACCATAGATCAGAACCTTGTTGTCCTTGTAGCACAGGAGAATGGTGAGTAAGGTGGCGAAAAATCGTAGCGCTATCATGTACCATTTTTGCGCAAATTAAAAAAAAACGCAAAACCGGAAGAGCACAAGATCAGAGTTTTAGGGAGGGAGGGATGGATGGCCTGGTTCCCACCTATGCAATAATCCACCGCTCACCCATTCCCCCAACGCAACGCATTTCCACCGCTCACCCGTCCCCCCATGCAACCGGTTCCCCCAACGAAATATTCAACCACTCACCCATAGCCCCCATGGGATGCCTGGTCCCCCAACGCAACCCATTCCCCAATGCAATATTTCACAACTCACCTGTTCCCCAATATTCCAGCACACACCCATAGCCTGCAACTGTGCTGGTGAGTATCCCCCAGCACTGACTCGCCCTCCTCTTGCTTCGAGGACAAAGCAGGATTAGTAAGTTTGAACATGACACTAAAGTGGGTGGTCTTCAGTCTGAAGAAGGGTCTCGACCTGAAACGTCACCCATTGCTTCTCTCCAGAGATGCTGCCTGTACCGCTGAGTCACTCCAGCATTTTGTGCCTATCTTCGATTTAAACCAGCATTTGCAGTCCCTTCCAACACTAAAGTGGGTGGTATTGTTTCCTGGAGTTTGACACATGGATGAAATGTATAGGGAGGAACTGCAGATGCTGGTTTAAATCGAAGATTGACACAAAATGCTGGAGTGACTCAACGGGACAGGCAGCATCTCTGGAGAGAAGGAATGGTTGACGTTTCAGGTCACGACCCTTCTTCAGACTGAAGACCACCCACTTTAGTGTCAGGTTCAAACTTACTAATCCTACTTTGTAGATACTCATCCCTTGTTCCCTCCCCCCTCCCCTGCCCCCCCCCCCCCCACACCCAAAGCAATGTCTGGAAAAAGGTTCCAACCCAGAACATCACCTGTCCATGATCTCCTGAGACATTGTCTGACCCGCTGAGCTACTCCATCATTTTGTCCTTTTCCTCTGGGTAAAATTTTAAATCGCTTCTGGCTCTGCATCTAAAATATTTTGACAATGCAATATTCCCCTCAGTTTTTTCTGTCTCTCTCTAACTTGACTGTGCTAAATAATAATTCCATGGATCCATTGCTAAATTTGGATGCTACCCCTGCTGTTGTGCTTCCATCCTAACCATTACCTAGTCTAATTCCTATGTTTGAAAGAGTGATCACTAGGAAAGAATGTTTGCTAAGGTTGGAAGGATAAAGCATGAGAAGTCAGAAGTCATGGCTTCTATTCTCTCTATTGTAATCAGATGTAATTTTAGATTTTGATCCCCTGATATTGACTGTATTGAGTCCCCTGATTTGATCCCCTGATATTGACTGCAACACAGTGGCACAGCTACTGTCTCATTGTTCAAATGACTCAAACTCAATCTTGCCCTATGGTGTTCCTTCTGCACATTTTGTATGACCATGTGGGTTTCCTCCTAGTGTTCTGGTTTTCTCCCACATCCTGAATATTTGTGGATATATATGTTAATCTGCCACTAAAAAATGCATCTGGGTGAATAGTAGAATCTGGGGAAGTTAATGGGATTGTCACAAGAGTAAAATGGTTTTGGTGTAAAAGGGTGCTTGATGGTCGGTGTTGATTTGGTTAGCTGAAGGGCATGTTTTTGTATCCTATGACTATTGTCTGTCTGACCGGAGCAAATAAATATTCTAATTATATATCTGCTGTGGCAATTTATTTTACAGATTTTGGAGAAAGAATGAGAGAGATAGATTTTTGTATACGCTGAACATTGAGGAAGAAGAACATAGCCAGCTGATAAGAATTCAACTTTCTAAAGTTTGAAATCGGCTATTTAACTTGTATGTATTTTGTTGGAGGTTAAGAAAATAAAATCCTTTGGTATAAAGCAAATGTGATCAAGAGAAAAAAAAGTAACTCGTAGGGAGAAAGCCAGATTGAAAAGTTTTTGTTTCCCCATTTTAATTTTAATGTTTTTAACTGCTTTTAAATATGTTTTTAAAAACACACATAAATAAATAAAAAGGAAGGAGGAATGCACTCAAACTGTTGGGCATGGCACATCACTAAGTGTAAATATAATTCTGTTCTTGAGACATTTGCTGCAGCCTGAAGTGCTGGTTTATCAGTTTACTGTATGCACATCTATACATAAAATCTGAAGCTGTACTATGACAGAATATCAGCAGGTTCCATTCAATTTTAACTTTCTGTGTATCAAAGATATTTGAATGTGCTTCACACAAGTTTTATGAAACAACAAATTTAATGGTAAATTATGTTTGAGATGTTATTATGTCTAAAACATTAGACATGAGCCTTCAGTATCTTCAAGGAAGAAAGAGAAATAGGGAGGCTGATGTTTAAGACAGTGCCATGCTGGACAAGTACGACTACCAATGAAGGAATAATAAATCTCTCACTTGAGCAAGATACCAGTATTGGAGGAGTGCAGACATTGTGTAGTTAAAGGACCAGAAGAAAGACAAGAAAAGAAAAGTAAAAGGAAAGAAACAAAATATCAGGGGGAATTAATGATGAGGATACACTTTTTAATTGCATAGCTTGACTTAATTGGGAGCCACAATAGTGCAGTAAACAGAGGTGATGAATAAAGAGACGATTGGATTTGTGACACAACCCAAAGTGTTTTTAGAAAGTAGAATCCGGGAAAGTAGAATGAGGCTGCACTGGAATTGTCAAATTTTTGTGGAAACGGCTGGGCTTGTGTACTCTGGAGTTTAGAAGGATGAGAGGGAATCTTATTGAGACATATAAGATTATTAAGGGTTTGGACATGTTCCCGATGTTGGGGGAGTCCAGAACCAGGGGCCACAGTTTAAGAATAAGGGGTAAGCCATTTAGAAGGGAGACGAGGAAACACTTTTTCTCACAGAGAGTTGTGAGACTGTGGAATTCTCTGCCCAAGGCCGGTTCGCTGGATATGTTCAAGAACTAGATAGGGCTCTTAAAGATAGCGGAGTCAGGGGATATGGGGAGAAGGCAGGAACGGGGTACTGATTGAGGATGATCAGCCATGACCACATTGAATGGCGGTGCTGGCTCGTAGGGCCAAATGGCCGACTCCTGCACCTATTGTCTATTGTCTATTGAAAGAAAGGCATAGATCATAATTCTGATCATAGAAACTGGGGGATATTGACTTAGGATTTGTTACTGGTTTAGCAATGGATGGACTTTGTCTTGCCGCAAATATACGGTACAGAAGTCAGGTGAGGTCTCATTCTGTTCCAACAATTGGTAGAGTGATATATAGAGTTAGCAAGATGAATTTGAAATGGGGACTGCAGGAAAGATTCAATTTATTGCCTGTGTTTTACTGGATGAGCAGGAATTTTCACTGATAATGGCTGTTGAACAAGCAGTCTTGAAGATTCTAGGGAAAACAGTGAGGTCTGGAGAAGTGTGCAGAAGTGTATGGAAATCTGTGTGCTTTCATATGGTGCGTAGTTAACATCTAGGCTTAGTACAGGAGAGAGCATATGGACTGGTTTCAATATGCACCAGGAGCAAAGAAGACCGCAAAATGCGGCGAACACAGTCAATCACAGTTCTAACCTCTCCACTATCTAACGGATTTACAGGAGTTGCTGCCTCAAAAAGGCAGACAACATCATCAGAGACCCACACCACCCTGGCCACACACTCATTTCACTCCTGCCATTGGGAAGAAAATATAGGAGCCTGAAAACTGTAACTTCCAGATTCAGGAGCAGCTTCTTCCCTACAGCCATCAGGCTATTAAACACAACCTCTAAATAAGCTCTGAACCTCATTGACTTGGGGGCATTGGCTTTGCACTATTATTGTTTGTTTTTATAATGAGTGTGTATGTATGTGTGTGTATGTATATATGTATTTGTATTATATATATATATGTGTGTGTGTGTGTGTATGCATACATATACTGAACTTTTTTTTGTTTACAGAGTACTGTGTTTACATATTCTGTTGTGCTGCTGCATGTAAGAATGTCATTGTTCTGGCAGGGATAATGAAACACTCTTGATTCCCTAATAAAACGAGGCCAAGCATAGATAGGCATATTTGGTGATCAATTGTGTCAATCGTTCAGAAGGATGTTAGGAATAGGTTGAGGTTGAATTTTTTTTTTAAACCAAATACTAAAATTGGAATTACATCCTTGAGGGCCAGCTTGGTCCTTTTTTTACTTTAGAAAAAGCCTCCTTGCTGAAGTTAGTGGCAACCATGTAGAATTACATTTTGTTTTAAGAATAAAATCATCAAAGACCCACACCACCTGGCCACTTTCTCATTTTGCTCCTACCATCAGGGAGGAGGTACAGAAGTCTGAAAAGTATGACCACCAGGTTGAATAATAGCTTCTCAACAACCATCAGGCTCTTGAACACTACATAACACAAACCTCAACAATTATGAACTTTTAGGAATTGTCTTAGGAGTTGCACTAAGGATTTTGGTTTTCTTTGCACTAATATTATGGTTATTAATTGAAACTTTGTAGCAGTGTATATTTGTATATTACATTTATGGCGTGTTTAGTGGCTGCAAGTATTTTATTGTTTTGTTGTCGGCACATATGGCAATTAAACAACAGTAGTCAATTGACTCTCTTGACTATTGACTATCGACGTGCGCGAGATAACCACTGATGAGGTTTTTGCGCAGTAATCAACCAGAACCAGAACCAGACTTGACTTCTGAGAATGTTGTGTGTAAATACAGGCTTTGGCTACGAACCAAAACCACATTCCTATGAAATGCACTGGTCAGTAAAGTAAGTTTATTTTAAAATAATGCTTTCAAAAGCAAATAAAGAAGTGCACAATGATGTGAATAAAGGAGCTATCAAAATAGTTCAGTCAGATGGATCTTGGTGCAGAGCATGTACCTTAGAAATTTTGTGAATGGTATGCTGTATTCAACCAGGCAGCCAACAGTCTCAATAAATGTAAACTAACAAGACACTGTGACTGACATGCTCACATTTGATGTTTAAATCCCTTTGCTAGCCAATTGTAAAGTAGGTTTGGTTCAACTCTCATGCATTGTTGAATAAAGTACCAGCATTAATGACAAAATCCACTACCGCCTCAAAAGTAAACAGAATAAAGGCTAGCTTTGACCAAAGTGGCAGGGATCACATGTCGAAGTACCTATCAAATAATTGAACAGTCTCAACATGTAGTTTGCAGACTCAATACATGGACAAATCACATTAGCCTATGTTTGTTTTTGTGATTTCAATTTAGTTGTCCTTTATAGACAACAAAAGTTGACTCTTACTGAATGTTAATGACCAAAATTAACCAGTTTGCCTTTTATTTCAGGACCGGTCTAGGGTCCTTTTTCTTCCTTTCTAAAATGATGTAAAAAATTCAAGGCCTGGGGACAGTTTATCTTCTTAGTTATTGCACTTGATTTCTCTGGCAAGATAAGGGAAGGCTAAAGAAGCAAAAATTAACGGTGTGTTGTAGTTTTGGCCATTGGGTTCGGTGGAAGAGCTTTGCTAGAGCCAAAGCTTTGAGAGTTTCTCATCTCTATGCACAAAAACAACCTGCAGGCAGTGGTCAAATAAAAGTAAAGCAAAAAGCTTGAGATCTAAAGTTCAAAACAGAGGGATAAATAACAATGGGAGAAAATAACTTCCTTTTCCGTGGTGCATTTTGTGGCCTTGTCATCTCAAAGTAATTTAAGCATGCATTATTTTTACCATATAATTGCTATTTTTTTAGAACATCATTTTGTGCCATGAACATTTCTCAAAACTGTTACATTTTAATAACTCGATAATCTACTTTCTGATCATGTTCTTCGAGGAGTAAATACCTACCAGGATTTCATAGGAATTCCTGCTTTTTTTTGTAAAATAACTATGATGATTGAAACCAATGTCAGAGGGAAAACTGCTGTTTAATCTGTTTAATATCTCATATGAAAGAAGGTACTTTTTCAATTGACAATTGTGTCCTAGTAGTGAGGTGCCAGCCTAGATTTTGTGGCCGAGTCTTAGGAGTAGGATTTGTGCACATGTTTTCAGACTAAGAGCTGCCTGATGAAAAAGAATAAGATGAGGAATTAAATTTATTGTCTCAGAGGCGCCTGTAGTTTGACTGTGGGAGGCTAATCCTTCCGAGTGATCACAAAACAACGGTTTATATAATTCTATATACCAGCAAAATACCTTCTATAATTGCTACAATGCATGACCGTGCTGTTAATTAACTAAAGGATCGTAAAAACAGTTGGTCAAAATACTGAAATATGTTTGTGATTTTTTTCAAATATTTTCTTATGACATGGAAGTTGACCAGACTATATTCAGACCAACGAGTCCATGCAGAGCAAAAAACAAAAGGCTCGAGGTATTCAAGAGAGTCAGGCACCTTCTGTTGCGGGAATGAACTGGGGATGTTCAAGGTAGGTCGCAAAGATTATCCATTCATTACTTCCACGAATGCTGCCTGACTGACTGATTTCCTCCAGCCTTTAGTTTTCTGCTCAAGATTCCAGCATCTGCAGTTTCTTGCGAGTCAAGTTTGTGCAGAATTCACAATTCTATCAATGACATTTATGTACTTATTTCTCTATACCCTATTCCCTTTCATTTGCCCATTACCTCCATCCTTCGCCTCTCCAGTTCTACTACCCAGCTGCACAAGAGTAACAAAACAGCACAAATTTGGGATGTGGAAAGGAAAGCTGAGCATATGTGGGAATCCCATGCAGCAATTGGAAGAATAATTCAAGCTCCATGCTGACGGAACCTGAGATCAGGATCCAACATGAGTTACTGGAGCTGTGAAGTAATGATCAGAAGCACTATTCATAGTGCCACTGTGCTATTTAGTACTGCGAGACAATCATTATCTTGGTGACAATCGTTGTTTGGAATTGAGAACAAAAGTCTGCCTGATAGCATTATTTACTAAATCAGTGGAGTTGTTTCCTGTTGACTGCCATTGAATTGACTAATTCGGCAGCAACTTACTAGTTGAACATCTAAAAGATCTTTGGAGTCTAGCCATAAACCATGTTTTTTAACCTTTTGGATTTCAATCACCTCAAAACAGCTGTTAACAATCATGGCATCAGTTATGAACTTGGGAGTTTTGGGAACTTTCCTTTACTTGGTTTAAAATTTGAATGATCCATGTGGATGTTTCTGGCTGGTGCTCAAGTTTCTTTTTCTTAATTTAAAAGCATGTGCTGAAACATGTTGCTTTCAGACATGTGGCTTTCAAAGGTAGCTGAGAGAATAAAGAGAGGCCAAGCAATATACATTTAGCTGCTGGGAGAGAAAGAAAGGCTCTCAACTGTGGCAATATCCGCTAAAAGACATGAGGGAGTAATTCTATTGTTATCTTGGCACTTGTCAAGATTTCTTATTTTAGAAATCAGCGCTACCTGCTTTTAGCTCATCATGGTAAGTTAAATGCTAACAACCAGGCAGCAGTTATACATAAGACATGGCTCTTTACTCTTGTCCAAAATAAATACAAGCCTTTCTAAGCACCAAGGTAGGTTTTGGAGCACACCATTGGAATGCATTACCAAAACCTCTGTATCATTTTAGCTCAGCCATGTCAAACTCAAAATAAAATGCTGGAATTACTCAGCAGCCAAATGAAGGAGAATAAAAATATATAATGGTTTAGGTTATTGACCTTACCTTCAGTATTCCCTGCGATACATATGTATAAGAATTTGAGATGATACGCAGGACAAATTTGTTGTTTTACCACAACTAAGCAAGAACCTGAAGCAATGGCAAGAAGCTGAGGTGCAGGAGTATAAGGAAGAGGAAAAGGTGAAAGTTGATTTTGGTATAAAAGTAAGGGAGAGTGCAATTTAGGCTGTTTATTTTTACCTACATCAACATGATCATGTAATTTAAAGGATAGTTATAACCTCAACTATACCCACCATTTCACAACAATCCCACACTCGTTACTTTCACTCTATTACTGACCATTGCATGTCTTGCCTTCATTAAGGCATGCAGTAAGGAAAGTTAAAATAAGACCAATGCATACTTACTGTAAACATAAATTTATAAACTAAATCACAGCATAATGAAAATTAACTCTTTACTTTATCTCTTTGCCTTTTCAAGTGCACACCCATTCTGGTGAGCTTTGGACATGGTTCTTAAGCCTGCGTCTGAAGGCTTTGCTTCAGATGAATGATTGTGCTTTGGTACGATTGACTAGAAGGAACAACAAGGTTCCTTGTGTTGGCATAGTTGAGTGTGCACTCCATGGACTACTTGCTGGGGATCCACGAGAGAGCGTGCATTCCATAGACTACTTGCTGGGGATCCACTACAGTAAACATTGATCTGTTGAACAATAGCAGGATGAAGCATGCCACGATTTTCAGCTCTGGCATTTTGGTATTGGTTTATTATTGTCATGTGTGGTGAGGTACTGTGAAAACTTTGTTCCATGTGTTGTGGAGGCAGATCATACCATACATGAGGGCAATCATACTATAGATTAGTACAATAGGTAATCTTAATCATACTTTATTAGCCAAGTATGTTTTGCAACATACAAGGAATTTGATTTGCCATACAGTCATACCAATAAAAAGCAACAAGACACACAAAATACATTTTAACATAAACATCCACCACAGTGACTCCTCCACATTCCTCACAGTGGTGGAAGGCAAAAAGAAAGTTCAATCTCTTCCCTTCTTTGTTGTCCCGCGGTCGGGGGCCTTGAGCCTTCGGTTGATGGGACGATCTTGGCTCCCGTAGCCGGCGGTTGAGCCTTCCGTGCCGGGGCGATCAAGCTCCTACATCGGTGGGGGGTCTCAGCTCCCCATGTCAGGCGTTCGGACCCGGGTTGGGGCTAGTCGAACCTCCTGCGACTTTGGAGCTTCCTGACATCGGTCTCTACCCGACATTGCGAGCTCCACGATGGTGAAATCCACAGGTCACGGTTTGAGCGCCGATCCCAGAGAAGGGATCGCAGGCTCCGATGGTAAGTCCACAGCTTCACAGTGGGGCTCAAAGTCAGTCTCAAGCAAGGCCGCCAGCTCCATGATGTTAGGCTGCAGAGCGACCGGAGATATGATCCGGAAAATAATCGCATCTCCGGCAAGGTAAGAAATTGAAATAAAGTTTCCCCCGACCCTCTTCCCCCACCGCCCACATAAAACAAACCAGAAAAACATTAACACAAACTTTTTAAAACACACTAAAAATAACAAAAAAGACAAAAGGACAGACAGACGGCAAAAGGAGAAAGAAAACAGATTGTCGAATATACTGTTACAACTATGGAGAAAGTGCGGATTAATAAAGTGCAAGGTGCTACAATTAGTTAAATTGGAAGATTAGAATATATCCTTAGCATGTGAGAGATCTCTTCAAGAGTTTGATAAGGGCGGGGAAGAAGCTATTCTTGAATCTGGTGATACGTGCATTCAACATTTGTACCTTCTTGTAATAAATGCCAGTGTCAAGAAGCTACTATAGCGCACTCATAGCGTACAAAAATTCAAAGGTTTTGGATTGAAATCTTTGAAATTTTCACAAAACTGTTTAAAATAAAAATGACACCAAAGCCAGAATGCATTATTTTCGGAATGACAGAAGGTAGTTCGGAATTAAATGTGTATCAAAATAATCTATTTGATTACGGCTTAATAACAGGAAAAAAGCTAATCTTAAAACTCCTGAAAAATGCTCCTATACCAACATTAAATATGTGGATTTCAACTATGTTTGAAACACTACATCTGGAAGATATGAGACTCCACGTGGCAGGAAAATCAGACCGCTACTATCAGACATGGTCTGCATTTATAGAATTACTACAAAGATAGGGTGCAGGAGTACCTCGGGCCTTGGTGGGGGGGATGAAAAACTATCAAGTTCGTGAATTCATAGAAATTAGGTGCAGGCGTAGGCCATTCGGCACTTTGAGCCTGCACCGCCATTCAATATGATCATGGCTGATCATCCAACTCAGTATCCCGTACCTACCTTCTCTCTATACCCTCTGATCCCCTTAGCCACAAGGGCCACATCTAACTCCCTCTTAAATATAGCCAATGAACTGGTCTCAACCTCTGTGGCAGAGAGTTCCAGAGACCCATCACTCTCTGTGTGAAAAAAGTCCTTCTCATCTCGGTCCTAAAGGATTTCCCCCTTATCCTTAAGCTGTGACCCCTTGTCCTGGACCTCCCCAACATCGGGAACAATCTTCCTGCATCTAGCCTGTCCAACCCCTTAAGAATTTTGTAAGTTTCTATAAGATCCCCTCTCAATCTCCTAAATTCTAGAGAGTATAAACCGAGTCTATGCAGTCTTTGTTCATAAGACAGTCCTGACATCCCAGGAATCAGTCTGGTGAACCTTCTCTGCACTCCCTCTATGGCAATAATGTCCTTCCTCAGATTTGGAGACCAGAACTGTACGCAATACTCCAGGTGTGGTTTCACCAAGACCCTATACAACTGAAGTAGAACCTCCCTGCTCCTATACTCAAATCCTTTTGCTATGAAAGCTAACATACCATTCGCTTTCTTCACTGCCTGCTGCACCTGCATGCCTATTTTCAATGACTGGTGTACCATGACACCCAGGTCGTGCTGCATCTCCCCTTTTCCTAATCGGCCACCATTTAGATAATAGTCTGTTTTCCTATTTTTGCCACCAAAGTGGATAACCTCACATATATCCACATTATACTGCATCTGCCAAACATTTGCCCACTCACCCAGCCTATCCAAGTCACCTTGTAGTCTCCTAGCATCCTCCTCATAGCAAACATTGCCCCCCAGCTTAGTGTCATCCGCAAACTTGGAGATATTGCCTTCAATTCCCTCATCCAGATCATTAATGTATATTGTAAATAGCTGGGGTCCCAGCACTGAGCCTTGCGGTACCCCACTAGTCACTGTCTGCCATTGTGAAAATTACTCCTACTCTTTGCTTCCCGTTTGCCAGCCGGTTCTCTATCCACATCAATACTGAACCCCCAATGCCGTATGCTTTAAGTTTATATACTACTCTCTTATGTGGGACCTTGTTGAAAGCCTTCTGGAAGTCCAGATACACCACATCCACTGGTTCTCCCCTATCCACGCTACTAGTTACATCCTCGAAAAATTCCACAAGATTCGTCAGACATGATTTACCTTTCGTAAATCCATGCTGACTTTGTCCAATGATTTCACCACTTTCCAAATGTGCTGCTATCCCATCTTTAATAACTGACTCTAGCAGTTTCCCCACTACGGATGTTAGACTAACTGGTCTGTAATTCCCCGTTTTCTCTCTCCCCCCTTCTTAAAAAAGAGGGGTTACGTTTGCTACCCGCCAATCCTCAGGAACTACTCCAGAATCTAAAGAGTTTTGAAAGATTATCACTAATGCATCCACTATTTCCAGAGCTACTTCCTTAAGTACTCTGAGATGCAGCCTATCTGGCCCTGGGGATTTATCGGCCTTTAATCCATTCAATTTACCCAACACCACTTCCCGACTAACCTGGATTTCACTCAAGTCCTCCTTTGACCCACGGTCCCCTGCTATTTCCGGCAGATTATTTATGTCTTCCTTAGTGAAGACGGAACCAAAGTAGTTATTCAATTGGTCCGCCATATCCTTGTTCCCCATGATCAACTCACCTGTTTCTGACTGCAAGGGACCTACATTTGTTTTAACTAAGCTCTTTCTCTTCACATATCTATAAAAAACTTTTGCAGTCAGTTTTTATGTTCCCTGCCAGTTTTCTTTCATAATCTATTTTTCCTTTCATAATCAAGCCCTTTGTCCTCCTCTGCTGGTTTCTGAATTTCTCCCAGTCCTCTGGTATGCTGCTTTTTCTGGCTACTTTGTACGCATCATCCTTTGCTTTGATACTATCCCTGATTTCCCTTGTTATCCACAGATGCACTACCTTCCCTGATCTATTCTTTTGCCAAACTGGGATGAACAATTTTTGTAGTTCATCCATGCAGTCTTTAAATGTCTTAAATTGCGTATCCACCGTCAACCCTTTTAGAATTGATTGCCAGTCAATCTTGGCCAATTCACGTCTCAATTCACGTCTCATACCTTTCCTTAAGTTCAGAACCATTGTTTCTGAATTAACAATGTCACTCTCCATCCTAATGAAGAACTCGACCATATTATGGTCACTCTTGCCCAAGGGGGCACGCACAATAAGACTGCTAACTAACCCTTCCTCATTACTCAATACCCAGTCTAAAATAGCCTGCTCTCTCGTTGGTTCCTCTACATGTTGATTTAGATAACTATCCCGCATACTTTCCAAAAAATCTTCTTCCTCAGCGCCCCTGCCAATTCCTTTCGTGAATTCCTTTATTTAATGTTGCATCTAATATAGTAACTGGCTTTTTTTTTCCTTTTCTCTATCTTTGTCTTTCTTTTCTAGGGTCTATCTCTTAACCCCCTTTCTCTAATTCTTTGACCAAGGGTTTCTTCTCCCCTTTGGCACGCTCTCACTTTCACAACTCTTTTCACCTACTTCACTCTCTTTCTCTCTATTCTTTTTCTATAAAAGCCATAAAATTATGGGGTACAATGATTGTAACAATATATATGTGATGTACATTGATGTATTTGCCTCTAATAAATAAAAATATTTTTTTGAATTAAAAAAAAACCCAAAAACATTTGTACCTTCTGCCCAACAGGAGAAGGAAGAAGAGAGAATAACTAAGGTACGAGGTGCAAGGTGCAATAACCAAAGTGGCATGAAGTGTAGATAGAGTCGATAGGAGAGAGACTGCTTTGCGTGATGAGCTGGGCTGTATGACTGAAATTTCTTGTGGTTTTGGGCACAGCAGTTGCCATAAATCTCTGATGAATCCCATTAGGATGTTTTCTATGGCGTATGTATAAATTGGTAAGAGTGAAGACATGCCGAGTTTCCTTACTCTCTTCTGAGGGAGTAGAGACGCTGTTGTGCATTTTTGTCTGTATCGTTGATGTGGTTGGGCAAGTCAAATTGTTGGTGATATTTACACGTAAGGACTTGAAGCTAGTGACCATCTCCACTTCAATACCATTGAGGCAGACATGGGTGTGCACTCCCCATGCTTCCAGAAGTCAATGACCAGCTCCTTCATTTTTCTGACATTGAAAGAGAGGTTGCTGTCTTGATATTATGCTGCTAAGCTCTCTGTCTTCTGCCTGTGCTATGTCTTGTGAGGGGATTGCAGAATTGGATTATTGAAACACTCATTGGCAGTTCTGCAGAGGACTCAAGTGAGGACTTCGGTTGGACAAGCTTAAGAAGAAGGCTGATGGGGTTGTACATTGGAAGTAAATGCTCAAGTTCAAGGAACTTGAAGATTCCGAGCTGACAGTGATATGGAAAGTGGCATTGGGGGATAAAATAGAGACCACTATCTACATCAGTACATCGACTATGGCTTTTGCTGCATTAACAAAAGCAGCCAGATTCAACCAGATGTGGGATCCATCAGCGAATTTGGCATTTATTGCCTTTCAGAAGATTCACCACCACTTTTTATCAGCTATCTGGGGAAGCCATATTTCTTAGATCTCGCTTTCAGAATAATGTAAAATGACTTAACTATTCACATTTCTAGCAATAGATTGATGGGATGTCAAGGATCTATTGAGTGTTTGAAGGAGTAATCCAGACTATTTGTTCAGTGGTGTACAGAACAAAATCTATTGCACAAAAATAGATTATTAATTCTATTAATTAATTGGGAGTTATCCAAAAATGTAATAGTTCCAGTATCGATCCTCCTTTTAGTGTTATTCCGAAAATAAATAAATACAAACAAAATCAGTTGGCATTGGTAAAAATATAATATTATAATTAGATTCTAGCCTACAATATGTTACTGGTCCAGGTGGCGGCTGAAGTCATATGGGAACTGATGTCCTAGAAAGAGCATCTTATCTTTCAAAAACTGGTTGATGTGAATGGACTACATAACAAGATGCACATGGGATTTTAGTTTCACTTCCTTTAACATTACAAAAGGAGAAGTCGTATTTTGTAACATAGTGAAATTCATGCCATGTAGAATGCAGTTATTACTTATTTAAAGCTGACTTTATTTGAAATCTTATTTCCGAAAAATGATATATTGTTGCTCGTATTAGGTCTGAGCCTGAATAGCAATTTTATTTGCTGTATCTCCGAAAGCAAGGGGGATCATGCCTTTTTATAAAGCAACTTATCTCATTCTCCATGCATTCCAAATTGCTTTGCAAGCAGTACATTTTTTAAATTTCAAAACATGGATAAGAGGGGCTGGTGCCTTATGTCCATCTCAGTTGCCCCGATGTGGCACAATTCAGTAGCTAGCTCTGCCATTTCGTAGGATAGTAAAGAGTTGACTCGACAACATAAAACTGGAGTAACATGCTGTGAATATCAAACTGCTACTAAACTTTTAAATGTAGAGTTCATTAATCTCTTGCAGCTGGTACTGTGGCGTAGATCTACCAATTAATTGGTTGGTCTCCTTCTGGATGTTACGAATTGTTTTTATTGTAGCTACTGTTTGATGTTTAGTGACCTATCAGTACTGCTGTGTTCTGAACACTTTACAATGAAATTATTCATACTATTGCTGTAACATAACTTGACAGCCTTAGATCAACAGGAATCATATTATTCCATAGTATTTGGTCACATTGATAAACAGTGACTAAAACTATTTTTTTCCATTATTAATATTATTTGACTATACTGCAACCTTATATTACAGTTACAAATTCTTTCATCCCAAGCGATACATGTAATCACTTTGCATTTGACAAGATCTCTCGAGCAGAAAACAAGGCATCAACTTAATGTTGCTTCTAAAGTTCATCAATACAGCACACTCTGCAGTGGAATGGCATCCTGGTGTATGCATCCAGGTTGTGGAGTAAGGCACATACCGTCTAAGTTAAATGCAGAAGTACAATGCTACATCACTTAGGTGTGTAATGAAATTTCTGCAAAAGAATTTCTCTACTCGAGTTACTTTCACTTTTAACTTTCCAATGTTCTCTTTCTTCTGGGAATAATTAGTAAAAATACACATCTTGCAAATATTGGTTGGATAGTCTGGAAATATTGGTATATGATGAAGTTTAAATAGGAGGAGGTAGGGAATTATAACTTTGTAGAGTGTACTGAGTTCCATGTCTTTTGTTATCATCCCATTCTGTAACCTAGTGAAATTATCTTCCATCTCACTCAGTACATGACAGTTACAATTTCTACTTCAAGAATGGGTTGATTTAATTCCAAAGTGATGCAGTGTTTTGTTAAAGCATACCTAACCAACAAGTTGAAAATATTTTTGACCCCATCAAAAAGAGCTTGATCTTAATTACATAACATCACTCAATTCTGCTGGAATGGTAGGCTCTTCTGCTGAAACCCATTTCTCACCTCTAGCCTTCACTCCTATTGACATCCATCTTCCACCTCCGCCTCCATTCAGCTTATCCAAAACTTACTGCTCCTTTTGTCCCAATGCATGGTCCACACTAAGCGCAGTATTCTCACTTTCCAATTTGATCCCAATTCCAAATTTGTAATTCTCACTCTCAGTTTAAACTTATCAATGGCTTTGCATCCTATCAAAATCATATTGGTCCTGACATCACCACCTTAACACTGTCTCTTTTATATTTTCTGCATAATCTCACCTGGTTTTTCTCTATCTATGCCATCTAAATAGGGTCTCAAATTCTATAATCTCCTGTCTGCATCCCGAAATGTATAGGAACCAATAATACATTTGGTCATGCATTTCACTATGACTTTCTTTTGCTTGGCTTTCATATTTTAATTATGACTCTCAAGTGGTTAGAGTGTTTCTATGGTATTAAAAGTAGGTTAATACTTCAGAATGAAGAATTTTATAAGAACTAAATGTTTGCAGGATAGAAACATTACAGTGCAAAAGCTTGCCATTCAAACAGTGATTCCGTTCTGCTTTCCTTGGGACAATCCCATCAGTCTTAATCCTTGTCATTATACATCTATCCTGATACCTCCTCCCCTGACTCCATCCTAGGACCCTGACAGTCCTTTCAGGTGAGTAGTTTACTTGCTCCTCCTCTAATGTGTGAGCTCCTATATATTCGCAAGACCAAGCGTAGGGTTGGCAGTTGTTTTGCTGAACACTTAAGCTCAGTCTGCCTTGGTCTATATGATCTCCCAGTTGCCAAACATTGCAACTCCCATTCCCATATTGACCATTCTGTCCTGGACCTCCACTATTGGCAGAGGGAGGCCACACGCAAATTGGAGGAACAGCACCTCATATTTTGCTTGGGCATCTTACAACCCAACTGCATGAACGCTGATTTCTCTAATTTTAAGTAGCTATGCATTTCGTCCTCTCCTCCATCCTAGTCATCCTACTAGTTCCACTGTTCGCATCCTTCTATGCCTATCGTTAGCACATCTTCGCCAGCCAACAATGGGCCATGATGAACTCCAAGTTTCTGAGGTCATGTGTTGCCGGCCCTGTTTTGTTCTGACTTTATCTTTCAGTCTGAGGAAGGGTTCTGACCCGAAACGTCACTTATTCTTCTTCTCCAGAGATGCCGCCTGTCCTAATGTGTTACTCCAGCATTTTGTGTCTAACGTCAGTCTTAATCCTTTGCTCTTTTGCAAATTATTCTGTTTCAATTGCTTATCCATTTTTGTTTTGAGGGCATATTTTCCACCGCCTCAGGGATCAAACTCAGATGCAAAATATTTTTGAGTGGTGCAAAATCGTATTTATACTTTTGTATTGTTTGCCCAACATGTTAAATCTATGACCCCTGCATCTTGAATGGGAACAGTTTCTGTCTGGTTAGCCAATCAAAATCAGCGCAAAAACAACTCTGGATTCTCCAAATAACATAGCTGAAATCCTCAACCCTGCATAGGTTTGTTTTGGTCTGTAAATACCTTCACTGTTTATCACACTTTCAACGTCTTCGTTATCCACAAATTCAGAAATTTTACCCTAGTCCAAATCTGTGTATCAAAAGATTGTTGCAATCACCATCACTGACCCTGGTGGAAGAGTTTATCATCAATCTCTCAATAAATATTTTCCCTGTACTTTCTAGCTTTAAGCTAAGTAATAGGAACAGAATTAGGCCATTCAGCCCATCAAGTCTACTCCGCCATTCCAGGGCTGCCAACATTGGGTGAGAGTTGGGAGTGAGAAATTGCGAGACCAAGCCCGAGGGAGCGTAGCGACCGGGGGGGGGGGGGGGAATTGGAGGAGGGTGTGTCCCCTCCCATTGGTACGGAACTTTTGCATTTTTCAGCTTGAAATTGTGTAATATGGTGCATACTGTAGCGAATTTTTTAAACTTACACTTGAATGCAATAAATATGCTTTAAATTGGATTAGCTATGAATAAGGTTAGAGTAAATTACATTCCTAATTACATTCCACAGTAGAGCCCAGGCTCTGATCCATACATGCAGCACATAAATAATCTTAGTGTACTCATGTATGGAAATCAGATTATAATCAAGCACTTGGCCAATGTTGGCCAACCTGGGTCTCACTGCACACCTGGTACTACTCCTGGCCCTGACTCCAATTGCATACCTTCTCTCATTCCTGTCCCTAAGTCCAGCCCTACACCTGGTCCAATATTCTACCCTGATCATAGCTGCTTACCTGCTTAGGTTCCCAGTGCTGAACACACCCCTGGTCCCAGCTTTGACTGCACACCCAGTACTTACTATTCCAGACCTTGACTCTGGATGCACACTTGGCCTTGCTCCTAGCCCCTTTGCACTGACAATATATCTGGCCCACACATAAAGCCCCATATCTGACCCCCTGGACTTAACCTATTACGTTCAAGTCCACAGGTGCTTATTTAATGCAGTAATCCTTTTTTAAGAGGTAACTTTTTAAGGGGTAACTTTATCCACACAAAGGGTGGTGGGTGTTTGGAACAAGCTGCCAGAGGAGGTAGTTGAGGCAGGGACCATTCCAACATTTAAGAAACAGTTAGACTGATACATGGATAGGATTAGTTTGGAGGTATGGACCAAAAACAGGTAGTGTAGATGGGACTTGTTGGCGGGTGTGGGCAAGTTGCGCTGAAGGGCCTTATATGTCATAGAGTGATATAGTTCACACTGTATCACTCTATGACCACATTATACCTCCACCATGCATGAATGCTTCAAAATCAAGTAATCGAGTTTTATTGCCATATACTAAAGCATAGAAACATAGAAAATAGGTGCAGGAATAGGCTATCGGCCCTTCGAGCCAGCACTGCTATTCAATATGATCATGGCTATTCATCTAGAATCAGTACCTCTTTCCTGTTTTTCCCCATATCCCTTGATTTTGTGAGCTAAATGTAACTCTCTCTTGAAAACATCCAGTGAATTGGCCTGCACTGCCTTCTGTGGCAGAGAATTCCACAGATTCACAACTCTCTGTGTGAAGAAAGTTTGTCTTCATCTCAGTCCTAATTGCCCCCCGCCCTTTATTCTTAAACTGTGACCCTGGTTCTGAACTCCCCCAACATCGGGAACATTTTTCCTGCAGTTACAGTAAGTGAAAATCTAGCAGGCTAGCAGGATGCTTTCGCCAACCACCGCCATTTGAAGTCCATTATCTTCCACCTTTTCTACCCAGTGCCTGGTACTTACTTCCAGCAGCCACTGGTTGTCCTCCAGGATGCACCGAGCCGCAGCCTGATCCATGCCGGTCACCTGGGCGAATTTGGCACAGAGACTCTCACGGCAGCGGCGCAATGCTTCCGACGCCTTGCACTGAGGCTGCTCCATGGCCGGAGCTGCAGTGAGCAACTCGCCAGCCCGGCAAACACTCACTAGCCCCGCTCTCCGTCTGCATCTGTCCCCGTTGCTGCTTCTGCTTCCAACTCCCATGGCCCATGCAGTTGATATGAGTTTTGAAATTTTCGTTGATCACAGAATTTCTCACGACAGCGTGAGAAATTTGTGATCAGCGTGAGAAGCAGCGTGAGGCAGCCCTGCCTCTCTATCCCCCTCTCTCCCCCCACCTCTCTCCCCCCCTCTCTCCCCCCTCCCCTCTTTCCCTCTCCCTCCCCCTCTCTCTTCTCCCCTCTCTCTCTCTCTCTCTACCCTTCTCTCTCTCCCCCGCTCTCCCACCTCACTATCTCCCCTCTCTCTTGTCGCCTCTCTCCTCTCTCTCCCCTTCCCCCTCCCCCTTTCCTCTCTCCCCTCTCTTTCCCCTAACTCTCTCTCCTCCTCACTCCCTTCCCTCCCTCCCTCTCGCTCTCTCCCCTCTCTCCCCCTCGCTTCCCCCTCTCCCTCTCTCTCCCCCTCACTCTATCTCTTTCTCCCTCCCTCTCTATCTCCCCCTCTCTCCCTCTCCCTCTCGCTCCCTCTCCACACACTCTCTCCTCTCTCTCTCTCTCACCTCTCTCTTCCCTCTCCCTCTCTCTCCTCTCTCATCCTCTCTCCCCCATTTCTCCCTCCCACCTCACTCTCCCCCTTGCTCCGTCTCCCCTCTCTCTATCTCCTATTTCTTTGCCCCCCATCTCCCTCTTTCCCCGTTTTTATCTTTCCCCCTTTCCCTCTTCCCCCCTCTCTCCTCCCCCCTTTCTCCCATTCTCTCCTACCCTCTGCTCCCTCTCCACCCCCTTTCTTCCCTCTCACCCCTTTCTCTCTTCCCCCCCCCTCCCACCTCACTCTCTCCCCTCTCCCCCCCTCCCTTCCTCTCTCCCCATTCACTCTCCCTGTGTCTCTCCTCTCAGCCCCTCTCTCTCTCTCTCTCTCTCCCCCCTGTCTCCCTGTCTCCTTCCCCTCTCTCTCCACCTCCCTTTGAGCATCTCTGTCCCATTGGAACAGAGACTCTCGCGGCAGCGGCGCAGCACTTCCGACGCCTTCTACGGCCCGGGAATCTTGCACTGGGACTGTCCCATGGCCGGATATGCAGCGAGCGACTCGCCAGCCCCGCAAACACTCGCCAGCCCCGCAAACACTCGGCAGCCCCGTAAATACTCGCCAGCCCCGGCTTTCCGTCCGTACCTGTCCCCGGCGCTACATCTGCTTCCATCCCTCCCTCAGCCCCGGCTCTCCAACACCCGCGGACCACACAGTTTATCTGAGTTTTTTAATTTTCGTTGATCACAGAATTTCGCACCACAGAGCGTGAGAAATTTGTGATCAGCGTGAGGGCATGAGAGTTTCTTCAAATGCATGATTCTCACGCTCAAAGTGTGAGAGTTGGCAGCCCTGCCATTCAATCATGGCTGATCTATCTCTCCCAGTATAATATGGATAAATGTGAGGTTATCCACTTTGGTGGCAAGAACAGGAAGGCAGATTATTATCTGAATGGTGTCAGATTCAGAAAAGGAGAGGTGCAATGAGACCTGGGTGTGCTTGTACATCAGTCACTGAAAGTAAGTACACAAGTATAGCAGGCAGTGAAGAAAGCTAATAGCATGTTGGCCTTCATTGCGAGAGGATTTGGGATTAGGAGCAAGGAGGTCCTACTGCAGTTGTACAGGGCCCTGGTGAGACTGCACCTGGATTATTGTGTGCAATTGTGGTCTCCTTATTTGAGGAAGGACATTATTGCTATTGAGGGAGTGCTGCATAGGTCCACCAGGTTAATTCCCTTGATGGCAAGACTGACATATGATGAGAGAATGGGGTGACTGGCCTTGTACCCATTGGAATTTAGAAAGATGAGAGGGGATCTTATAGAAACATATAACATTATTAAAGGATTGGATAGGCTAGATGCAGGTAAAATGTTCCCAATGTTGGGAGAGTCCAGTACCAGGGGTCACAGTTTAAGAATAAGGGGCAGGCCATTTAGGACTGAGATGAGGAAAATCTTTTTCACCCCAAGAGTTGTGGATCTGTGGAATTCGCTGCCACAGAAGGCAGTGGAGGCCAATTCATTGGATGTTTTCAAGAGAGAGTTAGATTTATCTCTTAGGGGTAACGGAATCCAGGGATATGGGGGAAAAAGCAGGTTTTAGATCAGCCATGATCATTTTAAATGGCGGTGCTGCTTCAAAGGGCCGAATGGCTTACTCCTGCACCTATTTTTTACTATGTTTCTAACCGGAATTAATTTAATCTAAGATCAATAAGAATAAAGTTACCAACGAGTTAGGCATTTTATTTGAAGTTTATAAAGTCCCAGTTTGGGAAAGAAGAGTTCATTTACATTGAGTGTACAAAGGGTGTTATCTGGTTTACCTATTTGTGATGTTATTCCTTCAGATTTGCAGCCAAGTACTTGAATGATATGTATTATAGAAGGATGATAATAAGCTTCACATCTGCTCTGCTTAACAGCACCATAGAAAATAGACACAGGTGGGCTATCTGATCTATCTATGTGGGATAAAGGCATTAAAAGACACACCAATAGATGAAATTGGAATTGATTCAAGTAATTAGAAGAATCAAACTATTTTTGTTCTTTTTATTTAATGTCCATAAGAGCAGAATAGCCTTGATACGTGTACAATTGTGGAAGGGAAATAAGTACAAATAGATCCAAAATATATTATGAAATTGCTAATTCGATAACTGAATTATTTACAATACCTTCACATCTGATCAGTCCACTCTGGAGTGACCTCTAGTGGCATCATCATAATTTTATCCCACAAATATTTTATCCCACAAATAATACTTTTGGCTTCTAAATCTTTAATTTATAATGATGTAATGCAAATAATCTTTATTTCTAGATTGTATCTATTTTCTATCATGCTGATTCAAGTTTATATTTTGCCTAATTCCCCAAAAGATTTCCTCCTCCATAACCAACACCCCTCACCTTCTGTGCCCCAATCTTTCAATTGACATATATATTTTAAAAACATTGCGTGCTGTTTTTCTCTGGTTCATATTTGCACGGCTTGTTGAATAATTTCAAATATATAAATACCCAGTGGGGGGCATTTGTGTGTTTTGAAAACATGTTATTTCATTGGTTTTCAACCCTAGTTGAAAGGCAAAATACAACCCTAGTTGAAAACCGCATCATATTATAATGGATGAACAACAGATATTCATTCAGCCCATTTAATCTATGCTCAACTAGTGCCTTTTCGGCCCACTATATTCAGACCAGGTTCCTTTTAAACGGATCTACAATTATTGTTTCATCCACAACCACAGGCCAAGAGTTCACATTCTCAGCACTCTTGGATAAAGAAGGTTGTGAACAATCTAAATGATTATATTAAATCATTTAGTATTGTACCTGTTATTTTTATCCCATCCTAGGAAGTACAACGCAATCTACTGTCATCTACCCTTTCTGCATATGACATAAGGGAGATGTGACCTTCCCTCTTTCTGCCCCTTCTTGTCACAGTGCTTGCATTCTATGGGTTGATGTTTGGCTTTGCACCCCTCTGGCAACAAGATCACCACAATGTGAGAATTGATCATGCTTGATGGATCAGGGCAATTTGAGAAAACTGGCATGCATTGTATTCACCAAGTGCCACAAAATCTTTAGCATGGCATCGAGGAAAATTAACACCAGTCCTGTAAGATGGTTGAATGCAGCCCTGCAAACAGCCAACACATAAAATCTTCCGATAGAATATAAATATGCAGAGTAATTCGTTTTTTTTCCTTCCATTCCTTTGACTTTACTCCGGGATAGGAGTACATCCTTAGATCCCTGATGTTTATTGTGCCATTCTTTGCAATCGATTCAGATTTATTTCTTTATCAATCCCTGCTAATATTTTTGCAACTTTCAGCTTAGCTCCTAACCAGTTCATTCTCCCCATATTTTATTATTTGAAGCCCAGGTATCAATGTGACGAGCAGATGCAGTGCCAATCCTGAAGCGTGCTAGCCAGAACTGAGCAATGTAATAATCTAGGGGAGATCCTAGCAAGGCTTAGACTTCTTCCCCTTTGTAATCCAGTCTTCTACATATCAGGCCACCATTACGTTTGGTTATTTTCTGTGTCACTGACATGTTAATGAAAAATCTACTTAGATTCCAGTCACTATGCTTCCATCTGTTTCACATTTACCACATGCACTGTTCTATATTTAGATCCAAAGTGGGTGACTACAGATTTGACTGCAGTTGTCTCCAGTCAATTAACCTATTAATAACTTGCTGTAATTTTCTTTCCATCTGTTCTGCTTTCATTGCTATCTATCCTTGGATATGTGATTTTCGTTGCCTCATCTAATGCTGTGAGTAGTTAGGGCCTTTTGTATGAATCTGCAATCCTAAAGAATTATTGGCAAATAACATTAATTGGGTAAATCTAAGCTTCCAATAAGATCCAGGATAACCCTACAGAACCTTACCATCAGCTCATCTGAAAGCTTTTCATGGCAGAATGAAATTAAAAATTCTGCTGCTGTTCACCTTCCATTTGTGGTGCCTGCAGAAATTTGTGATTGATAAAAGAAGAATTATGGGTCCCTGATATCCTATCAAAATCTTGACACGGTACCTGCCTTTTCCTTGGTCCGAAATCTGATCTAAAGAGGAACTCTAGTAAATTGTGAAAGAAACTGATAATTGGTAGCCTTTTCTTTGCCTGGTATATTCTTGGTTAATTTATTTGAAGCTGGTCATTGGCATGGTTGTAGGAAGGTTTAGATGTTGACTTAATAAAGAAGCTATCTGCTTGTAAATGAAGAAAGACACAAAATGTTGGAGGAACGGGACAGGCAGCGTCTCTGGAGGGAAGGAATGGGTGACGTTTCGGGTCGAGACCCTTCTTCAGATTGAGAGTCGGGGGAGATACAGAGATAAGGAAGTGTAAGGTGTGAAAACATGACATTTAAGGGGGTGGAGATCAAGGAAAATATAGAATAGATAATTGTTAGCTAGGAGAAGGTAACAACAAAGCAAACAGAAATATAATGTAATCGGGGACAATTAGACTGGTCGGAGAACTGGGTAGGGGGAGGTATGGAGAGAGAGGGAAACCACGGGTTACCTAAAGTTAGATAAGACAATATTGATACCGCTGAGATGTAAGCTGCCCAAGCGAAATATGAGGTGCTGTTCCTCCAATTTGTGCTGGGCCTCACTGTGACAATGGAGGAGGCCCGGAGCAGAATGGCCAGTGTGGGAATGGGAGGGGGAATTAAAGTGTTTAGCAACTGGGAGATCAGGATGGTTTAGGCAGGCTGAGCGGAGGTGCTTATTAATAAAACCTTCTGAGATTGTATTACTTGGATGTAATCTCTCTGTTTAAAAATACTGCTGTTCTATTCTTCATATCAAAATAAATAGTTTTGCATGTTCACACATTATACAGTGTGCCTTACATTTAATGAAGGAGTCTCTAAACATTTATAAGAATCCTATTCATTGACAGTGAAGCATTTTTTTTGGCTCCTGGGAATTGGTAATGTTTGCATTACAGTGCAGCATAAAACCTCTGCTTTACCAGAAGATAATAGGATATGTCTTTTAAGATTACAGTTCTTAATCTAGTTTGCTATCTTCATCTTAATACCATTCCCTTTACTTATCTCTAATAATCTTTCCTCTCATCTGGTAGGTTGTTTAACTTTTTTCTTCAGTTCATTTGCTTAAGATACCGAATTTTGCCATCAATCATGTCTGTACTTGAAATTATATTACTAGACAGAAATTATACTACTACTCTTGGCACAATTGTCTCCGTAAACCCTTTTTGTTGTTGTTTCTGTCTAGATATTTTCCCTTCATTGCTAATTTTTGCCTACATACGGATTATGTCAACTGGATTGTACTTGCCATGGGATTGCATGAATTTAATAAATGTACATAAAAATAGTCCTTTTGGTATATCATGTCTCAAAGAATCATGTATCCCAAATGTAATTGGAATTGCAAGTACTCTTCCATCTGATTAACTCAAATGTCCATAAAACACCAAAGCAGAATTGCCATAGGGAAAAGTCAAGAATGATGTCAGCAAATTGTCAGCAAAACCAATAAAAACACAAAATTATTCCACAAAATTATTCTGGTCATTTGTTTTCTTTTAGGATTGATAATTAGTGTTGTATCCTGGAAGGCTAAACACAGGGAAGTAAACCAATTATTTACATCTAATTTTTGCTGCAGGTGAGCCTCAATCCCATTCATCTCTGTGATACCTGTTTCTTTTACTTTTAATAGTGTATTTTCAAATACTTCACCAATTTCTTCTTTAATTTGTGTCTGCCTCAGTAATTGCCTGTGATTAAGATATTCTATGTTCTAATACGTCTAGGGAGAGCCCATTTCAAATCTCATTCTTTTGTCTTGATAAACTTCAATTTGTACCCCATTCTTCCATCAACAAAAAAAAGTTCCTGCAATTTTGAGAATTTATTTTAGATCTATTGCTACATTGAAAAAAAACCACTCACTCCTGCTACTGTTTTAATAACTTTTCCATATCCTTTCCATTAGCCTTTCAAGCCTATTGTGCCATTCAATCACATTAGAGCTGATTAATTGATTGCCACACAATTTCAGATCCCGTTCAAGGACTCCCTCCAGGCCAACGATTTCTCATGGGTTTGCTATCATGAAAGTGGATCTTACATCTGCGCTGAGATGTATGGGACAGAGTCAGTGGAGAATGGGGGAGACATGCCTTGGTGGAACTTTGTTTGCCTGTTCAAATTGAGTCAAAGGCATTGAGCTCATAGAGATGCATCATTACCAGAGATCGACCCTGATTTTAAGCTTGTAGCCCCTGATTATATTCAGGCCCTGCCACAGTCACCTGGCATTCTATTATTAAATTGTGCTTCTAGTTTGTTCTGGTATTCTTTCTTGGCATCCCTGATAACACTGTGGAGCTCATACTTGGCTGTTTTGTACAGTACAAGTTCTTCTTTCTTGAAAACCTCAGACATTAGCAGAAGGCGAATCTCCCTGTTTATCCAAGGTTTCTGGTTAAAATATACCCTCTTCTTCTTTGGAATGCAGTTGTCAATGCAATTATTGGAAGTTTAGTTTGGTTTAGTTTAGAGATACAGTGTGGAAACGGGCCCTTCAGTCAGTGGCGACCAGGCTTGGTGAAATGGTCGCGGCAATTGAAGACCATCAACTAAAAGAGCAACCACTGCTGTGTTGCTCTTTTAGTTGATGCCTCGTTCTTTAATCTCGGTATGTAAACCGGCAGGAGTGACACAGCGAAATGATCAGCATAAACAAAATGATGGTGAGAGATGGAATAGGCATACTTGATATACTAATGGGCTGACTATGTTATGGTATTGAATGCAAAATTATTTATTATAATAAAATGTTTACTATAATATTCATTGGAGCTCTACCATTGTATTGATTAGGATGATATTTTGTAACGGTGATTTGACTTAAGCCATTAAGATACGATTTGATATGATATACAGATAGTTCTGCTGTAACACTTGGTTCCAAATAGCAAATTGGATATAACATTTGTCATAATGGCAGCACACAATATGCAAAGTAAACATTTAAACATCCCAAGTGTAATAGCATCAGGTATATCGATTTGAACTTTGGAACCTTCTCTCTTATTTAGGGTTAGAAAGTTGTATTTTTAAAAAATAAAGCAAGTACAGCATTTACAATCCCATCTCGTTAATCATAGGTCTTTGAATGGATGCAATAAGTCTTTGTAACTATTTAAATTTTGAGCTACATTTGGAAAGTTTTCGGCATAGTGGATTGATCGCTATGATACCTTCAGTTATCTCATGTCATTGTTTTGCATATCATATAAGTCATTTCAAATCTTTTCCTATTTGTAAGAATTCTTTGAGAAGAGGGATCTTGAGGGATAGGCACTGAAAATTTGAGGCTGGTTGATTTACCTAGTTCTGCTCCTGGTTTAATGGTTCTTTATTATCACATGTACCGAGATGCAGTGAAATTGTATTTTTGCATGCAGGTCAGTAAGATTATTGTCATACGTAAATGCAATCCCAGATTGCGTACAGAATGCTGAGAAACAGACCACTAAGTCCAGATGCACGAGTCGCCAGGTTTTGGTGCCATTTTCTAAAGTCCCAGCTGCAGCTGGCCACAAAGGCCTGTTGCAGCCATCGAAACATCTTGGGTAAGATAATTTCATGTGCTGGTATAGCCTTTCCTATGGATGCCCTAGTGACACATCATTTGTTGGCTTGCTGCTGCAAATTATTTGCTACTTAAATGTTTCTCCCATTTGTGACAAATGTCTAACTCAAAATGCCACTATAGCACATTCCTTTGTCTCTTGTATAAAACTGTATACATTTTGGAATTAAATTTTTGGAATTTTTACAAAACTATTTAACACAAAATTGAACCCCAATACAGAACTGATTATCTTTGGATCAATGGAAGAGGGAAGTAAACTAACTATATTCCAAGAAGCTTTTCTTAATTACGGTCTAATAACAGCAAAAAAAACTTATACTCAAATTTTGGAAAAACGCAACCACGCCAACATTCAAAATGTGGATGTCAAACATGTCTGAAACGCTACATCTTGAAGAAATGAGATTTCTCCTACTAGGCAAAGTAGACCAATTCTTAAAGACTTGGTCGCCTTTTATCAACCTTTTACAAGCATAGGGTGCAACATAACATAACCTGAGAAATTAAATGGTTTAGAACCAGGTGACGGATGGGCAAAAATACGAAATAGTTAGATCTTTCCCAATCTCTCTTTTCTTTACTTTCTCCTTCTATTTCAATCTTTTTAGCTTCTCTTCTATGTCCTTTATTTATTTTGCTATCTGTTTCTACTCGCGTGTCTGACTATACCGACACTCTTTATTTCTTTTTTCTCTCACTGTTCTTTTATTATTAAATTTTTTTTAGAAACAAAGAAAGAAAGAAGAAAAAAAACTGGTATTCAAGAACTGGAGTCGGTGGTAGAGGTGGTTGATGGCTTAGAGTTAGCGTAGCATTCAATTAGGTGCAAAGCAGCAATTAACAAGTTTTGGTAAGTAAGTACGTTTATTGGCCAAGTATTCACATACAAGGAATTTGCCTTGGTGCTCTGCCCACAAGTAACAACATGACATACAGTAACAGTTACGAATGACTCAGAAAACACTAAACATTAATAATAATAAAACATTAATGATAAAACACCATTGATCAAGCATGTGAACCAACAAATACCAGATCAAAGGGAGGCTACAGATTTTTGGCTGTTGGGTAGAGCAACTACGCGTGGATAAAAACTGGTTTCATGTCTGGCTGTTGCAGCTTTGACAGTCCAGAGGGAAGTGATTCAAAGAGTTTGTGGCCAGGGTGAGAGGGGTCAGAGAAGATCATGCCCGCTCGCTTCCTGGCCCTTGCAGTGTACAGTTCATCAATGGAGGGAAGGTTAATAACCTTCTCTGCTGATTGGATGATTCACTGCAGCCACCAGGTGTCGTGCTTGGTGACTGAGCCAAACCAGACCATGATGGAGAAGGTGAGAACAGACTCTACGATGGCCGTGTAGAATTGGACCACCATTGCCTGTGGCAGATTGTGCTTCCTCAGCTGCCGCAGGAAGTACATCCTCTGTTGTGCCTTTTTGACTGTGGAGTCGATGGTAGCCCCCCACTTAAGATCCTTGGAGATGATGGTTCCCAGGAACTTAAAAGACTCCACAGATGTGACTGGTGTTGTTGATGGTGAGTGGGGTAAGGGGAGGGGGGGCTCTCCTAACGTCTACAATCAATTCCACTGTCTTAAGAACATTGAGCTCTAGGTTGTTGCGCTGGCACCAGGACGCCAGCTGTGACACTTGCTGTCTGTCGGCAGATTCCTCCCCATCCTGGATCAGTCTAATCAGGGTTGCATCATCCGCAAACTTGAGAAGCTTGACAGAAGAGTCTGTGGATGTGCAGTCGCTGGTGTAGAGAGAGTAGAGGAGAGAAGAGAGCACACAGCCTTGCGGTGCTCCTATGCTGAGCGTTTGCGGGTCCGAGATGTGCTTTCCCAGCCTCACAGGCTGCTTCCTGTCTGTCAGGAAGCTGGTGATCCACCGACAGAGGGGTTCAGGCACAGTCAACTCGGAAAGTTTGGAGTGTAGTATCTCTGGCACAATGGTGAATGCAGAGCTAAAATCAATAAACAGGATCCTCGCATAGGTCCACTGGCGGTCTAGGTGCTGTAGGATGAAGTGCAGGCCCAGATTGACTGCATCATCCACAGATAATCAGAGGACTGGGGCTTGGGAGGTTTGGCAGCTTGATTAGCACTTGGTCAGTGATAAGAATGCAGGCAGGAAGACTCTGGTGGATTAGGGAAGAATGTGGCACATCTGAAAATTGGAAGATAAATAAGTTAGGTGCCAGTCCCTGAATTGTGGTCACAATGATATGGAATGCAGCTTGCGATCTTTGAGTAAATCAAACATCTTTAAAGATGATCAGTGCTATCCACAGCCAAGCAGACCAAATGGCCCTAGCAGAACAAGCATTGAATGCCTTTGTGGCGTTCCTTTGTTATTTTGTTGCTGATGAGGGTAGATTGAGTGTGTTTTTACAATACTGGTACAAAAAGTGTGACATCATACATAAAATTGAAGTTCACATATAAATTATCTCAACATGATTCAGATTAATCAAAAACCCTTACAGCGGCAATACATGGCAGGGGGAGATAGTTCATGAAGTTTGAGAACATTTCATTAATGAACAAAATTCCTTGTTTAACATGCGTTCTTATGCATATTATTATGCGGATTTTACCATTGTGGCGTAATGGTGGTTACTCTTAAATAGGGTGGACACCAACAGTAACCACCTGTTACATTCTTTGAAATATGGCCATTCGGAGCACTTAAAATGCCAGATTCATCAAATGTTTTGCTTATTACTGTGAAACATGCATCTCTGCAAAACAACAAACTTGAAAATGTTTTGAATTATAATGAAATGAATGCAGAAAGTGCCTTTTTATTCCATTGTGTCAAAGCATGTCACATTTTTGTTGTGCTAAAAATGGATACTTTTGAGATATAAACTGGTTGAATCAGGGAATTAATTTAATTCCTAACTTGATTTTATTTCTACTATCTCTTGCACATTTGAGTAACAACCCAGAAAAATTTAACACCATACTACTTGAAACAGTGGAGATATGACATTTTTACTGTTCTGTGCTGAAATCTCTCCAGCATTGTAAAAATACACTAGATGTAATTAGTTTTGTTTAGATATACAGCGCAGAAACAGGCCCATCGGCCCACCGAGTCGGCACCGGCAAGCAATTCCCTATCCTACACTGTCCTGCACACACTAGGGACAATTTAGACTTACACCAAGCCAATTAACTTACAACCCTATACGTCTTTGGAGTGTGGGTGGAAACCGAAGATCTCGGAGAAAACCCATGCGGTCATGAGGAGAATGTACAAACTCCGTATAGACAGCACCCGTCGGGATCGAACCCGGGTCTCCGGCGCTGCAAGAATGGTAAAGGCAGCAATTCCACTGCTGTGCCACCATGCCGCCCTTGGCTGAATTTGATTTCTTCTACGATTTGGAAATAGAAAAATGTCCCAGTGTGTAAGGGGAGATATCATATTGTAGCTGTGTTAAATCAGCTCAGCTAATTCTGAAACGTGAGTCTTCAACAAAACGTGTTTGTTTTGATCTTGCTGTTCCACTGTTCTGCTGTTCTTTGTATTGCGTAGGAATAATCAAATGAACTGAAGATGGATTTCTGTGGATAGTGGGGATCTCCGAGAAAGACTGAGGAAAAAGTGTTCACTCTGGAGTATAGGTGGATGCAGACACTTAAACCAAGTTGTTTTAGTGCCACCAAGGGTGGGAATGTTTCTTGTATCATTTACTCATGTTAGGATTCTAAATGTCACTAGACCAAGTGTGACCCGTTTGGGTATCGTCCCTCATCGTGGGGTTGCACGTAGGGGGGGAAGCGGCCTGCAACGTCACACACACACTAACCACCCCCCCCCCCCCCCCGACACACACACTAATCACCCCACACACACACTAACCACCCCCCTTGTTATTATCTATATAATTAAAAGTGTCATCTTGACCACTTCCTGTTTGCACTGTGTGATTTTAGCTACCACATATGGCTGTGATTTTCTGACCATCTTACTCGGAGTCCTCCTCCACTGCGCAGGCCCCAAGAATTTTTCCCATCGATGAAAAATAAAAGACGTATTAGTATTTTAAAAATCTTGAGATTCTCTCTCCTGTCAATCACCGCCATGAAGGCCACGCCCCTTCAGGTGGGAGAGTGGAGGGACTATAAAACCCGGAAGTGTGGGCGTGGCTTAGTCTGTCTGCAAGATGGCGAGGGAGAGGTCACGACTCTCTGAGTTGGGAAATTACAGAACACTGTGAGTGTGCAATGTACTTGAATAAATGATTTGTTAGCCCTTAATGAAAGTGAAATGAGTTGTTTGGTCTGCCCTGTGCTTGAAACTGCAATGGTAATGGAAATGAAGTGGAAATGCAATGTGCTGTTTGGCTTGGGTCTGCCCTGTGCTTGAAAGTGCAATGGCAATTGAAATGAAGTGAAAATGCAATCAGCTGTTTGGCATGAGCCTGCCCTGTGCTTGAAAGTGCAATGGCAATGGAAATGAAGTGAAAATGCAATCAGCTGTTTGGCTTGAGCCTGCCCCGTGCTTGAAAATGCAATGGCAATGGAAATGACGTGAAAATGCAATCAGCTGTTTGGCTAGAGCCTGCCCTGTGCTTGAAATTGCAATGGCAATGGAAATAAAGTGAACAAACACTCAGCTGTTTGGCTTGAGCCTGCCCTGTGCTTGAAAGTGCAATGGCAATGGAAGTGAAGTGAAAATGCAATGAGCCGTTTGGCTTGGCCTGCCCTGTGCTTGAAATTGCAATGACAATGGAAGTGAATTGAAAATGCAATGAGCTATTCGGCCTGCCCTGTGCTTGAAACTGCAATGCAATTGGAAATGAAATTAGTTGTTTGGCCTGCCTGAAACCACTAATCTCAGCCCACAAAGCCCCTATTAGCTGAGAAACCAGTCCCTTTTGTCCAAAATGCCTGTATTAGCCCAGGAGGAGTATTTTAGCCCAAAAGGGCCGTGCCAGGACAGGAAAAATCCAGAAAAAGTGCCTTTCACTGAGATTTTTTTTTTAAAGAGCCCTTTCAGCCCATCAGGCATGTACTAGCCCAGGAGTCCATTCAGCCCATCAGTAAGTATTACCCCTGCAAGCATTAAACCTCGCCCCAGAATTTTTCTCCCTCCCTTCATTTGCTCCCTGTGAGATCCAGGCCAGGATAGACTTTCCTCCTTCATTGCTGTGATCTGCAGAAAAAGATGAAAAATGTCTAAAATCGATTCTTCACCTTCTCCCCCTCTCTCACAGAGTCTCTCACCTGTTTTGGGCAGAACCTTTGGCAGTTTCTGAGCTGCCAGCCCACCAGGCCTGTGACTGAGCTGCCAGCCCACCAGGCCTGAATGACTGAGCTGCCAACCCACCGGGCCTGAGTGAATGAGCTGCCAGCCCAACAGACCTGAGTGACTGAGCTGCCAGCCCAATAATCCATTTGGCCCACAACACCCACACTAACCCTCTGAAAACCAGTCCCTTTGGCCCACAACACCCATACTAGCGCTCCAGAAAGCGCCCCCCCCCCCCCCCCCACTGGCCAGAAATATTGGAATTGGTGGAGAGGTGAAATATTGCATTGGGGGAGAAGCCCTCCCATGTGAACATGGGACCCAACGGGTCCCATTTAGTCTAGTAATAATATTATTAATTTGCTCCTTTTACCCCATCCCCAGCCTTATCCACTCACCCATAGCCCCCAACTTGCAGGCGCAGCTGGAGAGGGAGAGAGGGCAGGGGCAGGGGCAGAGACAGGGAAGGGGCAGGGGCAGAGACAGGGCATGGGCAGGGGCACAGGGCGGGCAGGTGCAGAGGGTGGGCCAGGACAGAGGCAGAGGCGAAGGGGGAGGCAGAGAGGGAGGGGAGGGGCGGAGCAGGGGGGGCAGAGAGAGAGCAGAGAGGGAGCGGGGGGGCAGAGAGGGATGGGGTAGAGTTTGAGTGGTGGGGGGCGCGCGACGTCACGGGGATATTCCCTCACTCCAACTCCAGGCTCCAGCAACCTCCCCAGCATGCGCGGACCCGTGGCGAGTACAGGGCCCGCCTTGCTCGTTCGTTCTGCATCTTTTAAATAACTGGGGGTGGAGGGGGGGGGGGGGTGACATCACTTGCAGCACAAAGAAGATGGCACAGGACGCAGACCCATTGTGACTTCATCAGCGAAAGACAGTCGATTTAAAATTCAAAGTTTTGTGAGATTTTTGACCATTTTCAGTAATAACTCGAGAAATAAAGCATGAAATTTTCAGAAGGCGATTTCTCTACGGGAAAAATCTCTACTGGAATATGTAAAACATTTTACCGTTACCGCGTCGTTGTTTCGCGAAGATGTGATTATACACAAACAAACACACACGCACATACACATCCAAAATCAGACTTTTAAGTATATAGATGCTTGATTGTAACAGGTCTGAAGATCTTTTACACTTTGTTTAGTTTTGGTCTGTTTGGCTTAGTCTGCAGCAGGGACTCCTGTTATTTTGCACACATATGTTTTATGGGCCTGTCCCACTTAGGCGACTTTTTAGGTGATTGCAGGAGACTGTGCAGTCGCCACATGTTCGTAGGTAGCTGCCGGGGAGTCGCCTTCATAGTCGTGATGAGTTCCCGTATTCTGGGAACCAGTCGCGGCCTCATTATGGTCGCCGTGAATTTTTCAGCATGTTGGAAAATTAGCAGCGACTAGAATGAAGACGCCATGGAGAGTAGCGTGAATTCTCGAGCTGTAGGTGGGTCGACAGGAGGTCCTAGTGGGTTGCCAGGAGGTCGAAGATTCTCTGAGGTTCTCGTAGGTTGACCAGTGAATTTCATTGGCTCATTGGAAAAAAAAGGTAAACAGTAGTTTTCAGAACCAAGGATACGTTAAATGGGACTCTCCTAGTGGTGGCATGCTCTTTCAATGTTACTTGTTATTACTTGATTTCAAGACACGGTTTAACCTTTTTTTAAAGTGTTGATAACACTTTTATACGTTTCAACCACGTAAAAGATGGAGACAAGCAAAAAAAAATTTTCCAAGGTAGGAGCGTGGTGAAGGCGCAGCTTCTGACTGCGGTACCTTAGAAGCAATATCGAAAATGAACGGAGAAATGAACACAAGATTCTGCGGTTTGGAAGAAATGATGAAAGGAATTTCGAGCAAATTGAAGGAAGTTCAAGGCAAGCTGATTATGTTACAAGATGAATCTCGTGAACAGAAGGTACAAATTGATCTTGCAAATCTTGGGTCAGGAAAGAGATTTGAAGATTGAAACACTGGAACGGAAAATGACCGAAAATACTCGGGCACTCGAGCAATACAAGACTAAAAATATGGATCTGGAAAACAGAAGATGTCGACTGAATCAGCGAATTGGTGGTTTGTCTGAAGGTCAGGAAGGGGACAATGTTATAAAATATGTCTCTAAAATGATAAAGGAGATTTTCAACATCGAGCAGTATGAAAATCTTCCAATTTTGGATACCGCACACAGGGTCGGGAAGAAAACTGGTCTCAAAGACAAACCTAGACATCTGATCGTTCGGTTTCACTTTTTGCAGATGAAGGAGAATATCCTCCGAGCAGCAAAAAAGTTGGGCATGGTTGAATTTGAAGGATGCAAGTTTCGGTTTGTTCCTGATTACAGCCATGAGCTTATGGGACTGAGAATGCCTTTCCATAATGTAATGTCTGACTTGTTTAAGAAACAGCTACGTCCTGCCTTGCTCTACCCAGCTAGACTGCGTATACGACTCCCTAATGGTAACAGCCAATCCTTTAACAATTCGCAAGAAGCTTCCAGTTTTCTGGAGGGTTATGGGGGTGGATACTGAAGCCGCGATGGGGAGTTACTGATAACCGACTGAGTTACAATCAGAGATTTATTGTTCTTATTTTGACAATATAACCCTCTGTAAATGATTACGAATTTAACCGGATGAGTTATTTTCTAATTACTTTTTCGAATTTTAGTATGATGGTATCAAACCATACCTTTTAAATTCTCTAAGATACTCTTAATTTACATTATACATTAACTTTTAACATCTTCTTTGTTAGCTCTTCCGCTTTTAAAATGGCTTCCGAAGGATTTTTCCCTGTGTTTTGACAAACAATGTGAAGCAGTTCTTGTTTTTCACAGTTTGCATGTACTTTTTAACCATAATATTAATTTGTTTTGGCTATTGAGTGGTAAATCTTCCTTTTTTTACGTTTGGGGCTGTCATTAGAAGAGATGGGTTGGGGAGGGGTTAGGTAGCGTACTGACTGCCTACTGGTCAGTTTTGGGCTTTGGGTGGGGGGAGGGGGGAGACTTTTGCTTTTAGTTTAGTTTTTTCTATCTGGGCAAAATTTGAACTACAAAAATGTCTGAAATGTCGTCACTTCCGGCTCTGCCTTAGATTTTTCTCTTTCCAGTATCATGAACTACTATGGGCTACGAAATTAACCCTTTACATTCCACATGAATTTTACAAACAATATGGATAAAGTTATTAACTTCCTCTCATGGAATGTTAATGGTCTGAACCATCCCATTAAGAGGTTTTTTTTTAAAGTTCTTCGTAGACTAAATACTCAGATTATCTTTGTTCAGTAAACTCATGGAAGGAAAGATGACAATCAACAATTCTTTTAAGTTTTGAAGAGAACAGCAGTTTCATTCAAATTCACAGGCGAAGGTGAAAGGAGTCTCTATTTTTATTGACTCCTCAATTTCGTTTGTTCATTATGAAACAATTTCTGATCCATATGGTAGATTTTTTGATGATCACTGGTGTTCACTGGTGTTATGCACCTAATATTGATCGCCCTGAGTTTTTTAAACAGTTAATCGCATCCTTTCTTAATTTAAATGAACATCTTTTGATAATGGGTGGAGATTTTAACTTGTTTGAATCCCTCGATGGACAGATCTGCACCTGATCATGCGCTTCCAAATAAATCTGCTAGTTTTATCAATTCTGTTTTACTTGACTCTGGAATGTTAGAACTCTGGAGATTCCTACACCCAAATGACAAAGAACTTTCTTTTTTTTCTCATGTATATCATAGTTACTCTAGGATTTATTACTTTATCATAGATTATCGGCTAATTTCATCGGTCACTGCATATGAGTATGATGCAATTGGTATTTCTGATCATGCACCATTGAAACTATCAATCAAACTATCTGATTCCAGGTTTAGCGCTAAACAATGGCAATGTAATACTACTTTGCTTCAAGATCTAAATGTTGTTAATTTTATTAAAGATAAGATTGCCTTCTTCTTCTTAACAAACTCTACTGAAGAAATATCCAATGGTATAATCTGGGACACTTTTAAGGCATATATTCGTAGACAAATTATTTCATACTCCGCAGGATTTAAAAAACAAACTAAAAATGAAATACGTATATTGGCTGATGAGATTAAAGAAATTTCGAAAGGAATTAAAGGAATTTTTAAAGTATTTTTCAAGTTTACTGTCCCTCTGGCTATGCAAGGTTTTTAAAGAAGCCTTTCTAATGAATATATTACCACAATCCTTTTATGAAGCATCTATTTCTTGAATTCTTATAGACCTATATCACTGTTAAATGTAGATTCCAAAATTCTTTCAAAAATATTAGCTATGAGATTGGAAAATATTATACAGCAAATTATTTCTGAAGATCAGACAGGTTTTATTAAAAATCGTTAGTCATACTTTAACGTTAGGAGATTAATGAATATTGTATATACAGCGTCAAATAAAACTCCAGAATGTGTCATTTCACTTGATGCTGAGAAGGTATTTGATAGAGTAGAATGGGAATATTTATTCAATACACTTGAAAAATTTAAGATTGGCCCAAAATGTATCTCTTGGATCAAGCTGATATATCATATACCTCAAGGTTCTGTACTTACCAATAATCAGAGATCCCCTTTTTCATGCTCTTTCGAGGTACTATACAGGGCTGCCCTTTAAGTCCTTTATTGTTTGATATCGCTTTGGAACCTTTGGTCACCGCTATTAGGGAATCCCCTAATATTTTTGCTATTGTTCGTGAGAATAAGACACATAAGCTATCTTTTTATGCAGATGATCTGTTATTATTTCTAACCCAGAGAAATCTATTCCTGCAATAGTAGCACTACTTAATCAACTTAGTTGTTTTTCTGGTTTATAAACTAAATCTTAGTAAGAGTGAGCTTTTCCCATTAAACAATCAAATTTCAAATTATGGACAGTTTCCATTTAGATTGACTACCGACTGTTTTACTTATTTAGGCATTAAGATTACCAAGAAACATAAGGATCTATTTAAAGCTAATTTTACGCCCCTAATTGACCACATCAGACAACAGTTGGTCACCAATGTCCTTATCTTTAATTGGCCAAATCAATGCTATTAAAATGTTTATCCTACCTACATTTTTGTATTTATTTCAGATGATACCAATTTTTATTGCTAAATCTTTCTTTGATATTATTGACTCAAATTTTTCTTCATATGTATGGCAGAAAAAAAATCCCTGACTAAGTAAAAAATACTTACAGAAATCAAAAAAAGACAGTGGTTTGGCACTGCCAAACCTTAGATTTTACCATTGGACAGTTAATGCACACTATTTAAAGTTTTGGACAAAAGATTTAGAAGATACCCAATGCTCAGGATTGATAAATCTTGAACTTGATTCTATGCAAGGGTTATCATTGGCTTCTATCCTACGGGCCTCGTTACCTTTCACAATTACGAGATTGAATAAATATACGATTAACCCAATAATAAGACATACATTCCGAATATGGTTTCAATTTTGTAAGTTTTTTGTATTGAATGATTTATCTTATTGAGTCCTATCATAGCTATTTTTTTCTTTCCAACCTTCCAGTACTGATCAAGCCTTTCTGTTATGGAAGAGGAAGGGATTAGCAACTTTTCGTGATTTATTTTTGGATGGTTGTTTTATGTCTTTTGAACAACTCTCCAATAAATATAATCTACCTAACTCACATTTCTTTAGATATTTACAAATTAGACATTTTTTGAAGGCTCCTCTACCCTCTTTTCCGTTACCACATCAAACCGAAAATTTTGAATTTTTTTTACATTTGAACCCTGATCAGAAAGATTTATTAACGATTATTTATGAGTTGGCTTTGAAATGACAAATAGATACATTTGATAAAAATTAAGAATGACTGGGAAAGAGAACTTCAAATTTCTCTACCTATAGAGAAATGGGAGAGGATTCTTCAATTAGTTAATACTTCTTCAATGTGTGCAAGACACACTCTGATACAATTCAAGATGTTTCATAGAGCTCATATGTCAAAAGATAAATTAGCTTGTTTTTATGGTCATATAAATCCTATCTGTGACAGATGTAATTCTGAAGTGGCCTCACTGACTCATATGGTCTTGCCCAGTTTTGGAAAAATATAGGAAATAAATTTTTGATACAATTTCTGTAGTTTTAGGTATTGATTTACAACCTCATCCTATTACTGCAATTTTTGGGCTACCAATGTTAGATTCTACTCCTCTGTCCCGTTCCGCCCATCGGCTGATTGCTTTTACTACATTAATTGCCAGAAGATCTATTTTATTTAATTGGAAAGACTCTAATCCTCCTACCACACTCCATTGGTACTCTGAAACGATATCATGTTTAAACTTAGAAAAAATTAGGAGTGATATTGTTGAACCCTTGGTTACATTTGATAGGTCTTGGGAAAGCTTTATTCAACATTTTCACACAATATAGATTGCCCCCTCTCCCACCGTTATAATAATTATTTTACCTTTTTATGGTGGAACGGACATGACGACAAACAGGGACTTAAATTGTTGAAATTCTTTGTAGCCCAGATTTTGTTTTGCTTTTTTTCTAGTTTAGGGGGTTTTGTTTTTCTCTTTTTTTCTCTCTTTTTCTCTTTTTAAATGTTTTAATCTTTTTATCGTTTTGTTTTTATATAGACAAGTTCTCTTTTAAACACTTAACTATATTTACATAGAGGTTTATACTCAGTGTGTATTTTGACACTGGACTCATACTTAGGTTATACTTGTTATTAATGTAATCCTGATCCCTATGTATCAAAATCACTGTTATGTTTATCATTATTTTGTTTTGTTTTTGTTTTTGAAAAAAATTAATAAAAATATTTTAAAAGAAAGGATATGTTAAATATCCGCTGAGCTTCACAGCCATGTTTCTCTGGCTTCTAAAAAGTTTTCTCCCCCTCCTCTTTTAAAGGACTTACCGTACACTGTGCTTTAGCCGTTTTAATTACAGCAGCAACCTTCCTGTTCATCGTGGTGTGTATCTGTGTCACCTTGGCTTTGCACCGTGTGAATTTTTTAGACAGGGCAAGCGGGGGGAGCGCTGTCCAAAAATTCACACGGGCTGGTGAAGGAAACAATGTGTTTGTGTGTGTTCCACTCTGACAGTCGCTGTTACAGTTGCCGGTTTTTCAGGCAACTGCCGGCAACTTGACAGTCGCCGGCAGTCCGCTGAAAAATCGCCCAAGTGGGGCACGACCATCAGTTTCACCAGGTTGCCTTCTAATTTTAGGTATGACTGGTGCTGCTTTGTTCACAATGCTTCAAGTGTGATTGAATCAATGTGCCATCTACGTTTGATTATTTTTCAAAAATAAACCCTTGGAAATGAATTTGAGTCCTTTGCTAGCTTCTCTTATAATGTTGACTTATTGTAGCACTTTCTCTGTTTTAGTTTTCAATTTGAACACCCGTGAGCATGTGGCCAAGTACAATTTCATATTTATCATATTCTCATATTCATCATATTACCAGGTCATATTTATCTTTATAAAAGCAAATTAACATGTTCATTCATATTTTGCTTTTGATGCCTAAATTAGTTTGCTTAAACAATTTTGAATTATAAGAAGTCACAGAGCTGTTTCTTCAGTTAGGCATAAATACGTAACGTAGAGAGGAGGGATGGAATTTAAAATGTGTCGGAAGGTTGGAGAATAAAATAGGAAGACAAATTTGATAATATTTGGTCAATTTTCCATTATCCATTGAGACATCATGAATGAATGGAGCATATATTACAGACGTAATACTTTTGGTAGTTTCTGTCTAAGTTTGCACAATATCTTTTAAAAATCTTGATTTACAGAATTGTTGTAAAAGCAAAATACTGTTGTGTGACAATCTTTAAAAAAAAAAATGGAAATGGGCAGTATCAATGGAGACAGAAATAGGTTTAAGTTTTAGCCTGATGTTTTTTTCATAATTCTACTTTGATCCCCCCAGCACGTTACACACACCAGTTTTAGCTTGGCTTCATTCATCCTTGACTCCCAGAATCAACCAAACAAAAAGCTTCATGACTATATTAACATTAATTGAAAATAGACGGTCAACATGATTAGCAATAGTGCACCATATGTTGTTCAAACAAGTATTGTACCAATTTTAAAAGCAACATAGTCAAATCTTCTTTTTTATGCTCTAATGTAACACAAGTGAACTAGATGTTTCCCAAATGTTACAATTTCTTTTTCGGGGGGTTGTCCTTGAAGGCAGTGCATTTGATGTAATTTGTGTGAATATTAGCAATGGCCTTGGCAAGATCTTAAATGGCAACCTGACCAGAATTCTTTTTTTAAACCAATGAGATTGAAAGGAAAGAGGCAAATTAACTCAGTGGCAGGAAGCAAAGGTAATAATTGATGGGTGTTTCTGTGTCAGGAAAGTTGTTACCAGTGGGCCTCAATAGGGTTCCTTGCATTTTGAAGTGTGTATCAATAAATTAAACTTGTATGTAGGGGTTATGATACGTTTCTAGTTGACAGTGAAGAAGAAACCTTTAATGAAGGAAGATATTTAGTAAGACTCTGATAATCAAACATGGTTGAGACTTTGGTGCTGGATTAGCCGATTTACCATACTAATGCATGCTAGTACAATTAACACCCCAAGGTTTGGACATTAAATTGGTAATGGTATTTAAATTGGCATAACCCTACACTTCCTTGGATTAAACTCCATTTACTAACTTTTGTCTCAATTGACTACCATTTACTGTTAAACACTGATGATTCCACTATCCGACCATGGTTTAACATCTGGTACACCAGGTAATGTTTGTCACACTCCTTTCCCACTAGCCAGGGTACCAGTGCCTGCGCTCCATTCCCATTCAACGTATGAAAGTAATATATTTCTACAGGGGTGGGGTGTTGGTGTTACAACAAGACAATGAAAATGGAGAGTATATAGGAGGTTGCTGAGATGTGTATATAATCACAGATTATTTAAAAGATAACAGGATGAGTTGATAATGTGGTTCAAAGGTATACAGGATGCCTTCACTTGGACTATATGTTTAGCACTCTGTACATTAGGCACCATCTTACAAAATGATGTGTTTGCAGAGAGTGCACAACAGATTCACAAATGTTACCATAACTGTAAAACCATATTCAGTCCAAGTTAAAAGATGGCTCAACTAATTTGGACAGAAGAAGCTAAGGTAAAACTTACTGAATTGGCACAATATAGTAAGGGTTAAGATAGAGTGTATGGTAAAAAAAAAGTGACATATATAAGTAATTGGGTAGAGGATGATAGTCTGGAACTCACTACTGGAACGGGTGGCAGATATAGTAATAACATACCTTTTATCAAACACAAGTGTAGCTGGGACATGTTGGCCGGTGTGTAAAGTTGGGCCAAAGGGTCAACACGATATCACTCTATGACTCTACTTGAATTTATACTGTAAGAGCTATGACATCTATTATAAATGCTGGAATTGGGTTAATTGGGTTACCTCTTTATTTTGAGTACACGCCAACACCCCGCCTCCTGTTCAGTTATGGATTTTCTATAATTGTATAAAAGATACCATTTACTGTGATGTCATGCAGCTTCAATGGGAAAGAGAAACAGAGTTTATGTCAAATCTTCTGCCTGACTTGCTGAGTATTTCTGGCACTTTTTTTCCAGATCTCCTGCCTCTCCGGTGTTTTGATTTTCCATTTCCCATGACATCAAATGGCTATTATGGAAACTAAGTAGTTATTTTGTAAGACAATTTTGTTCCACTATTTCTTTAGATTGAGCTATGACTAATGTTTAAATCAAGAGCATGCTTTTTAGTACTGATGTATTTATTTGGGACTAGCCTTAGTGGGACCCGTTTGGTCCCTGTCACACGTGAGGCCTGGTCCTCCAACGCACCCATTCCCCAGTGCAATATTCCACCATTCACCCGTTCCCCCAATGCAACCCATCCCCCCCAACGCAATACTTCACCACACACATTGCCCCCAACTGCGCAGCACGGCTCATTTCCCCTCATTCCCCAGCACACTCTCCCCCTCCTCTTCACCCTCCCTTCCCCTCTCCTCCTCTCCTCCTCCCCTCCCCATCCCTCACCTCCCCCTCCCTCTCCTTTCCACTACCCTCAGTCACTCCCTCCATCCCTCCATTACTCTTCTCCCCTCCCTACCCCCCTCCTATCCCTCTATCACTCTATCCCCCACTCCTCAACTCCCCCTATCCCCCCACTGCCCTCCTCTCCCTCTATTCCCCACTCCCTACCTCCCCCACTTCCCCCTCCTCTCCCTCTATTCCACCTCTTCCCCCACTCTCCTGACCACCCCCACTTTCCCCCTCTCCCTCCCTACCCCTTCCTCTCCCTCAATCCCCCCACCATCCCTCCTCATCTCCCCAGAATCTTTCCCCTCTCCTACTCCCCTCCCCCAACCCCTCCCTCACCTCTCCATCACTCTCCTTTCCCCTACCCTCAATCATTCCATAAAAGCAGCATTTTCAGTTCCTTCCACCACAGGTCATTCATTGTTTAGATCCTGTTAACTTGACGATTGGACCAGTTTGCATCGTGTGTGTGTGTGTGAGTTACTCAAACTCCACGCACACTGCTCGGCCACCCTGCAACCCGACCCTCCCTCCCTCTGCCCACTTCGGCTCAGCCGCCGCTCAGCCCGTCCCGCCATGCCCGCCCGCCCGCTGCTGCCGCTCGGCCTGTCCTTGCCCACCTGCCTGCCTGCTCGCTGCCGCCGCGGGGGGAAGGGGGGGGGATGGAGTCGGTGGGCATCACGTGTTTCGATGCGCTGGTGGAGAAGATTGGAAAATGAAACAGATTCATGTGAAGTTGCACATGATCTTTAAAGAAGAACCAGTTGTCTGAAAACATTAGCATACCTTTTGCATACAATTGAATATGCTTTCTTGAACCTATACAAAGGAATTATTTAGAATCCATTTTCATAGATAGATTAGGCGGCTAAAGTTTGGTAATCTACTAAAAATGTCAACAAAGAAGGTCTTTAAATGGTAACACATTGCAGTTGCAATTTTAATTACTGCGTGTGATTGGGAAATGTTTGAATAAACAGATTATGAAAAACTAGAAACATAGTAGACTATCATAGAATTCATGAATAATACTGCCACAATCAGAAGTTTGAGAAGATTTGGCATTTTTCTGAATATTCTATTGAACTTCTACTTGTGTACAGTTGAGAGCATAGTGACTGGTTGCATCACAGCCTGGTTCAGAAATTAGAATGCTCGGGAAGAAGAGGACACTGCCTGGTCAATCATGGGTATTGACCTCTCCACTATCAAAGCAATCTACAGGAAGTGCTTCCTCAAGAAAGCAACTAATGTCATCATTGATCCATATCACCCTGGCCACACATTCTTCTTGCTACTATCATCGGAAAGAAGGTACAGGAGCCCGAGAACCATTATCTCCAGATTCAATAACAGTGTCCTACCATCGTGCATCCAGAACACTTGATATTTGGGAGCAATTATAAGGCAATGAGTTCAGATAGAAATTTGAGTGTTTTACAATGTTTGCAATCAGTATTACAGTCAAAGAGTTATACAGCACAGAAACATGGGCTTCGGCCCAATTTGTTCATGCTGACCAAAATGCTTCCGCTAAGCGGGTTTAATTTACCCGCATTTGGCCCATATCCCTCTAAACCTTTCCTATCCATGTACCTATCCATATGTCTTTTAAATATTATTGTTCCTGTCCCAACTACTTACTCTGGCAACTTGTTACATATCACCACCATCCTCTGGAAAAGATGCCCTTCAGGTTTCAAGATTCAAGATTCAAGAGAGTTTATTGTCATGTATCCCAGATAGGACAATGAAATTCTTGCTTTGCTTCAGCACAACAGAATATAGTAGGCATGAATACAGAACAGATCAGTGTGTCCATATACCATTATATACATATATACACACATGAATAAATAAACAGATAGAGTGCAAATAAACAGATAATGGTCTATTCATGTTCAGAGTTTTGTTTCAGTTAAGTTTCTGTGGGGAAGCAGCTATTCCGGAACCTGGACGTTGCAGTCCTCAGGCTCATGTACCTTCTACCTGAAGGTAGCAGGGAGATGAGTGTGTGGCCAGGATGGTGTGGGTCCTTGATGATGCTGCCAGCCTTTTTGAGGCTGGCAGCATCTATTAAATCTTTTTCCTCTCATCTTAAACCTATGCCCTCTTCTTCTTCCTCTTCTTGCGAATGAAACGTAAACCAAAGGAATAGTTAGATCTCAAGCCAGATGTTGAGCAGCCAGGTTGTTGTCTCTGTGTCAATGTGTGCCAGGCCCTGAGCTCCATTTGGTGGGTGGTAGAGCGGGCACCCAGAGATGACATGGTTGGCTGTCTGTTGTTCTTCTCCACATTCACAGGCTGGGCTCTGGCAGAGTCCCCATCTTCACATGCTGGCATTGAAACGCCCAACTCCAGTACAAAGTCTCTTGAGCCGCACCCATGCTCCTCTGGGGAGGTCAGACCCTGGACAGCTTTTATCTGGTGAGGTGATGTAGCTGTGTAATGGAGATGAGTTGCCTTCCACTCCTGTGACCACTTGGTGGCTATCCGGTGTGCTTTTGTCTCAGTTGGCTGGATGAATGTTAAGAGTTGTTTTCCATGTGGAGCAAAGGGGTTACGGTTCTTCAGTCGGGGTGGCCTCTGCTCTCTGCTGGTAGCCTGATGGAGGAGCTGATCTGGGTCCATGGCATGACAAGATAGTGCCAGAGTTGCTGCTTGCCTTCGGATCCCTGCAGGAGGAACGCCTGCAAATATAGGGAGCTGCTCGACTGGAGTAAGTTGAAGGCACCCAGTGATGGTTCGCAAGGTGCTCTTCAGGCTTGTGTCTACCAGGCTAGTATGTCTACTTCTACTCCATACGGGTGCGCAGTACTCAGCTGGGGCATACACATGAGCTAAGACAGAGGTGCGAAGAGTTGATGGACTGGCTCCCCAACTTGTTCCTGCCAGGCGTCGGATGAGGCCGCTATGTGCCATGACCTTGTCGTGGTGGCCAGCCAGGTGTTGACGAAATGTAAGCGACCTGTCCAGTTTTACGCCAAGTTAAGTGGGTGTTTGTTGGAAGTTCAAGCGCCTGTTGTTAAGCTTCCTTGTTGTTTAGATGGAATGCTGTTGACACTGTTTTGCCTTCGCTCAGCTATAGACCCCACTGTCGTGGGTATACTGCCAAAGTCCCCATGTCTTGACTCAAGGAGCTTTCGATTGTCTTCCACTCTTTGTATCTCATCAGGATGGCTAGATTGTCAGCATACCCATATTTTCCAGCGATGGTCTCTGGGAGGGCATGGATGTACATGTTGAAAAGCAGCGGAGCCAAGACGGATCCCTGTGGGACGCTATTTTTCAGTCTACGTAGCCTACTCTGCTGTCCATCACTGGTCTTAAGCACAAAGCTGCGGTTTGATATCAGCTCCATGATGTAGCGTACCATGCGCCTGTTTGGCAGCACCCAAAGTAGCTTTGCAGATAGTCCCCGGTGCCTATGCCCTCTAGTTCTTGATTTCCCTACCCTGGGAAAAAGACTATGCGGCTTCACCAATGTGTCATAACGTAATGTCACAATTTCCATACTCGGTTCCATGACTGATGAAGGCCAGCATGCCAAAAGTCATCTTCACCACCTTGTGATGCAACTTTACGGAAACTATTGGCTTTACATTTGTATTTGCTATTTAAATTTGTACACTGCAATCATAGATTTCTTTTGTTGATTAGTTGTTGAGAGCTATTACTTCAATGCTCTCTGTTCTGTTGACATGGCAACAATTACAAGATTAATGATTGCTATGTTGTTGGTATAGATTAATTGGAAAAATTATCTATTGTTGATTAACTGAACCTTTTTTGTCGATATTTATTAACTGGACTTGCGATTTTCAATTCTGGTTGGCTCCAATTATACCTCAGCCAACTTTAATTTTGAAATGCATTCAGCTGCATGCAAAACTGCCAAGGTAAAAATGTCCCCATTAATGATTGTGTCGAATTTATAATGTTTTTCTCAGTTATTTAGGTGGCAGAGTAGCCAGCTCCTGATTTTTTTAACATTTCAGTGACTTCATATCTCAGTAAGTGTTGTGTGGTGGGGTGCAACGAATATGCAGAGAAAAATATTACATTTTTGTACGAAAATTTGTGTTTGTCTTTTAAAACTTAATGGCATGGGAAATCATTGGAAAGGGTGGTCAGCACAAATATTGTTAATGTCTGTTGCTGCTTTTCTGCAGCAAGAGTTTAAGCATGTGCTCACGACTCTTCATGGGGCAGTGAGTAATATATCTGTTTTGTGCAAGTAAATCTGATCAGCATTCCATTGAAGCTGCTTTATTTAGTCTGTTTTTCATGTGGCTGTTTTACATTTCATGTCAGACCACTTACTGCAACATCACCAATTGCATTTGTGCAGCTTAAGTATCTCATAATACAAGTAAGTTGTAAATAGTCTAGCACATTCTGGCAGTGTTGGTTTCTCACAATCATTCAAAGGACTTTAGTTATCCGCCACTTTATTATTATTGGAATCATGGGTTTTAATCAAAAGTGGTATATGTTGAACTAAAACTTTAAAGATCATTTGATTATCCAAAAGCTTGAAGACTTGTGAAAAATCAGCTGGATTATTTTCTACAAAATGTTAACTCTGCTGTGGTAAAGGCTGTTGGATTCCCAGTTCTATTGCTGTCACTTTTAAACTATATAAAGATAGATGATATCATGGTAAATTCTACTTAATGAAATTCTTTTAATTTTCAGAACACCACAGCAACCTAATGACATTTTTTGGTGGTGAAAAAGGAGCTAATTACATGAAGATCTGTACTCATTTTGAAAAATAACACCTCATTTTGAAAGATAATAGAAAAGAGATGTTGCTGATTAATGATGCTATTTATCTTTCAAAAAAATATTCTATCTTTCTTCATGATGGTATTGCTCCCCAAGGAAAATATTTATATAATGAAATTGAAGTTGTAACTTAATAGGTTATTAAAATTGTTGAGTGCATATTGCTTTGATTTGCTCTAACTATAAATTTAAATTGAAGGTTTGTAGTGTTTCTGAACAATGCATGTGGTTTTATGATGCTGAAATTAAGAGTGCACATACATCTTGGTCAGAAGATAATTTAAAATTTGACTCTGATGGTGGTATTAAAAAAAGAATGAGATGAAAAGAGAGCATTGACAGCAGACACAGCATGTTTGCTCATTCTCATTAGAGCAGTGCTGTTCACAAGGCTTTCTTTTGTCAAATCTTCAGCTACTTTGTTGTAACTCTCTTGGTCTGTGCTCTGCAGTGATTCTTTGTTGACTTGTACATCCGTCTAGAGGACCCTGGTGACCCTCACTTTCAGCCTCCAGGCATTTATTCAAATTTATGAAAACACAGTCCAGAATTCCTTCCTGCTCATTTTTAATCAAATCATTCCACAGAAAGCAGAAAAATCTATGCTGTCTGCATACTTTTTCTTTGCAAAGATTACTTTTCTATACTTGCATCTTGGATTTTTCAAAGATATTTTCCTTTGAAAAAATTAATTAAAAATGTATTCTGTTTTCTCAATGTACATCTAAGTGATATGTTCATCTGGAGATTAATAATTACATTTTTGATTTTATTGTTACCAATTTTATGGGAAAACTCATTAAGTTGCTGTGGTGATTCCTGTAAAAACGGAGTAATACCAGGACGCAACTTCATCAATATAATTTGTAAAATGTATTACATAGAAACACAGAAACATAGAAAATAGGTGCAGGAGTAGGCCATTCGGCCCTTCGAGCCTGCACCGCCATTCAATATGATCATATATTACATATATGATATTTCATTATTGTTTGTTTTTTCATTATTCTGTCATTGGACAATATTATTCAATTTTAGTACATAGGAACACTTTGGATGTTAGGTTTTTTCCCCCACTCAAGAGCCTGGCCCTATTTTTCCAACATTCTCAATGATATGTGTGTAAAAATATAAATTAAAAAATAGTGAACCTTTGAATCTGCTTTAACGTTCTATAAATGTCTAAAAATTGATTACTATTGTTATCTTTGGTACTTGTGCAGCAAGATAAATTTGGATCCATATCCTTGTCACTCATTTAGCCCTCTGAGATGAAAGTACTACGACTGTTATGCGGAACATGAGGTTTAATAAATGGCTTTTCAGTTGTATTATTTCAAATATCTATGCGTACCATTGTATTAATTAAAGATGCATATTTAAATTACAGCATGTTGCCTATATTGGAATCTTTAAAAAAAAGTGTCATGCTGTACATGGTGACTGAATTTATTCTGTCAGTATATATTAGTCTAATATATATTAGCCTAGTATATATTAGTCTAATATATATTAGCCCCTTTTTGATACCTTTTATTTTTTGTATGATTTGATTTGAAGATCAACCCAATATTTCTTTTTTTAAATCCTTTTTTCTGGTTATTTATAGTTTGTCTCTCCTGGCATTGGTGATCTTTATCATATGGCAGTAAATCTGGAGCAGTGTACACGTCCCTATTTCAGTACAGCATTGATTGCAATAAATTTACAATTACCTTTAATTACCAAATTAATTACAATATCCATAACATTGCACCCGGGCTTTTATTTGTTAAATTTTGAAAGTAAATTTTGTTGGCTTTCAAAAATAATAAGTTATCCTTTGTTGTCTTTCCAATACACTTCTGCCATTTCAAACCAGTACACTGAAGCCACTAGTTGCTATTATTTAGTATAATTCTGTTAAAATCTATAATGGGCATTGTAATGATTTCACAAGAATATATTAAAACAAAGTTGCAAGAGGAACTCGGTGGATCAGGCAGCATCTCTGGAGGGAATGGACAAATTATATTTTGGGTTGGGACCCTTCTTCAGACTGATTGAAAAAGTTGCATGTATCTCCATCTTACAAGAAAAGATATTTGGGTAGATTGTATATTTCCGGAGCTTTTTGCTTATCTTTGGATACCCTTGTCTATCAAATATGGTGATGCACTTCTTATGTTGAATATGATTACATATGAAGTTATTTTGCCCAGTTCTACGCTTGAAGTTGAAAATGTACCTAATTTCATTTAAATGTGTAATAAGCGAGTTCGGGATTCCGAAAAACACAAGGAATCATGGGATTTGTCAAAGATCACTTGCAATAAACGCCCCCGCTTGCACACAGACCCGTAGCCCATCCGCAGCCAGGATTGAACCCGGGCCTCCGGCGTCGCTGAACCTCCACTGGACTATCCGTTCCCCTCCGATAGCCCCATCCCCATCTGGGGGCGGCTGGAGACGCCCAGGGTGACCCCGGACCGACGGGACACCGGCCCACTGCAGCGGCGGCCCAGGCCCACAGCCAGCGCAGAGAAGAAGCGTCAACTCCAGCTCGGCTCTGGCTGTTCCACCGGGTTAACCGACAGTCCTGGACTGACGAGAAATCGGCCCGGAGCTAGGGATGCTATTCCGCGCCGGCTGCAAGCCCAGGCCGGCGCCCCACCAGCCCAGGCTCGCCGGTCAACCCGGCGGGACCGGCAGAGTTGAACCGGAGCCAGCGTCTTTTCTCCGTGCCAGCTACAAGCCCGAGCTGGGCCGGTGCCCCGCTAGCCCAGGGCTGTCCCGGACATCCCTGGCCGCCCCAGACAGGGACGGGACACCTGGGAGGGGATGGGGACCGCCCAGCAGCAACTTAACAGCGCCGGAGACCCCGGCCCGATCCCGTCCACGGACGAACGCAGGTCTGCACCCACGCAGCAGCACAGCCGCCAAGAATGTTTATCACGAGTGACCCATGACCTGGGTATGCGCAGTCAGAATACCAACAATCGCTTATTCTCAAACAGGCTATTTAGTAAAACTGAACAAATCTTCTGTTTTGGCTCCCATTTATTATTTATGATTATAATAATATAATTATCTCAAAATTAGGTTTTTATTTTCCAAATGAGTACAGATCTTATTACATTTTATTTATATTAAAAAATGCATTACTTTGCTAAAGCATGTATTTCATTATTAAACTTGTAAATAGAAATAAAAAGTAAATTTAGATTGTTCAAGGTTTGCTTTCTGATACCACAGTTGTGGTAAAAGCAATAATACATTACATGATCAGCACAACTGACTACAGTGCCATGAAAAAGAAAAAAAAAGTAGTCTTACGGTAACATTTTCAATGACGTTGAGACATTTGTGCTGCTGACAGCAAATGAAGCTCTTGACATTATGGAAAATAGGTGCAGGAGGAGGCCATTTGGCCCTTCGAGCCAGCATCTGAACTTCAGCTATAATAGTTTAATGTTATTTTATGTTATAATTTTTTATATTTTTATATTTAAATTAGTATTGTAAGGAATAGTTTAATGGAATCCAGTCCTTCTCTGTTAGAGCAACTGTTTCACCTATATTGTGAATTAGAGTTCAGGTAAGCATATGGCATGAAGGTCCACACTATTTTGTGACAATTTGAAAGACATTTAAATGGTCTCCTCTTCTGTTCAGTGGAATCAGGTTTGGATAAATTGCTAGCTGCTGTTAAAGTGCACAAAATAGTAAATTATGATATTTTCAGTAACTAGCTGAAAAAGAAAGTAATTTTCAGTAACATTTCAAGTTATTTGTTACTATTACATAGCCATATGATTTATTTATCATTGTTTTTTGTTATTTACAATTACAGTTTAGTTTATTGTCATGCGTACAGTGAAAGGATTTTGTTGCGTGCTATCCAGTCAGCGGAAAGACAATACAAAGACAATACAGTGTATGGATACATGATAAGGGAATAACATTTATTTTGAAGTGGCCTAAAATACATCTGAACATTTTTGACCAATGTTGTATCATTAAATGCTCGCCGATAGTTACTGATGAGTTATTCCTTGCAAGTTACTTTCAAGGTTTATCGCTGCACCTGGATTGTGTTTGGGAGAACTTTGCACATTGGAACTTCACACACCTATTTGAAATCTAATCTGTGAAATGAAATGGCTATTAATTTGGTTAGTCATACATAGAAAGAATGGAATGTGAGTAATTTGATGGAATGAGATAGTTCTTTTTTTCTGAATCTGCTCCAGTTCTGCTGCTACAAGGAAATTGATCTGCCCCTGAACCCAATATAACTTAGGGGCCATTGTCAAATATCGGTATAATATTGAAACGTTTGTCATCTTCATGCTTATTTTGCCCAGAAAAACCACCTGGCATCTCAATCCTGATATTCGAAGGAAGAGGTGTGGTGTTTGCAAGCTTCTCCTTGCAGTTCACTCTTGCCTCAAGAGGAGGCGCAGGAGGTTTGTCCTGGTGATCTCGGGTTCATCAAGGTGACTCAGCTTTGATTTTAAGGTCACAACACTGGGAGTCTTTGGATTACCCTGGCAGCTCAGTCTTGTCTCAGTTTAGTGAGGTAGGATTACTTTTGCACAAAGCCATGCTGGTTATTCCTGATCAGCCCCTGACTTTCCAAATGAACATAACTGTTATCCCTTAGAATTTGCGCTAATAATTTCTATACTAGCATAAAGCTCCCAGACCTGGAATTACCTGCTAATATCTGCTGCTCGTCTTAAATAAAGGGACACCAATAGCTATGCTCCATTTTTCTGGCACCTTACCTTTAGCTAAAAGACATGCAAACATTTTTGTCACGGCCGCAACTATCTCTTATAGCAAATCATAAAGTGCTGGGGTAACTAAACACATCAGTTATTGTGGATAGGCAACGTTTTGGGTTGGGGCTCTTCTTCAGGAAAATGAAGGCTTGGAAGGATGGTAAAGAGGGAGAAAATAGATTTTAAAGGTAGGTAGCAAGAAATGGTTTGCATGGCAAACGAGAAACGCAGTAAAAACATCACACAGCAAGGGAATTTTCCTAAAAGTTCAAAATCAACACCAGATGAAAAATCAACAGTTGGTCCCTGGCTCTTGGCACTTTTCACTTTTGTTATTTGTGGATCAGCTATCTTTCCAGTTATTCTGAGTATTTGGATAGGCATGTGAGAAGGACAAAACTCAAACTTCTGTGCTTTTTATGTGTTGTGCTGATAATATTAGGTGTGAGTCTGACCGTTCCAACACTTTGTCTTATAAACAATGAATTTACAAAATTCTCTGCAAATGTTCCTGAGAAACTTAATCCCATGATGTTGTTAGAAGTCCAGGTCATTCCTTCGTGTCTCCCAAAGGCAAGGGTACAGTGAAAGCCATCCAGCAATTTGATTTTATATTTTAATCAGGGAAATTGTTTATAAGTTTACATTTAATGTAAATATTTTAGCATTATATATTAACTATGTAGGTGAGAGCGCTATTTGTGCTTTCTGAAATTTGTCCCCATTATTTCACACTAACCATCAAAATTGTAGAGAAGATTCATCTACTGCCTGCCCCCTTTTGAGATACAAAATATCTTTCTTTCTAAATTAAATTTAAAATTCCAGAACCGTGCTTTTTTTTGTATATTAAAATGCACAACCATTTTAAGACTTGGATGGGAATGATTTTTGAAGGTAAATTGATTTAGATTTTTATATCATTTGATATTGATAATCTTTCTAAAGTCTTTTAGCATCTGATTGAGGACGGCAGAGTAGCACAGCAGAGGAGTTGCTGCCTTACAGCGTCAGAGACCTAGGTTTGATCCTGACGATGGGTGCAGACTGTAGGGAAGTTGTATGTTCTCCCTGTGACTGCATGAGTTTTCTCGCTGGTCGGCACGGATGGTGGGCAGAAGGACCTGTTTCCGTGCTGTAACTCTAAAGTCTAAATAGAAACTCTAACCATCTGTTTTTATATATGCATAACAAGGGAGAAAGTAACCAAAATAAATATTGGTTCCTCTGGGGAAAACAATGAAGAAACAGGAAATGAGGATGTGGCAGATATATTGAATAAATATTTTGTATCTTTTCATGGTAATAGAAATTAAAAACATCTTAATAATAATAGTATGGAGACAAAAAAAAGGGAGAACTTAAATCTATCATTACCATTAGAGGGAAATAAACACAAAATTAGACAAATCAATGGAAAGAATGATGTACAAGCCCCCAAACCTGTTAGCTTACGGTCTTAAAACAAATTCCTGCAGGTTGGTTGTGAACTTCCACAACTATTGAAAAAAGGAGGAATCAGAAGGCAAGACATTTGTAGCTAGTTAGCTGAATGTTTTATTGCTGAGAAAATGTTGTGGTCAATTATAAGGGAAATAGTTACAGGACATTTAAGAAATCATGATACAATCCATTGGGCGTAATATAGTTTCATAAATGGGAAATTGTGTTTGACAAATTTAAAGGAACTCTGACGATGCAAACGGCATAAAGGAGAGTCTGTAGATGTTAATCATTTTGATTTCCGAAAGGCATCCGATAAGAGATCATGTATTGGCAGTTACTGCACAACATAAGAGATCATGAAGTTGGGAGAAATATATCAGCATGGATGAGCATTAGTTAATCGCAGGAAAAGAGACAGGACTAATAGATCATTTTCAGATTGAGGCTCCTTGAGGCCAGCACTACCACCTCACGTATTTACAGTGTGCATCAATAACTTAGATAATGCAACTGAGTGTATTCTTGCCAAATTAACTGATGACACAAAGATGGGTGGAGAAACAAGCTACAAAGAGAACAGAGTCCAAAAAAGGATAAAGATAGGTTTAATGAGTCCATAATATATTGATAGAGGACATATCATTTGGGGAAACATGAGTTTAGCCACTTCGGTAGACAAAAGAGAAAATTGAATATTAATTAATGAAGCGAAGCTGGAGAATAGTGCTGTACTAGGAAATCCATATTTCATATGTTTTACAATGCAGGTGGAGGCTATTTAGCCCATTGAGTTAATGGCAGCTCACAGAGCAAATTGATTCCTCCATAAAATTTGCTCTGTTAAGGGGCCGTCTCACTGCGGTGACCTAATCCGCGAGTTAAGAGTGTCTTCGACCTTCAAGCTCGAGGGCACTCGCCTGGAAAACCAGTATAAGGTAAGTCCTTTAGCGAGCGCGGGTGGGGGGGAGAGGGGGAGAGAGAAGGGGGGAGAAGGAGTGGAGACACTTTTAAGAAGTATAATTTAAGAAGTATAAAGTTTAGCGGGCATTTTACCTACCGGTCGGTTTTCCCTGGTCCTGAAAACTCCAATGAGCCAATCAAAATGCCCCGGTCAGCGAAGGAGATTGCCTACGGCTGCCCTCGACTGCCTGTAACTAAATAGCGACCCCAGTCCACTGCACCACGAGTTAAAAAGAATCATGCCGTCCAAATTTTACTCGCGGAAAATATTTCAACATGCTGAACCATTTTCCGTTACGTAGCTGAGGCCGCAAGTATTCGGGAACTTCCCTCGAACATGAAGGAGAGTTCCAGTGACCTCATAGGAACCTCCTAGGACCACATGCCGACCATGCTGCGAGTTTGAGTTGAGGGCAAACTCTTCTAAACTTGCAGATTAGGTCGCCCCTTTATTCTTCCAACACTCCCATCAACCCCCCACTCCACCCCAACTCTAAGTTACCTCGAGTAAGTGACAGAGTGAAATATCCTATTAAACTGGGATTAAGCTGAGAGAACATTCAAGTTGCACATATACATCATCAGAGGTCAAGAGTAAACCCGGATTGCTGATGCTGTGGGGCAGCAACTCTACTAATATGCCACTGTGTCAACTAATCTCATGTCCTTGTCCTTGTATGTGAAGCAATTGAGGTTAGCATTGCAGGTATAGCAGTTCATTTGGAAAGCCTTTATCAAAGGGTGGGTTGAGTGCAAAAGTAGAGGAATCTTGCATGAACTTTACAGGACATTGATGAGGGTGGTGAATGTTGTCTGCAAGGAGATTTTAGTAAGACATTTGTTAAAGTCCCCCATGGTAGCCTGATCCAAAGATTAAGATGCACGGAATTCACCATGCCTTGGTGATATTGATTTAGAACTGGCTTACTAATAGCAGATAGGGGGTTGTGGTGGAAAGGCTGTATTCAGCGAGATATAGATCAGCTGGAGAAATGGCAAGGGAGTTCAATCACACTGCCTAGATTATAGGGTATAAACTATATGGAGAGGTTGGATTGATTTCTCTGGAGCTTTGGAGGCTGAGGAGAGACCTGATAAAAAAATATAAAGTTATGAGAGGTGTATATAGGGTAGAAAGTCCGACCAGGGTGGAAATGTCAAAGGTCGAGGACATAGCTTTAATGTGAAAGGGCCAAAGTTTAAACGAGATGTGAGAAGCAGTTTTTTTTACAGTGGGTAGTGGGCGCCTAAAATGCTCTGCCACATGGGTAATGGTGGAGGCAGGTATGAATGTGGAATTTAAGAGGCTTTTATAAAGGCACATGGATATACAGGGAATAGAGGCAAGCAGATGAATTTGTGTAGCTTAGCATCATGTTTAGCACAGACTTTGTGGACCAAAGGGGCAGTTCCTGTGCTGCACTTTTCTAGGTTTTATGATTGCCCTTCAACAGCACAATTTGTGAGGAGTTTCCTCGTTGATTGACATTGACCTCAATTTTATCAGATTTTATCAGCCACATTCGTTCTTGAAGTTGGATTTTGCTTTCTCACTCTTCTTGTTTTAATTTCGGCTGTTTTGTCCATAATTTGATCAAGGTTGTAATGGAACCCAGACAGCAGTAGAGTAAACAAGTTATTTGTGAATGTGTTGATTAATAGTAGTGTCAACCATACATTCCACCACGTTGCTTTTAATTCATAGTAGATTGACAGAATAGTAATTAGTCAGATTGGATTTGTTCTTTTTAAGATCCATTACATATTTGGACAATTTCCTATTTTGTCACGGGGGTGCAGTCATTGAAGCAATGCTGGAACAGCTTTGCGAAAGTACAGATAATTCTAAATCCATCTGATTTAACAGAATATTAGATCACTTAACTGTGTGGAGGATGGCAGTGTGATGGTAGGATTTTTGCCTCCAGAAAGTATGTATTCATGGTAATTTCTACCAATGTCATCATGCAATAAATATATTGTGAAGAAAGACATAAAGTAAGTTCATCCCTTGGAAAGAAAATATGAAATTAACTATATTTTGAAATAAGGATACTAGAATTAGATTACAGAAATTTGCAAGGGACACAATTAACCATTTTCACATATGCTGCCAAACCCGATGAGTGTTTCTAGGGCGTTATCTTTTATTCAGATTTATCCCTTTTATTTATTTGGCTACCATGTACCATGGATCCAAGCATAAAGCTTTTGGCTTTTCTTCAGGTTTTGGCCAGTGTGGGGGGAGGGGGGGTGTGCAGTTCAGGTCCTATGGAGATGGTCGACATCTTCAAGTTCATATACGTCCATATAATCAGCATCCTTACCTGGTTCCTAAACACTAATGCAGTGATCAAGAAAGCACATCAGAGTATTGACCTTTTTAGGCATCTGAGAAGATGTGGCATGTTCATATGAATTATCTTGAATTTCTACAGATGTGCTATTGAAAGTATTCATTTATCTCTGACACACGATTGGCCGCCCCGCCAACAGTCTGTTTTTTCGACTTTTAAAAAATGTGTTAGTTTGTGTAAATATTGCGAATTTTACATCGGGAGCTCGCAGTCTCGGGAGAGGCGAAGTTCGGACGCTACAATGACGCAGAGGTCCGACCAGTCCCGACCCGGGGTCCGATCGCCGGCGTGGGTGAGTTGACATCCCCCCGATGCCGGAGCTGATTGCCCCGATGCGGTGGGCCCAAACTCCGCCGGCTACGGGAGTCAAGATCTGCCCGTCAACGGAAGGCTCGAGGCCGCCGACCGCGGGAGAACAATGAAGGGAAGAGATTTAAACTTTTATTCACCTTCCATCACAGTAGGTATGTTACAAAACTTACCTTTAGCGGTGCTGCAGTTCTGTCACTTGTCGTGTGCGCGAGTTTGGCGCCTTTAAGGGGGGGGGTGGGGTTAAAATGCGGTTTTCCCCTTGCCATCTGGAGCTTTCTTTTGTCGGAGTGCGATCTCTTTCTGGAGATGCGTTCTGACTGCCGGTAAGTTCGTTTTTTTAAATAAAAAGCCCGACTACTTCATCACTGCAGTAAAATAAAAATTAGCTCCTAATGCCGTAAACGCCGACAACGGGGACCGATTTTACATAGGGGACACGTAAGTGAAAGCTGTTTATTTTTACATATAAGCCAGCATTTTTAGGTGACTTTAATCAATATTTCATGTTGCGAAACGGTGATTTACTCCCCATACAAACCGGCAGACTTTTCCAGCCGATATTGGGTTTAAATTCACCGCATCCGCAACGTTCCAATACATCGCGTTCCAGAAAATCCCACTCGCAAGCTGTTTAAAATGCCCATTAATTTACAGGCATTAAACACTAAATTCCTTCAATTTGGCTTATAAATTAATGACAATTAGATTTAAAAATCATGTTATATTGTGAATTATTGTGTGACTGTTAATTGGACACTTAGGTTTTAAATTTTTTTTTAATTTTTTCTTAAGAAATGGATAGATCTTTAGATCTAGTAATTGAATTTTGTAATTGGCTACAATTGGGTAACTAACTAATTATATGCTTTCAGGTCATCCAAGTAAGATTGTTTCATATTTGTTTCAGAATACTTCAATCCATAATAACTGAAAATTTCTTTCAGTTCTCTTAATTTTTAAGGAAGTTATGGGCTTTTGACTGTCCTCGATCACTACTTTTGTGTTAAGTCAATAGAAAAGCAATAGGAAGCAAGTTGCTAATTTCTGAGTATGAAAATGGTCCTAACTTTTTTAATACTGAAGATATGAAAGTGAATTAGGTGTCAAATTAAACTTATTTTTATGCTTTATCGGATGGGATAAATTGCAGACTTGATTTTTAAAATCTCAAAATTTTGTAACATTGCTAATCACAGTGAGGAATGTAGAGGAGTCACTGTTGGATGTTTATGTTAAAATATGTTTTGTTTGTTCCATTGCTTTTTATTTGTGTGACTAACTTGGCAAATGAAATTCCTTGTATGTTGCAAAACATACTTGGCTAATAAAGTATTATTGTGATTGTGATTGATTGTGATTTGGTTATTCCATTATTGCACTTTTTGCTCAAGTTCAGATTGTGTTACTGCCTTGCACTATCATTACCATCTATACTATTTACTCTATGAACTACATGCGACCAAGGAAATTCATTGCACCGTGGTATGTATGACAAACTATTATGAATCTGAATGTCTAATGAGAGAGTATCTGATTTGTGCATCTTGGATATCCCGGTGGCTGAAGCAGAGCGAAAATGTTACCTTGGTAAATATTTTGAATTTGTTGAAATACCTCAATCTATGTCACACCAATAACCTCAAGGATGGATTTTATTGGGGGAAAATCTTGCTGATAAATTCTGTATTGTTCATATTATTGTATCCTTTTTGCTTATTTTTCATGTGAATAGTGTTACAGTGTCAGTTGGATTATGGTTTGTAGCTTAAAGAAAACTGACTAAATAATTTGATTGCCCTATTTTTATGATCACTTCTTGTTGCTCGTTAATCATGCTTGCATTTTATTTTAATTAATTCATATTAAGTTCAAGAAAGATCTTAACTTAATCCTAACAGGATCTTCTGTTGCTAGATTTTGAGGTTTTCGTGTGACACATCAGAGGGATGGTAGCATTAGCAAAATAAAAAATATTTTTTATCAGTGTATTACTGTTTAAAGCAACAATAGGATTAAAGTTGTACATGATCATAAATTGTAGGAATTAAGAAAGAATTGGGAAGCTGTTGCAGATTTTAGTTTATAATCACTGTCTTCTTGACCGATATGAAATGACGGGTAGACAGAGAGATAGGTGTGGAATTGGGGCAGCACAGTGACGCAGCAGTGGAGTTGCTGCCTTATAGCCTGTGATCTGTGTCCAATCCTGACTACAGGTGCTGTCTGTAAGGATTTTCTACGTTCTCCCAGTGACCACGTGGATTTTCTCCAGGGTCTCCGGTTTCTTTCCACATTCTAAAGGCGTGCAGGTTTGTAGTTTAATTGCCTTTTGTAAATTGCCTCAGTGTGTAGGTTGCAGAGGTGGGTAACGTAACACGAGTACACGGGTGATTGTTGGTGGCACAGAGGGCCGAAGGGCCTTTTCCACACTCTTATCTCTTAAAATAAAAACTAGTGGAGATGTAGAGTTGGCTGATAAGAGCATAAACAGAAAAATAATTGGAAATATTTTGCCAAGGAGATGCATGCAAATGTAAAAAGTAGTATCTGAGCAACCTTTGGGTACACCAGAGACAAATACATAAAGGCGGCAGGAGAAGCCATTGTTAGAAATATACTGACGATAATAGGATTTGAATCAAACAAAGTGGACCTTGGGGAAGAGCTGGATAGAATGGAGGATGGTTTAACAAATCCCATTGAAAGTAGTGGAGTAATGAATGAAAATATTATATAATTGTCGCAATTGCACAGATTGATGATTGGATCAAGGCAATTTCAAAGCTGCGATTTGAAAAAAGTGAAAGATGTTTCACTAGGAGCTGAAGGAGTGAAGATCCCTAAGTTGTGAAACAACAGCAGACTTAAGCTCTTTGGAAAGAAGTATGGGCGTAAAATGCTTGAACGGAAGAGAATTACAAAATTTATATGTGCGCGGAGGGTTTTTTTTACAAAATACTATGGAGTATTGAAGGTTATTTTTGGAATACTTTTCAGTGAAATTATTATTTTAAAATATATATATTTGTTTATTAAATATTTTACATTAGAATTGGGATTTCAGTTCTCTTTGCATTAGCTTTGATAGTAAAACTCATCCGGCCGTGCCTTTATTGAGAGGGCTGCATTGAAATTTTTTTTGCCTCAGTGGGTCCCTAAGCTAAAAATTGAATTTGATTCTCTGTGCTCGCCACTCATGAATTCTCAGATCCACTGCTTATATCAAACAGTTTTAGTCTTCCTTTGCAACTAATTTCAGTTTTTCCACCAGCTGCAGTTTTGATTGAATGCTTGAACTGTTACCATTGGATTACCTAATGCATAGGCTCGGTTGGGATCCTTAGCTTTGATCCAGCCACCTTGTTTCTCCGTGCATGTGTGTGTGTTCTCTCTTTCTTTCCCTCTCTCTCGCCACTTCTCTCTCCACTCCTCTCTTTCTCCTCTCTCGTTCTCCCCACTTCTCTCTTTCACTCTCGACCTCTCTCTCGCTACCACTTTCTCTCTCTTTCTCCAGTTCTTTCTCTCTGCTTCTCTCTTTCTTCCTTGCTCCCTTTCATTCTTTCTTTCTACCTTCTTTCATTCTCCACCTCTCTCTCACTTTCTCTCTTCACATCTCTCCCTCTCTTCATTTCTCCCTTCTCTCCACTTCTCTCCTCACCCCTCTCTTTGACTACGTCTTTCTTTCCCTCTCTCTCCACTTTTTCTCCCTTTCTCTCTTCTCTTCTCTTTATTTCCCCCCCCTCTCTCTCTCTCGCTCATGACATTGGCATGCATATATACGTTTGCATTTTGCAAGCGGTGAATAATTATCTCTGTTTTTAAACTCTCAGATCTTATGAAATTTTCTTATGTACAAAATATTTTTAATTGCTAAAATCACTCTAGAATGTCCAAACAAACACTTTCTTGCCTGAAGGTCCCTGGCAATTATTTTAGAGAAAATTTGATTTCAACCAAAATTATTATTAAATATGACCTAAAATTAATCTTAACAATTTCCCTAATATTCATCTTGATTAGGGTTATGGCAAAAGCCTCCATTGGCCTTGCTTTTTCTGGACGAATGAGACTGGAAGAAAATTAGCCATGGTTTTCTTGAAATTATACCTTATCTTTAGTCAGCACCTGCCAGAGAAGGCACGAGATAATGCATTATGGAAGTTTATAATTCTTTTCTTGAAGAATCCATGTGCAGTGCTAATTGCACATAGTGTACTGTAACAGTAATTCATCTGTTAGAGTCCATGAGCTGAAATATTTGTTAATCTTATTTTGCCTTAATTTGAAAGAAATAATTTTTAATTATTTCTTACATGTGTACATGCTCACAATAAGGTGCTACTGTGAGTTTAAAAAAATTGAATTATCCAATATTAAACAAAATCAGAAATCAATCCATTTTGACTGGAATACAAATTAATTAAAGCAAAGCATATTCATCATTGATGAGTATATTCAATGTGATGGATACAAATATGAAGGAATATTTAAAATTTGGAAAAATCAATTATAATGTAACTTAGTGATTTTGTATTTTAAGTAAGAAGTTATGTAATTGAATACACATTCATTTAAAACTGCAAAACTCTGGTGCTTTTATACAACTATGAGCACTTCACACCCAGCTAATTTCAGGTGCACATTTTGTGGTAGTTAAACATCTAGCCGATGTTCACCAGTAAAGTTTTAAAAACAACGAATTAAGTAAATATTGTAATTTGTGAATTGAACATGAGGGATAAGTCTATAGCAGGTAAAACAACCCACATTTTTGTTGGTACCCATCTCAAAAGACACGTTGGTCCTCAATTTAACTTCATTTTCAAAACAGTGTCAAGTGTCTTGAGGTATGGACCCACAACCTATGGCAGTCATGAATATGCTTTAGCTGAGCCAATCTAATATTTACTTTAGGAATATGTTCAGGAAAAGTCAGATTGATCAAATATGAAGTTGTTACCTTGAAACCTGGAATAATCTGTGGAGCAATCAGTCTTCTATTTAATTTCACATCATATCATTCCTCAACGAATCCTCCCCACCCCTCCCCCCAAAAAAGAATCCAAATGACTCATTAAAAATAGATCTAAATTTATTGTCGTGCAGAACTTTCTTACTTTGAAGAATTATTGCCCAGTTGACTGATTGAAACAGGTACACTTTGTATTTTTGAAGAAACTGACTAAAACAATATTGTTCTACGCCACTGCATTTTCCTTCACATCTTTTGTTATGTATTGGTTTCCTAATCCTTGTGTTCAAATGTATCAGACACCACCTTTCTTGGGTGCAGTTAGCCCACTCTTCCGCTTTCTTTGTCAAAAGTTGCCTTAATAGGAGAAGTCAACAGGGAGGACAGAAATGCATTGAAAGTTCCATTTAGTCAGGGTCAGAGAGGTGGTGTTCGGAGTGACAGGCCCACAGGCAGGCCGTTCTTTGAAGCATGCCGACGCAGATGGTCCCCAAGCGTTTAGCTAACTGAAGAGAAAGAAATCCAGGGAAAGCTATTGTACAGCAGCATTGTTACAGTTGAGGAAGGTTGCCAGGGGTAACTGTAGTGCATCAGTATTGTGTGATCACTAGTGTGTACCATCCCAAAAGCCTGGGTTGTAGAGTAGATTGCATTGTTTTCACTTTTTCTGTGTAAAACACAAAGCAAAACTGCTTTTGATTGTGTTTGTGTATCCTTTATCTACATAATATATAGATTGGCTGCTGGAATCTTTTTAAATCACATTTTTAGGAATGTACATGCTTAAGCAATTGATTAAGATTTGAATGAATGTAAAGCGTAGCATATACCACACAAAACCTGCCCTTTACTTAACCTCATGATATAATGCAAACAGTGTACAGCAAAAAACACAATGGTTTTTTTCTGAAACAAATATATAAATGGCAATGAAATTCTGCAGTTATACACTTGCAAACCCTTAGTTAATGAAAATGGTAAAACAGAATTGTATTATTTTGCTTTTATAATTTACTGAGTGAAGTAATTATCTTCTTACCAGTTGCCCCCCCCCCCCCCCCTCTTGAAGTCATCAGCTTCTTGATGTGATACTGTTCTACTAGCACTTTGCCTTTGACCACCTTAAGTGGCACAGACAATGACTATTCCCTCTTCTTTGATTGACTGATGTGGGGGCAAACAACATCACAGCTGAGTCTGATTCTGTCTATTCTCAATGTAAATGTATTCACATGTCCAGCTACAGGCATTGAATTGAGATTAAGAACAGGTAATGAGGGTCATTTTATTTTTTTTCGTAACCCAGGGATGTTGAGAACACTTGTAGCATCACTGATAGATATTATGTGAGCAGAAGTCATCTTACACTTTGAAATTGAGCAACGCACTGCATACACTCCCTAAATCATTGTTAGTTAATTATAAAATCAGTTCAGTGTATTTTGCATAAATATATTGCATGTACCAGTAGTTGTTAAACAGAGATTCTGTGAGGTTCAAATAGCCAGAATTTTACTTTTAGTTGGATCCTGTCATCCATCTGACAACACTACCATCGATTTAAATTCAGGCTTTATCTTTTATGCGTTGATAAAATCCAGTTTATACTTGAAATATGCCCTTTCTATATGCAACTTTTAAATCTGTTTCCAGATTTCTAGAATTTTCAGAACGGAATTAGGATATTTGGTCAATCTTATACTGCCGAATGCTGTACTAATCGCATGGGATACAGGAGAGCTAGCCGAATGGATAGTGAATTGTCTCCATGGAAGGAAGCAGAGGGTGAAGGAGAAAGCCAGTTTTTAGATTAGAGTCCTGTGTCTTGTGGTGTACCTCATGGATCAGTGCTGTTTGTGGTTTATATTAACAATTTGGATGAGAATGTAGAAAGAATGATGAGTAAGTTTGCAGGTGACACTAAAGTGAGAAGCATCGTAGATAACGAAGTTGCTGATCATAAATTACAGCAGGATCTAGATCAGTTGACCAAGTGGCTATGGATTGACTAATCATATTTAATGCAAATAAGTACAGGGTGTTGAATTTGGGAAGTCAAACGAGGTAGGACCTATACCGTGAATGACAGGGCCTTGGGCAGCGTTGTCGAGCAGAGGGATCTAGGAGTGTAGGTACACTGTTCATAGAAACATAGAAACATAGAAAATAGGTGCAGGAGTAGGCCATTCGGCCCTTCGAGCCTGCACCGCCATTCAATATGATCATGGCTGATCATCCAACTCAGTATCCCGTACCTGCCTTCTCTCCATACCCCCTTATCCCCTTAGCCACAAGGTCCACATCTAACTCCCTCTTAAATATAGCCAATGAACTGGCCTCAACTACCTTCCTTGAAAGTGGCACCACAGGTAAATAGGGGGGGGGTTAAGAGGGCTTTCGGTACATTGGCCTTCGTCAGTCAGGGTGTTGAGTACAGAAGTTGGGATGTTATGTTACAGTTGTACTAGACATTGACTATATTCCTTGGAGCGTTGGAGGATGAGGGGTATAGATCATGGGGGGAATAGATAGGATGACTGCATAGTCACAGTATGAGAATCAAGATCCAGAGGACATGGGTTGAATGTGAGAGGGGGAAAATGTAATAGGAACCTGAGAGGCAACTTTTTCATCTAGACAGTGGTGGGTATATGCCACGAGCTGACAGGAGATATTTGTGGAAGGTACTATAAGAACATTTAAAAGACATTTGGATGGGTCTAATGATAGGAAAGGTTTAGTGATATACTAGACTAAGTCGGACCCGTTGGGTCCCAGTCACACGGGAGCCTGGCCCCCCCCCCCCCCCCCAACGCAGCCCATTCCCCAACACAATATTCCACCACTCACCTGTTCTCCCAACGCAAATCGTTCCCCCAAAGCAATATTCCATCACTCGGGGGGGGGGGGGGGGGGAGGAGGAGGAGGGGGGGGAGGAGGAGGAGGAGGAGGGGGTGGGAGGAGGGGGGGAGGAGGAGGAGGAGGGGGGGGTGGGAGGAGGGGGGGAGGAGGAGGAGGGGGGGGAGGAGGAGGAGGAGGGGGGGGAGGAGGAGGAGGGGGTGGGAGGAGGGGAGGAGGAGGAGGAGGGGTGGGAGGAGGAGGGGGTGGGAGGAGGGGGGAGGAGGAGGGGGGAGGAGGAGGAGGGGGGAGGAGGAGGAGGGAGGAGGAGGAGGAGGGGGGGAGGAGGAGGGGTGGAGGGGGGGAGGAGGAGGGGGGGGGAAAGGGGGGGTGGGGAGGAGAGGGGGAGGGGGGCTCGTACTCTGCTCACCCCGCACCTTCAGCTTTTGGCCTCACGCAGTAGATCCCGGTCCCACTCCGTCTTCACTCAGAGGCTTCCGGTCAACTCAGTAGATTCTGGCTGGTCGTGCTGGTCGCCGCAGAAGCAGCCCGCGAGCTGCTGACTCTCCGCGAGCCGCTGACTCCACGCGAGCTGCTGACTCCCCGCAAGCTGCTCGACACACAGTGCCACTTCAGCTTTTTATTCTCCTCGCCACGTTATTGACAGCGGGTTCCGGAAGGGGTGGTTTTTACGATTTTAAACCTTCATAAATTTTGTCCTCTTTCACCGAAGGGGACAAAACTTATTTGACTTGCAGCAGAGTAGAATGATGAGTAAGGTAGCGAACAATCGTAGCGCTATGGGGGTCATTTTTGCGCAAATTTAATTACAACGCAGACCGGAAGTGGTCAAGATGAAAGTTTTAGTAATGGTATAGATAGATAGAAGATAGATGAGCCACATGCAAGCAGATAGGACTGCTGCAGATGGGGCATCTTGGTCGGCATAGGCAAGTTGGGCCGAAGGACCTGTTTCTGTGCTGTATGACTGATTCTAGTCCTTTTCCCTGCCTGTTCTTTGGTTTATTTTATACTCTATATTTTAAATTATACTGTCAAGTTTATTCTCATAAGCAGAATTATGAAGAGGTACAGATACAATAAAAAAAGTTCTTAAAATTATACATAAATTATGCAATACAGTGAAAAGAAAAAGACTAAAACACGACTTTAGTAAAAAAAAATCGCAATTAAAAACAAGTCCATGGTAGTGTAGTGTAGGTGCTCTGCAGTGTTCTGTTATTGAGCTAGAATTAGGGTTGTACAGGTTGGTTCAAGAGTCTGATGGTTGTGGGAAAGTGGTTGAAACTGGTGGTGTGGGACTTCAGGCTTCTGTACCTCTTGCCTGATAACAGCAGTGAGAGGAGGCATAGCCTGAATTGTGCAGTCCCTTAATGATGGATGCCGTCTTCTTGAGGCAGCATCTCATGTAGATGCTTTTGATAGAGGGGAAGGCTGTGGCCATGACCCATCGGGCTGAGTCCACCACTCTGTGCACTTGTGTCCTTTGCCATGGAACTACTGTACCAGGCCATGATGCACTAGTCAGGATAATTTCTACAGTGCATTTACAGAAGTTAGCCAGTACAATGACAGTTACATTTAAAATGATGAAACATACTCTATCTCAACTATTAAAAAGTATTCTATATTTTAATTTACTTTATGTAGGATAATAAAAAAAGTACTTGCATCATTCTTCAATCATTAATCTGAAGTCTATGTTTCCTTCCTGATTTTCTAACCAATCTATACTATAATTATCATACTAACTATAATTAACTTTCTCAATTTTTATTATCTGTCATCATAAAATTGTCAACCCTATGTGAATCCATTTCATATCTATGGATTAAAAAAATACAGACATCTGATTTACAATAATTGTGAAGTGGCGGCAGTTATGGGATAGAAAATGTCATTATTGTTTCCATAACAAACTTGGTCTTGTACCTTGAGCATGATTGAACTGATATATATGTGCACATATGTGTGACATACATACACACATACATACATTGGGTTTGATCCCCTACACAATACAGTGATAGATTATGTTAATCTTTATGCCAATGTCTATTTCTTCCTCTTCATGGTAACTTGGATTGTTGCCACTCAATTGTTTTGCTGGTTTTACTAAGAATAACTTGAGCTATTTAAAGAATTCCCATAGGCAGACTGACTATTCCACAGAACTGTTCAGTTGATCTCCAAAGTACTGTATTAATGCTTGATGAAAAAGGTATTTTGTTAATTAAATGTAACACAGGTATTTAAGAGCAAGCCCACTTGGCGATGGTCTTGTTTCTGAAATCACTGTACTATGTGGACATGACTTTGGGATTTTAATGTCAGGAGTCAGTGATGTTTTGAAAGAGCGATAGAGAAAGTGGGATGTATGTACCAGTAGTGCTCTTCAATTCATCACCAAATTATGGAAGCAGATTTTTGTTTAAAAATAGTGAGACTTTGTTTAGTTATTATATTAGGCTTAATTACTAAAAGCTCCTGGATATTTTAGTTTTTTTTTTAATAGCTCATTGCTACACATGTAACATCCGGCAATGTACAAAGGACCTTATGTCGTGTAATTAGAATGGCTTTGTAGAAAAGTAAATCCTTACACCACACTTGTATTGTGTTCCTTTCCGTAACTTATTTTTTAAGAGATGACATATTACTTTTGCAAATAAATTGAAGAACACACGGCTTGATTTTTTTTCCAACATTTAGAAATCACAGTATTAACAAAACCCATATATCAACGCTGGTGCAAAGTGTTTCATTTTGAACTCATTTATGTGGACCCAAAGTGAACATTGTCCCTGTTTACACAGTGCACTACATTGTCTTTTACACAGAGTCAGTGAATTGAATCAAATCCAAGCTGTGTGACCCTGACTCAGGAAATTACCCATGTGCATGTGTCATTCAGGAGTGCTAGGGGATTACTGCATTGTACCAGGAGGGTGGTATCGTCTTCATCTTTTTTTTTTAACGGAACCTCCTGTAAAGAAGCTTGTTGTATGGTTGTCAGGTGTGGTTGTGAGTGGACAAATCCATTCTCCTTAACAGAATTGTAGGAAAATGGATCATCAAAGCAGTGTGTAGTTTAACAATGAGGTAGGTGCTGGGAGAGAAATAATCTGATATTTTCAAAATGATTCATATTTGGATTTTATTTCAATGAAGTGGGATATTCTTACCCGTAATCTTTTATGACATTTTGTGGAATGGGACCATGGAGACTTGAGCAGTGCACAAGCAAAATATTTCAGCCTAAATGAATAAAATCCATTATCTGCTCTGTTATCTTTGTTAACTTGCGTGCAGTTTACCTCAAATACTGGAAATTTAATTTGATCACCTATAATTTAACTGAAAAGCATAAACTCAGTGGTGAGCATTTTTGTTGATCTCGTTGTATTAGCTAAATTAGTGATAAATTGTTATTTTGTTAGATTGAGGTCAATATAGAGGAGAAATAGAGGTTGAGGGAGAGAGAAAGAGAAAATACAACACAGTTTGATTCTTTTTCACCACTTTTTATAAGTAAGCGTTTTCTTTTGGAGAGAAAATATTTTTACCATCTTGAACAGAACATGAGCAGAATTAAAAAGTATGGAGCAGCAAAGAATATCTGAATAATTACCAGTGAGAGAATGCAGCAAATTGTTTTCTGGGATGGTGATTGTTACTTTTACATTTAGTATTTCCCCCTATGATAAATTGCTCATTTCAACTTGAACCTGAATAATGCGGTTAGGATGATGGTTAGGTACATATGAAAACAAAAGACTTGTATTGTTTATTAGAAACCCAAACAGTTATCTCACCAAGTAACTTTTGCATGATCAGACACCAGAAAGGTGGCATGTGGCACATGATACAACACAAGAATGAATTGTATATGATATATCGAAATTCTTTTAAAAGAAGTCTAGAGGTTAGTAAAAGTGATCCAATAATATAAAAAAAGTTTTAAGATTGAATCCAGCTGCCTGTTATTTTTCCTGAAACTGCATGCTTTATTATAATTCTACATATAGATACTCAGTAATGGCTGATATAAGTTTTGGTTAAAGTTATTTAAGCACACAGAGCTATTTTTGATTTTAAAACCCTGTTGAAAAATGTTCGGCCCATGTAGTACTGTGTGGTAACAACAAACTAAGATGATTAAGAACATGTGGCATGCAAAACTTTGATTTTGCTTGCCATTTCCCACTCAGTATCATATTAGACAGTATTTTATGATGTACGTATTTGTATTACTAATTCTTGGGTATTACTTTATTTAGCCATGGAAATCTAAATATTAGATATAAAACCTCAAGAGTAGCGATCACCAATTTGGAGGGAGGTGAGGAAGGGTATATTGTTTCTTACATATTGATTCTTGGCCATGCCATGACAATAAGCATAGATATTTTAATGTTTATGTATGCAGTGTTATATTAAGTCTGATTTGGTCTGCTTCATTAAGGATTAATTCTGTAAGTGGTATTTATTAGAACCAAGGAACCTCACTTGCTGTAGACATACTGAACACAAGATTTTTACAACAGTGGTGACAGGTACTCAAACTTCTAATAACACATAACCAATAGGACAATTTTCAAAGTTTACATTGCTTAGAAGGAGTCACACCATGCTAGTGTAAATGTATTTAGTTTTCAGTCAATATCACAGCAGGATTTAAATCATTTTTGAGAAAACAGTACAGATCAGATGTTTTTTTCTTTAAGAGTTCCTTCCCTTAAAAGCATTGTTATGTACAAATGGAAGAAAATACAAAAGATGCACAGTTCAGTCTATAATTAGTCTTGACTTTATGCATTTTCAATAATTCTAGTTTCATTGATTCCCAGCATTCACATTTTTATTTCTAATTGCTACATATTAAATGATCCTACAGTAACTCACTAATTGTTTGTTGTTTTGATCCACACTGTTTGTGGTATAATATTTTTTTGCTATTTTCATATCAATGCTATATGAGGTGAGGTTCAAGTAGATGGTAGCACTCAGACCTCCGAATTAGAAGCTTGTAAATCTCACTTTAAAGAATACTGAGTTACAGTGCTGTACTGTGGGAGGTGAAGGATTTGCATCCATCGATACTGTACTGTACCTATGTGACAATATAATCAGAGAAGACCATGGAGTTATTCCTAGTGTTATGACCATTGTTAATCCCTCAGTCAATATCGCAAAATTATAATTTTTTAAATCATCCATGTTTGTAGCCGTTTGTGCATTTGGCTGCCATGGTCCCTATATTGTATAATTATTCAGAATTATAAGAATTGTTCAAAAATGTTTTGAGGTACATTGAGGCCGTAAATGATGCCATGTAAATTTGTCTAAAGAATGGTCCCATGTAAATTCAGTGGTTACGCCAGCACTTTGTGTCACTCTTCCCATGTACTTCCTCATACCTCATCTACTGCACCTGCTGTTCCAGGTGTGAACTCCTATATATCAGACCAAGTGCAGGCTCCGTGATCGTTTAGTTGTATGCCTCCGCCCAGTCCGCTTAAACCTACATGATCTCCCGGTTGCTAAACACTTTAACTCCCCCTCCCATTCCCATACTGACCTTTCTGACCTGGGCCTCCTGCACTGTCAGAGTGAGGCCCTACGTAAATTGGAGGCACAGCACCTCATATTTCGGGTTGAGCAGCTTACAACCCAGCAGTATGCATATTGACTTCTCTAACTTCAAGTAACCCTTCCTCTCTCCATCCTAGTTTGAACAGTCTGGCTGTCTTCCTGATTAAATTTTATCTTTGCTCCTTCCCCTAGCTAACAATGATATATTCTACATTTTCCTTGACCTTCATCCCCTTTGATGTCTCGTTTTCACACCTTACCCTTCCATATCTTTGTGTCTCCCTCTCCCCTGACTCTCAGTCTAAAGAAGGGTCTTGACCCGAAACGTCACCCATTCCTTCTATACAGAGATGCTGCGTCCCGCTGAATTACTTCAGCATTTTGTGTCTATCTTCAACGTAAACCAGCTTCTGCAGTTCCTTCCTACACATGCTTTATGTTTGTCAGACAGAACTCTTAAAAATGGTCAGTTGACTGTTTTTACCCCTCGTACTTTATCATACAGACCAATTACAACCTAACCAAAGAGATCAATCCATTTTGTCTGTTGGAGCTACACACTGAAAACATTCAAAGAAGCGCATAACAAAGATTTTGTTAACCTTGACGGAAGTGTTTTCTAGAGAAAGCAGAAACATATTTGACACACTCTAAACTTGAGCAACTTTATGGTATATTAATCCATGTTATCTAATTTGATATATTTAGTAAAATTATTTTATCATTGTGGATATCGTGATGAAAAGCTGCAAACCACAGTTTCAAATATAGTGAAATTGTGGTCTGAATGCAACATTTCTAAATACAATTCCACTTGATCACACTAGGGTTAAAAAGATTCATTTGAACAAACTGTCAAGACTACTACTATTTAGGAGCTTTTGGTTGGATACTTTTTTGAATATGATTTAGAATGGTTTAAATTTATCCTGCTGTGCAGAAAATCAAATCATTTTCCAACTCTTAGCAAATGCTATTCAGAAAATTGGATCAAGTGCCACCATAGTCTTCCCAAAATTGTTTAAGCTGACATCAATAGAAGTATTAGGTGGATAACCATGATATATATCAATTCCATTTGGCTTAATAAAGAGCAAAGCATAATGCACAGTAACTGTAAAACATACTGTGACCAACCAGATTTCAACCTTAAAATCAAACTTGGGTAGTCATCAGAATTGGCAGTTTTCAGCAGCACATAAAGATATATAATCACGTTGAGGGTTAGGAGCACAGAGTTTAATCCATTAGAGCAGCATTTTTCAACAATATCAAAAAAATAGTTATGATCATATTTTTCTATTGATGTAAAATTTAATATAATGCTTAAAATTGTCGAGGAGCTTTGTGGAATACATAATGTCAGTGCTGTGGTTTTCTTGTTATGATCTTGTACGTCGCTACTCTTAACAAAAATAATTCCTGAAAGCAGTTGGAAGCAGAAAATAGGATATTTTATAGTATTTTTGCAGTGTTTATACAAAAAATAGGATGAAGCAACAAATAATATTATTTCCCATTTTAATGGCATTTTAAATACTCTCAATGTTTAGATTTTTGGCACCTTGCAACGTAAACTTGCACAGCGATCACTTACTACAACACATCATTAAATATTTTCCATTGCAAATAAATATATAAAGATGGTATACACATGCATGTGCATTGTAGTATTGCTTTTTTGTGCATTTGCTTTCATTTTAACATGAACTTAGCATTTGATGAATTAATATAAATACAGCAGCCTTGAATTAGATCTTAAAATATCTAGCAAAAATTATCAAATGCAAAAGATCGGGATGTAAGGGAAAATTGATCATTTTTAATATCCAGTGAAAATCAAAATTGTATTAAGATTAAAATATATTACATATTCCGTATTCCAGAGTACATGTATGAATGACAGGTAGTGTGCAGTTGTGCAGTGCCTATACATTCGAATATAGACTGCACTGAGTACAGAGTTGCATTTTGTTACATACAAAAAATTGCATGAGCTGGAAACCTACTTATAAGTTAACTGGGTTCAATGAACATATAATAGTATTGTTTGTGACCCACTAAAATTATGAACGGTATATAAAATGAATATGGCTTAGCAAAAGATAGTTGTACTATTTATCCATATAAAATGAAATATTTTCACATTTAAAAATAAATAGCTCTTTTGCCTGTCATCGTTCTAAAATAGATTTTGGTTCTTTTAACTCATCTTTTCACCTGTTCTGTTCGTGAGCTCATCCTTGAGAGAAGTAAAAGTATTCAGTGATGATTCTCGCATCAGTAGGGAACAAACTGCACTTGGTGATCAGCCATGGTCAACTTGGAAATGGAAAGTAAATCTGGGCCCCATTTATTACATTGCACTGTGCGCATTGCAATACATTGAGTAAGCGTCAGAAATTACAACTTTAATTTAGGTCTTCCATATATATTTTTTTAAATGAAATCATACTTAATTGTACAAATTATTCTCACATACTAAGGATCTTCATGATGTTTCTTGAATGATCAATTAAATTATCGACTGTATAGTTACCAAGTGTTTGCAAAATAGGCTTCACAATGCCTTCCTAACAATATAATGATATAACGTCAAAGGTGCTAATGTATGCGGGCACTTTAGGAATCGCAAGAAGTGATGCAGCAGCTACCTTTAGGTTCCTCGTGTTGAAAATTCAACTATTTAACCTGTGAAATGTTTGAATGCTAAACTGCTGTGTTTTTTTATTAGATCGGAGGGAATAGCAATTGCATTATGAGTGAATGGAAAAAAATTGAAATCTTCCAATATAAAATTAACTTATGGCGTCCAAAATATAATCATGTCCACAACAAAAACTAAATAGGTTTGAAAACAAGGGGCAGACAATCCCTATTAAGAGCATCTTGAGCAAAGGAATGGATAACCGAGAAATAAAGTAGTTGAAACTCCTTCCAAGAGCTCCTTCCAAGCTGGAACTGAGAAATTGAATGAATTTGAGAGAAAGGAATCACTGTTTGTGAAGCTATCCATTTATATGGTAATAGAAAGTATGGGTCCCCAAATATATCTAGTTTATAATAATTTGCTGCTAACATTTAAATAAGTTTGCTGTATGTTGTAGATCTGAGCTGTTGGCTAATTAATGTTATTTAAAAATGTAAAAGCTACTTCTGCTTTCATTCTTGAACCATACATCAGTAATATAAATTTCAAGTCTTTTTTAATAAAAGTTATTTTAAAATATACAGGCAGATCGTGTAGTGATAGTGACATTGAAAGTGGTTTCAGTGCAGTCTCAGCAGAAGGCAAATGCCTTCTGAACCAATGCATTGTGTTCAATTTCTGTGGTGTCTTGTGAGTCGAGGCTGAATAGTTTGCAACCCTAGCCACCTCAATCCAAATATCATTTACATTAAATACTGCTAGCCATCCTTATTTTCAGTCAGTGGTGAAAATTGATTTAAAAAATATACATGTTACTACTGTTTCTTAATTAATATTTTCAAACCAATCCATTGAGGTTTCCGATACTTTATCAGTTTAAAGGGAAACTGGATTAATACTAGGCCTCAAACAACGTCTTCATTTTTTTTCCTTTCGTGGCGAGTTAGGCTCTAAACAAGAAGGCTGTACTATGCTCAAGTAAATACTGAAATAACTAGATGGATGTGTTAGAGCTTTTTAATATTTTTTTCTTGAATGCAGCATTGTATTCAAGATTGATTTTTGTGGAAAATGTTGTTGGAATAGGTTTCATAGATGCTATTTACTTGTATTCCTTGAATAAAATAACTAATTGGTCATCCTTCTATCAGGTAGTTACATTTATACAAAGGTAAAAAATATTTTGTGAGATTTTATAGATTCAGGGTGTAACAATTGTGCAATCTTTTGATGACAGTGGCAATCTATGTTACGTTCTTTCTCTACCTCACCACTATGGCAAACCCTGATTTGGTAACCAAACGGATGATTGCGGGAGCGCGACTTTAGTACTTTCTGCATTTTCTATGTTGTTGATAAATTTACAATAATATTGACAAATAGGTCGAACAGACAACATGAATTATAAATTAATCTATAATAATTTAATTTAATTGACTTCTGATGGTAGGCAGATCTCTCAGATATTTAGGACATTTCCAGACATTTGAAACGGGTGAACTGTATTGTGTGTTGTTCATCATTCCAAAAATCCTTGTAGCATTATCAATCCAAATAGTATAAACACCAACACCAGAAATTATTTACTTTGCTATAGGCTAACCCATACGGTCAGGAATCGTCTATTGCAGGAATTTTTTTTCAATCTTTTTTATCGATATTTGAGCTTTTAAAGCACATAACCAATAATATGCTAATTCTAATATGGAAAAAGTGATGAAATAATCTTATTTCAATGTATACCTTTCAATAAACTGATCCAGCTTTACAACAGTGATTAGACTTATGTATTTTTAATAAATTAATTTATTTAGTTAAGTAGGTACTGTACTACACAAAACTTTGCAGCTTAACCACACTGGCAAATATAATGTTATATTCCTTGAGGTAGATTCGGGCATATTGGGCATAAAGAATAATGGTCCACGATTGCTTTTAAAGAACTTGCATATTAAAATATTCCTCTCCAGTTTGAAATAGAAAGCAATTAAAATTGTCAATCATTTGATTGTTATGCATTGTGTTATTTTTCTTTGTGAAATGTTTCTAATTACTATAATTATGTCTTCCATACTTTCATTTTAAATCTGCTACTTTATAAAAATAAATAGGTTAAAACATGCATTTTTCTTATTTTTGCATTGCTTGGCAAAATTCAGTTATGTCATAAAAATTCTCCAATTAGTTCAATTTTACAATCAGTGTATAGGCTGCTGTGAAAGTTATTTTGTAATTTTTAATATTGCCTGCATGAAAATACTTCAGTCTTCTGTTTGATATCATTACCATCGTAAATTCTCAAGTTGTTTTAGCTTCTGAAAAATGTTGATATATTGGGGTAAAAATCAGTGTTTATTTTCTTTACTTGAGTGGAATATGGATGTATCTGCAGGTTGTTAGATCTATACGAGAGAGAGAAATAAATGACTAGTGAAGGAGACGAGACAGTTGAGAAAGCAGTGGAGAAAGTCTACAGTTGATGAGAGAGAGGGAATTAATGTTTTGCAAGAAGTGTTAAGAAATCAGTTAACAATATTAAGGAGGGCAGAACCCCTTTGGAGGAAGAGAAAGAAGAAGGAGCGAGTCAGGTCGGTATTTTATAGGGATGCATTTAAATTTGTTAAAAGAATGTTTAGTCAGGAAAATAGTGGAAAGCTCAATGCTTCAAAGGAGTTAGATGAATATTTTAAAAATGACATACTCGGATCCAGAAAAGAAAAGGGGAATGGGTTTCCTTCCGGATATACCATCCTTAGGACAGTGAGAGTATAAGTTAGATGTTTTGCCACCAAAGTGGAAGAAACTGGAAGCCGTAATAAGCCATGTGAAGGTTTCTGCGGCCCCCAGGGCCGAATGGAATCCCTTACTGGGTATATAAAAGTGCACCTTGTGTGCTTAGATTCTTGTGGAGGAACTTGCGTATAGTTTGGGAGAAGCAGGTTATACCAGGGGTTTGGCGTATAGTGGGGGAATTTTCATTTCCAAGGAGAAAGAGTCTTCACAGTTGTCTGTTTAAGCCCTACAGTATATGTCTCCTAAATATAGAAGGCAAGATTTTCTTTAGTATAGTGGCACAGAGGCTGGCAAGTTATTTAGAAAGGAATAGGTTAATAGATACCACAGTGCAGAAAGCAGGAATCCCAGGTTTCGCAGATTGCTTCGAACACGTTAGTGTAATGTGGCATCAGATTCAGACAGCCAAGCTCAAGAGAAGAGATTTGCATGTAGTGTTTTTGGACCTGGCAAATGCTTTTGGATCTGTGCCACATAGTCTTATTTGTAGTGCTTTTGATTTATTTAGAGTTCCAGTATCAATAGTAAATTTAGTGAAAGCATATTTCCAAGATGTCCCAATGTGTTTTAGTACAGGAGACTTTACAACAGCACAGCAGAGACTAGAGATGGGCATTATGGCAGGGTGTACTATTGAGCATCACAGTGGGTCGTCAGTGGGGAGAGACGGCAGGAAGGACTGCGCCTCCCTCCAATCAGGGCCTATATGGATGATATGAACTTGGTGACCACAACAGTAGCTTGTACTAGAAGATTGTTAGAGAAATTAAACAATAATCTTAAATGGGCTAGATTGAAGATTAAGATTCAAGATTCAAGAGAGTTTATTGTCATGTGTCCCAGATAGGACAATGAAATTCTTGCTTTGCTTCAGCACAACAGAATATAGTAGGCATAAATAAATACAGAACAGAACTGATGAGTGTGACCATATACCAATGAATATATATATATATACACACACAGAAATAAACAGATAAAGTGCAATGGGCTATTAATGATCAGAGCTTTGTTTGAGTTGAGTTTAATAGCCTGATGACTGTGGGGAAGCATCTATTCCTGAACCTGGATGTTGCAGATTTCAGGCTCTGTACCTTCCCGCTGAAGGCAGCGAGGAAGATGAGTGAGTGACCAGGATGGTGTGGGTCCTTGATGATGCTGGCAGCCTTTTTGAGGCAGCGACTGCGATAGATCCCCTCGATGGTAGGGAGGTCAGAGCCGATGATGGACTGGGCAGTGCTTACAACCTTTTGTAGTCTTTTCCGCTCCTGGGCGCTCAAGTTGCCGAACTGAGCCACGATGCAATTGGTCAGCATGCTCTCTACTGTGCACCTGTAGAGGTTCGAGAGGGTCCTCCTTGACATACCGACTCTCCCTAATCTTCTCAGGAAGTAGAGGCGCTGATGTGCTTTCTTTATAATTGCATCCATGTTCTCTGACCAGGAGAGATCTTCAGAGATATGCACGCCCAGGAATTTGAAGCTCTTGACCCTCTCCACCATTGACCCGTTGATATAAACGGGATTAAGCCTAGTAAGTCACAGAGTATTTATTTGGTAAGAGGAAAGGTAGCAGAGAAAAGGTTCTGTGTAGATGAAGAAGAAGCCCCGTCAATAATGGAGAAACCAGTTAAAAGTTTGGGTAGGTGGTATAACAGGAAGTTGGATGACACTGAACAGGTCCAACAACTTAGAAAGAATGTTACTGACGAGTTAGAAAGGATAGAGAAATCAGGGCTTCCAGGCAAGTTGAAGTTGTGGTGTTTGCAGTTTGAGCTATTCCCTAGGTTGATGTGGCCATCGACAGTATATGAAGTGCCAATTTCTAAGGTGGAAAGGTTAAAGAGGTCAGTTAGTTCATATATTAAGAAATGGTTAGGAGTTCCACGGTGTCTTAGTAATGTGGCTTTATATGGGAAAGGTATTCTCCATTTACCGTTGTCGAGCCTAACAGAGGTGTTTAAGTGTGCTAAGGTGAGGTTAGAGTTGCAATTATCAGGCAGTAAGGATACCTTAGTTAGTAATCTGGTGCCAAGTGTAACTAGAGGAAGGAAGTGGAACTCAAAGCAGGCTGTAGAAGAAGCACAAGCAGTTCTGAGGCATAAAGACATTGTTGCTTGGGTGCAGCAAGGGGAAAGAGGCTTAGGGCTTAGCACAGGGAAAGCAGGTCAAACAGAGAGGAGGAAATTGGTTGTAGAGCAGGTACTCTGTCAGTAAGAAGCAGCGAGAAGTGTAAGGGCAGTAGTTCAGGTTAAGCAGGGACAGTCGATGAACTGGGAAAGTGTAGAAAAGAGGAGGTTTAGCTGGAGGGACCTGTGGTGTATGGAGGCGGGTCATATAAGTTTCATAAGGGCTATTTATGATGTGCTGCCATCACCTCAGAACCTCAAACAATGGGTAAGTGGGGACCTGGCGTGTCCCTTGTGTTCAGAGGTGGCAACGTTGAGACATATTTTGTCAGGATGTAGGACTAGTCTTTCTCAGGGTTGGTGGCATAACCAGGTCTTGAAGTGCATAGCTGCAGCAATTGATAGGAGGAGAATTCAGTAGGCATCAGGACTGGGAGTGCAGCAATTCATTTTGTCTGTGAGGGAGAGAAAGGAAGGGGATGGAAGTTTGCAGATAGGTATGAGTCAGGCCAGTTACGGGGAGCCAGTGATTGAGAGATGCGGGTAGATTTAGGAGGAAAGCTTGTTATTCCGCAGGAAATAATTACTACTAGTTTGAGACCTGATATAGTGTTATGGTCAGTTAGTCAGCGGATAGTGTATTTTATAGAACTGATGGTGCCTTGGGAGAACTTAGTGGATGAGGCTTGTGAAAGGAAAAGGCATAGATATGTAGAGTTGGCAGCAGAAGTTGAGCAGCGAGGATGGAGAGCATGAGTACGTCCTGTAGAGGTGGGTTGTAGAGGTTTCATAGCGAGATAGACCATGTCACTATTTGGAGAGCAAGGAATTTGCGGACAGAGTTTGCGTCAAGCTGTAAGGGAAATGTCAGAGGCAGCAGAGCAAGGCAGTATGTGGATTTGTTGGAGAAGAAATAGTGTCAGTTGGGGCAGAAAGTAAACGTATAACATGCAGTACGTGTTTTTCTTTGTAATTATAGTTTGTGCAAGTGTTTTTTTTTGCATATGGGGTCATTTATTGTAAGTTGGTATATTTAGATAATACTTTGGTTTTGGCCTGGGTTTTCTTAGTCGAGCACTTACCTGGAGTTCTAGCACAAGTACTTTGTGTTTTAATTGTAATTTCACCATTGTAAATTCTCAGGTTGTTTTAGCTTCTGAAAAACATTGAATGTTGATATATTGGGGTAAAAATCTGCGTTATTTTCTTAACTTGATGTGGAATATGGAACTTGTTACAATTAATTCTTCTAGTTTTCAACCAGGTTTCATAATATTCATTGAAACTCTATTTTATTTTTTAGGTAACCGTCATTCTCAGTGGTTAATTTCTGAAAAAGATCTAAAGGTGAGTTTTTCAGAAGCAAGGGAATGCAAAGCCTATTACCACTTTAATGAGAAAAAACACAGTTTAATCAATCTGAAGAAGGGCCTCGACCCGAAATGTCACCCATTCCTTCTCTCCAGAGATGCTGCCTGTCCCGCTGATATACTCCAGTATTTTGTGTCTATCTTTGGTTTAAACCTGTGCAGTTCCTTCCCACACAGTTTAATTATACTTCTTAAGTAAGTCATTGATTGATTGATTGATTGATTGAAAGATGCAGATTGGAAGCAGGCCTTTTGGTACACCGAGTCCATTGATCACCCGTTCACACTAGTTCTATGTTATCCCATTTTTGTACCCACTCCCTGCACACAGGGGGTAATTTACAGAACCCAGCTTCTTTTTGAAGTGGGGGAAAACCAGAACACCTGAAGAAAATCCACGGTCACAGGGAGAATGTGCTATGTGGCATAGCACCCAAGGTCATGATTGAACCCAGGCCTCTGGCACTGTGAGGCTGCAGCATTGTGGCGCAATGGTACTGATGCTGATATACAGTTATCAATCAAGGCTTTAATCTGGTATTCTTGGCTACAGGGATAGTTCTTGTTTGATTTCACTAGTATTAAATGCAAAGGTTTGATCTGAACTAACTAGATACAAAAATGTAAATTCTTAAATGTTGGTGTTAACTGATAACTGAACTATTATTTGGATTTTTACTAGATTTAACAGTATTCAAATGGCTGCAATGTTCAGACCACTGCAAATATTAGGAGTATAATAGTGAATTTTCATGTGCGTTGAAGGCAAGTTGAAGTTAAATTTAATTTTTAATTTATCCCTCTAGCGTATTTATTGGAGTAATTAATTTTAAAAATTGAACACAATGTTTGATATATTAATGATTTGGACATAACTATAAGGGGTACGATGAGGAAATCCATAGATGTTACAGAAATTGATCATATGGTTGACGGTGAGAGGGATCGCTGTGGGATGGAAGAGATTGGTATAATCAATTGGGCAGAAAATTGGCTAATGGAATCTAATCCAGGTTAGATTGAAGCAGTGCATTTGGGAAGGTGCAATAAAGCAAGGGAACTGAATATAAGTAGTGTGCAGGAACAGACGGAACTTGGGGTGTGTATATCCACACATTCTTGAAGATGTCTGAATATCAATACGTTGATTTTTAAAAAAAAGAGGATGTTTAACTAAAGCGCAGTGTGTAGGAGTGGGTAGGTTTTGCTGGGAATAGGTACGATGCTGATAGATTATAGTTCTTTCATTCTGTTATCACTTTACAGAAAAGGTGTTATTGCATATGCGAGATGCAGAGGGACTTACAAAGAACCTGTGAGAACTTATTTTGGTCGGCGTGGCAGGTTGATCAGTCTAAAGTGCCATGAAGCCACTTTGCAGCTTCATCACAATTTATTATCCCATCCACATCATTGTTGTCAGCAGACTTTGAAATATTATATTTTGTTCCCTTAGCCAAATCTTTAATGTATACAATATGAATAGCTGACCCAAGCACTGATATCCGAGGTGCCCCACTACTATTCAGCCTATCACTTGAAAAATACCTATTCCCTCTTCCTACCTGTTTCCTGACCACCAACCAGTTTTCAATCATGCCAATACATTCCCACCAATAACATGCACATTAACTTTGCACACTAACATTACATGTGAGTCTTTATCAAAAGGATTCTGAAAACCCAAATATCCAGCTATTGGTTCTCCCTTATTTATTCTTCCAATTATGACTTCACAAAAACTCTAGTAAATTCTTCAAATAAGATTTCCCTTTCAGAAATCCGTGTTGACTTTCTCTTAACCTGTTGATATTATCAAAGTGTTCTGTTATCTCCTTTTTTAAAATGACCAATTATTTTCCTTTTGTTTCTCAATTTCTAAATATTTTATTTTCTGGCTTCCATTATATCTCTCTTTTCCTTTTGTTTTGTTGCTATATTTTGAAAGCAATACTTTCAAAATATAAATTGTTATTTTTACAATAGTTCATTAGGTACGTAAAATGTGAAATAATGTCTGATGCTAAGATATTCTGAAAGAAGTGTTAAGTTGCAGGAACAAACTGCACAACTTCCTGCAATTAAGTTGAGTTTGGCGTGCCTGTCTGAAGTGTAAATCGTTAATAATGTGAAATCGGGTCTGGGTGTTTGATCAATGTTGAATTATTTATTTTGAATTGTACATGTAGAACTATATTTGATGTTTTGGCTCCCCTAATGGATTGTTGTATTTGGGCACCACTTGGTTAATGCAAAGGAAAATATGCAAATATGTAAATCTTGATTATTGATTAATCACTAATCATGGGCAGGTGATTAGTGGGCAGAAGATTTGTAGAGCATCATGGTATGTTTCAGTATATTATGTAATCTCATTCAAAGGAATGTCAACCAATTTAAAAAGTCAGTAAAGATTTTTTGACTTTTCCTATATTGATATTTTTAGTTGATAATTGAATACATTTCATTGTTTTAATTATTTAATCTATGGTTATCAGGGACATTTAAAATTCCCAAAATAAGTAATCCTCCTGACAGTCGTGGCAACGGAGCCTCGGGAGACATTGACTTCAGGCTTTGTGCTATCCACAGCCTGATCTGCTCATTAGTCAACTTGGAACCACAGAAAAATAGGATGGTTTTCTGGGTGTAATTGTGCAAAGAAATTAAATGATACCACAAAGCAACTATTCCTTATTTTGTTTTACATTATTAATCATTGATTCTTTTCAGCGGTCATTTGTGGGTTATCGCTATCGTTACTATGCACCAACTAACAAAAATGTGGACTGCAGGAACTGTGGCAAAAAGGGACACATATCCAAAAACTGCCTGGCTCCAAAGGTAACGTGTTAGCTTTTAATGCTGTTCAATTTTAATATTTCCGATTTATGCCGTCAAGGTTGCAGCTTGATACTTTTTTGCCTGTGCTGTCTAATAAACTATGACTTTCGCGCTTGGTCTGCAATTGATTCTGATTCTGCAATTGTGTGCCGAGAATTTCTCTTTGTTAACTGGTTGGCCCAGATTGTAACAGACCACACTGCTGTTTATGAGTAAAATGTTGCTCTTTAATAATCTGTTTTAATCCATAAGACATTTCCAAACTGTTATGAACTTTACACTGCTATGGTCACACCACGCACTTTGGGCCCATTCTTAGTCACGTCTGTGACCAAAAGGATGACGAATTGTGGAATACATTGCTTCTAGTTCTGAAAGTATATTGTTTTGTACTGCATATATGATTCATATTGTTTTGGTTTATGAAGTAAAATGTTTATATATTATGCTGACAATGTTTGTTTAGGATAAGAGGTCAAATATGATCGTCACGTGTGTGACACCACACGGAAGCATTGTGAATTAAAAAAAGCTAGAATGTTCATATCTTTAGCAGACATGCATTATAGTTCTGTAGGTAGGAAAATAGCAATGAATAAGATTAATCCCTTACAATAATTTTTTTATGTGTTACTTTGTGATGACATCTGGTCATGTATGTGACATTTTTGTTCACTTACCAAAGAATGGGCCTTTGATGTTTGCTACCATCATAGTCTAATTTGCTTAGAATAACTGAAAATGTATTGTACATGTATTGCTGCTGTTTTAGTTGCACCAAGTATGCCTGTAAAGCTGCAGCAAGCAAAAATTTCATTGTTGTGGTTCATATCCAGTATATATGACAAATAAACATTCTTGACGATCTTTGGCTAGTTACACGGGATCACTGGATCAAAATGAATCCATTACATTGCTCAAAGGAAAGTAGGGGTGCTCTTCCAACATTCCAACTAATATTTAACTCTCAAACAACATTACAACAGATTAACTAGTCATTTATCTCATTAATATTAGAGGGAGCCATCACAAATCTCCCTCCCTGTGTCGACATGAAATTTGCCTTTCAAATGCACATCCAGTTTTAATCTAAAGGGTAGAGCATGGTAGTTGATAAATGATGTTTTCCTGAAGAAATATAATGCGATGTGATGATGATCATCTCTGAGGAATATATCATGACGGGCAGGGTGAGCTGAGGCATGCGGAGTAAAACAAGCCACTGGAAAAGGAAAGAAATGATGAGAAAAGCTCTTCTCAGGATGGCATATCTATCTAAGTATTCAATGAATAGCTCACCTAAGTGAACAAGAAATACCGTACAATATAACTGTGCTTCACCATCGACATTCTCACTGACAGGTGTCACCTGCTGCAGCCTTGGCTGCAACCTCAATGCAGGCTAGGATTACCTTGTTTCTGACTGTTGAGATATTTGCAATTTGTCATCTATAAGGGAGGCACTAGCCTTCTCTGTTCGGAGATGACCCCACTGCATTCTCTATTGCCAAAACCTTGCAGGTTTAGAGAGGATGCGGATTTGTGAGCATAACTGGCTTCCCCTTGTGTTAAATGACATTGAGTTAATCACATGACATTGCAATTGTGGTTTGTCAAAGATTGTCAATGCATTGTACTGTTTTCATCTATTAACAGCTAGTTAGATATTCTTTGTCCTTTTCCATTTTTACTCTAAACCTAATCATAGAATCAGAATCAGTGATACAGCATGGAAATTGGCCCTTTGGCCCAACTTGCATACACTGGCCAACATGTCCCATCTACACTAGTCCAACCTGCCCACGTATGGCCCATATCCCTCCAAACCATCGAAGGGACTATCGCAGTCCCTGCCTCAAGTACCACCTCCAGCAGCTTGTTCCATACCCCCACTGCCCTTTGTGCGAACAAATTCCTCGGGTTCCTATTAAATCTTTGCCGGTTCACCTTCAACCTATGTCCCCCTGGTCCTCGATTCACCTACTCTGGGCAAGAGACTCTGTGCATTTACCTGATTTGTTCGTCTCATGGTTTTTATACACCTCTATAAGATCATCCTTCTGCGCTACAAGGAATAGAATCCCAACCTACTGAATTTCTTCCTATAGTTTGGACCCTCTAGTCCTGGCAACATCCTCGTAAATCTTCTCTGTACCCCTTCCAGCTTGATGACATCTTCCCTATAACATGGTGCCCAGAACTGAACACGATACATCTAAATGCGGCTTCACCACGTCTTATACAACTGCAACATGACCTCAAGAGTCAAGAACTAGTTTTATTGTCATGTGTCCCAGATAGGACAATGAAATTCTTACTTGCTGCAGCACAACAGAATATGTAAACATAATACAAAACAGAAGATAAAAGTTCAGTGTGTCTAAAGACCATATATACACAATAAATAAACAGATATAGGGCAATAATAATAATAGACTGTCATTGTTCAGAGCTTATTTGTTGTCGCGTTTTATAGCCTGATGGCTGTGGGGAAGAAGCTGTTCCTGAACCTGGATGTTACAGATTTCAGGTTCCTGTACCTTCTTTCCGATGGCAACGGTGAGATGAATGTGTGACCAGGATGGTGTTGCTCTTTGATGATGTTGGCAGCCTTTTTAAGGCAGCGACTGCAATAGATCCCTACAATGGTGGGGAGGTCAGAGCCGGTGATGGACTGGGCAGTGGTCACAACCTTCTGCAGTCTTTTCCGCTCCTGGACGTTCAAGTTGCCGAACCAGGCCACGATGCAGCCAATCAGGGTGATTTGGATAGGCTGAGTGAATGGGCAGATGCATGGCAGATGCAGTATAATGTGGATAAATGTGAGGTTATCCACTTTGGTGGCAAAAACATGAGGGTAGACTATTATCTGAATGGTGGCAGATTAGGAAAGGGGGAGATGCAACGAGACCTGGGTGTCATGGTACACCAGTCATTGAAAGTAGGCATGCAGGTGCAGCAGGCAGTGAAGAAAGCAAATGGTATGTTAGCATTCATAGCGAAAGGATTTGAGTATAGGAGCAGGGAGGTTCTACTGCAGTTGTACAGGGTTTTGGTGAGGCCACACCTGGAGTATTGCGTACAGTTTTGGTCTCCAAATCTGAGGAAAGACATCCTTGCCATAGAGGGGGTACAGAGAAGATTCACCAGACTGATTCCTGGGATGTCAGGACTTTCATATGAGGAAAGATTGGATAGACTCGGCTTGTACTCGCTGGAATTTAGAAGATTGAGGGGGGATCTTATAGAAACTTACAAAATTCTTAAGGGGTTGGACAAGCTAGATGCTGGAAGATTGTTCCCGATGTTGGGGGAGTCCAGAACAAGGGGTCACAGTCTAAGGATAAGGGGGAATTCCTTTAGGACCGAAATGAGGAAAACATTCTTTACACAGAGAGTGGTGAGTCTCTGGAATTCTCTGCCACAGAAGGTAGTTGAGGCCAGTTCATTGGCTATATTTAAGAGGGCGTTAGATGTGGCACTTGTGGCTAAAGGGATCAGGGGGTATGGAGAGAAGGCAGGTACGGGATAGTGAGTTGGATGATCAGCCATGATCACATTGAATGGCGGTGCAGGCTCGAAGGGCCGAATGGCCTACTCCTGCACCTATTTTCTATGTTTCTATCAGTATGCTCTCTACCGTGCACCTGTAGAAGTTCGAGAGAGTCCTCCTAGACATACCTACTCTCTGTAATCTTCTCAGGAAGTAGAGGCGCTGATGTGCCTTCTTTATAATTGCATCAATGTGCTGGGACCAGAAAAGATTTTCGGAAATATGCACGCCCAGGAATTTGACGATTTTGACCCTTTCCGCCATCGTCCTGTTAATATAGACGGGATTTCCTATCCTATCCCAACTTCTATACTCAATACTCTGACTGTTGAAGACCAATAGGCCAAAAGCCTTATTGATCACCATATCTACCTGTGATTCCATCTTCAAGGAGCATGCACCTGCACTCCTAGATCCCTCTGCTCTACAACATTCCCCAGAGCCCTATCATTAATGGTTATTTCCAAAGATATCTTACTGAAACTTGCTCCATTCTCCACAGTTAGATTGAGTTCTCTTCAGTCATTTAAAAAATGGCTCTTTTCTTTTTTCTTCGAGTCTGTGCTGCCTATTGCTCCTAGGTGAGATGTGTTCTATGAAATGATCTATCGAGCAAGCTTATAACATAAGATCATTGGCTAAATAGCCACAGGTGGCATGGTGATGTGCAGGCATGATAGTGGTGCAGTAAGTAGTGCTGCTATCTCCCAGTGTTAGGAGCCGGTATTCAATCTTGACCTTGGTTTCTGTCTGTTACAGTTTGCTCATATTCTGTGTCAATGTGTGGGTTTCTTCAAAGTACTCTAGTTTCCTCTCCCATGAATTCATGCAGAGATTAAATGGCTACTATAGGCCGGTGAGCCTCACGTCAGTGGTAGGGAAACTATTGGAGAGAATAAAATGGGCTAATTAGGGATAGCCAACACAGCGTTGTACACGGCAAAGTTGATTGAGTTTTTTGAGAGGTGACAAAGGAGATTGATGAAGGTAGGGCAATGGATATAGTATGCATGGATTTTACAGGCCTTTTTACAAGGTTCCTCATGGTAGACTGATTGAGAGGTATGGGATACATGATGACTTAGTCGTGTGTGTTCAGAACTGGCTTATTCATAGAAGACAGGGTAGTTGTGGAAGGTAGATATTCTGGCTGGAGGTCTGTGACCAGTGGTGTTCTGCAGGGATCTGTGCTGGGACTTCTGCTGTTTGTGATATATATAAATGACCTAAACATAAATAAACATGTTTAGTGAGTAAGTCTGTTGACGACACCAAAATTGGAGGAATTGCAGATAGAGGATGGCTCTCAGATGATACAATGGGATATAGACCAGCTGTGGAAGCAGGCAGAGAAATGGCAAATGGTGTTTAACCCAAGCAAGTGTAAAGTGATGCACTTTGGGAGGTTGAATGTAAGGAGAGAGCATAAAATTAATGGAAGGATCCTTACATTGTTGATGCGTAGAGGGATCTTGGGGTCCACATTCATAGTTTGGTGAAGGCATAAGTAAACAGGGCAGTTAAGAAGGCGTATGGTATGATTGCCTCCTTGTTTGGGGCATTGAGTATAAGAGTCAGAAAGTCATAATGCAGTGCTATAGGACTTTGGTCAGGCCACATTTGGAGTATTGCATGCAGTTCTACACAGTGGGCTTGGCAGGCAATGCCAGGGGTGGTGGTGGAGGCAGATGCAATAGTAGTGTTCAAGAGGCTTTTGGATAGGCACATGGAAGTGCAGGGAATACATGGATATGGATCATGCAGGGACAGATCAGTTTAACTAGGCATCGTTGTTAGCACAAACGTTATGTACCGAAGGACCTGTTCCTGTACTGTACTGTTCTGTACTGCAATTCATCACTTAGTGCAGGTAAATGGCAGAAAATGAATCCAAGGGGAACTGATGGGGATGTATGAAATAATAAGTTGCAGGGGTTCAGGGACTTAGAAGATAGGGAAAAGGACTGATGGGATTGCTTCCATGGGAGCTGATATGAACCCAATGGGCAACTGGCATTCTTTGTTATTATACCATCATCCTTTCAAATATAACAATATTGTTTATTTGAGGTCTGTTTCAGGGATTGTTTGCTCTGTTTCCAACCAGATATATAGTTATTAGAGCAAAGGTAGGCACAAAATGCTGGAGTAACTCAGCGGGACAGGCAGCATATCTAGAGAGAAGGAATGGGTGATATTTCGGGTTGAAAGGCTTCTTCCTTTTTTTAAGTAAGGGGAGTGGAATAGTTGAGGCGGCTGATGTCCCACCGGTAGTTGGAAATGAAAAGGTCCAAAGAAGGTAGAGGGCCATCCGGGAGAGTCCAAGAGGAGGGGGTCTGGAGGAGACGGGAGAAGGGGCATTAGAGCAATGTTGACTAACATTTGTGTCTTTGCATGATTTTTATGCATGGTTGTATATTTTTTGCAAAAAAAAAAATTTCAAAGAATAATTAATTGTGACCTAGAGCACTCAGAATCAGAAGCACATATTGCACATGTTTACAGGAAGACATGGTCCATGTTCATAAGAATGAAATTGACTAATGCATTCATCAAGCACAGACTTTTCTTATTCTTAAATTTTAAAATTATATCATTTTCCAAATACAATTTAAATTTGTTTGAAATAAAATTGTAGCAATTAATCAATTGAGTTGTTTCCTGAAGAAACCTTTAACATTATGAAAGGATTTCATAAATTACACATGAAGATTTCACTTCTGGGTGTGACCACAACTCAAGGCCACAAAGAAACGGAAGGCAGGCTTGTATTTATGTTGTGCCTTTCCTATCCATTAAAGTATGTCCCAAAGTAATTTGCTAAAAATTATGTACTTTTTAAAGTGTAGTCAAGGCAATAACAATAAGAAGCCAGTTGTGCACAGCAAGCTTCCACAAGCAGCTCTGTGACTGTGACCTGATAATCTAATTTAATGATGCTAATTGGAGAAAAAACATGCTCAGGATAAATCCCTGGCGCTTCCTCAGAAATGTACTATGAGAATTGTTGTCCGGTGGAAGATTAAGTAAAACTTCTTTATCCTGATTGCAATTAGGCTGTGGAACTTGCTTTTTCTAGAAATTGCTTAAAACAAATTTCTTGAAAATAATAGTATTTTTTTATGGGATTATTTAAATGAAACTTGAAACAAGACTGATATTGAAAATAAACACCAGCATTGACCTGTCATGATTTTTTTTAATCTGTTGTAATCCAATTGGTCAAGGTGGGAGGGAGGTGATGACACGGAATAATTGACTTTATAATTGTAGCGTACTATAAAAGCTATATATATTACATAATCTCCTGCCCGTGCTTTGTGTGGGTGCATGCGTGCTCACACGCACAATCAAAAAGAAAACTTGCATTCATAGCTTTTAGTGACGTGTGTAATAAAATAATTAAATTTCAGTAATTATAAGACCAAGATGTAGGCACATAATTCTTTGCCGCCCGTTCAAACATTAGTCTCTTCTATATCTATGTATCCCATATGCCTCATTCCCTCGGGTCCAGAAATGTGTTCTCCCTGATCTCTACCATTAAAGAATGACCATCCATAGTGCTCCAGGCTTGAAAATTCACAAGTTTCCCTACCTTCAGAGTGATCCTCTTCAAATCGGAATGCCCCTCACCCACAGATGATGCAAAAACGTCTCAGTTTCAATCCTACCAACCTTTCAGCCTTCTAAATATTATTAATTATGTTTAAATTAAAGAAGATAGATACAAAAAGCTGGAGTAACTCAGCGGGACAGGCAGCATCTCTGCAGAGAAGGAATGGGTGACGTTTCGGGCCAAGATCCCTTTTCAGACAGGTTATGGATAAGGGAAACGAGAGATATAGACAGTAATGTGGAGAGATAAAGAACAATGAATGAAAGATATGCAAAAAGTAATGTTGATAAAGGAAACTAGCCATTGTAAACTGTTTGTAAGGTGAAAATGAGAAGCTAGTACGACTTGGGAGGGGGAGTGATAGAGAGAGAGGGAATGCCGAAGCTACCTGAAGTGAGAGAAATCAATATTCATACCACTGGGCTGCCCAAACGAAATATGAGATGCTGTTCCCGCAATTTGCGTTTAGCCTCACTTTGACAATGGAGGAGACCGAGGACAGAAAGGTCTGTGTAGGAATGAGAAGGAGAATTGAAGTGTTCAGCAACCGGGAGGTCAGGTTGGTTCAGGCGAGCTGAGCGAAGGTGTTCCGTGAAACGCTCGCCCAGCCTGTGTTTGGTCTCGCCGATGTATAAAGGGCCTGTCCCACTTGTGTGTCATTTGTGCGTCACGCAGGTGGCGCACGAAGATTTTGTGAATCCCAAAATCCTGAAAGGACTGTCGGGGTCCCTGGATAGAGTCATGAGAGGAGATATAGCGACAAGTGTTGCATCTTCTGCAGTTGCAGGAGAAGGTACCAGGGGAGGGTGGGTTTGGGTGGAAAGGGATGAGTTAACCAGGGAGTTGCGAAGGGAACGGTCTCTGTGGAAGGCGGAAAGGGGCGGAGATGGGATCCCGTTGGAGGTGGCGGAAATTTTGGAGGATTGTGTGTTGTATGCGAATTGTAGGCTAATGGGTGAAAGGTAAGCACTAGGGGCACACTGTCTCTGTGACTAGGGGGAGCAAGGGGGGAGCTGTAGGGTATCGAGGAGACACGAGTGAGGGCCTCATCTATAGGGAGAGGGGAAACCCCATTCCCCATAGAATGAGGACATCTCAGATGTTCTAGTATGGAACGCCTCATCTTGTCGCAGATGCGGCGTAGACGGAGGAATTGGGAGTAGGAGATAGAGTCTTTGCAGGATGCCTGGTTGGAAGAAGTGTGGTCAAGATAGTTGTGGAGGTCAGTGGGTTTGTTAAATTATGTATAAATTAATCTGATTTGACATTTCCTGTGGAACAACATTTGCACATTTCATATATATTTCTTTGCAGACTTTGCTGAGTTCCTCACTGTTTGTTTTCTATGTGATCAGTGCCTCCCTTTCTGACCTTTTAAATAATTTGTTAATTCCATGAACTCGTGATTAGCAATCCTTACCAAATTTTCAATTTTCTTTGCGCACTGTGAATCCTCCCTACAGTTTAGAAACATAGAAAATAGGTGCACGAGTAGGCCATTCGGCTCTTTGAGCCAGCATCGTCATTAAATGTGATCATGGCTGATCATCCACAATCAGTACCCCGTTCCTGCCTTCTCCCCATACCCCTTGATTCTGCTAGGCCTAAAAGCTCTATCTCTTTTGATATGGAAGAACAATTTTGATGTCTAAGGATTAAGAATGAAATGTTCCCACTGTTGTGTAGGTGAGTGGTAGAATATGGGTGTGTTGATGGGAATGTAGTGGGAATAGGTTCCAGGGAAAATTAATGAAGAGTGGTATTTCTCTGTGAGCTGGAGTTGACTTAATGTCTGAACGACCACCTTCTATATTGTAGGGAAAAAGGAAAATTATCTCAATGTTTATAAAATGGTACTTTCAAGAGGTAGATGAGCAGTCGAGGCTTAACGGGAAGAAAAGAGAAATAGAAAAGACTTTATGACTGTCTTGGGAATTGTAAACAGGCCACCTCGTATTATCTATGTAATGCAGGCATCTATAAAAGCAGATTAGACAAGCATACAGCAAAGGCAGAGCGGTTTTAATTGATGATTTTAACTTTCATATATTTAAGATAAGGTGAATAGCAAGGTGAATATGATAGAAAGATGGGACATTTCTTGAGTATTTTCAGAATATATTTCTGGAACAAAATGTTCTAAACCCAACAATTGAGCAGGCTAATGTAGAATTAATAAAGAGTAATAAAGCAGATTACTTCACAGCTTTATGCATTAGCATGTATTTAGCAACAATTTTGAAAAGGAGGGATGCAAAATAGCAAACCACATTTTTAGATCTCGATAAAGGTGACATCTCTGGGATGAAACTTCTCAGAGTAAACTTGTCAAATGTGTCAATGGATAAAATGACAGAAGTTCAGTGAGCTGTGATACGGGGATAAGAGATCGTTATTTTAAAATTATTAGAATCTATAATTAAAGAGAGTGAGACTGAGCACCTTGAAAATGTTATGCTAATCATATAACCAATATAGGTTTACAACGAAGGCACTCAGCAAGCCAAGCAACATCAGTGGAAAGAGAAACCGATAACATTTCAGGTCCAATTCCATTTCTCAGAACTGTAAAAAGAGAAAACAAGTTACTAAGTTGGTGGGGGAGATACGGATTGGATTCAGGAGCTGTCTCCTAAAGGTTGATATCAAATGAATTAATGTGGTAATTTCAGCGTCGGCTTTTTTTTTGCTTTTCATTTGGGGTTTGTAGGTCATCTCTGACTGAGATACGTGGCAGATGTTTGTCTGTGGATGTTTGTTAATTTGCATTTTAAAAAGACTTTCAGTAAAATATTTCAAGAATCTGTTAGCTGAAGTTGTCTCTCATGGAAGTGATGACAAAATACTGACCTAATTAGAAGATGATCTGAGCAGCATAAAAAAAGTGAGTATCGATAATGGGCATGTGTGCCACTTGCATGATTTAAATTATGGTCCTCCACCACATCAATTCAGGGCTAAACAATGCACAATATAGAAAATCATACTTTGCTAATGACACTAAAATGAATGGCATCCCGTGGAGTAGTCTGAATACCAACATTTCCCCCAAAACATTGTTAATAATCTGAATCGGAAAATTAAAACAAATGGAGTTCAGTGCAAGAAAATATCTTCCTTGATGGTGAAAAGATACATATGATGGAAGTTCAAAGACATTTTGGATGCAAGCTCACAAATGATCAAAATATCAATGGCAGAATGATGAAATATAAGAAACCTCTTATGAAAGGATGGCTGGCCAACTCACCTGGATGATTAGAGAACTCTTATATACAGGTTCCACTAAAGCTATACAAATCCCTAGTTAGGCCACATCTCGAATACAAGGGAAATTCGAGGAAGATTTGTTGACTTGCGAGTTCTGTATAAATACTTTGATTCCAAGGAGAGGAGTAGCAATCCAATAACAAGGAGAGGTAATGCAAACTAGGGATCATATTCCCTGGAATTTGAAAGATTACAAGAATGGATCAACATTGCCAAGATGGTTAGAGGAACTGAAGGGGTAAATATAAACTTTTTACACTTAGTAGTGACCCAGGAGTAGAGACCCAGAGTGAATTTAGTAAATAAATCTTCAATCTTTTTCTGCAAATGGCAATTAATTTTAGATCGTAGATTCTTATTTATTTATGAGATTTTGTTACCAAAGAGGGTTTACAGATCACTTATAATCTCTTTGAATGGCAGAACAGGTTCAACGGGCTAACTCTTTTCCTTTAGGTAGGGGTTAAGAGGGTTGGTCTGTGTTTTCATGAGCAAACCATGACAATGTTTGAGGAGATATGATTTGGAAAAATTACAGTTCACTTCTACTTTATCTATTTTTCTCTGTGCCTGACCTCCTACACTCCTGAATTGATAGTTTAATCAGAAGAAATTGATGATATGACTGTGTACAGATGTTGAGCAAATTTTGATCAAATTTTGATCTCATCAGTCTGCCTTCACTTGGCCCAAATAAAACCAATAAAATCTCAGTGGAGAATGAACAGTAATTTTCTGTTAACCATTCGTCCCACTCCTCCCCCCCCCCCCCCCCCCCAAAGCTTTTCAATAAAATCCATGGTACGTGGTCTTTTGCTAAGAGATAATTTCCCAGGATATCAGTGTGGCTCAGGTTATTCCAGAGCCTTTCATTTCACATTTTCTTGCCACACTAGTAGGATAGTCTGGATGGTTGGTAAAGCCCCACACTACTACTACTACTTCAACAGTTCCTGAGAATTGAGGTTAAGTCCGTTCCTCTCCAGCGATGAGGCCAATGTGGGAACTGAATGGCACGGTGCATGAGGCCATCAGGCAGTGAATACTTTGTGAGGAGGCAATTTCCTTCTCCCATTAACAGAAAACTTTGCATATTCTTGATGCACACACTTGAAGTTGTTAATACCATCACGAATGGGCCACGAATTCCAAAACGATTCTGTTCCTTTCCACAAATTATGTTGTTCCAAATCATGATGATTGTGGCTACATGTTCAATGGTTTATGGCTATAAATATTTGTGCGTTTAGAATTATACCTCTGACTCCTCAATAATCATAGATTACAACAGTCTTCTGTTTTTTTTCATTTGAATAATGTTCTTACATTTTACTGCTTTGTCTCACCAAGTATACACTTTCCTCAGCGCATTCTATTCAAAGTCACATCTTGTTTCCTTAGTGATTTTTGCTCAGTTTCTTTCTTTTTTTCTTTTCCTTGATAAAGAAGATTTGTATTGCTGCACCACTGTCGCTTCGTTTGAACAATTTGGAAAGTTTTTGTTTCAAACAAACTTGATTGCAGCCTGTTACCTTCTGTGAAAAAAAGACTTCTTCAAATTAAGGTCCAAGTATTTACTTGGAATTGAGAAGGCGGGTTGAAGGAATTTGTGCATTGGGATTTCTAAAGTTAGGGTTTCTTGACGTATTTAATGGCAGGATGGTTGCAAATATTATGCTTTACACTTATCGCCTGCTCAGATTTAAGAGCTTTCTGTGCATCAGGGAAGAATGCAACTTTGGGAGGGGCTGGTAGCAGGATTTTGGGGGGGGGGGGGGTATATTTTGTTGACATCTTGCGGCGACTGAATGTAGCCAGGGCTGAGATACATATGTACAGTTGGAAGGAAGAGGTGTTGGAGAGTGAGCAGGAGTTATTTGGAGCATAGAAATGGGTGTGTATGGGATTGGGAAATGGTGATTGGAACTGAGCGGCAACAGTGAATTAAAATATGAGTATTTGGGGTGAACAAATGAACATGTTTTTGTGCCATATTGGACGTTCACACAGACCCTTGCAACAGTTTTCCCTTCCGACACTCGAGTAGTATATATGTTGTGAAAATTGAGTTAAATGGGGGCAGCACCTTTCTTAAAAGATTTGGTGACTATCCTATCTTCAGAGAACGCATTGGTCTCCTGCCCACCTCCTGCGTAACTTTAAACTGGTTGATTATTGTGAGTTATGCAAATTAATTTTTTTTTTCTTCCTTCCTACTTGTCTTAGGGAGTTACAAATATTCTTACAACATCCTCAAATCCACATCTAAAAATGCAACAACAAAATAAGTAGATTTATCAATATAACCAAGGTTAATGTGTAAATTAATGTGTTTTCTGTGGGACCTGTTTCTGAAGCTTTACTCGCTTCATTGACAGTATCAGGTTTTTTTTTTTTTGGCATAAAAGTTAGCCATTCAGATTTCCCATATTTCCTCTGATTTTATTTGTATATATTTTGCCTATCTTGAATTATTTTCTACTTAAGTCTACCCATTAAGTCTATCCAACTGAATGGCCTCGCTTTCCTATGAATTGCTATTCTTTTTTTAATCGGGGCAATGCACATTTGCCGTAGTTCCTGTTTTTTTGTGATTGTTGTATTCAATATATTATCATGAAACTGAATATCCTAAATCATAGCATCTGAGCTCCTCTACCAGTTAAATATTATTCGTTGGGTTGGGATTATGTAATTCAATAAACACTATATCAATAACAAAGCTTTAATCCCACTTTTTGGTATAACTCAAAACAATAAACTAAAGTGGTTGAGTGGCGATCAAAGGCAAAAGATAATTAGTAAAGGAACCTGTATTTTAAATGTATTAATTATATATGCCAAGTTTACAGTATTTTATTCATAAAAATAAAATTACAATGTCCATCATCTTTAACATTTTTATACCTATTATCATGCTGGAATTTTCAAGAACACTAAACAAATAAATGGAACAAAAGGTGCAGGAAAATAATGGTGATTTGAGGTTCTTTGCTATAATGTGTTACATGACCATATTTTATAATCAGTTCGATTTTGCTTGTTAAAAGTTGTACATTTTCTCCCTTGTAGAAATTGCCTCCTTGCTGTTTGTGTGGAGTTAGAGGTCACCTTCAGAGAGGTTGCCCAGAGAGATATTGTACAAACTGCAACATGCCTGGTCACTGGTTTAAGGAGTGCATTGAAAGGGCATACTGGAAAAAGACGTGTCATCGTTGTAGCATGACTGGTCACTATGCAGACGTAAGTATTCTACTCAATAAAGAAACAAAGGTCACCAATATCTAAATTAAAAAGGAAAAATTCATTCGTGAAATCAATCTGGTCATATATCTTTCCCTTTATAATAGTGTTCCTTTTGTTTTGTATTTTGCAACATTTTTTGAAAGAATGACCTATTCATGGGGAATGCTTTGCTGCTTTATTGAGATTTATTCTTCCATTTTGCAAAGTTAAAAAAAAAATTAATGCTGAGGACGAACAAAGTATCTTTTAAATATATTTAGATTTTATGGGTATGGGCTGACTAGATGTTTTGTAACATTGAAGTGCAAAATAAATTCACTGATTCCCATAAAGCAACTTCCAGAGAGCTTGACCTTGCTGTGTTGATCTGACTTACAGCATGCAGCGGGGGCATTCTTAACAAAAACCAAGCTGGCAAAACACCAGAGATCGCAGTAAAAATAGAAATGTAAGTTATCTACAGTGATTGGAGTCCTGGTGCCATGCCACAGATCAGTTAGTGCTGCAAGACTTTTTCTGAGTGGAACGGCTGTAGCTGCAGGATCCCAAGTCTCCTGGGCAAGTCGCTCACTCATTAGGACCTGCCATTACCAATACCAATGTTATGCATGTATGTGACGTGCATTCTGTTATTGTAAGCTCTGCATGTCAGTGTGCCGTTTCGTGACACTCACTTATGTCACTCTTTATTCAGAAAGGAAGAAGCTTTTGATAATTTGACAAGACAAGCTCTTAAACGATCTAGGTCATGGCCTTCACTGTCTGTGATTGTGAACATATTTTCTGAAAGCCCTGTCAGTCATCACAGCAATGTTTTTTTCCAGAGACCTGCTGGCAAATTAGGATTTTTGTTAACTTACCCAATTGCGGTTACAAATACACAGAATTTGCAAGTTTATATATGATTTATAGGAATTTCCTTTATCTGCAAGTCACAAAACACGTTAAGATTTTGTCTGTTCTTTTCCCAGCAGGATTTTGTATAAAGGTCCTCTAGTATAAGACAGACAACTGTCTAAGGATAGCTGGATGAGGGAAAGGCCATTTAGTGGTGTTTTGTGTTTGTTCATTGTTGTGGAAATATGCGAACTGGTGGCAAGGGCCCTGTCTATTGAGCACTCAAGTCTCTGTCAGCTGTCGGGGCCTGTTCAAAATTGTTTTTTATTTTCTTTGATGTTCACATTTGAGAATAGGGAAGTAGGAATTAAACAGCAGATGTAAAAGTATTTTATTTTTTGAGAAAATATGAGCTGACGCAAATGCAATGAATATGAAAAACAATTTTTCTGCAGGTATATCTTAAACTTGTAAAATGTGCACTTCCTGCCAATATTTAAAAATAACTGCTTCGCACATACCAAAAAAACTGAAAATTCAAATTAATAGGACACAGATTTATCTTCGGGGAAAGGAAAAATAAATATAAGGGATAATTGAAAAAATCAACAATTGTGTTCATAAAATTAAAGTACTTTGATAAAGTGCAGATGGACCACAGTTTATTCACTCCAGCTTAGATATGTTGTGACTTTACAAGAAATTTGAACAAAATTGCGTTTGCATTTCAACTATTATATTCACTGAAATTAACTTGCAGCATAAAAATAAGTTATTTGTTTCACATAAATGTGTCATTTAATAATTTCTGATTAAATTCTGGATTCACAGGTAAGGCCAGCATTTATTGCTCTTTTATTAGCTAATGAAAATATGGGAACAATCAGATGGCTGTTTATTTTTAAGGGGTTCATTTACATAAATGAAGGCATATGTATTTTTAGCAATTTTTGAACAAATCAAGTAGATGCTGGCATGTTCAATATCTGCAATGCACCCAATCAAAACTTTGCTTCACTTGTATTTAAAATTAATCACTAGATTAATACATTTACGTTGAAGTTTCCAATTAATTAAAATTGGAGAGAAAGCCTAATCACATGTTAGGAAATCTGAAGAATTATTTTTTTCTTACTTGTTTCTAATATTTACTATTTTAGTTAAGAGGAAATCAGATCAACACCTTGGACCACAAAGTAAACATTTATTATAATAATTGACTCAATTTAAATTAAAGCTTTTGTTCCTATCTGATTAGGTTATATACAGTACATTCTCCCAGAAGCATATTTTTAAAAGATTAACAAAATTTGAAATTTTGATGTATGAAATATAATTCAGTTTTATTGGCAACATCTTGTTCTACATATTGTAACACAAATGAAATCTGCTTGGATCATAAGTAAAATTGTTTGCTTCAAATAATCCTTTGACATATTTGAGTCTAACGATGCAAAATACTATTTCAAGCAATTTGTTTTCCTCAATGCTTAATTAAAACGTTTCAAATATTCAAAAGTTACTTAATAAGCAAACATTTTGTCCATTTCATTGTGGTCAAAAGCAGCAAAAATTGATACTTCAGTTTACTTGGTGTGGGATAACGCTGGTGGGCTTTGATAGCAGATAAAGAACAACCTTGGGTTATTCCACTTCTTAATCAAATAGCAAAAGACAGACCAGAATGTCTCACGGGATTCCTTTCATTTGAAAATACACAGAATTCTTATAAACATTACGACAAATTGTATTGTCATGCAGAAAGATCCTGAAAATCAGGAAGGAGGGTTAGGTTTATTATTGTCACATATACCAAAGTACAGTGAAAAGATTTGTTTTGCATGCTATCGAAACAGATCAGATATACCATACATAAATACAATCAAGTCAAACCTGTGTATAATACATAAATCAAAAGGGAAGATACAGAGTTTTCAGCATTGTTGCACATCAGTTCCATAGACAAGTCCACTGTTCACAATGAAGTAGAGGTGACTTGGAAAGTACACTTGCAGATGGAAGGACCTTACAGGAGCCTGATAAGAGGGGAAGAAGCTGTTCCGGAGTCCGGTGAGTGGTGCTTTCAAGCCTCTGTACCTTCTGCCGGACTGCAGCAGAGAAAAGGAAGGAATGACTGGGATGGGACAAGTCTTTGATTATGTTTGCAGCTTTTCCAAGCAAACTTGAAGTGTAGATGGAGTAAATGGCAGGGTTTGCCTGTTTTTCAGGATCTTTCTATAAGACAGTATATTTTGAATTTTTGGAATGGCGTTGTAGTTTGTTAGAAGATTACTAGGGCAATCCTTCTAAAGGGTTTCAGAACAAAGTTCAACCACAGGAATTTAAATTGCCTGCATCTAATGGTCATTTGACAATGTCAACAGCTTTTTGCTTTATCTGTTATTGAAATTCTAAACACTACTTAATGCAACAAATAACTTATCTTAATTTCAAATTGATTTCTTTAGATCCTTGACATATTACAAATGTCATCTGAAATACTATTAAACTGACAACTGCCCAGAAATGTTTGTATTTCTAAAGTTGTAATGAAGTCATTCTCGGTCAAAGATCAATCGCAGTTTATTAGATCAACATTTCACGCCTATTGAAGTTGGTATATAACTGATCTGAGCTGATTTTTTTTTCCTTTTCTCTTACAGGCTTGTCCTGAAATATGGAGGCAGTACCATTTAACGGTAAAAACATTTAAACATAACCTCATTTTAATTTTACTTTTAAATTGTCACTGGCTATGAATTTTTAATCATCTATTTCTGACATTTTCATGTACTATCCAGTCAGTAGAATCCATTGAATAAAATGAAAATTGTTAGCTCAGCTCATTATACAGCAAGGTAGTATGTGTGCCTACCACGTGTCTTCTTTTTGTGATGAAATCCATTTCATTTTGTGCTAAGAGAAAAGTTCTGATTATACTAATTCTTGTATTTGCACATATTTCCAATCAGATTATTCAAGGAGAAATTAATTTCCTTCTGTGATTCTCTTGCCATACGAGATCACATATTCCAACTTATATTTCATCCACCAACATCCTAAATTGTATGTCCATTGTTTGCAATCGTTCAGATTATTTTACTAAAAGTTTAAAGGTAATAAATTACAGTAAACCCTTATTACGGACCTTTTTATAATGGATTTCGGTTATTTCGGACAGAGTGTCCCCACAGTAATCAGACACGGAGCTACCACCCCGACCCGCACCGCTTCCAAGCCGGGTTGCCCAATCTACCCCCGGCCAGGCCGCTTCCAGGCCGGACCTACTGCTTCCTCCGCCAGCCCCACACAGGTTCCCCAGCCGCTTCTAGGCCCTGCCCTCGCCATTACCAACCTTGCCTGCATTCTAGCCGCCACTTTCACGATCAATGACTCCGCTGATCATCGCATCTTCCCCCGGCCGCCAGCAAGTTGAGGCCATCAAATCGCCTGGATGCCAGGCTCGGTTCCTGACCGTGAGTCTGAAAAAGAGTCACTGTCCGAGACATCACCTATCCATGTTCTCCAGGGATGCTGCCTGGCTTCCTGAGTCCCTTCAGCTCTTTGCGTCTTTTTGTGTATTAACCAGCATTGGAATTCTTTATTTCTACTATTGTAGAGGTCCACGCATTGTGCTATAATTCTGTTTAATGATGAACCGATTCAGACCCGTCGCTCGCGCGTGCATCAAGTTAATATTTTATTATTACTGTGCCATCGCTTTTGAGCACCCGAGTTCCATTCCAACTGCCAATCCTTCGAATTCCAACTGCCACCTTTGAAGTCCAACCGCCTAACGGCCCGACCCCTGACTGCGTAATTGGTCGGCCCAGGTCACGCCCGGTCCACACAAGAGCTTGACCCTAACCAACGACGGTTCGATACCAAAATGGCTCAGCCCGCCACACTATGCAATAAAGCTCTGTTACTTGGTAAGCCCGTACTCAGTTACAGCGGACAATCGTCAATAACGGACACCATTCCCCCCTATGGTTTGTTATGTTATGACAAGGGTTTACAGTTTGCTTATTCTATGCCATGTTAACTTCTAGGGCCAGTTTATGAAGTTTTCAAAATGCCATTTGGTGGCTGACTAACAAATTACTAACAAATCATGTCTTTTGACAAAATTGCAATATGCCAGAAAAAGGAAAACTGTACAAAGCACAAGTTTCATAGCAAAATTGTCTCTTCACTGCACAATTCAGTTATTGTACTTTCTAAATCTAAACATATTTTGTTCAATTACAATTACAAGTAATAGTACTACTAGTTTTGGTACTGCTACTGCTATTACTATTTACATTACATCTGAAAAAAGTAGCAAAAATGTTATTTCAACTATATACAGAATGGTTTAAAGGAAATATGACTACTTTTTAAATGATTTTAATGTGCTACACTTAATTTGAACTGTAGCTTGTATTAATTAGTTCTAATACTAATTTAAAACAATAACGTTTGGTTGTTTGCATTCATGGATTGGCAGACAAAGCAAGAAAATCTAGTTTATAAAAGGTCACTGGATCAGAAAAATGGATGTACATTTTGGCTTTTGTTTCCTTTTGCATTCTAAATTGATCCATAACCATGAAAATAAGATGTTAAATATGTCTATACCATTTTTTAAATTTAAAAAGTCCCTTTAATGTCTTGTTTTGATGTATTTAATTAAGACAAATTTGTACTGCTTTAATGTACATGAGAAAATACAAATAATGAAATGCACCCTTTTATAGATGATAGCAAAGAGGGAGCTGTTGATCGCATCTTCTACATAGAATTAGTGGCATAGTCAATGCCTCAATACCTTGAAACCTATGTTCATTTGCAAATGTCTACTAGCAAAAGTAGTGTATTAATATAATGCATAAATAATGCATGATAATTGGAAATTGGTTTGTTTCTTCATGTTGGCTAACTTTTTACACTGATTTCTGTGATTTATTTAGCCCAGGATAGATTTGCATCCTTACAGCAGCAGGTAAAAAAGGCTCTCAAATAGGCCCTGCAGTTTTTCTCAAATATAGCAATTTGAATGAATAGTATTTCAATAAAATAAAAAGGAGAGCCTGCAGCATAATAGATTAAAAAAATAATAGCATGATTTAGCTTCCATAATAAGAAGGATCCTCCTACAGAATATGTTTACATAGTACTGCTTTCTGAAAAGAAAGGTTTGAATTAACATTCTGAAAAGCTAGAGGACTTGCATAGATTATGATAAATAATCTGTACTTCTGCAGATTTACTGTAAATCTAAAATATAAACACGAGAACTTTTTGTGTCATTCACTTTTCAGATCCGAAGAATTGATCTCATACTATGTTCCAGATAACCAAAAACAGCTGATATTTCTATTTCTAAAAATGAATGAATTAATAAGTTTATTGGTCTAGTATGTACACATAGAAGGAATATTACTTGATGCTCCGCACGGTAGTAACAACACGACATACAGTAAACAATTAAGAATAAAACATAAAACATTAAGAATAAAATATTATAGTTTAACCATATGAATGAAATAAAATACCAGAGCAAAAGGAGGCTACAGACTTTTGGTTATTGAGTAGAGCTACCGCTCGTGGAAAAAAGCTGTTTTTGTGTCTAGCTGTGGTGTCTTTGACAGTCCAGAGTCACCTTCCAGAGGGAAGTGCTTCAAAGAGTTTGGCCAGGGTGAGAGGGGTCAGAGATGATCTTACCTGCTCACTTCCTGGCCCTTGCAGTGTACAATTCGTCAATGGGGGGGATGTTTGCAGCCAATAACCTTCTCAGCTGATCGAACAATTCGCTGCAGCCTCCGGATGTCGTGCTTGGTAGCTGAGCCAAACGAGACCATGATGGAGAAGGCGAAGACAGACTCAACAATGGCCATATAGAATTGGACCATCATTGCCTGTGGCAGATTGTGTTTCCTCAGCTGCAACAGGAAGTACATCCTTTGTTGTGCCTTTTTGACTGTGAAGTCGACATCAAAATACATCATGTTGTTTACGAAGGCACCAGGACGCCAGCTGTGTCACTTCCTGTCTGTAGGCAGATTTCTCCCTATCCTGGATCAGTCCAATTAGGGTTGTGTCGTCCGCAAACTTGAGAAGCTTGACAGTGGAGTCTGGAGGTGTAGTCGTTGGTGTAGAGAGAGTAAAGGAGAGGGGAGAGTACGCAGCCTTGCAGTGTTCCTATGCTGAGGATCTGCGGGTCTGAGATGTGCTTTTCCAGCCTCACATGCTACTTCCTGTCTGTCAGGAAGTTGGTGATCCACTCACAGAGGGGTTCAGGCACAGTCAACTTGGAAAGTTTGGAGTGTAGTAGCTCTGGTACCATGGTGTTGAATGCAGAGCTAAAATCCACAAGCAAAATCCTTGCACAGGTCCCCTGACGGTCTAGGTGCTGGAGGATGAAGTGCAGGCCTAAGTTGACTGCGTCATCCACTGACCTATTGGCCCGGTATGCAAATTGCTGATCGTCCAGCAGGGAGTTTGTGATATTTTTCAGCTGGGCCAGCACAAGTCTTTCAAGGGTCTTCATGACTACAGAGGTCAGTGCGACAGGCCTGTAGTCATTAAGACCAGTAATCCTTGCCTTTTTGGGTACATGGACAATAGTGGAGACTTTGAAGCAGGCAGGGACAGTACAGGTTTGCAGGGACTGGTTGAAAATGTCTTTGTAGACCGGTGCCAGTTGTTCTGCACAGAGCTTGAGGGTAGAGGGGCAAACGCATCGTCCGATCCTGGAGATTTCCGGCTTTTCTTTCTTCTGAATAGATTCTTTCTTCTCCTCAATTTCTATTGTTGGTGATGGAGAAGTGGCCAGACTGATGTTGGGCAGCAAGGAGAGGTTGGGTCGTGCACAAGGGCCCAGTCTTTGCAGACTGGAGTCAGGCTGTAAGTGGGTGTTAAGTGGTGATTGGAGAGGGGTAGGTGGGAAAGGGACCAGTCTTTTCAGACTGGGGTCAGGCTGCAAGTTGGTGTGAAGTTGTGATTGGGGAGGAGTGGGTGGGGAAAGGTCCACCCTTTGCAGACTGGAGTCAGGCTGTGAGTAGGTGTGAAGTGGTGATTGGGAAGGGGCTACCAGTGTTATGTTTCTGGTTACTGATTGTCAAAGAGCTCAATTTTTTTATTATTTTATCTTTTTTAACATATATATGTATGTACTCTAAATTAATATTTTATATTTTAAACTTAGATCAAAACAGGAATCTCAATCTCAAGTCATGTGAATTTGATTTTCACCCTTCCTTTAAGTTAGGCAATTTATCGGAAAAATAATTCAGCTGTTTATTTGAAATGTAACTGAGGTATCAATAATTACATAATATGATCTTGCTCATTAAGATTGCTTTTTGACAAACAAGTGTTAAATAGATATAACACAATATATATAAATATCTGTATGTGTTGAAGCTTTCTGAGTACATTTGGCCCACCATGAATTTGGCTTGTTTTACTTCCAGCTATTTATAATGCCACCTGAACATAAGTCGTGGTCTGATCAACCATGGCTGGGTCACCTGGATGAGGGTGTCTGATGTTGAAAGACCCGAAACACCCAATGACCCCAGGTTACATCACTAATGATGTGTTCAGGAGCATCAATAGATGTATTTTTATCAATGACAAACCATCATGAGACAAATGTATGTTAATAAAATTTCCGTAAAAGTTAAAATGGGTAAAATAGTAAATACAGATTTCCATATTACATTATCAGCCAATATTTGAACTTGTGTCATTGAGTGCTTTGTGCATTATTGTGCTTTGCATGAGAAATACATTTTGCTTTTCATGTTACTTTGATATCTTCACTTAAAGCAGTTTTTATAATTGCAGAATTATAAATCCATACCAGATAAAATAACAATGGAATCAGTTATTCACCACTCTCTGTGAAAAACCTATCCCTTAGATTTTCTTTAAATTTCTCGCTTTTCATCTTAAACATGTGCTCTCTGGTTCCAGAAAAAAGATTATGACCAATTATCCAGTCAATGCTCTCATAATTGAAGGACACTACCTCTCAGCAGCCTATCCAATCTCTCTTTATAACCTACAGCTCTCCATTCTAGGCAACATTCTGGTGCATTCGCAGGAGACTGCAGATGCAGGAATCTTGAGCAAAAATCAAAAGTGCTGGAGGAACTCTGTGAGTCAGGTGGCGACTGTGGAGGTGAATGGACAGAGAACATTTAGCGTCGGGGAGACCCTTCTTCAGTCTGAAACATCGCCTTACTATTTCCTCCACGGATGGTGCCTTACGTGCTGAGTTCCTTAAGCGGATCTTTTTTTATGTTACTCCTCTTGAGAATTTTATGTTTTCACAGCACCCTCCATGATCACTGGATGCAAGATAAATTCTTTATTGTCCATGATGATTTCATGCCTTGCACACCTCTCTTTTTATTTTAATGCATATAAAAAATATTATTTTTAGCCTTGATCCTGCAGCAACATTGCATAAAATCCTGAGACCAAGGGTGGTCTCATGGCACTGAAGGTAGAGCTGCTGCCTCACAGCTCCAGTGACTTGAGTTCAAATGTAGAAATGATCTAGTGCATCCGGTGTTCCCGATGTGGCCTCCTGTATAACAATATCAAACGTAAACACGTCGACTGCTTCGTTAAACGCTTGTGTTCAGACCACCAAGGTCAGCTGGATCTCCCGGGGCTTGCTAACCATTTTAACTCCCCTTCTCATTCCCGCACTGACTTTTCTGTCCAGGGCTGCATTCGTTGTCAGAGTGAAGCCACACGCAAACTAGAGGAACAGCACCTTGTATTCTGCTTGGGTAGCTTATAACCCAATGGTACAAAGATAGACACAAAATGTTGGAGTAACTCAGCGGGACAGGCAGCATCTCCGGAGAGAAGGAATGGGTGAAGTTTCGGGTTGAGTCCCTTCCTCAGACTGATGTCGGGGGAGTGGGTGGCACATTTATATGCAAGTGTATAGATAAAGAAGCGTAAGGTGTGAAAACAGGACCAACGGAGATCAAGGACAATGTAAGATCGATCATTGTTAGTTGGGAGAAGGTAACACCAAAGCAAACAGAGATAAAATGTAGTCTGAGACAGTAAGACTGGTTGGAGAACTGGGAAGGGGAGGGGATGGAGAGAGAGGAAAAGCAAGGGCTACTTCAAGTTAGAGAAGTCAATGTTCATTCCGCTGGGGTGTAAACTGCCCAAGCAAAATATGAGGTGCTGTTCCTCCAATTTGGGCTAGGCCTCACTCTGACAATGGAGGAGGCCCAGGGCAGAAAGGTCACGTGGGAATGAGAGGGGGAGTTAAAGTGTTGAGCAACTGCGAGATCAAGTGGGTTTAGGCAGACTGAGCGGAGGTGTGCAGCGAAACGAACGCCGAGCCTGCGCTTAGTCTCGCCGATATACAGGTACGAACATTGATTTCTCCAGATTTATTCAACCTTTCACTGAACTCCCCCTCCCCTTTCTTTCTCTCCCCTGTGCCCCACTTGGACCCTCACCTGTTTCTCTACTTTCTTCCCTCTGGCTTCACAATCCGCAACTCTTCAAACCTGTCACATGTCTTCCTTTCGTATCTCTGGCCTTTGTTCCAACCAGCTATCTGTCAAAAGACCTCGCCTAAGTCAACCTATTACCTGCTATGTTTTATCCTGCCTCTCCAGCATTCTCATTTTCCAGCATTCTTCTGCTCCCCCCCCCCCCATAATCAGTCTGAAGATGGGTCTCGACCCGAAACATCACCTATTTATGAGTTCCAGAGATGCTGCCTAAATTGCAGAGTAACTCCACAACTTTGTGCCTTTGTGTCTAACCTTTGTTGTCGTCCAAGTAGAGTTTGCACGTCATCCCTGTGACTGCATTGATTTCCTCCCAGATTCCAATGATGTATGTTGGTAGGTTATTTGGCTGCTGTAAATTTCCGCTAATGTGTAACTTGGAGAAAGTTGTGAGGAATGTGGGAGAATAAAGGTGGGATAAGTGCAGTAAATTCTGCTGGAAATAGGTGTTTGATGGTGGGCCAAAGGGCCTGTTTCTGTGGTGAATGATTCTATGACTCCATTGTGAAAGCAACTAAGATGTATATTTTAGCGTACTATTGAACATAAAGCTACACAAGCCTGAAAACACATTGCAAGCTTGCACAATGCGAAATGATTTATATTTAAGATACTCTCTGCCATCTACTGGATAGATGATTCCTTGCACTTAGGCAAAGAATTTCAAGGCTTTGTTGACGCGGTTTATTTTGTTGGGGTCATATTCTTGAAAGAAAATGTGTACTCAATGATAGTCTTGTCTTGGTAACAATTAAAGATGTACATAAGTAAACACAAAACATAGGAGCCACTTGGGATATATTGCAAGTATCCATTATTTTAAAATGTTTATCTTTTGTGTTCATTTATTTCTTGATTTTAGAGAAATATTTTATCTTTCATATTCTGAAACCAGTGTGTGATTTTCACCTTTTTGTTAAATTACAATGGATGTGAAGTAGTTTTGTAATTTTTCTTTTGACTTCTGGAGTTTAACCTGATTGCATTGGAGCTAATATTGCTTGCAAGTAGGCGTGGTCCACAAATAGAAGGGACCTTTTACTGTAGTCGGGGAGGTGAAATTAGTGTATGGTTTAGAAATACAGCGCTCACACAATACGTACCGACCAGCAATCCCTGCATATTAACACTATCCTATGCACACTGGGGACAATTTACACTTATACCAAGCCAATTAACCCACAAACCTGTACGTCTTTGGAATGTGGGAGGAAACCAAAGACCTCGGGGAAAACCCACGTAGTCACGGGGAGGACCTACAAACTCCGTACGGACAGCACCTGTAGTCAGGATCGAACCCAGGTCTCTGGCGCTGCAAGCGCTGTAAGGCAGCAACTCTTCCGCTGCGCCGCCATGTTGCCCGTAATTCTTTTGATTTATCTTTTCGATTTTTAGTTGAATTCTTTTGATTTATCATTAATGAAAGTAATATAGAACAAGCAGATTGATATCAAGAGGGTTAGAATCATTGAATTATTTGTTTATTTAAAATAGAAATAAATTACAATTAGATTTACAACTGGAATACAATACAATGACCTGAGAGGGCAGATGTGAACTTTGAACCCTCAATCTTCTAAATCGGATACAAATGAAAGAGCTAATAGTCAAAACTAAAATGGAGTCATTCCTATACAAAAGCATGGACTAGTAGAACAAAAGAATGGCTCGGTGCCAAGTCTGAATGACTTTGTAAATTATATGAAACACAATAGGAGGATAGGTTGTCTTTTCAATATAGACATTAAGATGGCAGCCTGCAGTAATAACATGTGCTTCTTCTAGGCCATAAAGAAGTTAAGATTTAAAAAAAATAGCTGATGCTCCAGAGATGAGTAATAACTTGTCATTGGATGAGCTCGATTTGGACCCAGCTTCCTATCTTGTGAAAGGCTACAGAATCTTTCAGTCATGCCATATACCGACTTGGTAGGAGTGTTTTACTGATTAAAAAAAGTATAATTGTGCTAACTGTATTTTGTTCTGTGAGTGGGAGCCCGAGAAGCACTGAGCAATGTTTGTACTCATTGTAATCTCGCCACTTCCGTCTGCCAAATAAATTAAAGATTGCCATGGTCTACCTTCAACGTTTGTTGCTATCTGCTTTTTAAGAAACAAACTTTGACATTTGACAGTCGGCAGGGATCTAGCTGGAACCAGCAACAGATGACTGAGTAAGAGGGTGCAGTTGACCGGGGTCTGAAGGGGAGAGAACTGAGCTCTAGTCGGACCATTTGAGTCTGGCCTCCCGAAGAAGCTTCCGGTAAAAAACTAAGGTCCCTCAGTCTGAGGTTGGCCTGGTTCCAGATAACATCCTTAGAAGCAGACAGCAAAGGTAATACAACTTGTGTAAAGGATTGGCTTGTGTATTGGAAATGAGTAAAGGATTGGCTTGTGTATTGGAAATGATTAAAGGATTGGGCACGGCAGACTATAAAGTTTTTGTCACTAATTGTGTATTGAAAAGACTGGGTGTCTTGAAAAGATGTGTATTGAAAAGACAATGTGTCTTGAAGAGATTGTGTTTTGAAAAGATTTGTGAATTTGCTACCAGAGAGAGTAGCCAGATTGCAGTAGAGAGAGCGAGTAGCCAGTGTAGCAGAGAGAGAGAGTGAGGCAGAAAATAAGTGGGTGGAGACACAAGATAATGGTTGGCCGAATTATGCTTGTAAAAGAGGAATTGAATTGTGGAATAAAGACAGAACTATTAAAAGAATGGAAAGTACTTCAAATGGAATTTCAGTGGGCAAATGAATAGGAGATAAGGGCTAAGGCAGAGAAAGAAGACGTTGATAAGAGTTCAGAGAACAAACCCGGTACCAGTAAGTCTTCTCGAGGTCCTCTTGAGCTTCTCGAGACCCTATGTCTGGCAATGGCAACCCTGTCTGTAGAAGAAGGGGGAGGTGGCCAGCCACAATCTGGATCACTGCCCAATCACAGCTCAGACCACTCCCATTTTGAACATTAGCCCGCCCACCATTACATTGAACTACTCCCTTTGTTCATTTTAAATTCTCACTGCAACAAAGAAGCTGACTTTTGCAAACCTCCCAGTCCTAGTTCACAAGATCTGCCAGGGGAATTTCCTAGCTTGGTAATTCTGCAAATTGGTTCCCATAGAAACAATGTTTTTTTTTAAACAGAATGGCTTTTGTCAGACAAGGGAGGGAAATATAAAATTAATACAGAGATACGTTTCTAATGTTTTGCACGATTTTTTTGGAAACCAGGGGGGCTGCAATACTTTGGCTCAGATTAAACTTGTGTGTTTTGCCTGTTTTTGTACTTGTTTTCTTTCAATGTTCGTAAGTAGGTATTTGTTAAAACCAAAAAGCTATTTCAAAAGTATTTTTAATGTTCTTTCAAATTGTCACTCATCCAAGTTCTGGCTCTTATCTGATTACTCAGATCTCCTTGTTCTTTCAAGTTGTCAGTCATCCAAGTTCTGTCTCTTATCTGACTAGAGAAGCTCAGTATTCTTTTCAAGACTATGATACCAAGGTACTGGCAGCTTCATTTTCCTGTGTTCAGAATTTTGCTGTGTTTTTTTTAATTTCTCCCAAAGCGATTCGGGATACTTGACATCAGGCTATATTTATATATTCATATATATACCCCTTTTGATGAAATGGTCCATGTCAGATGAAACAGGATGTCATAGAATGAGCTTGCAATCTACGAAAATTAATTGTTTATTCTTTGTTTTCTCTCAACTTTATTTTTTTTTCTTTTCCTTATTTCTTACCTTTTGAATTTAGTTCAAACAGAGACCTGAATTCCACAATGGCGGTCGGTCTGTTTTTTAATTTTATTTTTGTCTTCTTGTCTGTTTTGGTGATTTTTTTTTTTGGTTTATTAGGCTGTGTATGTGTGTGTGGGGGGGGGGGGGGGCAAGGGTGGGAGAAGCAGGGTTTTAGTCTCTCCCTTCGGGGGGGTGCGACTTTCTTGTTGTGTCCCCGTCACCGTCTCCATCTGTGCTGAGGCCTTAATGGCGGAGCTGGTGGCGTTCCAGCTTCCAGCAGCGGCGGCACGGGTTCGTAGCTTCAGCGGCCACCTGGCTTTCGGGGCTGCGGTGCTCCAGCGGTGACCTGGCTTTCGGGGCTGCGGTGCTCCAGCGGCGACTTAGCTTTCGGGGCTGCGGTGCTCCAGCGGTGACCTGGCTGCGCTGCTCCAGTGGCGACCTGGCTTTCGGGGCTGCGGTGCTCCAGCGACGTTCCAGCGGCGAGCTGGCTTGGAACTGCGGTGCTCCAGCGTTCCAGCGGTGGGCCTTGTGCGACAGCCCGGCTTCGGAGGCTCGGCCGCGGGCCTGGTGGACCGCAACATCGGAGGCCTGGATCTCCTCAGCGCAGAGGGAGAATAAGGAGGGAAGAAGACAGAGACTCTAAGACTTTTGCCTTCCACCACAGTGAGGATGTGTTTGGTGAACTCACTGTGGTGGATGTTAAATTTGTGTTTATTGTGTGTTTATGTTACTTTTAATATATGTATGACTGCAGGCACGAAATTGCGTTCAGACCGAAAGGTCTGAATGACAATAAAGGTAATCTGAGATCTGAGATCTGGTAATCTGAGATTTTGAATGAGGGACAGTGCCCATCCAGTAGAAATAAGGACTCAATGGAGGAAGTTCTGGATGATTCAATAACCCTTTCACCTCGGAATGGAACATTGACTGAAAATATTGAGCGTGATAATGTTGCGAAGCATCAACCTGTCCCAGTGTTAGCAGACTTTCAGCCTTCAACATAGAGTGGAGCCACTTTGTGGTCAGTGGATGTGGACAACTCGGAATCCCCATTGAAGAATGATATGTCCTTGTGCTCAGATCATGAATATACAGAGTGCTCTTGGGAAAAAGTTCAGGTATACGATGCAATTCAACCATTAAATGTGAAAAAAAACAGTTAACTACAATGAAGCATCTTGTTCTATAAGAAATGATGTTGTGGATGGATTGGAGTCCAGTGATCTTTCTAAAAAGTATTTATCAAGTGGAGATGACAGAGAAATAAAAGTTAAGAATGGCTCTTCAGATGAGTCTTTTCAGCCATATTGGAAGAAGAAGAGTAAGTTACCAGTTAAGAAGTGCAATATTAAGGATGCAAAGAAACAATCTGGACAAAAACGTGGACGGAAACCAAAGTCAAACTTGGACAGGGAAGATTTTCCCACTGTGTATCGATGTCAGTATAAGGGTTGCTGTGCTGTTTACAGAGGAGTTGACGGACTTAAGAAACACATAAAAGAACAGCGTGAAGAGGTGCGTGAAAGACCTTGCCCCCAACCAGGAGGTAACAAGGTGTTTGTGATTGATCACTACCTGCAGCGCCATGTAAAGCTAATCCATACAGAAGAAAGAACATCTTTACGGATCAGGAGGAAGTGCAAAGCCTTTGGTCACAACTTTGGAAAGACAAACCACATTTGATCAAGCATCTTGAAGAATTTTGAGCTCTATCGTATGTCCAAGGGTCGAGAAAGCGAGAAGCTGAACATTTTGGAACAGATGGACCTCTTGAAAGAGATTAGGCCTAAAAGGCCTGTCCCACTTGGCCATCATTTACGCGACAGGCCGGTAGTGACTGACGCGGGACAGTCGTGCGCGTCATCATGCTTCCGCACAGCCGTCTGGAGTGCGTGACGTCATTTGAAGATAGACACAAAATGCAGGAATAACTCAGTAGGACTGGCAGCATCTCTGGACAGAAGGAATGGATGATGCTTCGGGTCAAGACTCTTCTTCAGTCTGAAGAAGGATCTCGACCCGAAATGTCACCCATTGCTTCTTTCCAGAGATGCTGCCGGTCCCGCTGAGTTACTCCAGCATTTTGTGTCTATCTCCAACCGTCTTGGCTCCGCTCTGGGAGTAGGAGTGTGGGCGGATCCGAATCCGGATCGGCAACAGCCGTGAGTCCCAGGCCGAGCTCGGCGATCGTTTGCCTGCTTCTGCTGCTGTTGGAGGTAAGACGTTGTGCCGCGCCAGGGTTTTGGGCCTGTCCCACTTTGGCCATCAGTTACGCGACAGGCCGGTGGCGTACGAAGATTTCGTGCAGGACGAAGTCCACACTCCTCCACGCCACTCCACACTTTTCCACACCATTCCATGCGCCTGTCCCGCGTTACCCACATGCTAGCAGATCGCGTAAATGGCAAACGAATGACGGCCAAGTGGGACAGGCCCTTAAGCCTATCCAGGAAGACAATGACTCAGACCTGGTGGGTAATCAGTGTGATGACAATCAGGACATTGATGAGGATAGCAATGATGGTGATTCTGATGAGAAGGACAATTGCTGTTTTGTTCCCACCCTGACCAGATCGATGCCGATGGTGACAGCAGAGGAGGCACCTGCAAGGAGGACTTTGACAACAACATCCCAGATATCTATGATGTGTGCCCCGAGAACAGCGTCATCAGTGAGACTGACCTGAGGAAGTTCCAAAGGGGACGATGCTGATTGTTCATAACTGGGTAGTGCGCAACAAGGGCAGGGAGTTAAACGCCAACTCTGAACCTGGCCTTGCTGTCGGATTTGAGGAGTTCAACGCCATCAACTTTGATGGCACCTTCTACATCAACAAAGACTGCAATCTAAGTTGTCTTTGGCTTCCAGTCCAGCAGCCGCTTCTATGTGGTGATGTGGAAGCAGGCCACCCAAACCTACTGGGAGGAGAAGCTGTCCAAACCCATGGATACGCTAGCGCATAGATCAAGGTGATGAACCCCACCACAGGACAAGGGGGGGATGGGGGAGCACCACACCTGTGCAACGATCTATGAAGAGACTGGCAACACCCTTGGACAGGTGCGAACTTTATGGCACAACCCCAATATCGGCTGAAAGGATTACACTGCCTACAGGTGGCACCTGATTCATTGACCCTAAACAAGCTTCATCAAGATGGTTGTCAACGAAGAGAGTGAGAACTGGTTGCCATAACATTGGTTTGATCGACTTTGGGATACTATTGAACTGGTTGCCATACCTTTGGTTTGATGGACTTTGGGGTACTGTGATACATTATGGCACTATCATTCAGCTAATCATTGCTCTAATACTTGCGACCAGTGTGTGTACCTACCAAGGACTGTGAATGTTATCACGTTTGATAAAAAGGAGGGAGTGAAAGAGCTAATAGTCAAATCTAATAGTCAAATCTAAAATGGAGTTGTTCTTCTACAAAAGCATGGACTAGTAGAACAAAGGAATGGCTCGGTGCCAAGTCTGAATGACTTTGTAAATTATGTGAAACACAATATGGAGGACAGGTTGTCTTTTCAATAAAGACATTAAGATGGCAGCCTGCAGTAATAACATGTGCTTCTTCAAGGCCATAAAGAAGCCAAGATTGAAAAAAAAAAGCTGATGCTTCAGAGATGTAATAACTTGTCATTGGATGATCTCGATTTGGACCCAGCTTTCCTATATTGTGAAAGCCTACAGAATCTTTCAGTCATGCCATATTCAGACTTGGTAGGAGTGTTTTACTGATAAAGAAAAATGTATAATTGTGCTAACTGTCCTTTGTTCTGTGAGTGGGAGCCCGAGAAGCACTGAGCAATGTTTGTGCTCATTGTAATCTCGCCACTTCCGTCTGCCGAATCAATTAAAGATTGCCATGGTCTACCTTCAACGTTTGTTGCCATCTGCTTTTTAAGAAACAAACTTTCACACAAGGGCTAACATAACCATATAACAATTACAGAACGGAACCAGGCCCTCTCGGCCCTTCCAGTCCGAGCCGAACATTTATTTTCCCCTAGTCCCATCTACCTGCACTCAGACCATACCCCTCCATTCCCTTCCCGTCCATATACCTATCCACTTTACTTTTAAATATTATAATCGATCATGCCTCCACCACTTCTGCTGGAAGCTCATTCCACACAGCCACCACTCTCTGAGTAAAGAAGTTCCCCCTCATGTTACCCCTAAACTTCTGTCCCTTAATTCTCATGTCATGCCCTCTTGTTTGAATCTTCCCTACCCTCAATGGGAAAAGCTTATCCACGTCAACTCTGTCTACCCTTCCATCATTTTAAAGACCTCAATCAAGTTCCCCCTTAACCTTCTGCGCTCCAAAGAATAAAGACCTAACTTGTTCAACCTTTCTCTGTAACTTAGTTGCTGGAACCCAGGCAACATTCTAGTAAATCTCCTCTGTACTCTCTCTATTTTGTTGACATCCTTCCTATAATTAGGCGACCAAAATTGTACACCATACTCCAGAATTGGTCTTACCAATGCCTTGTACAATTTTAACATTACTTCCCTACTCCTATATTCAATGCTCTGATTTATAAAGGCCAGCACACCAAAAGCTTTCTTTACCACCCTATCTACATGCGATTCAACCTTCAGGGAACTATGCACAGTTATTCCTAGATCCCTCTGTTCCACAGCATTCCTCAATTACCTACCATTTACCATGTGCGTCCTATTTTGATTTGTCCTGTCAAGATGTAACACTTCACACTTATCAGCATTAAACTCCATCTGCCATCTTTCAGCCCACTTTTCCAAATGGCCCAAATCTTTCTGTAGATTTTGAAAATCTACTTCATTATCCACAACACCACCTATCTTAGTATCATCTGCATACTTACTTATCCAATTTTCCACCCCGTCATCCAGATTATTGATGTACATGACAAACAACAGTGGACCCAACACAGATACCTGAGGCACCCCACTGGTCACCGGCTTCCAACCTGACAAACAGCCATCCACCATTACTCTCTGACATCTCCCATTCAGCCACTGTTGAATCCATCTTGCTACTCCGCCATTAACACCCAAAGATTGAACCTTCTTAACCAACCTTCCATGAGGAACCTACTCTCTCATTAAAGCCTACTCTCTCGTTCCATCCCTCAAACACTTTTTTTATTTTTCCTTTCCCTCTTTACAAGACTCATCACCATTTTGAAGCTTTTAGTCAACTTTACAATGTTTCCTTCTTGAATAAATATCTATTTTCCTTAATTCTCATGTCATGTTTTTAAGGTTAAAACTGATATATGAAACTGAAACTAAAACTAATACAGTTATTTTACACACAAAAAGAGACAAAAAGCTGGAGTAATACATAAAACTGATACTGCAAGACATTATCATTATGGTGAGGACAAAGCGCATATCAGAGTGTGGTGATTTGAATTGATCTAATCATTAAAATAATTGATTTGAATATTGACTTTGTATAAGTATTGCGTAGATTAACAGTAGACTTAAGACTTTGGCTTTCAGGGGATTTGAGTGAAGGGAGCATTCTGACTCAAGTTCACACGCGTTTTTATATCTGTTTTGAAATATTGAATGATCATGTTCGCAATGCCATCCCTGAAATAAGCTACACAAATCATGTTATTAGAATGGAGGTTATCTCAACATTTGTTTTGGGATAATATACATGTTTAATTCGTATAATTATGTTAACAGATAAACTTGATTTTTGATCTTGTGGAATTTTGATCTTGTGTGACATTTGGGTTTTTTATTTTGGAAATGTTTTAGGAGCCTGTGTTTGGACATGCTTTGAAAGCTACCTGTACTCAGCCTGTGTTTGGGTGTTGAAGATAATATACTATACTGCTGTATATATAATGTGGTATTAGCTGATCACTGTATATGCTCTGATAATTATATATTGTGTAATTGCATTCATTCTACTTGGTAAGATTGAGTAAGTACTTTGCAGCATTTTATTGATGTAAATGCTTCTTCCAGTGCTAGTGAGGCTGCCATTTTGTTATGTTGTGAATACGTGGTGCATCAAGAAGTGTTATATGGAAACTGACAATGTTGCAGCATGGAAACTGATGGTGAGAGCTTTTTAATTTAGGACATTTCAAGAAGCTAGTTGGTGTTATGTTGTGCAATAAATTGGTAAGATTAAACGAGAACTTACCAGTTTGAAGTTTGATCCTTATTTTATGAGGATTTCGTGAAGACCCCGCCAGCACGCATGTGCGACATTCTTCAAAGCAGCGGTGTGAAATCACAGATAGTAGAATTGACTGGAGATAGTAAGATTAAGAGAAACTAATATACCAGTTGACCTTATGATAGAGGATTGGGAGCGGAGGGCACAAAATCCCTCATCGTAACTCCTCATAAAATAAAGATCAAACTTCAAACTGGTAGGTTCTCATTTAATCTTACTATTTTACTTCGGAGTCACGTGAGTGACTTCGTGAAGATTTCAAAGCTCTGTGATTTCATGCCCTGGAACCACGTCCATGCTCACACACTGCCGTGATAACTGATGGAGGAAGTATGTTAACGTATTTCAGATTTGAAACAGAGCTGAAAAATAATAATGCATTTATTAACCAACAAAACAAAAAACCCTGACTTCAGGGACATTCAGGGAACAGAACTTAAAACAGTGTCTGCAAACGTTGCTGGCGTGGCCACAGGTTTATTGTAAAACCGCTGAAATGTGCCCTCATTGGCCCAACCCGCTGTTGCGAGGACATGGTCCATGGGAACCTCCATGCTCCTCGCCGCTGATGTTGACGCAGCCCTGGTAGAATGAGATTTTAAAATGTCAGTGTCTACCCTGCTGCACCCAACACCACCCTGAGCCACCTGGAAATAGTCTGCACAGTTACCCTGTAGTAAGGGCGTTTAAAACTGATTAAAAAAAGACCTATTTCCATACCCCTGATATTCTTGGTGACATCTATATAATGTCGGAGGTGGGTGGCGTTCATCAATAGGATATGCCAGGAATTCCAATTTAAGACCGGTTGTTCCAGGTCTATGCTGTTTTAGTAACTCGTCGATAAAGAAGGTTACCTTGATGGGGGTCGAGACCATTCTGTCCAATTTCAGTTTGTGGAGGGTCCGGACCCGTTGAGCAGTGATAAGTGCCATCAGCATCACCACTTTGTAGGTGAGCTTAGCCAGTGGGAGATTCGAGACTGGTGCCCAACTCCTGACTAGGGACAATACCACCCCAATATCCCAGGTCAGAGTGTATCGCGGCCTGGGAAGGTTGGAATTAAAAATACCCCTCATTAGTTTGGATACCAATGGATGGGATCCCACTGGGGTATGAGGTAGGTCTGAGGTAGGATGATAATGCACTCCTTGCATTTTTGATGTCACTGTAGCTGAGGCCCTCATCATAGTGAAGGCCCGCAAGGAATTCCAGCACATCTGTGATGGTGGCAGAGTCGTAGGTGGTATCAGTCCTGGAACAGAACACCTCCCATTTCCTTACATGGGTAAGGTATTGCTTCCGTGTGGACTCTCTGCACGATGCCGTGATGATGTCCATGGTCCTGTTCGACAGCCTGAACTCCAGTAATGGTCTCTTCAGAACCTGCAAGCCAACAGGTTCAAATGACCAGGACTCTCCCCTGTTATGGGATGTGTCAGGAGGTTCGGGCATTTGGGAACCGGAAAACACAGTTCCTTCACCATGTTGAGGACCACCGGGAACCATGGCTGTGTAGGCCAGTCGGGTATTATCAGTATCCCTGATGCGGAATCTAACTGGATTTTCCGCAATACCCGACTGATGAGGCAGAAAGGGGGAAATGCATAGAAGAACACGTTCCCCCAATGTAGCGAGAAAGTGTCCATCGCTACTGCCCCAGGGTCTGGTTCCCAAGAGACATATGTTGGTATCTGATGGTTCAGTCTGGACGCAAAAATGTTGATATCTGGTGTTCCATACTGAGCTTATAATATCAGAAAATATTTGGTGGTTCAACATCCACTCGGTGTTGTCATTGAATATCCGTGACCTGGTGTCCGCCACTGTATTTAGCTTACCCGGAAGGTATGTAGCTGAAATCTAAATGTTTCTTTCAATGCACCAGTGCCAAATTGAGTTTCCCAATTCATCACAAGATATCGACTTGATACCACCCATATGGTTTAAATATGCCACCACTGTGGTATTGTCTATTTGTAGATGGACATGCGTATGATGCATGTTTGTACAGTAGGCCTGTAGTCCGTGAAACACTCCCAGCATTTCCAAATAGTTCATACCTCGTGATTGAAGCAATGTAGATTCATGCAAATCCCATCTACCGCCACCACTGGAGGTGGTGTCGGTAGCTCCCCAGCCGTGGGCGCTGGCGTCAGTTTGCAACACGACTGAAGGGTTTGTAACTACGATGGGATTAAAACAATGTCGAATGCTGCTAATTCACCATCGTAGCTCATTTTTTGCTTTGGTCGGTAGCTGCATAGGTCTGTCAAGATGCCCAGCATGAATTTTTAGTGCTGAGATTTTTACTCTGTGCAAATTTTGATAATGCAACGATCCATATTGTGCAGCTGGAAATGTAGCTACAAGTTTCCCAATTACCTTAGCAGCATGTCGAATAGTCGTTTTTTTGGCGCAAGCAAGGCTATTACATGCCTCTATTATATCTGCCGCTTTGTTGTTTGGTAAAGTCATAGTCATGTGATTCGTGTTAATCGTGAACCCCAGATAGTCCATAATGACAGAAGGTGTTAACTTTGATTTGTCTGGATGGATCACGAACCCCAGCTTTTGGAATAGTGACTTGGTGGCTGTCACAGCTAATTTAGCCAATTCCAAGGTGTCCCCCACAATCAGGATGTCATCAAGATAGGCCATGACTATGTGGTTTTGTCTTCATAGAGGCGCCAATGCTGGTTTCAATATTTTGGTAAATAACCTGGGGGCTGTTGTTAGTCCATTGGGCAGCGCTCTATACTGCCACAACTGCCCCATCCAGACAAATTTCAAAAATCTGCGGTGATATTTACGTATAGGTACTGAATAGTATGCATCTTTTAAATCGATGCAGACCACAAAGTACCCTCTGGAAATCAGTTGTTTGGCAGTTTCAAATATTTCCATCTAGAAGTGGGTATATTGCACAAAGGTATTCAATTGAGTTAAATCAATAATAATAATACGACATCCACCATCTTTTTTGGTTTTGGTAAAGATGTTAGATACAAACTCAAGAGGTTCATGTTTGGTTTTCTCTATTACTCCCTTGGTATATAATCTAAATAGTTTTGCATGTCCTTCCACTTTCTCCTTTTGAGAAAGCACATTTTTCGGCTAGGTACATGTTGAACTGGAGGGAGGAGTTTGTTAATTAATTCAATTTCATAACCCTGAATACTGTGCAATATAAAGAGGTCTGAAGTTATGGAACTCCATGCATCCCCAAACAGGCGCAACCTACATCCCACTTGTGAGGTTATGCATGCAGAATTCCCAAGGGAACCAGACCCACTTACCTCCATGGTTACCGGTGGGGCTTGGTCTTCCGTCCTTGGTCCTTGGGATGTGGTGGTGCTGTGGTGTGGGGTTGATGCATTTTCCATGGTCGCTCTGGGCCTTGGCATAAAAAAATCTGTGGATGAGGCACGACCTTTGGGTTTGCACTCGTCACCCTATCGGGGTGAAACCGGGGCCTGTTGGGTGTTGCGTAGGGATGCTGCCGTCGATACACTGGTGGCCTGCTAGAGGAAGGTTTTATCATGCCAACCGCTTTGGCTTCCTCATCTAGGTCCTTGACCTGTTTAGGCAGGTCATCCCCAAACAGCAAGCTTGGTTTAGATTAGATTAGATTCCTTTATTGTCATTCAGACCTTGCGGTCTGAACGAAATTGTTACCATACAGTCATACATATAATAAAAACAAAACACACAATAAACACATATCCAACATCCACTACAATGAGTTCACCAGGCACCTCCTCACTGTGGTGGAAGGCAAAAGTCTTAAGTCCCTGTCTTCCTCCCTCCTAGCTCTCCCTCTGCGCTGGTGACGGCGTAGCGCTGGCTTTACACAACCCCGCAAATTTGGGGTTGAGCGTAGGATGGATTGAGCTCTTCCTCAAACAATTAATCTCATATTGAGCGTTGCAGAACAGGGCTAACACATCCTGCTGCTCTTCCGTCATGTCCGCACCATCAATGGACCTGGCAAATGCAGTAATCCCTGAGGTCAGCAGTTTCAGAATGTTCTACATTTTCAATTCTTGTGCCCTTATACCAGTGCTTATGTTCCCCCATATGGGAGTGTTGACGGTGGGCACATTCAGCCACACGCAATTCTCCGGGCCAGGTACTTGGCTGTGGTCTCGGATATCACCTGTTCCTGTAGTTGGTGAGTGGTCAAGTAATTGATGCTTGCCGCTAGCCGTGGCTGAAGTGGTTGTCCTTTCTGGGATGCCTGTGCAAATTTGGACACCATCCACAGAAGTTCCTCTTCCTGCATCCCATGCAACTTTGGATCTTCAGTCAACCCCTCCTCAAAGTCAGCCAACCCCTGACGTCTGGCACTCCCCTCCGAGGAGGGAGAGATGTTGGACAGTCCTGAAAAAGGAGCTGTCGTGGACCTGTGTGATCCACGGGACACATGCTCCTGCTGGAGTAGGTCCCTCTGGAGCAGCTGCTCCATCATCCGCTCCATGCGGGTAATGCGATCGCCGTCGCTGTCTGCGAACGGCAGGTCGTCTTCCCCAGACTCGGCTGAGTCAATGGGGCTATGACCGCCAGTCCGCACCCCGTTGGGGTGGAGTCTCCCGGACTGTTGCGGTAGAAAGTTGGTGCCTGCCGCTCCAGCGGGGCTATACGACTTCCGCGCGGATCTGCCGCCTGTCCACAGTCTTCCGGACTGAAGCGGTGGAGAGTCCGTGCCTGCCGCTCCTGTGGGGCTACACGACTTCCTAGTAGATCTACCGCCAGTCCGCGGTCTTCCGGGCGGTGGGGAGTCGGTGCCTGCTGCTCCAGCGGGGCTACGCGACATCCGCGCGGGCCTGCCGCCAGTCCGTGGTCTTCCGGACTGATGCGGCGGAAAGTCGGTGCCTGTCGTAAAAACGGGGCTACTCGACTTCCGTGCGGATTTACCGCCAGTCCGCAGTCTTCCGGACTGTCGCAGTGGAGAGTCGGGGCCTGCCGTATGAACAGGGCTGCCCGATTTCCGCACTTTTGTGCCGCCAGTCCGCAGTCGTCCGGACTGAAGCGGTGGAGAGTCGGGGCCTGCCGTATGAACGGGGCTTCCCGACTCCCGCGTGGTCCTACCGCCAGTCCGCAGTCTTCTGGACTGTTGTGGTGGAGAGTCGGGGCCTGCCGACAGAACGGGGCTACCCTACTTCCGCGCTGCCTTCCCGGTCCGAGGTACGGGTGCTGCCGAAAACTCAACAGCCAGCTCCGGGGTATTTGGCCGCTGAACTCGCTCCGAAGTCCCGCGGTCTTCCTTGGCATGCTTGGAAGCAGCCCTCTTTTTGTTTCGAGTTTTGTTCATCTCGAAGTCTCTGTAAAAGATTTTAGCAAATACAGAGCACCAACCAACTCAAGATTAGTAAAACTTACCTGATGGTCCTTTTTTAAAGCTGACGGGAGAGGAGCTGTGCTCCTCTCAGCTTGCCGATTGCAATGCAAGCAACGATATGTCGTGCATGCATGCTGGCAGGGTCTTCACGAAGTCACTCACGTGACTCTGAAGTAAAATAAATATTTTGTATAGAAGCTAAATGCAAGGAAGCAGAAAACTGCCCGGCAGCTAGCGATAATTCTTCTTGCCTATGGCGTGCTCAGCCTAAAGTTGTAAAACAACCTGTTCTATTTGATCTTATTTGATTGTGCACGCCGGGTTGATTGCATTCATTGAAACAGGGTGAAGGTTGTAATCTTCCACCCCAAATGATACTCCTAACATTCAGAGTATATGTAAACAATAAAATGGTCACTGGCAGCAAAGTCTTGGATCTTGACACTTTGTGCTACTAATTTTTTTATTTCAGCTACATTACAGTGAGTCATAGAGTGATACAGTGTGGAAATAGGTCCTTCGGCACAACTTGCCCACCCCGGCCCACATGTCTCAGCTACACTAGTCCCACCTGCCCGTGTTTGGTCCATATCCCTCCAAACCTGTCCTGTCCATATACCTGTCTATGTTTCTTAAATGCTGGGATAGTCCCAGCCTCAACTACCTCCTCTGGCAGCTTGTTCCATACACCTACCACCCTTTGTGTGGAAAAGTTACCCCTCAGATTCCTATTACATTTTTTCCCCTTCACCTTAAACCTATGTCCTCTTGTCCTCGATTCGCCTACTCGATGCACAGACATCTGTGCATCTACCTGATCTGTTCCTCTCATAATTTTATACACTTCTAGATCACCCATCATCCTCCTAAGCTCCAAGGAATAGAGTCCCAGCCTACTTAACCTCTCCCTATGGCTCAGACCCTCTAGTCCTGGCAACATCCTTGTAAATCTTCTCTCTACCCTTTCCAGATTGACAATATCTTTCCTATAACATGGTGCCCAGAACTGAACACAATACTCTAAATAAGGCCTCACCAACTTCTTGTACAACAGCAATATGACTCCCAACTTCTATACTCAATACTGATGAAGGCCAATGTGCCAAATGCCTTTTTGGCCACCCTATCTACCTCCGACTCCACCTTCAAGGAACCATGCACCTGCACTCCTAGATCCCTCTACCCTACAGCACTACCCAGAGCCCTGCCATTTACTGTGTAGGTCCTGCTCCTGTTAGACTTTCCAAAATGCAACACCTCACATTTCTCTGTATTAAATTCCATCAACCATCCCTTAGCCCACCTGGCTAAGAAATCAAGATTCTGCTGCCATTTTTCACAACCATCTTCACTATCTGCAAAACCACCCACTTTTGTATCATCTCCAAAGTTGCTAATCTTGCCGTGTATGTTCTCATCCAAATCATTGATATAGATGACAAACAGTACTGGGCCCAGCACAAAACCCTGAGGCACACCACTAGTCACAGGCCCCCAGTCCAAAAAGCAACCTTCCACCATCACCCTTTGCATCCTTTCATGAAGCCAATTTTCTATTCATTCAGCTATCTCTCCTTGGATCCCATGCAATCTAACCTTCCAGAACAACCTACCATGTGGAACCTTGTCAAATGAGAGGAGCCCCATAAGATGTCTTTAGGGAGTGGAAAACGGCCCATATCTTACGTCGTGACTAACATTTGCAGCATCTGGTAGCTAGCTCGCTAGGAAGCAAACAGTACATAGAAGCAAACACATTTTATTCCATCTTGGTGAAGGAGCTGGGGCATGAGAGAGATGTCTATACATTGAGTGGTTTTGCAATTTTGCATTAAAAGATTGATTATCTACTCAGCTTTGATTCTCATAATCTTATAAAGCTCTATACGGTCACCAGTAAGCCGCCTATGCTTCAGTGAGAACTAACCCAGCCTGTCCAATCTGTCCTGTTACTAAAACCCTCATTCAAGGCAATATGTTGGTGAATCTCTTCTGCACACTTTCTAATGCTACCACATTCTTCCTGTTGTGTGGCGACCAGAACTGTACACAATACTCTAAGTGTTGCCTAACCAATGTTTTTGCCCTGCTGCAAGATAACTTTCCAACTCTTATAACCCAATGCCTTGCCCGTGAAAGCAAACAGACTGGGATTTTCTGGGAATAACGAACTGGCACACCATATTATTTGTATATCAATGTTCCTAAGGTCGCTGGCAGCTGTTAATGTTCCAAATGCATTATCTTACATGTATCTGGATTAAAATCCTTCTGCGATATACCACCCGACTTTCCAGCTGATCTGTGTACCTCTGTGTCCTTAGCCAACCTTCTTCACTATCTACAACTCCACAATTTTTACATCACCAGCACATTTACTAATCAGATTACCTACATTCTCATGCTAGTAATTTGTATATATGTCAACCAAAGTCCCATCACCGATCCCATTGATTACAGACATGCAGTCAGAAAAGCCCACTACTACCTCCGTCCTATCACCAGGCCAATTTTGGATCCAGTTTGTCAACATAACTTGGATCCCCTGTACTTTAACCTTCTAGACCAACCTATTATGCAGAATCTTGCCAAAAACCTTGCAAAGGTGCAAGTACATCACATCTACATCATTGCCTTCAACAATTTTTTTTAGTTACCTCCTCAAAAAACTTAGATTCACGAGACTGGACTTTTCCTGCGCTAGGCCATGTTGGTCCTAATTGGCCCTGCATTTCCAAGTGAATATAAATCCTGTCCCTTGGAATGTTTTCCAATAATTATCCCACTACTGATGTGAAGCTCACTAACCTGTACTTTCCTGGCTCATCCCTGCAAAGCTTGGTGAATCTGGGATGATCATTTGCTATCCTCCAATCTTCTGGTACAAGGCTAACAAAAAAAGCAATAATCTCTGTCAGCATCTCAGGAGTCCCAGCAATATTTTTTCTTGCTTCCCATAGCATCATAGGATTGATCCCATCAGGTCCTGGATTTATCCAGGTTAACATTTACCAATGTCTTATCACTTTCTCCTGATATAAATATGTTCCAAATATCAGCATAACCCTCCCCAACTCTCCCATCTTCCACATCCTTCTCCCTGGTAAATACCAATGAGAGGTATTCATTTAGGACCAACTCTATTCCTGGCTACCCCTTTGCTTCTAATTATACGTTTTAGGATGCTCCTTAATCTTACTTACCAAGGTCATTTCATACATCCTTTTTGTCCTCCTATCTTTCTTAAGTTATCTTCTCTATGCCCTGTAAACTTTAAAGGACTGGGCATTTGCATCATTTTAATGTAAATTAAATTTTATTGAAATCTGGCCATTTATATAATTGCTGTTTTGCTGAATTGGCTCAGCCATTTTCTACATTATAGCAATGAATAAGCTTTAATTAATTCATTTGAGACTTTGAGTCGTCCTCAGGTCATCAAAGAGATATAAATATGGATTTATTTTAGATTCTTAAACAATTTGTAGTCGCTAAGGTTTTCAATGATTTAATAATAAATATCAATAATAATAATAATGCATGCCTCTTTTATTCAAATTACAGCTCTCTTGCCTTGATTCTTAGAATAGAGCAATGAACATTTTTTTACACTGTCTGAATTGATCTGTATGTATAGAAAAGTAAATAGATTGCAACATTTTTAATGTATCTGTTCACATTCCTTATTGGTAATTTATGTAATAATTCACCAAACCCTGTTACATTACCTTGTAAATTTCCAAAATTTCATCTGGTGAATTCTTCAAAGATTATGTTATTTTTTGAAGTAGAATCTTTATCTGAACCATTAACCTTTTTTAATTAATGGATATGCTAAGTATTTCAAGAACAATATATGTTTATAGAGTCTTTAACATGAATGAGTTACTGGGGTGCTAGGAATAAAATAGTCAGAGAGAGAACATTTTGGGAAGGGACAACCTTGGGAAGGGAAGGCCTGATAGAAAAATACGTTAAATTTGTAGCTTTATATTTTAAACATGTGGCATTACATGATCGGTTGCTTTATAGTATAAAAATATGATTACTTTTGAATATGGGTGATTACCACAACTAAACATATCATCTCACAAGAAAGACCTTGTAGTTCATTCCAACTTCAGCTCTTCCTCTGCATTACACCCACATTTATTCTTGCATTCCTTGTGTTTCACCTATTGTTGGCCAGTTGTGAGAATATAAAATAATAAGCATACCTGACTACTTGCTATCCTTAACATAACAGCTAAAGGATATCTGTTTACAAGGCACTTACACATCCTCCAAGTATTCTGCAACACATCATGATTGAGTGTAGTCTCAGCTACACCCAGGGCAAACAAAGTAGTTATTTTGCATACAGGAAGAAATGTAAACAATGCAATACATTTCCAGTTAGTTCACTTTGGTAACTTTGCCTGGTAAATATTGGTCAGCACAAAAAACAATGGTTTGTTCTTTGACTGGTTTCACCTGAAGGATTTTTACTATCCAGCCGATTGCTTATCTGAGAGATAGTTTGTCAACAGTGCAGCATTTTGGCTGTGCTGCTCAGAAAGTTAGCCAAAGATATGTGGTCAAGTCTCTGGAGTGCAAATAGTCCCATGACCTCCAGAATAAACCCCAGTCCCAGCTCACTATCTAGCTTGAGATGGGATACATTCACGGTTTGTGGTCATTATTGATTAGTTTGCCACTTATCCACTTGTACAGATCATAACTAAGATGAAACTGAGGGGCTGCTGTGTTAGAAAAGTCAGGTATTCACTCCTATTCTCTCCAAACACTCATGTTAGAAAGGTGCATAAGAGACCATCCAAATTCAGGCAAAAATGAATTTGGTTTTGATCATCCCACTTAGTTATAGTTCTTCCTTTCATCTTTTCTGGGACAAGAAATATCTATATTGTTGTAATGACTTCCATCAAAAGTGGGCAAGGTGCGGTGTCGTGAGAACACAAGAAACGAGGCGATGTAGGCCACCTGGTCCCTCACGCCTGCCTCGCCATTGTATATGATCATAGTTGATCTGCCTTAGGTTTTAATCAAAGGTAGACACAACATGCTGGAGTAACTCAGCGGGACAGGCAACATCTGTGGAGAGAAGGAATGGGTGACGTTTTGGGCTGAGACCCTTCTTCAGGTTAGGTTTTAACTCCTTTTCTGTGCCAGTTCCTAGTACTCCTCAATTCCCCAATCATTCACAAATTAATCAGTCTCCTGTTTAAATACCTCCAAGGATCTAGCCTTCACAACCAGTGTCATTTGCATCTGTATTTCAGTAATCAAGGAGAAGGACATGAAGGAGAGTGAGATCAGTGTGGGGTATACTAATATTCTAGGGCAGTTTGAGATCAAGGAGAAGATAGTGCTGGGTCTATTGAAAGGCATTAAGATAGATAAAACCCCAGCTGGTGAGCCTCACATCAGTAGTAGGGAAGCTCCGCAACTAGGTTGGTTGTGGGCGCTGCAAGTCGGCTGCCCTGCCAGCAGCGTGTTTGTTATTTTGACTTTTTTTGTTTTTTGCGGTGTGTCCAAATGTTAGGTTAGATGTCTCTCGGTATGTCTTGTGTCAGGGGTGGTGGGGGGAGAAAGGGGGGAAACTGCTTTTCGGTTGCCTCCTCAGCGGAGAGGTGACTTTTTCCATGTCGCCTTGCTTGTGGCCTAATGGCTTGGATTGGATTGGAGCAGCCTTTCCCGGAGTCGGGCCCGGAGCTTCAGCAGCGAGCGCAGCATGGATTTTTCCATTGCGGAGCGGGTGAACCCCTGCCGTGGGTCGACAGAGAGAAGTGCTCCGAATGCTGGCTGTGGCCTGCGGAGCTTCTAGCCGAGGGCGTGGCGTGGACATACCTTCCAGAGTCGGGGATCCTTTGCCGGGGATCGCCGGAGAAGAGCTCCGACCGCCGGCCTGGTGCCTATTCGGGCGCTCCAAGCCACGGAGTGTGTTCGACTGTCCCGACGTCAGATTTTAGATCATCCCGACAAGAGGGCCTGTACATCCGGCCTTCCGTAGCGGCGACTTCGGAGGGTTTATGGCCACAACCACGGATAAACAAAGGAAGAGGACTGACTGATCTTTGTTGCCTTCCATCACAGTGAAGAATGCTGTGGTGGATGTTTGTGTTCAATTCTATTGTGTATTGCGTGTTTTTTTAAGTGTAACGCTGCCTGGAAAATTAATTTCACTGCACCTTCGTTGGTACATGTGACGAATAAATTTGACTTTGATTGGTGAGGATTCTTCAGTTAACTCGATTTTGGAAAAGAATGGGGTAATTAGGGACTGTCAGAATGGCTTTGTTCACGGCCGGTCATGTCTTGCTAACTTGATTTTGTTTTTGACAAGGTGATGAGGGTACAGCAGTGGATTTGTAGACATGAATTTCAATAAGGCATTTGATGAAGTCCTAAATGGTGGGCTAATCCAGAAGATGAAAGCGCATGGGATGCACAGTGACTTGGGTGGTTTGAATTCAGAATTGGTTACCCTTAAAAGACAGAGTTTAGTGGTGGAAGAGTGTCATTTTGTCTGGAAGTATGTGACCAATGGTGTTCCACAAATATCTGTGCTGGGACCTTTGTGATACATATAAACAACATGGGCATAAATGTAGATGGGCTGATTAATAAGTTCGCAGACCACACTAAAATTGGTGGAGTTGTGAGGGCAGTGAGGAAGGCTGCCAAAATATATGGCGAGATATTAATCAGTTACGGATAAGGGCAGATAAATGGCAGGTAAATTTTAATCCAAGATATGAAATGTTGCACTTTGGGAAGTCAAATTCAAAGGGAAAGTTTACAGTTAATGGCAAGAGACTCAGCATCATTGATGTGCAGAGGGATCTGGGGGTCCAAGTTCGTATGTTGCTGTACGAAGCAACACAAGTGGATAAACTGTAAAGAAGGCTAATGGTGTGCTTACCATCATTGCTTCTGGCATTGAGTATATAAGTAAGCAAACATGTTGAAGCATTATAAAACTTTGATTAGTTCCTCTGGAGTATTGTGTAGAGTTCTTGTAGGTAGTATTAATAAAGTTCCCCAGTAAGGGAGAAAAGTAAATTATTAGAAATGACACTTTATGCACTGCTGGCCAAAGGGAAACTAAAGGATGTGAAATTATGAATCAAAAATAAAAAGAAAGTGGTTGACGTGTAAATGGAATTCAGCATTAGATTTTGGAGGCTGCTTGCATGGGGTCCAGGGAGAGCTAGTGAACGTATAGAGAATTGGCTTCATGGAAGAAAGCAGAGGATGATGGTGGAAGATTGTTTTTCAGACTAGAGGCCTGTGACTCATGATGTTCCTTAGGGATCGGTGCTGGGCCCATTGCATTTTGTGGTTTATGTCAACGATTTGGCTAAGAATGTACCAAGAAGGCATGATCAGTATGTTTGCAGATGACAATAAAGTGGATGGTATCATAGATAGCGAAGATTGATTACAGCAGGCTCTTGTGTAGGAAGGAACTGCAGATGCTGGTTTAAATCAAAGATAGACACAAAATGTTGAAGTAACTTAGCGGGACAGGCAGCATCTCTGGAGAAAGGGAATGGGCAAGATTCTTCAGACTGATCTGAAGACAGCAGGCTCTTGATCAGTTGGGCAAGGGAAGTCATACCAGGGCAGGACCTAGCTAATGGCAGAATCCTGGGGGGTATTGTTGAGCAGAGGGATCTACATGTACATACAGTAAACCCAGTGGTAGTAGGGAGAGTGGGAGGAAAGCTGGTGGGGTGGGGGGGGGGGGGGGGGGTGGAAACGCTCTCTCTACTACAATTCCAAGATCCCAAGGAATTCCAACCCGAAACATCACATCATTTTCATCAGTGATACTGCCTGACTTATTAAGTCAGTGCACCAATCTGTACCCATCTCTCCTTGCTTGGCTTTGCCCCAGACCAAGCTTTCTTTTCCAGTTTTCTCTCTCCTAATCCATCAGTGTGAAGTAGGGCCCTGACCCGAAGCGTCATCTGTCCATTCTCTCCACATAAACTGCCTGACACGCTGAGTTCCTCCATTCTTTTGCATTTTGCTCAAGATTCTACCATCTGCAGTTTCTTGAGTCTTCACAAATTCTTGCTGGCTCTCTCTGATCAACAGAAAATTCTGAAGGTGTTCAGCTACTTATCCTTCAATTAAATCATGTTATTTTCCCATCAACAGATTTCAGTCAACTGGCCTATAATTCGCTGATGTCCCTTGTTTAGATGGATGGAGTGAATGCATAGAAATGCAATCGTAAGAAACAGCTTCAAAATCAGGATCTCTATGAAAGATTATAGTTGAAATTCTAATGTAGCCGTATGAGTGAGCGAGATGCTCGTACAATTGGACCAACAATTGTTTCAGCTATTGGCACTCGGTTGAAAAACAAAAATGTGCACCAAAAATTTGTTGCCTGATATTTTTTTCTGTGTTTGTGTTGTAGAGGAAAGATAGTGGGAAAGAGTTCATGGTGGTCACATGGTGGTGGGCATATGAAGGTAATAGAGGCAGGTACTATTACATTTAAAAGACATTTGGACAGGTACATGGATAGGAAAGGTTTAGAGCTAAACGCTGTCAGGTGGAACTAACGTAGATGAGGTATCTTGGTCAGCATGAGCAAGTTAGGCCAAAGGGCCTGTTTCTGTGCTGTATGACTCCAAGAAATGTGTGCGGAAAGCTTTGGAGTCGGCTCTCAAGCTTTTAGCCTCTGCTAGGGCAGGTCGGTGAGAAAACCAGAGATCTTTTCTTTTCGGATAAAGGGATAGGGAAAAGAGAATTGGGACCATCATTTTGAAGAGGTCTGGGCACCGCAGCAAAAGCCCTTGAGAGATATTGTGCCTCTAGTAAATGGACAAATATCCAAAGTGACAGAAATGCCGAATGGGTGCTGCATGGATCTGTATGAGGCGTGCAATATAAACAACTTGGATGATGACGTAAAAGGCCATATGGGCAGGTTTTCCCCAATGCATAGATAGGTAATATTCTAAATTTTGTAAATGGAATAACTAAATTAGTGAAAAGCTGGAGTACAGGCAGAAATAAGTTGCACAACAGCTGTACAAAGCTCTAATTGGCCTTTGAGAGAATGCATTAAATTAAAAAATAAATTGCAGAATCTAGGACACAAAATGCTGGAGTAACTCGGGCAACTTCTTTGGAGAACATGAATAAGTGACGTTTTGGCACGGGACCTTCTCGAAAGAGAAGAGTCCCAACCCAAAACATCACCTATATCTGTTCTCCAGAGATGATGCCTATCCGCTGAGTTACTCCAGCAGTTTGTGTTTTTTTTGTAGACGAGTATCTGCAGTTAGTTCCGTGTGTTTTAATTAATCTAGGTTTGTAGTTTGAGCAAATCAGAAAGTTAACAGGTGCTTTGATTGAATTGGCTAGGCATCAGGAACATCAAATAAAATTAGACAATTGGCTCTTTCCTCGACAATTTAATAAGATCATGTCTGACGATGGTTGCTCAACTCAACATTCATTCCTTCCTTTCTTTCCCGATAGAAACATAGAGAAACATAGAAAATAAGTGCAGGAGGAGGCCATTCGGCCCTTCGAGCCAGCACCGCCATTCATTGTGATCACGGCTGATCATCCCCAATCAATAACCCGTGCCTGCCTTCTCCCCATATCCCTTGACTCCACTAGACCCTAGAGCTCTATCTAACTCTCTCTTAAATCCATCCAGTGACTTGGCCTCCACTGCCCTCTGTGGCAGGGAATTCCATAAATTCACAGCTCTCTGGGTGAAAAAGTTTATTCTCACCTCAGTCTTAAATGATCTCCCCTTTATTCTAAGAATCTTTCGTCTCCTATCTTTCATTATTCTAAGAATCTTTCGTCTCCGATCTTTCATCTCCTATCTTAAAAGTTTATCTAAATCTGAAAAATTAGCAATATTTTTACCTCCATCATGCTACTTTAATGAAGATACTTTAAAAACTTGTGGCCATCTAAGAAAAAATATTTTATACATCTGTCTTATTATTTTGTCCTTTATTTTTAAATTGTAATCCTTAGATCCAGCTTGTTCCACAAGAGGAATGATCCTCTTTACATCCACTCAGTGGATATAAGCCTAGCCTGTCTATTGTCCATCTCTGGTTTTATTCCAGCAAACCTTCTCTGAGTTGCTCCCAATGCATGAACATCTACCTTAAATAAGACCAATTCTAAACACAATCCTCCACATATAGTGTTAACAGTAATCCGTGCAACTGTTGTATAACCTCACTACTTTTGTTTCAGTTTCCTATATAATAAACAATGATATTCTACAGATGCTTCTGCCCTATGGAGGTTTGTGTCCCTGGAAAATTGCCCACATCATAATTTTTCATAATGCAAAGCTGTGTCATTTGTGCCTACATCAAGAAATGTGAATTATAAACAATCTGTGACTTATTTACTTTTTCTCTACACAAATTCGGTGAGAGCACATTTTATTCTATTCTATTTTTTTTATTATCCAATCAATCTTCTTTCCATACCAGGATTTGTTATTTTCTGGTCTGGACCTGGTGTACAACTATTACCGTTTATCCACGGAACATGTTTCTTAAAGGAATTCTAACAATTTGGTCAAACTTGATTTCCTCTTCACAAATCCATTTTGACTAATTACCATGACTTATTTTTCTAATTGTCATGCAATAATGCCTTCAGTAAAAGCTTCTACTATTTTATTAAGGCAGATGTTAAACCAACTGCCCTGTAGTTTTCTGCTCTAGTCTCCCTCTCTTCTCGAGCAATTGCCAGTAAAGAAAAGGCTTGATTATCTAGTACATGCCAGACTTGAAAGGTGCTGCTTAATCAATTATGTTGAATAACCCCTTGTTCAGCCTGGGAGTTCTCTTAGTGCTGCTCTAATGCCAGGCCTACAGTACCAGTAAGTGGAACATGAACATGAAAAGCCAGATAACTGAGCGCTTATTGTACTTACTTGGGCAAAGGACAGGGAACCATCTGGTACCTCAGCCACCTGATACCATCACAGATTTGGATAATAGTGGCACAACATCCAATGTTAAAAAGGGAAAATAGTTCAGATGCAGAGTTAGCTATCTCTTGCTAAATCATGGTTGGTAAATCATTCTCGCACTGGGAATGGGAAATTAATCATGAAATATTATTTATCAGAATTTTGCCAAGGTCAAATTCCTGGGATGTCTCCTTGCTCCAGTAATCCCCAATTTAATGTAGAATTCTAATTTAAGATGGCAACAAACAAGAATGAGTTGGCCCCATTGTCAGTCCAAACCTTTCATTATATATTTTGTCAGGAAAAAGACTAATTGTACAGAATAGATTCCGATCTGTAACTTGAGGAGTTTAAGTTCTTTGCTTTCAACTTCATAATATCTAATTAATTTAGTTTAGCAACTTGCATTTTATTATTCACCAGATTGAGATTTATTTCGGGAAATGCAATCTACGGTATTTTAAAATAATTGTAATGATCTTTAATTACTAAATGATGTATTTATTAGCCCTGAAGTTGGATTGTGCATAAATAAATGCTTGCGGAGGCTTCACATCTCCTACAGTTATTTAAGATTTTTTTTCTTCATCTTTCGGCTTATCTTTTTGTGGTATTAGAACACTTTGTTCATTTAAAGCACAAAGTCAACCTTCTGCTACTTATTTCAAGTGAATTCTGTCTGAGTCATCCCACTTGTCCATCATTGTTTGTGGTCAAAACAGTGAAAAATATTCTGTCAGTGATCTAGAGTGCTTGAATGGTTGCTCCTTCCTGGACAATCAGCAGTGCTGAGAAATATTCCTGAGAGGATTATTTAACCTTTCAATTTAGAGGGCACAAAGCCATAGTGATTAATGAACTTTCTGATTGCTGCCGATAAGAGGATCTATTTCTTTATTTCCCACAAAAGGATTCCTTCCACACTCTGATATTACTATAATCTTAAACATAAAATGTGGCAAACAGATTAAAAAACAGCACTAAAGAGTTTATCTCACCAGCAAACTGAAGCAGCAAATTAAAATTGGTAATGAAAGCAGCCTTGAAAGTGGCTGAGCTGCTGTATGTGGTTTTAAATGCATCCTGTATTTGAAGAGACTTATTCCTTCCCTGCCTGGTAATGACTGCTTTGGTGCACAGTCAGACCAGGCTTCTGTTATCCAAAAATTAGTTGTGTTATCTGGATGACTGCAGACACATATGCATTCCCTTTTCTTACTGCATGGGCAGACAAGGTCGATAGCGTTACAAGGTATTTGTGGCAGTGCTTGTTTCAGTTTTCATAGCTGCCAGTTTCTGGCCAGATTTGAATTACAAAGAAAGAAGCTGGCATGGAAATTGAAGGGGGTTATCGGTGGTCTGTAGCCTCAGAGCAGTGTGCTTATTTATGCAGTCCATCTGCTCCTGTAAGTATGAAAGGGAACCACAAGCCCAATGTAAGGCTACAAAGACCATGATGTATTTTGTAAGATAAAACTTTTTAATATAATAAAAATAGAATATTTTAATCTATTAAACGTGTTCTTATTTTTCTATATTTTAATGTGCGTGTGTTTGTGTTGTTCATTGAAAATTACAACTTAAGTCATGTACGAAAAACTGTACACTGCAGTTATTCTTACAGAACTGAGTAAATTCATAACTTCAAATTCATCAGTAATTTATTTAGTAAACGATAGCATGTGTTGGCTTAAGGCATATAAATTGAATGTGGATGATGAGTTAATTTTTTTAGTGATGTACTAATACATTATTGTGCATGTTAGGTTAGCTGTTAACCAGAGGAGCACGAGGCTCTTCAATTTGACAAACGCTAACATTCAAGTAACATTAAATTCCGTATTCGGGCTTTTCACCCTGTTGGTGATGGTGCACATGTATATCAGAGCACATGACATTGTGGTAATGCTGTTGTCCTCGTGTGACTGTTACACTAGTGCTTGGATATTTCAATCATGTTGTCACATTTTTAACCCTTAAAGGAGAGCAGCATTTTTTTTAAAGCTACCCTTTATTGTGTCTTTAACAGTAAAATTGCTGGATACCATTTTTTTTTTAATGCACAAAGACTACCTGTAAAAATGTAAGTTGGTCATAGGTCTTGAAAGTAGCATTCACAGCCCAAAGTTGGTTCATGGTCATATATTTAAGGCATAAACATCACAATTCAGTGAATCACAAGGATCGTCCATCATACTTACAGCTTGGACAGCAGCCATCGCCTTATTTTTAACTTCAGTGCTTTTCCTTTAAATGTGAATAGAAACTGCTGAAATTATTGCGAAACATTCACAAAACATAAACCATTATATTACCAAGAACTCAAACAAATGGGTAGTTTTACTGCATATTTTGCTGATGGAATAATGTTATTTTGGGGGGGAAAGTAGAACACCTGTTCTGACTGGGAACATTAAAACCAATTGAGACTTGGCTTATGGTTGATATTGGCTATAAGATACCTGTTTGATACCTGCTTTAAGATTTCAGGATCAATTTTATTTTAATTTGGACAGCTGGCATATCCTAAATACAACATTACCAACATCTGCGTGTGTGTGCTTGCACACGCGCGCACACAAACCTAATTATGTGGAACTTGACTTGATCAAAATTGCATATTCTCTAATTCCCATATTCCCAAGTTCACACACATACACTCATAACATCACCATTCGCAGAATATATGTGCCCATAATTAAAGACACAATGTGCTGGAATAACTCAGCGGGTCAGGCACATTACTGTCTAACTAAAGCCCATTGAGCTCCCTTGTTTTCAACTGAAATCTTTCAGCTCAATCTAAAGGACAATCTTCCACACTCACTTTCTTGTAAGTTCTATCAGCAATAAAGTTCTATGTTATTATGCGAAAAAATAGTTAAGTAGGGCAATGTGAAAAAGATGGAAATGCCAACATTCTGTCATCTATCATGTCACAAACAGTTTTGATTTCAACAGACCATGTTATACAGTGCCCATAATGTTTGAGAGACCCAACATTTATTTATTCATGTACTCTGTACTCCACAATTTGAGATTTGTAATAGAAAAAATCACATGTGGTTAAAGTGCACATTGTCAGATTTTAATAAAGGCCATTTTTGTACATTTTGGTTTCACCATGTAGAAATTACAGCTATGTTTATACATAGTCCCCCGTCCCCCCCCCCCCCCCCCCCCCCCCCAATTTCAGGGCACCATAATGTTTGGGACACAGCAATGTCATGTAAATGAAAGTAGCCATGTTTAGTATTTTGTTGCATATCCTCTGTATGCAATGACTGCTTGAAGTCTACGATTCATGGACATCAACAGTTGCTGGGTCTCTTATCTGGTGATGCTCTGCCAGGCCTGTATTGCAGCCATCTTTAGCTTATGCTTGTTTTGGGGGCTAGTTCCCTTCAGTTTTCTCTACAGCATATAAAATGCATGCTCAATTGGGTTCAGATCGGGTAATTGACTTGGCCACTCAAGAATTTACCATTTTTTAGCTTTGAAAAACTCTCTTGTTGCTTTAGCAATATGTTTGCGATCATTGTCTTGCTGTAGAATGAATGGTTGGCCAATGAGTTTTGAGGCATTTGCATAAACCTGAGCAGATAGGATGTGTCTATACACTTCAGAATTCATTATGCTACTACCATTAGCAGTTTTATCATCTATGAAGATACGTGAGCCAGTACCTTCAGCAGCCATACATGCCCAGCCATACACCCCCACCACCGTGTTTCACAGATGAGGTGAAATGCTTTGGATCTTGGGCAGTTCCTTCTCTCCTCCATACTTTACTCTTGCCATCACTCTGATATAAGTAAATCTTCGTCCCATCTGTCCACAAGACCTTTTTCCAGAACTGTGGTTGCTCTTTTTTTTTTTGTTTAATTTCTTTTATTAGAAGTAATCGATTTACAATATTGTAAACAGTTTTGCAAACATCAACTTAATTCCAAAATTTTTTTAAATAACCCATTGAAAGTTATTATCTTCTATTTTTTAGGAAAAAAAGATAGAGATAGAGTAGTTTTAAATCAATAAGAGAGTGATTAAATAATAATTTGATTATATAAAAGAGAAAAAGAAAATAGAAAAAGAAAATAAGGTTACCAGAAAAAGAAAAAATATTATATATATATATAAATGAAAAACAACCAAATATGTTTTATCTAAAACTATTACAAATAATAGTATCAATGAAGACATGCTTATTAATCCTAGTATAAGAATATGTTATTCTCATCAAGTCCCGCAGGGTACCCGTCAAGCTGTGTTGTCAAGAGCAGCTACTTCTCTAGGTACTGTATATATGGAGACCATATTTGTTCGAAAGAATTATATTTGTCCAGTAGGACAAATCTGATTCTTTCCAATTGTAACGTCTCCAACATTTCTGCCGCCCACATTTTAATTGTGGGGGTTAAAGTTCCCTTCCAAAATTTCAATATTAATTTTTTCCCTATTATCAAACAGTAATCAAAGAAATTTCTTTGATTTACTGTAAGGACCGAGTTTGAATCCAAAATTCCAAGTATTAATATCTTTGGGTCTGGATCCAATCTAATTTTAAGAACCTCAGAGATAACCTTAAAAATTTCTGTCCAGTAATGATTCAATTTGGAACATGTAGCAAAACTGTGTGTTAAATTTGCTTCTAAATTCTTACATTTATCACAAATTGCAGAGAGATTGGGAAAGATACTATTTAATTTAGTTTTTGAGTAATGTAATCTATATAATACTTTAAATTGTATCAATGTATGTCTGGCATTTAACGAACACCGATGTATTTGCTGTAAACTTTCTTCCCAGATTTATTTTGTTATGGATAACCCAATTTCTTTTTCCCATGCTTGCCGATATGTTTCAGTTGTTGGTTTCTCCTTATCCAAAATTATGTTATATATATATGCTATTAATTTTTCTGTATTTGGATGTAAATTAAACACATCATCTAATAATCCTGGTACTTTATTTTTGTAATCTTGTGTGTTGGATTTTATATAATCTCTAATTTGTAAGTACCTAAACAAATGTTGCGGAGACAGTCCGTAAATCTCTTGTAACTCTTGAAATAAAAGAAATTTTCCTTTACTATAAAGGTGTTCTATCCTTTTAATTCCTAAATCATCCCAATGTCTAAACCCTCCATCCAATATAGAGGGTCTAAATAATGGGTTTTTCGTTATTGGTAGTCTGAGTGAAAGATTATCTAATTGTAAAGTCTTAACTATTTGTTTCCAAATACGTCTATTATTATAAATTATAGGGTTATCCCTATACATTTTTTTTTGTACTTCCTTTGGAGCAAAGAGAATCGAGCCTACCTTATAAGGTAAACAATCTTCCTTTTCCATCTTTAACCACATTGGTTCCTGATCCACATTTACCCACCAAAAATTCATATTCTTAATCTGAACTGCCCAAAAGTAATATAAAAAATTTGGAAGTGCTAATCCTCCATTTATCTTAGATTTACATAAATGTTTTTTACTTATTCTATGATTTTTATAATCCCAAATAAAACTATAAATAATATTATCTATTTTTTTTTTAAAAGTCTTTGGGAGAAAAAAAGGAATAGCCTGAAACAAATATAATAATTGTGGTAAAAACACCATCTTTATAGCATTTATTCTACCAATCATGGATATAGGAAGTGTTTTCCAATACAGAATATTTTTTTTAAGTTTATCTAATAATAGAGGGTAATTAGATTTAATTAGCGAATTATAAGATTTAGTTACATTAATTCCTAAATATTTAAATTTGTCTTTAACTAATTTTAATGGATATTGTTGTAATATGTTTAAATTAATTCCTGTTATAGGCATAATATCACTTTTGTTCCAATTAATCCTAAATCCTGAAAATGTACCAAATTTAGTTATAACATTAAACAGCTTTGGTATACTAATTTCCGGTTTTTTAATATAAATCAACACGTCATCTGCATATAAAGATATTTTGTTGGTTGTAGTGTCGGTATTATAGCCATAGATTTCAGGTTCAGATCTGATTCTTTCCGCCAAAGGCTCTATCATCAAAGCGAATAATAAAGGCGATAATGGACATCCCTGTCTACAACCCCTAAAGAGTTTAAATTTAGCTGATAACATTTGATTAGTTAAGATTCTTGCCGTTGGATTCGAATATAGAATTCTTATCCATTTACAGAATCTATCCCCCAATTGATACTTTTCCATTATATTAAATAAATATAACCATTCCACCTGATCGAATGCTTTTTCCGCATCTAGCGATATAACTGCTAGTTCCCCATCCCGTACTTTTTTAAAATATATAATATTAAACAAGCGTCTAAGATTATGGGATGAATAGCGTTTTGGAATAAAACCTGTTTGATCATGATGTATTAATTTAGAAATCACTAAACTTAATCTCTGAGATAAAACTTTAGTTAATATTCTTTGGTCTGTATTCAGAAGTGCGATCGCTCTATATGATCCTGGATCTTCCAAATCCTTATCTACCTTAGGTATGAGTGTAATTGTGGATTCGTTTAAAGAATCTGGTAATTTGCCTTGTTCATATGCGTATCTATATACTGTATGTAGTCTTGGGGAAATCAAGTCTTGAAATTTTTTATAAAATTCGGCACTCAGGCCATCAGGGCCCGCTGCTTTTCCATTCTTTAACAAACTAATTGCTTCTTCAATATCTTTTACTGTTATTTCAGCGTTTAACAAATGTCTACCTTCCTGATCTAGATTGTTAATTTGACACTCTTGTAGAAATGTATCCATACCAACTGTTTGGCCTGTTACCTTAGATGAATAAAGATTTTGATAGTATTGTAAAAATCTGTCATTAATATCTTTTGGTATCGTCAATATATTTCCATCCGTAGATCTAATTCTATGTATCAATTTTTCATCTTCTGATTTTCTAAGCTGTCGTGCTAACAGTTTTTGTGGTTTGTCTCCAAACTCAAAGTACACTTGCTTCGTTTGTTGAAATAGTTTAATGACTTGGTTAGAATATATTTTATTAAGTCTATATTTAGCTATTGCAATTTTATTACTTAGCTCTTTAGAAGGGTGTTTTATGTTTTCACTGTCTAGTTGTTTTATCTCATTTTCTAACTTTTGTTCCAGCTTTCTATTTTCTTTATTAAAATGAGCCTGTGCTGATATTATTGCACCACGCATAAACGCTTTAAATGTGTCCCAAAGTAATGCTGATGAAACCTCAGGTTTGTCATTAGTTTCAAAAAATAATTTAATCTGTTCCATTACGTATTTACAACAGTCTTTATCCTTTAATATCTGGGGATTAAATCTCCAAGTAGTCATTTTATTAAGTATATCTTTTAGTTTTATCTTGAATGTTAGTGGCGCATGATCTGAAATAATAATATTATGATATTTTGCGTCATATGTAAAAGGTAGTAATTTTGAATCTACTAAAAAATAATCTATCCTGGAGTAGGTTCCATATACAGGCGAAAAAAACGAGTATTCTCGTCCGGATGGATTATCTAGCCTCCAAATATCTTTAACATTCGATGTACTTATAAAAGAATTTATAAGTTTACTTGAATTAGAGGTAGCTTTCCTTTTTGTAGAAGACCTGTCTAGGTAGCTATCTAAGGTGCAATTAAAATCACCCCCAATAATTAAATTATATTGAGTGGAAATAGGAATATTATTAAATATTTTCTTAAAAAATAATGGATTATCAAAATTAGGGGCGTATATATTCACCAAAATTACTTTCTGTGAATATAATTCCCCTGTAATTATTACATATCTACCCTCTTTATCCTCTATTATAGAAGTTTGTTTAAAGGGTATACCTTTCCGAATAATTATTGCGACTCCTCGAGATTTGTGTATAAATGAAGAGTGATATACCTTAGAAATCCATTTTGCTGTTAATCTATGTTGGGCATCTCTTTTAAGGTGCGTCTCTTGGAGGAAGATCACGTCTGATTTCAATCTGTTCAACAATGCTAGCACCTTTCCCCTTTTAATTGGTTCGTTAATTCCCTTAACATTCCAACTACAGAAGGTAATTCCACCCCCCACAGTCTTCACATTCATGTCTTGCATTTTACTGTTAGGGTGTTTTTTTTTGGAGTAGCCTTCTCGACCCCTCCAGCCTAGCGGTATACCCAAACGCCAACCCGATGAGAATTTCTATCCACAGTAATCCATATACATATCTTCTTAAAGCAATTATACAATATCGCTTATAACTACATTCATATAACATATAACATAAAATCAAATATTTAATATATAAGAAAAAATACAGAATGTAATTAAAAAGAGAAAAAAGGGTGTTAACAGGGTGCTCAGAAAAAAAAGAAACTACACTGATATATTGTGTAGTGTGTATTAGTGAAAGCCACACTAGCGTGGCTATTAATCTAGTGACTTCCGTTTTTTTTAAAAAAGATGTTAATTATTCCAGCTCCTGTCTATAATGCTGTGTCTATTGGGGTGGGGTACTAACTTTAAGTACTTAGTAATTATTTCTATTATTCATATTACTAATTACTAATTGCTAGTTATTACTTTCTATTATAATTAATATTATAATAAGTAATACTATATTAGGGGGACAATTGAATTTTACTAATTAATACCAAACTATAACAACATGTCCATTATTGCCCCTCTTTCCTGATGAATAATTCATAACCGCAGGTCGATGTTAAAAGTTCATTCTTCTTCTCCTTCTTCTCCTTCCTCGCTTGCTTCTTCTTCTGCTTCCTCTTCTGCCTTCTTCTGTATGTTTCGAGCGAATTCCAGTGCTTTGGTATGCTTAACAAAGCGGTATTCCTTGTTGTCATAGGTCACTCTCAGTGTTGCTGGGTACAACAAACCATATCTGAGATCCTTTATATCCTTCATATTCCGAAGAATACCTCTTGTTTCTGTAAATAAAGATCTTCTCTTAGCCACTTCCGCCGGGTAATCTCTGAAGATGCTGATATTATCTCCTTCGTATTTCAAATTCCTCTTTCTTATTATTATCTTCATCATTTCTTCAAAATCATGATCGTGGGCCACCTTTACAATTATTTGTCTTGGCGGTGCACCTCTCCCAGGGACCCGTCTTAAAGCCCTGTGAGCACGGCCCAACAGGGGTTCTTGATCCAAATCCAGAATGTCCTTTAGGAGTTTTGCAGCAAATTTTCGCGGGTCTTGATTTCCTTCCCGCCCCTCGGTCACTCCTACGATACGTAAATTCTTACGTCTTTGTCGTCACTCCAGATCAATACATTTCTCATTTATTTTATGTAGTAACTCTGAGAGACGTTTATTCTCCTTTTGTAGCTTCTCATTTTCCTTGGCACTTGTTACAGCAAAGTTAGTCAATTCTTTAATTGCATGGGTTACACAAAAAGCTGGAGAAACTCAGCGGGTGCATCAGCATCTAAGGAGTGAAGGAGATAGGCGACGTTTCGGGTCGAGACCCTTCTTCAGACCATGCATCATTGTGCTGGTCAAGTAAAATTGAGATAGGATCAATCTTCGCATCCAGCATTTGTTCCGTCTCAACAATCTTGTCATTTACCTCAGCCATCCGGTTTTGAAACTCAGCATCCGCCTTTATTTTGGTTGCTCTTTTAAGTACTTCTTGGCAAACTGTAACCTGGCCATCCTATTTTTGCAGCAAACCAGTGGTTTGTATCTTGCAGTGTAACCTCTATATTTCTGTTCATTATGTCTTCTGCGAACAGTGGTCATTGACAAATCCACACCTTACTCCTGAAGAGGTTTCTGACCTGTCAGACAGGTGTTTGTGGATTTTCCTTTATTATAGAGAGAATTCTTCTGTCATCAGCTGTGGAGGTCATCCTTGGCCTGCCAGTCCCTTTACGATTACTGTTAGTAAGCTCACCAGCGCTATCTTTCTTCTTCATGATGTTCCAAACAGTTGATTTTGATAAACCTAAGGTTGGGCGATGTCTCTAACAGTTTTATTCTTGTTTCTCAGTCTCATAATGGCTTATTTGCATTTCATTGGCACAACCTTTGTCCTCATGTTGATAAACTGCAATACAAGTTTCCAAAGGTGATGGAAAGACTGGAGGAAGGACTAGGTACTAAGATCTCTCTGTTAAAGAAGGAACTGCAGATGCTGGAGAATCGAGGGTTACACAAAAAGCTGGAGAAACTCAGCGGGTGTAGCAGCATCTAAGGAGCGAAGGAGATAGGCGACGTTTCGGGTCGAGACCCTTCTTCAGACTGGTCAGGGATCAGGGAAACAAGAGATATAAACAGTGATGTGGAGAGATAAAGAACAATGAATGAAAGATATGCAAAAAAGTATTGATGATAAAGGAAACAGGCCATTGTAAGCTGTTTGTGGTGTGAACATGAGAAGCTAGTGCGACGGGGTGGGGGGGGGGGAGATGGCGAAGGAATGTCAGGGCCAGAGGGCTGAGGGAGAGGTGGGGAGGGGGCAGTCTGGGTTAACAGAATTGAGAAAATTCAATGTTTAAGCCCAGAGGATGCAGACTCCCCAAGCGGAATATGAGGTGCTGTTCCTCCAATTTGCGGTGTTGCTCACTCTGGCCGTGGAGGAGGCCCAGGACATCGAGGTCGGATACGGAGTGGGAGGGGGAGTTGAAGTGCTGAGCCACCGGGAGGTCGGGTTGGTTATTGCGGGCCGAGCGGAGGTGTTCGGTGAAACGATCACCCAGCCTCCGCTTGGTCTCACCGATGTAGATCAGCTGGCATCTGGAGCAACGGATGCAGTAGATGAGGTTGGAGGAGGTGCAGGTGAACCTCTGTCGGACTTGGAATGACTGCTTGGGTCACTGAAAGGAGTGGATGGGGGAGGTGAAGGGACAAGTGTAGCATCTCTTGTGGTTGCAAGGGAAAGTGCCCGGGGAAGGAGTGGAGCGGGAGGGAAGGGAAGAATTGACAAGGGAGTTGCGGAGGGAGCGGTCTTTGCGGAAGGCAGACGGGGGGAGATGGGAAGATGTGGCGAGTGGAGGGGTCACGTTGGAGGTGGCGAAACTGGCGGAGGACTATCTGTTGCATGCGCTGGCTGGTGGGGTGAAAGGTGAGGACCAGGGGGACTCGGCCCTTGTTGTGAGTGGGGGAATGGGGAGAGAGGGCAGTGTTGCGGGGTATGGAGGAGACCCTGGTGCGAGCCTCATCTATAGCGGGGGAGGGGAAACCCCGTTCTCTGAAGAACGAGGACATTTGTGACTATCTGGGCTTAAACATTGAATTTTCTCAATTCTGTTAACCCAGACTGCCCCCTCCCCACCTCTCCCTCAGCCCTCGGGCCCTGACATTCCTTCTCCATCTCCCCCCCACCCCAGTCGCACTAGCTTCTCATTTTCACACCACAAACAGCTTACAATGGCCTGTTTCCTTTATCATCAATACTTTTTGCATATCTTCCATTCATTGTTCTTTATCTCTCCACATCACTGTTTATACCTCTCGTTTCCCTGATCCCTGACCAGTCTGAAGAAGGGTCTCGACCCGAAACGTCGCCTATCTCCTTCGCTCCTTAGATGCTGCTGCACCCGCTGAGTTTCTCCAGCTTTTTGTGTAACCCACTAAGATCTCTCTTATGCCTGCATCATGGAGGCAATTAAACACACCGGAGCAATTACAAACACCTGTGAAGCCATGTGTCCCAAAAATTATGGTGCCCTGAAATGGGGGGACTATGTATAAACACAGCTGTAATTTCTACATGTTGAAACCAAAATGTATAAAAATGACCTTTAATGAAATCTGACAATGTACACTTTAACCACATGTGATTTTTTTCTATTACAAATCTGAAATTGTGGAGTGCAGAGGCAAATAAATAAATTATGGGCCTTGGTCCCAAACATTATGGAGGGCACTGTATATGTTATTACGAGGCTATAAGGGTTTCTTGCAGGTGATGCCTTACCTTGGGAAAGACCTGGGTTTGATCCTGAGTACAGGTGCTGCCTGTACAGTGTTTATACATTCTCCCTGTGTGTGGCATAGTGCTAATGTATGGATATAGCTGATCAGCGACGACTTGGTGGGCCAAAGGGGCTGTTTTTCCGCTTTATCTCTAAAGTCTAAAGAAAGAATATGAAGTGTAAGTCAGTTTGTTATGTAGGAAAATGTAGCACCCAGTTATAAGCAGTAAAGTTACAAAAGAACTGGGTGGTGGCTTAGCGGTAGAATTACTGCCTTACAGCGCCAGAGACCCGGTTCAATCCTGACAACGGGTGCTGTCTGTATGGAGTTTGTATGATCTCCCCATGACATGTGTGAGTTTTCTCTGGGAGCTCCGGTTTCCTCCCACACTACAAAGACGTACAGGTTTGTAGGCTAATTGGTTGGTATAATTGTAAATTGTCCCTAGTGTGTATGGGAATACTGTTGGTGTGCGGGGATCGCTGGTCAGTGCAGACTCGGTGGGCCAAAGGGCCTGTTTCCTCGCTGTATCTCTAAACTAAACTAAACTTGTGGTTGGTTTCGGCATAAATGTTGAATTTTGTTCATAATCATGTTGAGGGACCTTTTACATATTTGTCCAGGAGAAATGATACTCAAGTTTGAAATCTCATCAAAAGGTTGGCTTTTCTAGTACCTAAGTGCTGCGCAGGATTTTAGGCTCCAGTCTAACGATAATTGAATCCATAAACTTGTGTCGTTGGTGAGGGTGCTACCAGTGAACAGCTTGACATAAAAGTCTATGGGTGCTTCTTATAAGATTATTACAAGATGATTTGTAATATTAGCAGGTCCCGGTTGTAATTTTTTACTCTGAACTTTTTTTTCTTCTCCTGTTATGTTCTATGTTGTGCTGCAGCAAGCGAGAATTTCATTGTCCTATCTGGGACATATGACAATAAAACATTATTGACTCTTGGCTCTCTTGAACTTCATCTACCAACTATAGAGGATGTACTGAAGTCAGAAAAGCTAGTCGACCTGTTCTCTTGAAGGTTTTTTCTACTAGCTGACATTTTCTGCCACCTGAGTGTCATTTTTGAGTTTTAATGCATCATTACATAATGTATATTATGTATATATTATGTGTTTGTACATTGGAAGAAATAATTAAATTCTGCACTTTTAAAAATTATTTGTTTAGTTTACTCCAAATCTTCAAGTATATTTCTGATTTTACATGTTTTTATTTTTATATAGATAATTAATCTTATTAAATGTAATAATTGTTGTCTCCTTCAATATAACAGGCTGTGAATTCACACCCTTCTATAAAAAAAGATAAATGGATCCAGTGACCATGTAAAGCTTTGTAAACTAATGTAGCTAATATAGGCATGGGGCCAAAGAAACAAAAGACAGACAATGAGGACAAAGAACCAAGGCTTTGCTTGTGCAAAGGCTACTCATCCAGAAGAACAAATACAACTAATTCAAGTGTTTAACACCCATTAAGCATTCCTCGAAGTCTTCCTCGAAAACTGAAGCAATAGGTTCACTATTCATTCAGCCAAAGACTAAATATACTCTCAAAGCACTGTAGCCTTCTGTGCAAATATTTAATGTAGCTCAGAAAAGCTAACGGTACATTATAAGGAACTTGTAAGGCTTGAGATGGTGAACAAGGCAGCATGAATGCAACTGTTTTTTCATGCTCACTGGAAAAAGATGTAAGGATCTAAATACTTGCAAAGTCCGTATAATTGTGTTTATTTCTAGAGCAGCGGTAAAAACAGAGTTTTGACAATGTCTGAATTTAAAACATGAAATCTGAATTCAGACTGGTTCAGGAAGTCATAGAGTAACACTTTTGGAATGGAATACAGGTTACATTACATGAAACAAATGACTATATATAGATGTCAGGGTTTTAATTAAAAATAAAAGGATAAAAATGTGGAACATCAAGCAAGTGATTGGGAGAAACTGAATAGGATAGGCATTGTCAATGTGCCCCCCAAATGAGGAGACAAACCAGAGATAACTCCAAAGCGTGCAACAGGAGTAGTGGCAACTCATGAGGATATTTGCAGGATGGACACAATTGTGGCAAAAGGGTACATTAACTGAAAATCTGAAATAAAAATAGAAAATATGGGAAAACCACCACAGGTCTGTGGAACGAGAATGGAGAGGTCTTCAACCTGAAACACTGCGTCTGTTTGCCTTTCCATAGATGCTGTCTGATCTGGTGAATGTTTCCAGCATTTTCTATTTTTACAACTATGGTTGGGATTGAATATGAAGGTGAATTTCTAGAATTTAAGAAAGGATATACTGGTATTGTCGACAGTCCGTAAGTGATTCACCAGGTTAAGTCCTGTCAAGAGAGGGTTGTCACAATATGCTGAAGAAGTTGCATCTATATGCTTTGCAGTGCAGTAGAACGAGGGTGATCTTATTGAACTATATAAGATCCTAACAAGGTAGATGTCAGCGTGGAGGTTAGATATTTCCATTCGTGGAGGAGCCTCAAAAGAGGGCATAATGTCCCAAGATAAGGGAGCAGACATTTGAAACTGAGGTACATAGGAATTTATTTTTGCTCTGGGTGACGAATGTCTAGAATTCTGAACTTTGAAGGGTTGTGGGTATTTTTTTTTTAAAAGGCAGTTCATTTTTTGAAAAAATGTTGAAAAAAATTAAGGCTATGGGGAAGTGGCACAGGGGAGGAATGGTGGCCAGGATCAGATTTGCTATATTGAATGGTGAGGAATGCTTGAAGGCCAGATAGTTTACTCATCCTCCTGCTTTCTTGTGTCTTGTCGGTCTTCACATTTCTGGCATTTTCTGTTTTTAATGTATTTGCTGTCAAGATATTTAACATGCAGCCAAAGAACTTGCTCAAGCATTGCTGCAATGTGCCCGGCACCATTCTATTGTGTGTATAAGCAAAACTTTAGAAAGAAAATAACTTCTTCAGATTTTGAATTACGTAATATTAAAAAACTGCTATTTCTCAAGCATTATGAATTATCGTGAGAGAGTAACTCAAAGCCGAACCAATTTCACCCACACCGCACATAACTTTCTACCATTAAAAAAGGATGCTTTTTCCTCCTTGAAAATTGTTTTACCTTCTTATGCTAACTATTAATGTAGCATATTCAATAAAATTGATTTTTAGTCATAGCATCATTCAATTTAACACTGTATTTGCTAGTGTTAGTTGTTGACGATTCTCATCTGTTAATAGACTGTTACAAAATTGATATCCTTATTTTTACTTGACAGTGCACAACCTATCATGAAGATCAATGCTGTAAAACGTAAATACCCCATGTTAGAAGAGTGAAATATAAAAAACAGAAATACTCAACACATCTTGCTTTATCTGAGGAGAGAGGAATAGAGTTCACATTTCATATTTGGTGAAAGATCACTAACTTAAAGGATTAAATGCATTTATTTTACGAAGATTTGCCTGAAGTTCGATTATTTCCAATATTTTCTATTTTTATTCATTTTTCCTGATTTCTCACCCCAGTCCCCAATGATCATCTCCCAGAGATGCAGATATCTCTACCTTATGCATTAACTATTGATGAGTAACTTCTGGTTCTTAACGCCTCTCGCGAAAGATGTTTAGAAAAATATGAGTCAAATCTAATTATTGGTATTGTTTTATTATTGTCAAGTGTACCGAGATAAAGTAAAAATCGTTGTGTACTAACCGGTCTAATTATACTATAGGAGAAAAACCAGAATATAGCCCAGAATATAGTTAAATGCTTTAAAGAATAAAGCATTTTATAGCTTTGCCCATAAAATGCATCGTCCGCAATGAGGTAAGTTGGGAGATCATACTATGGGGTCCAAGAAGAGATAGCTGATTGGATAGACAATTGGCTTCATGGAAGAAGCAGAGGGTGATGGTGGAAGGTTGCTTTTCATTCTGCAGGTCTTTGACTAGTGGTGTGCCTCAAGGTTTGGTGCTAGGCCCATTTCTGTTTGACATCTACATCAATGACACAGCAAGTTTGCCGATTACACAAAAGTGGGTGATATTGTAGATAATAAAGATAATTGTCAAAAATTACAGCGAAATCTTGATCAGTTGGGTAGGTGGGCTGCGGAATGGTTGATGGAGTTTAATACAGAGAAATATATGAGGTTGCATTTTGGGAAGTCTAACATGGGCAGGACCTAGACAGTGAATGGTAGGGCTCTGGGGAGTGTTGTGGAGTGCACGTACGTAGCTCCTTGAAAGTGGCGTCACAAGTAGATAAGGTGGTCAAAAAGGCATTCGGCACTTTGGCCTTCATCAGTCAGAATATCGAGTATTGAAGTTGTGGGTGGGTCATGTTGCAGTTGTATAAGACTTTGGTGAGGTCACATTTAGAGTATTGTGTTCAGATTTGGGCACCATGTTTTGGGGAAGATGTTGTCAAGTTAGAAGGTGTGTAGAGAAGATTTACGAGGATGTTGTCATTACTTAAGGGCCTGAGCTATAGGGAGTGGTTGAGCAGGTTTGGATTCTAGTCCTTGGAATGCAAGAGGATAAGGGTGGATCTTATAGAAGTGTACAAAATCATGGGAGGAATAGATTGGGTAGATGCACGGAGTCTCGTGCCCAGAGAACCAGATGTCGTAGGGGAATTGAGAACCAGATGACGTAGGATTAAGGTGAGGGGGGGAATAATTTAATAGATACCTGATGGGTAACTTTTTCACAAAGGATGGTGGAACGAGCTGCCGGAGGAGGTAGTTGAGGCAGGTATTATCACAATGTTTAGACAGGTTCATGGATAGGATAGGTTCAGATGGATATGGGCCGAACACAGACAGGTGGGATTAGTGATGGGACATGTTGGTCGATGTGGGCAAGTTGGGCCGATGGGCCTGTTTCCATACTGTATGACTCTATGACATGCATTTAAGCTTTTGTATCTTCTGCCTGACGAGAGAAGGAGAAGAGCTGAGGTTATCACTGGGGTAAAAATGGTCCTTGATTAACTTAACTGCTTTTTCAAGACAGCATAGATGGAGTCAGTGGTTGAAAGGCTGGGATTTGTGTGATGAACAGTGCTACATCCACAACTCACTGTAATTTCTTGCAGTCTTGGGAAGAGCTGTTACAAAGCCAAGCCTTGATGCATCCCGATAGGATACTTACTACAATGTATCTGTAGAAGTTGCATGCCATCATCCAATCCAATAACCTTCTTAGGTTTAACATTCAAAATCCCATACCTTATTCTCCAAGCTCTTGATTTTTTGCTACATATTCCAGCATATGCAGTCTCTTGTGTAAGAAAAAGGAACTGCAGATGCTGGTCTATACAAATGATAGACACAATATGCTGGAGTAACTCCAGCATGGATAGGTGAGGTTTCAGATCGGGACCTTTCTTCAGTGTGATTGTGTGGTGGGAAGCAAGAAAAGACCAGGACAAATCAGAGCCGGCAACAGATAACCTCAGGCAGGGAGGTTCTCTGCATGACCAATTGTTGGCTTGGGACCAAAGATACCAGTAACATTGCTTGGGATGGTGTAATCCCAAGTGGGATACACAGTTGCGAACTGTGGAACTGATTAACTGACCTTTAGTGGAAGAAGGGGGGCAAGGGGGTGGAAGAGCTCCTCCCAGACGCACCAAGGACAGAGTTCCCCGGGTCCTCTCCTTTCCCCCACCAGCCTCTGCATCCAACACATCATCCTCTGACATTTCCGTCACTTCTAATGTGATCCCACCACTAATCACATCTTCCCATCTCCAACCTTTCTGCCTTCCGCACAGACCGCACCCTCCAGAACTCCTTGGTTCGCTCATCCCTTCCCATGCAAACCACCCCCTCCAGAGGTACTTTCCCCTGTAAACCATAGGAAATTGAACACCTGTCCTTGTACCCCCTCCCTCGACTCCATCTACAGACCCTGACAGTCATTCCAGGCGGGACAGAGGTTCACATACACCTCCTTCAATCTCATTGACTGTGTTCCCAAAATGGGCTCCTGTACATTGATGAGACAAAGCGTAGACTCGGTGACCGTTTCTCTGAAAACGTACGCTCAATCCGTCAAGGCCCACTGGATCTTAAGTTTTCTATCCCCAATAAGCCAATGAAAATGTCCGGTCAACAAAGGTGATTAACTATAACTACCAACGACTACCTAGACTGCCCATAACTACATGGCGACTCCACTACAACTGCACCAACGACTACAGGATTATCGATTTTCTCCGTGGCGACCAACATGTTGAAAGATTTGAGGCGACCATACTGAGGCTGTGACTAGTTCCCAGAATGCGGGAACTCCTCGCGACCATGAAGGAGACTCACCAGAGATCACCAGCGAACATGTGCCAATCATGTGGTGAGCGCAGAGTCTCTTGCACTTGCCTAAAAAGTCACCTAAGTAGGACAGGTCCTTGAGGCTATATGGGTTGAGCTGAGGAATAAGAAAGGGATGATCACCTTGTTGGGGGTGTACTACAGACCCCCAGATAGTAAACGGAAATTATAAGAACAAATGTGCGGGGAGATTGCAGACAGCTGTGGGTCAAATAAGGTTGTTGTAGTAGTGGATTTTAATTTTCCCAATGAAGACTGGGAAAATCATAGCTTGATTCAGATTCAGATTCAGATTCAATTTTAATTGTCATTGTCAGTGTACAGTACAGAGACAACGAAATGCATTTAGCATCTCCCTGGAAGAGCGACACAGCAAATGATTTGAATAAATAATAATAAGTGTCGGGGGGGGGGGGGGGTGATTGGCAGTCACCGAGGTACGTTGTTGAGTAGCATGACAGCCGCCGGAAAGAAGCTGTTCCTGGACCTGCTGGTTCGGCAACGGAGAGACCTGTAGCGCCTCCCGGATGGTAGGAGGGTAAACAGTCCATGGTTGGGGTGAGAGAGGTCCTTGGCGATGCTGAGCGCCCTCCGCAGACAACGCTTGCTTTGGACAGACTCAATGGAGGGGAGCGAGGAACCGGTGATGCGTTCGGCAATTTTCACCACCCTCTGCAATGCCTTCCGGTCGGAGACAGAGCAGTTGCCATACCAAACTGTGATGTAGTTGGTAAGGATGCTCTCGATGGTGCAGCGGTAGAAGTTCACCAGGATCTGAGGAGACAGATGGACCTTCTTCAGTCTCCTGAGGAAGAAGAGACGCTGGTGAGCCTTCTTGATCAGAGTTGAGGTATTGTGGGTCCAAGAGAGGTCGTCGGAGAGGTTGACTCCCAGGAACCTGAAGCTAGAAACACGTTCCACCTCTGTACCGTTAATGTGGATGGGGGTGTGCGTGCCGCCCCTGGACTTCCTGAAGTCTACAATGAGCTCCTTGGTCTTCTTGGAGTTAAGGGCCAGGTTGTTGTCAGTGCACCATGCTGCTAAGTGCTGGACCTCCTCCCTGTAGGCCGACTCATCGTTGTTGCTGATGAGGCCAATCACCGTTGTATCATCTGCATACTTGAAGGGTTCAGATGGGTTGCAATTCCTCAAAAGTGTTCAGGAGAGGCCCCCACACGTGAGAGGGCAACGCTGGATCTAGTATTGGGAAATTGAGAAGGGCAAGTTAATGAAGTGTGTGTGGAGGAGCCTTTTGGGACCAGTGACCACAGTTCAATTAGGTTTAAGATAGTTATGGATAGGGACAGAGAGGGTCCACATGTTAAAATGTTCAACTGAGGTAAGGCCAACTTTGAGGGTATGAGAGAAGTTCAAGTTGACTGGAGCAGGTTATTACAGGGGAAAAGAAAAAGAACATCGGCCAAGTCGGATGTTTTTAAAAGGTTACTGAAGAAAGCTCAGGATGTGTACGTCCCCCGTTAGAGTGAAGGGCAAAGCAGGCAAACTAAGGAAGCTTGGCTGACGAGGGAAATTGAGGCGTTAGTCAAAAACAAGGATGCATGGGAAGGTATAGGCAGCTGAGATCAAGTGCATCCTTGGAGGAGATTCGGGAACTAAGGAGTAAACTAAAAAAACAAATCAGAAGGGAAAAAAGGAACCAGGAGATACAGTAGCTCTGGCAGGTAGCATTAAGGAAAATCCCAAAAGATTTTATAAATACACAAGGGGGAAAAGGGTAACTAGATAGAGAGTGGAACCTCTCAGGAATCAAAGCGGTCACCTCTGCGCGGAGCCACGGGAGATGGGCAAGGTCCTCAACGAGTATTTCTTCTCTGTATTTACCGAAGAGAAAGACAGGAAATTGGAGCAGTCACTGGAAGTGTCTTGAGAGCAATTAGGAATACTGTTGAAGAAGTACTGAAGGTACTTTGTCGTGTTTGAAGGTAGACAAATCTCCAGGGCGAGTACATTGTGGGGAAACTAGAGAGGAAATTGCGGGAGTCCTGGTTGAAATTTACGAGTCGTCCTTAAATACAGGAGAGGTGCTGGAAGACTGAAAGGTGGCAAATGTTGTACCTCTTTACAAGAAGGGCTGCAGGGGAAATGCTGGGAACTATAGGCCAGTGAACTTAACATCTGGAGTTGGTAAGTTACTGGAGACTATTCTGAGGGATAGGATATACAGGCATTTGGATGGACAAGGGCTGATTCAGAATAGTCAGCATCGTTTTGTACATGGGAGGTCGTGGCTCACAAATCTGATTGATTTTTTTTTGAAGACATGACCAAAAATGTTGATGAGGGCAGAGCTGCAGATGTTGTGTACATGTTAGTAAGGAGTTCGACAAGGTTCCACATGGTAGGCTGCTCTGGAAGTTTAGATCGCATGGGATCCAAGAAGAGCTAGCTGAATAGATAACAAATTGGCTCCATGGAAGGAAACAGAGAATAATGGTGGAAGGTTGCTTCTCAGACTGGATGCCTGTGACTAGTGGTGTGCCTCAGGGTTTGGTGCTGGGCCCATTACTGTTTGTCATCTACACCAATGTTTCAGATGAGAACATACAGGGCAAGATTAGCAAGATTGCTGATGATAAAAAAGTGAGTGGTTTTGCAGATAGTGAAGGTGGTTGTGAATGATTGCAGCAGAATCTGGATCGGTTGGACAAATGGGCTGAGGAATGGGGGTTGATGCAGTTTAATACAGAGAAATGTGAGGTGTTGCATTTTGGAATGTCGAACAAGGGCAGGGCCTAAACAGTAAATGGTAGGCCTCTGGGTAGTGTTGTAGAACAGAGGGATCTAGGAGTACAGGTGCACGGTTCCTTGAAGGTCAAGTCGCAGGTAGAGAAGGTGGTCAAAAAGGCTTTTGGCACTTTGGCCTTCATCAGTCAGAGTACTGAGTATAGAAGTTAGGAGATCATGTTGCATGTGTACAAGATGTTGGTGAGACCGCATTTAGAATATTGTGTTCAGTTCTGGGCACCATGTTGCAGAAAAGATATTGTCAAGCTTTAAAGGGTTTGGAAAAGATTTACGAGGATGTTGCCAGGACTAGAGGATGTGAGCTATAGGGAGAGGTTGAGTAGGCCGAGTCTCTATTCCATGGAGCGCAGGAGGATAAAGGGAGATCTTACAGAGGTATACAAAATCATGAGAGGAATAGATCGGGTAGATGCAGAGTCTCTTGCCCATAGTAAGGGAATCGAGGACCAGAGGACATAGGTTCAAGTTTAAGGGGAAAAGATTTAATAGGAATCCGAGGGGTAACTTTTTCACACAAAGGATGGTGGGTGTATGGAGGTAGTTGAGGCTGGGACTATCCCATCGTTTAAGAAACAGTTAGACAGGTACATGGATAGGACAGGTTTGGAGGGATATGGATCAAACACAGGCAAGTGGGACTAGTGTAGCTGGGACATTGTTGGGCGGAGTTGGGCCGAAGAGCCTGTTTCTACACTGTATCACTCTATGACTCTAATTCAGTTTAGTTTATTGTCATGTGTACCGAGGTACTGTGAAAAGCTTTTTGTTGCGTGCTAGTCAGCAGAAAACCAATACATTTGATCCATTTACATGATTGTAATCATGTATTGTTTTTCTGACGTATGGATACACAGGGATCACAAGGGATCTCGGTTATAGAAAGAACTGCAGATACTGGTAAAATCGAAGGTAGACAAAAATGCTGGAGAAACTCACCAGGTGAGGCAACATCAATGGAGCGAAGGAATAGGTGACGTTTCGGGTCGAGACCCTTCTTCAGACGGATGTGGGGGTGGGGGGGTGGGAGGAAGAAAGAAAGAGGCGGAGACAGTAGGCTGTGGGACAGCTGGGAGGGGGAGGGGAAGGAGGGAGAAAGCAAGGACTACCTGAAATTGGAGGTCAATGTTCATACCACTGAGGGATCATACAAGGGATCTTGGGATCACACCATCCCCCGTCAACAATGAGCTTATTAGGAAACCTTCCTGTCTGAGGTCATCTGTTGCTGGCCCTGATTCATCTCTCCTTGCTTCCCCCCCCACATAATCAGTCTGAATAAGGGTCCCAACCCAAACCTCGCCCATCCATTTTCTCCAGAGTTGCTACCTGATCCATTGAGTCACTCCATCTTTTTGTGTCTATCTTCAGTCTCGTGCTTCCATTCCATACTGCTCAACTGCAACATTTCTTCAAGGTATGCTCTTTGTATTTCCCTCTCTTCAACTAGACATATGACCCCTTTTCACTCCACCGCTTTTGTGTCAAACAGCAGTAGAAATCAATGTCCTTACCCAGACTTGCCTCCATAACCGCATGTGCTTTTTGTGGCACTGGTCTTTGTGGCCATCATGTCCCATGTCGTTTCCAAATCTGTTTCAGGCCTCCCAGTTTTGTCTTAGCCAAAATCTTGGATAGCTACACTCATCATTTCTATATTTTCCCTATGTGCCCTGCACACTAGCCCCTTTTCTATGCACCTGTATCTTTTGGTCCTTTCTCTTTCTCTCCCACAGTGTCAGGCCTCGTTTTCCCAAAGTGCCTTGGACCATAATTCTTCATTACCCTGTACCTGAACCACACTTTTCACCTGCGGTTTTATGTGTATCTATCATCCACCAAGGATAGTAAGCTCATATACCTTCAAGCCTCCAACAACATGCAGCGGCCCCATCGTTCTTCCCTGCTGCCAGTTACACCTTGCCCCACTCACTGCTGATCTCATTCCTAAGCCCTCTTCCTCTTTCCGCTGAGCACCCTTTCCATCACCCTCTGAGCCCTCCCTCCGATCGCACTGTGCTCATCCCATACCCGACCATAGCTCCAATCCCTGTTGAGTCTTCACCATTCTTTATGACCTCCCTCTCTCTGATGCTGACTGGTCTGCCACCAGCAGAGGCCTTTCCTTGGTACCCCTGGGCCTGTGCCATGACAGTGAGCTCTTCCATTGTCTTTGCCTCACAACCTATTTCTTAGGTAAGGAGTCCTCATGTCCCCCCTTCCCATTGATGATCCTTTCTCCTCACTCCTCTTCCTCTTGGACATCCCCCTCTGGCCTTTTACCATCTTTCAACATTTTTATTTATAATAACCAATGTGACACTGGCTGGCTTGACATTTCCACTATCCCCCCCCACCCCCCCTCCCCTCCAATCCAACTATTGAGTGCAATAAGGGCAGTGGTGTTGTGGTCTGGCAACTTACCTTCACCTAATAGAGGCCAGACAGCAGGTTGATGACACTACCTCATGACATGACCCCTCCAACAAACATCAGGCCAATATCTGACTGCAACTTGATAGTTCCCCAACCTACTGCCATTTCTATCTCCCCCAAAATCCACAAGCAGGACTGACCTGGTATGCCAATTTTATACTTCTGTTCTTGCCCCATTGAACTTAACTCCTTGTACCTCGACTCTATCTTGTTTCTCCCCTCCCCCCTTATTCAGTCCCTTCCCATCTACATATGGGGCACCTCGCATGTTCGGCACTATTTTAACCACCTCCAATTCCTTTACCCCCACTACCTCATCTTTACCATGGACCATCCAGTGCCTATACACCATCAGGAAGACCTTGGGGCCCTCCACTTCTTTCTAGAACAAAGATAATACCAGTTCTGTAACCTACATGAAAGACCCTGACCTGAAACGTCAGGTATCCATTTCCCTCCGCAGATGCTGCCTGACCTGCTGAGTTCCTAAAGCTGCTCTCGCTTTTTTAATGTATTTAAAAACTGGTTTTGGAAATCAATATTTTGGGTGAACATTGTAAACTATTTGAAAGTGATATTTTCTCTAACAGTAACAGGTATACATTTGTGGTTTTACAATCAAACTTATCATACAAACAAGAAAAAACATACAATTATCAAGTTTAAATGTGGCAACCATTGTTTTTATAGGTTTGTTCAGCCACTGATATAACTTGTACATTTCGGAATGTATAGTGGGTAAGGGATTGATTCATCGTTGTTTGTTCTCGCTAATGAATTCAATACTTCTACCCAAATCAAAACAATGAAAATAAAATGACTGCATATTAAATGTAATCAAGGTGACCGTGCATTGTGTTGCACAGATTCAATAGATAGTAATTGGCACAGCAAGAGAAAATATTAATTGTTTTACTCTCCACCTTTAAACATCGACAATGCGCATTTGTTGCACCTACGCATGCAAATTAAAACTAAACATATTTGCAGGAGGTCAGTGAAATTTATAGGGAAGTTGATTCTTTAATAGTAGGTTACTAGTTTACATTGAAAATATAAGGAATGAATAGCAGACCAGTCAGGTCCGTAGCAAAGGGGAAAACTCACGTTATGGCATTTTGAATTATCCTGCTGAAATTTTATTACAGATATCACTGCATAACCCTACTTGTTTGTCTCTCTGATATACTTATTAGCAAATGTTTTTATGGGTGTTTCGTTTTCTGAAGGTAGATTTATCAATATCCATTTCTGGTAATGAAGCAAAATGTTGTCGCTCGAATTGTGGATTTTTTAAAATTAATTCAGTAAACTGTACTGAGGTCTTCTTGTTCCAGCATTTACTGTTTCTTTGAGACTGTTTTGACTTAGACCAAGTAATTATTGGCCCATATTTCAGCATGGCATTCTTGTACTAATGCACCAATGGCAAGTAAGACCTCCCAATCCAGTTGCTTCTGAAATCATTTATTACATAGTGTCCATTAAGAATTCCGTTTGCTCAAATAAGTGAATTTAATTTTTTGGTTTGAAGAAAGACAGGTGCACCATCATTGATACCCAAAACACAATTCTGTATAAAATGATTACCCCAACGTGATATTATATCCCTGTTGTTAAAGGTACCTGTTTGCAATCATGAGTTTTATTTGAAGGGAACGCTTATCGAATTGAAGTCAGTTTTGATATGAATAGCTCAAGGTCACCCAGGGAACTGCTGGACAAGTGCATTTACATAAAAAATTACTTGCAAAGATGGGTTGCCCAGACAGCCCGTGCATTTTGTCCCCTGGTTCTTTGTCATGGAGATTCCAATGTGAGAGAAGGAGGGAGGCTAGTGTCGCAAGATAATGATTAACTGTTTTAATGACATTCATTCAATCCGTAGTAACTACTCATGCAGAAAAAGGGTTATGTAAAATGACATTAGGAGAAAATCATTTGTAATCGCATCGGGCTGCACTTTCAGGAGACATTAGGAGCAAATCCATGGCGTAGTTGGCTTACGCTTTATCTTCTGATATTTACTGAGTTTACTGGTGCATGAAAAGCTTTCACCAAGGATAGCAGATGGGATGAATCGTTTATAGGTATTGCTATCTACTGACTTATTACTTTTATATTTTGATAGTGTGGTAATCTGCAAGATATCAGTCTGCAAGTACAGATTATTTAAATGTTCGTTAAAATTATGACATGGAGGCATTTTCACCAATAGATCCTTTCTCCTTGTTCTATCTGTGCTTGTAGATAAATTCTCAAATGCATTGTTCTCCAGTGAGTAGCAAGAAACCAAATAATTTTATTAATATTTTGACATGCATGTTGATGGTCACAGTAATTTTGCTATTTTTGATGCACTGTATAAATTCATGCATATATCTGGTTATTATACTGCATTTCCATTTTTAATATTAATAATGTTTTTAAAAGAGAAATATGCATTTATCTAGTGCCAGTCATGATCGCAGGGCATCTCAAAATGCTTCGTAGCTATCAAGTACTTTTGAAGTATGGTTATTATTATATTGTACTCGAAATAACAGTGGGCCTTGACTTAACATCAGGAGTGCCTCAGGAGTGAGAATTCATCACATGACTTACTGAGACTAGTGAGAGTATTACCCCACTCAGACATGGCTGGTAAGGTGCTTGTATCATGTAATTCTTATACTTCATTTTCTAACAATACTGCAAGATAAAAGCAGGTATATGGGTCCGCCGCCCCCTCAAATTCCTGCAATGAATTATCCTAAAAGCTAACTACTTTGCATCGATTATGTAAAAGAGAAGGAATTTTATCTATCAAATGGCAGTTTATTATGTCTCAACTTAAAATCCTTCTATTCCAGCATTAGCAGGAAATATATTATTGGCTACATTATATAAATATACTATTCCAGTTCTCCCTTTCGCAGGATCTTTATTGTTGAAAACATGTCAAAACCATTAGAAGTCACATAGTGCTGGAGTAACCAGCGGGTCAGGCAGCATCTCTGGAGAATATCGATAGGTAATGGTTCAGGTCGGTGTCCTTCTCCAGAGCAGCATCTCTGGTGAACATATATAGGTGACCTTTCGTGTCAGGGCCCTTCTTCAGAGTCTGAAGAAGACCCCGACCTGAAGTGACACACATTCCTTGTCTCCAGAGATGCTGCCTGACCTGCTGAGTTACTCCAGTACTTTTATGTCTTTTATGAACCAGCATCTACCGCTCCTTGTTTCTTCATAACTATTAGAGCTTGTTTTGTTCACAATTACTTGTTCTTCACAAATAAAGATGTTTCAAATAATTTATATGGTTAGGCACATGGTTTACAAAAAAAGACAAAGTGCTGGAGTGACTCAGTATTTTACCTCTCCTTCCCATTCTCATACTGATCTTTCTGTCCTGAGCCTCCAACATTTCCAGAGAGATGGTCTGAAAGAACAGCACCTTATATTCTGCTTGGGTAGCTTATAACCCAGTGGTAAGAACATTTCAATTCTCTAGGAAAGTGACCAACAAGCACTACCTTTTTCCCCCTCCTATCTTCCCTGTGCCCCACCTGGATGTGTACCCATTTCTCACACAACCCCCCTCCCCCCCCCCATGTCCCCTTCCACTTGTATCCCTTCCTCAGGCTTCACAATCCCTTTCTTATCTCACAGCATTTTGTCCAGCCCCCAACCAGTACCACAATCAATCTGAATTGGTCCCTACCCAAAATGTTGCATATCCATGTCCTCCAGAGATGTTGCCAGACCTGCTGAGTTCCTCCTGAACTTTGTGCCTTTATATACTATTTTTTCATCCATATGTAATTTTACTTTACTGGATTATCATCAAACATTGATTGGTTTGCAGATTCAGTCTATGGTCCTTAATGGAGTTTTGTGTTTTGTGCCAATTATAAATTAGGTATACACTTTGGTCCTTTTCCTTGATGGTTTTGGGGTGAAAATGATCCAGATTTGAACACCCCATGCATAATACCGTTTGCTGATTTCACTCCTTAATAGCTGATTCTAACTGTTCTCAATTGCATCACCATATGAATTCATTTCTATGTATCCAGTTGTAGATCGGCTATTGCATGCTAGCCAGTCATGGTGCTTGTTAGTAGTAGCCCCGTCTAGTACGTGCTTTATAATATTAAGAACTCGCCTACGTCAGGCAGTAGATGTAGCAGCTTGGAGATGTAACGTACTCCAGATCAATGCTGTAAGTGTTTAATAAAGATGTGTTGTATCTTTACGTGCGTTTGAGTCTTGGATTTACATGGTGTCAGATCGTGACTCGGACTCACTCCGATAAGTTTATCGGGTTTCTTTTATTTTTTTTATCAGTTTTATTTTATCACTTTTTTGTCTCCGTTATGGCTAATTCGTGCAGCAGACCGAGCCCTCTGATTTTTGATTCCGGCATCGCTGAGCGATGGCAGCTTTTCGAACGTGACAACACTCATTATATCCGTATCGTACATCGGAATTACCCTGCTGACTTGAAAGCATCACTCCTGCTTAATTTAGCGGGTCCTGAGGATATGAATCGTGCCAACAACTTTGACTTTGTTCCTGCTGTTCTGGATGACAACGGGAAGGTCTTAGTTCCTGCCAAGACTATAGATGACCCCGTTGTTCTGCTCAGAAAATTTGGAGAGCTGTGTGATCTGCCGTCCAACCACATAATTGAAAGGACGAAGTTCTATGCTCGTTTGCAGCAGGTTGATGAACTTATTGAACGATTTATTAGTGACTTAAAACACATGGCTGCGCGCTGTCGTTTCGCTGTGTTAACAAATGAACTTTTTAGAGATAAGCTTGTTGGGGGCATGATTGACAGCAAACTGAGAGCTTCGCTTCGCAACACAGAACAAACTCTTGACCAAGCAATCCACTCGTGTCGAATTTCAGACATTACTGCACCCCATGCCAATCCTATCTCTTTCAACCCATGACAGCGACACAATGTCAATCTCACTGACCACTCCTCCCACAAAGCCTCTAATGTGCGTGCTGCGCGATGTCAGAATTGTAACTATTTTCATGTGAAGGGTCGCTAGTTCTGCATAGCTTATGGTAAGACCTGCAACTATTGTGAAAGGCAAAACCATTTCGCGAAATGTTGCCGTTCCCGTGGGACTGCTAATGTTTCAAGGACGAACTTGCACCTGCTTCAACAAGAGTTCTCCAATACTGACTCCCAAGAGCCTGAAACATCCTCCCACGCAGGGTTCAGACAGTGCTGATACCAGTTCTACTATTCACTCCCTCCTCCCTTCGTCTAACGAGCTACTTGACGTTGAAGTGACTGTGTTCGTAAATAACAGGCCAATACTCGTCAAAGTGGACACGTGGGCAAAGGTCAACGTCATGTCGATAAGGAAGTTTAATAAAATTCGAAATGCAGAACAGATGCATAAGGACTCCTCAACGCTTCGGGCTTATGGGGGAGAAATCCTACATCCACTGGGAAAAGCTGATTTAAAGTGCACAGTAGATGAGCAGACATGCACCCTGCAATTTTACATTGTAAAATCAAACTCAGAGACTTTGCTTGGTATCAATGCATGCCATGATCTAGGCCTGGTGTATTTTGGGCGTGCAGTCCACAAATTATGCCTCACTGATAAGCCAGCTCAACAACTGCTTTCCCAGTACAAAGACTTGTTTGATTATGGACTTGGCAAGTTTCCTATAAATAGCACCACATCGCGTTCCACATGCCATGAGCGACAGAATACACAATGAACTCAGACACATGGTCTCAATGGGAGTCATTGCTGAAGTCACTGACCCGTCGGACTGGGTTTCCACCATGGTCGTTGCAACTAAGAAAAACAAAGAGGAGATACACATCTTCATCAATCCCAGAGATCTGAATACTGCAATCAAGCGCCCCCACTACTCAATGTGAACCACAGAAGATGCCGCTGCACAGATTGGAAACGCAGCAGTGTTCTCAGTCCTGGATGCCAAAAACTCCTTTTGGCAGATTCCATTAGACCCAAACTCATCTAACCTCACTACTTTCGGCACACCCTTTGGCCGTTTGAAATTTCCGAGAATGCCCTTTGACATCAACTCAGCCAGCGAAGTTTTCCAGCACACCATGGAACAACTGTTTGCAGAGTACGCATGCGCCATCATTGTTGATGATATTCTCGTCTATGGACGCGACCTGGCTGAACATGATGCTAATCTGAAGAGCGTGCTCGACCGTGCCAAAGACATTAATCTCAAATTGAATCCACTAAAATGCAGGTTTCGAGTTCCCGAGGTCACTTACGTCGGACATGTTTTCACCAGCAGTGGCCTCAGGCCTGATCCACTGAAAACTGCAGCCATCAACGAACTGCCAGTTCCCACTGATGTCACGAGTTTGCAACGACTCTTCGGCATGGTCAACTATCTGGGTAAATTTATTCCTAACCTCAGCGCGTTATCACCCCCCCTACATGAGCTGACACACAAAGACACAGCATGGTCCTGGTACCCGCAGCACCAAAGGGCTTTTGACACCCTCAAGCTACAACTGGCTAGCGCGCCAACACTTTCATAATTCGATCTAAAGCGGGGCCAACCGTCCTGTATAACTGTTGGCAGCAATTGTAAACCGGTTACGATCACCTGCGATGCATCCCAGTACGGGCTAGGCGCGGCGTGCCTACAGACCACTACCAATGGCGACATCAAGCCCGTCTCATATGCATCCCATACTCTGACTGATACCGAACAACGATATGCCCAGATTGAAAAGGAACTGTTCGCTGTGGTTTTTGCATGTTCTAAATTCAAGGACGTCATTTTTGGTAAGACCATTACCATCGAGACTGACTACCACCCTTGGTCTATTTTGAACAAGCCGATTCACGCGGCCCCAGCACGACTGCAACGGATGATGATGCAGCTGCAGCTCTTTGACTTCCACATCGTCTACAAGAAAGGTACAGACATGCACATAGCAGACACGCTATCCAGAGCCCCGTGCAAAACCAGTGAACAGTACCTCCCCGAACAGGACGAATTCTCAGTCATGAAGTTCTCGTTTGTGCCGACTGATCGTTTACACTGCCTTGCCGAACACACGGCTGCGTATGAGACTTTACAATTGCTGCCAACAGTTATACGGGACGGTTGGCCCCGCAAACAATCAAACAATCAAATACCCTGCTCGAGATACGCCCCTAGTTCGTGACGAATTAGTGCTACAGGACGAGATAATAGTCAAGGGCCACAAGGCAGTGGTCCCAACCGCACTACGCGACGAATACTACAACGACGTCCACAGGGGCCACCCTGGCGCGGAGGCCACCCTCCTACGAGTATGTTTTGAAACTACAGTGATCAAGCCCCTATTGAAGAAGCCTAATCTGGATGCCTCAGCTTTGAGCAGCTACAGGCCCATATCTAATTTAGCATTTCTGGCAAAAATCATTGAAAGGGTAGTTTATAAACAAATTTACAGCTTTATGATCCAAAACAATATTTTTAATGTTTTCCAGTCGGGATTTCGGCCACATCACAGCACTGAGACTGCACTTACTAAGATCCTAAACGACATACATCTAAACAGTGATGCATCAAAAGCTTCAGTTTTGGTACTTCTAGATCTCAGTGCTGCTTTTGATACGGTGGACCATAACATACTACTTGACAGACTGGAGAAATGGGTAGGACTCTCTGGTTCTGTGCTGGACTGGTTCAAATCCTACTTGAAAGATCGGGATTATTTTGTTTCCCTTGGTAATTATGAATCAGAACATACAAAACTCACATGCGGGGTTCCCCAGGGCTCCATTCTTGGACCCATCTTGTTTAATATTTACATGCTCCCCCTAGCTCAGATCATAGAGTATTTTAACATATCCTACCATACTTATGCCGATGACACACAACTTTATATCACAGTGTCACCGCATGACCATAGTCCCCTACACTCACTGAGTCAGTGTGTCACACGAATTAATGAGTGGATGAACCAGAATTTCCTCCAGCTCAATGCAAATAAGACAGAAATTATTGTCCTTGGCCCCCAAAAAATAAGGCTAGAGATAAGTGCTCAACTTGACTCAATTGCATTGAAAACCACAGACAAAGCCAGAAACCTTGGTGTAGTTATAGACTCGGATTTGAATTTGAACAGCCATATAAAGACCATTACCAAATCTGCCTACTACCATCTAAAAAACATTGCAAGAATCAAGGGATTTCTGTCCAAAGAAGACACTGAAAAACTTGTTCATGCATATATCTTCAGTAGGTTAGATTATTGTAATAGTATCTTTACAGGTCTCAGTAAAAAATCAATTAAACAACTGCAGCTTATCCAGAATGCTGCTGCCAGAGTCCTAACTAACACCAAGAAAATGGACCACATTACACCTGTCCTTAAATCTTTGCACTGGCTCCCTGTGTGTAAAAGGATAGATTTAAAAATTCTGCTACTGGCATACAAGGCTCTGAATGGTCTGGGTCCAAAATACATCTCTGACCTTCTTGTTGTTTATGAGGCACCTAGACTCCTCAGGTCTTTGGGGACAGGTTTACTCCATGTTCCCAGGGTGAGAACAAAAAGGGCTGAAGCAGCATTCAGTTTCTATGCTCCACACCTGTGGAACAGGCTCCCCGAACACCTGAGGTGTGCACAGTCTGTAACCACATTTAAGTCAGGCCTAAAGACACTATTGGTTGATGTAGCTTTTTCATGACCCTACATGCGGATAATTTTAATCTTCTTGTTTTAACCTTTTTATGTGCTTTTAAAATCGCCTTAATATTTTAGTGATTTTGTTTTACTATTCATGCAATTGGCTTATTGGCTATTTTGTTGTCCTGTGTTGTATTGTGGTTCTGCAATGTTTTTAAACTATTTTATTCTCTTGTTTCTTTTGTAAAGCACTATGAATTGCAGCTTGTATGAATGGTGCTATATAAATAAACTTGCCTTGCCTTGCCTATGTTTTACTTGCCCGGAATGAAAAAATACACACGTGCAAGAACCGAAACGTGCGCAGTCTGCAACAGTTTAGCACCACATCAGCAGAAGCAGCCTCTTCTGTCCCAACCAGTTCCTCCTCTTCCGTGGTCCTCGCTGGCCGCCGACATCTTCGAATGGCATGGGGAAACACTATCTAGTTCTTGTTGCCTCTTACTCAAGATGGTTCGAAATAGACCAACTGCAAACCATTTCCTCGGAGTCAGTGATCGAGAAGCTGCAATGGCACCTTTCCGTGCATGACTGCCCTCCACGTATGCAGACTGACAATGGCATGCAATTCACCAGCCAAGCATTTAAGAATTTTGCTGAAAGATGGGACTTCCGACACATTACCAGCAGCCCTGAGTTCCCGCAGTTCAATGGACTGGCCGAACGCACTGTTCGGAGTGCGAAACAACTTATGGAACGTTCCTACCTTGCCAAATCCGACGTATACCTGGACTTGTTCAATCTATGAAACATTGCACGGGACCCCATCCTAGGCTCTCCAGCCCAGTGACTAATGTCTTGCCAAGCCCGTGCACCCCTGCCTGTCTCTCAGCAGCTGCTGCAGCCGCGCGTTCGCTCCCAGCCCGCGGTGCAGAAGAAGTTACAATTCAAACGGGACACACAGAAGCGTTTCTTCGGCAAGTCCAGCAAGCCGCTCAAACCACTTGCACGTGGACAAGTGGTTCGCCTGCAAACTGACAAGGGCCATACGTGACTGGGGCACATTTACGGCCCGTCCAAAGAACCACGTTCATACCTGATCAAAGTGGACGGAGTCATCTACAGACGCAACCGTCAACATATCCGTCCAGTGAAGGAACCGTGTCCTGCAACTCCAGGTCCTGATGCCCCGCCTCTCGTGCTCGCTCTCACAGCCGTTCCAGCAACTCCACCACCAGCCGTTACTTCTGCCGCGTGTTCCCAGCGTCGGTTGACGCCTGGCTCGCCTATGGCATCTCCAACAAGCCCTGCTGTGTCGCCGGTCGTGCCCCTACTCCCGTCCTCCGTCTGTTCTCCCGCAAAAGGAGGTGAGGCGGTCTCCTACCGCACGAGGGCTGGACAGGTTTGCAAGCCACCTGTTAGATATGGCGATTTTGTAACATCCTGCTAGCATATCCTTAGCATCCCCTCGTTGTATTGTTTAAGGCACCGTAGTTTCTTTATTTGCTACAAGAAGATATGTAGATCGGGTATTGCATGCTAGACAATCCTAGTGCTTGTCCAATGCTGTAAGTGTTTAATAGAGATGTTTTTGTGTCTTTACGTGCATTTCAGTCTTGTAATTACACCAGTCGACACATGTTCTTTTAAATTTAAATACCTTAATATAATCAGAACTCAGAAATCTAAGTGAATACAACATGACTTCATAATTTAAAGTTCATTCATTCTGACATTGTTCTGGGAAAATTATCCATAGACAATTTATCATGAGGTCTGGTGCTCAAAACCAAATGCAGGTTATCCAAGTCGTTGTGCTACTGAAAAAACTGCATGAATTGCTGTGCATCCTAACAGAGTGTATTGCACACCATTACCATCGAGACTGACCACCACCATCTTTCAGCAATGGGGTTATACTAGAAGGTATAACCCCATTGTTCATCTAGCTCATTAATGCAACTGATAAAGCAGAAACTTATTTCTGACAATCATAATTTCTCATCTCTTACCAATTGGAGTACATTTACTTTATCCCTACTCTTTTCTTTCCCCCTTCTAACAAATTACTTTTGTATATGGTTGTTGACTGATTTTATTTTGGTACACCAGCTCCTTTATTGCTTCTGAAACATTCTGTTCCAAACCTCTGCCCAAAGGCTTGACAAAAATAGTTTGGTTTTAGTCCTTGGACATCTGCTATCAAAATGACAGTTAAATTCCCAATTTAAACCACTTTGTTTATGTTACATACCGCAGACAAAGCCATGCTGACTGCTCCTAATTAGCCCATTTGCTTCCAAATGCAAGTAAATCAGATCATGAAGAATCCTCTCCAACAGCTTCCTTGTCACTGACATGTGGCTCATCACTGACATGTGGCTCATCACATGTGGCTCATCAGAATAAAATTTCTTGTATTCTCACTGTTTCCCTTTTTAAACAAAGGAACAGCATTGTCTACTTTCAAGTCCTCTGGGACCTCACTGGTGTCTAGAGAAGATACAAAGATCATTGTCAAGGCCTCTGCACTCCTCTCTTGCCTTTCCTAATAACTTAAGATAGATCTCATCAGCCGTTCCAGCAACTCCACCACCAGCCGTTACTTCTGCCGCGTGTTCCCAGCGTCGGTTGACGTCTGGCTCGCCTATGGCATCTCCAACCAGCCCTGCTGTGTCGCCGGTCTGGGGATTTATCCTCCTTCACGCTCTTCAAGAGCCCCACCATCTTCTCAGCAGATTAGTATTTGCTCACATCCGCTGACCACCTCTGCTCAGTCCGCCTTAACCTACCTGATCTCCCGGTTGCTCAACACTTTAACTCCCCTCCCATTCTCAATCTGACCTTTCTGTCCTGGGTCTCCTCCATTGTCAAAGTGAGGCCCAGTGCAAATTGGAGGAACAGCACCTCATATTTGGCTTGGGTAGCTTTCACCCCAGCGGTATGAACATTGACTTCTATAACTTCAGATAGCCCTTGCTTTCCCTCTCCCCTTCCCCTCCCCCTTTCCAGTTCGCCCACCTGTCTTACTGTCTCCGACTGCATTCTATCTGCCCCTGACATCAGTCTGACGAAGGGTCTCGACCCGAAACATCACCCATTCCTTCTCTCCAGAGATGCTGCCTGTCCCACTGAGTTATTACAGCATTTTGTGGCTACCTTCGATTTAAACCAGCATTTGCAGTTCTTTCCTACACACAGTATTTGCTTACTGTCCACGCCCTTCTACTGATTAAAGATAATTTAGTTACTTGCCTACATTCACCAATTCAAGTACAAATGACCTCCTTTATCCTTGAGCAATCCTACTTTCTAGTTACCCTCCTGTTTTTAAAGTATGTATAAAAAGCCTTGGAATTTTTCTTTAATTCTACACACTAAAGTGGTCTGATTAATAGGTTTGTAGAAGACACAAAAATTGGCAGTTGTTTATAGTGCGGGACGTTTTCAAAAGATACAAACAACAGGTGAAGCACCTGGTCACGAACATCTTGATCACTTGCATTATCTGCAATTTATTCAGTCAGAATAAATCAAGTAAATGGTGGGATCCTTATGGGGCTGTCCCACTGCACGAGCTAATTCAAGTTCCCCAAAGTTTCCCCTAATTCGAACTCGGAGAATTACGGTAATAGCCGCTCGTAGGTACTCGGGGCTCTCGTGGACATTTTTCAACATGTTGAAAAATCTTCACGAGGCTTCCCGAGCTTACCGAGTTTCCCGAGTACCTGCCGTTAGCGTTACGAGCTGTTAAGAGACATCCCGAGCTCCAACGTACCCGCTACGTACATTCTGCATGCTTACCATGAGTTTGATTTTTTTTTTAAACTCGGGAGAGCTCTTGGGTGAACTCGTACAGTGGGACAGGCCCATTAGGAGCAGAGATGTACAGAGATTTGAAAGTGACACGGTAAATGGATAAGGGGGTGAAATGAAAGCCTATGGCACACTTGCTTTCATCTTGTCAGGCCATTGAGTATAGGAAGTCAATAAAGTCAGGAAGTTATGTTGGAGCTATATAAAAAATTTGGTTTGTTCATATCTCGAGTATGCCTTTGTGGTCACTGTATTTGCTTTAGAGAGGACGCAGACGACATTTATCAAGGCATAGCCTGGATTGGAAACCATTAGCTATAACAAGGTTGGACAAACTTGGATTATTTTTGATGGAGGACAAGAAGCCAAGTATAAAAGTATATAAAATTGGATCTGGTAAAAGTATATAGAAATGAGAAGTAGAAATAGGGTTGATGGTCACAGTATTTTTCCTGTGGTGGAACTGACAAATAGTAGAGACCATAAGAGAGAGTGAAAATATGTTCTTGTTGCACAGAGGATGGTAAATGTCTAGAATGCACTGCCAGGGGATGTGGTAGAATCGGATACAATGGCAATGTTTAAGAGACATTTAGAAAGGCAGGGAATAGAAGGATATGGACCATGTGCAGGCATATTCGTATCATGGCCGGTGCAAACACAGTAGGTCAAAGGCCCTGTTCCTGTCCTGTGCTATTCTATGTCGGTATAGATATTGGTGAGCTTTGTTTGTGATGGATGGACCCAGGACGGATCCATCGAAGATGTGTACACCCAGGAACTTAAAGTTGTTACTCTCTCCACTGCCGTCCCGCTGATGAAGACAGGAGTATGGCCTCTTTCTTGTCTTTCCTTTCCTGAGGTCAACGATCAAACTGCTACTGTTCAGCACAAGATTGTTGTTCTGGTACCACTCACCCAACTCATTATTCTCTTTCCATTCTCTTTTTTTTTTCCCCAAGAGAGTCAAGGGTGTTTTATTGTCAAATGTCCCAGACAGAGCAATGACATTCTTACTTGCAGCAGTACAACAGAGTATGTAAAACCTCTTACTTATCATTACCCATTATTTGTCTAATGATGGTGGTAATGTTAGCTGATTTAAAGAGCTTTCAAGGATTGGATACAGAAAACAAAGGTGGCTCCTGAAAGGATGGGAGAGCTAAAAAAAATGAGACCCTGCAGGAAACATCAGGAATTCTTAGCATCTTTAAATCGCACTCGAGTCAGTAAGTCGTGCGATGGAGACTCGCTCCTGAACCAAGATGAGATATTAAGAAGGGCACGAAAGAGCACAGGCAAGGTTGGCAATGGAGGACACTGCTGTGGCTCAAACAGAAATTTTCAAATCTTTGCTAACCATAGCAGAGGAGCCAGATAACTAGAGGGCAGTGAATTAATTCAAGAAGGAACCCTTATATGGAAATTATTGAAAAACCATCTCAGAGGATTATTCTGCACTTGGATAGGGAAGGGGATTGGTCAGGGATGGACAGCATGATTTTGTTAGGGAAGTTCCTGTATGACTAATTTTTTAAGGAGGTGATTAAATATGTTGAGGAGAGTGGTTGATGAAGTCCAGACGGACTTAAGTGACGCCTCTGACAAAATCCCACATGTAGTCCAAAAGGTAAGAGCCATTGGGGTGAGGAGCAGTTTGTCAAATTACATCTGAAAATTAGCTTGGTGATAGGACGCTGAAGATGACAAAGTTACGATTAAGGTTTTTGGCAACATCACCGTAAACTGGAAGGGGGAGGGGAGGTTCGGCCACAAAACAGTCTCCAACAAGGCTCCGAGCACATATGTTAGGATTGATTTACTCCACTGGGTGTAGAGTACAAATATTTTTAAATAATCTCTATATTATGTAAATCACTTGCATTATCTGCAATTTATTGACAGTATATATCAGATTACGGTGGCTTAACCAACAGAGATTCTCCAATACATTTTTTGGGAATTTGTCACCGAACCTTTATGATGAAGCTGTGTTTTCATATCATCATTACTCTTTAATCTGGATATATAATGCACCCTTCAGAAACGATTCTGGTTATTTACGTACTGAGTATCTCATTTGTAATTTGTATTTTTTTCATTATAACAATTTACCATTTGATTAAAATATATTTCTTACAGTCGCTTCCAGAATGTTCATTAAAATATTTAATGGGGCTTGGTTGACATCACATATTGTCGTTTATCTACATCAATTTGCAATATTATTTAAAAATTTGTGAACTCCCATTCTATTCTCAAAATATCATTTGTAATCTCATCTGTTCTGGATTTTAATCTTAGTAGTAGGTTAAAAGTATAATTCAGTTGGAATTTATTCATTTAAGTTCCAATGTGCTTCTCGAACAACATTTGCTGCCGCATTTCGACTGATTTCCACATCTGATTTGAAGAAAATACTTCCAATTGGATTTTATTAACTTATTGGATTTAATTAGCTTATTTTAAAATTAGTCAAATGCTTTGACTAAATGTATGTGGGCAGTACAGTACAAACACTAATTGGTTAACTGTCAAATATAAATTTATATTGCTCCCTTTGAATGTAAATAAGATGTAGATGAGAAGTCGAATCTTGTTGGGGGTGGGGTGAGAGGTGGCAGTTGATGACCATGTGTGTAGTGTAAAGTGGGTAAGGATAGGATTAGTGTAAAAATGGTTGCCTAATGGTCGGCATCAGTTCCTATGCTTTATATTTCTATGAATCCATTGTGAAATATTTTTATTCCCCCACGACATTTCTTCAAAGTTCTGCTCTGCAAAGTATTCATTAAGCTCCTTATCCACATCTTTCACCTCCAGACAGGCATTATCTTTTTGAACCTATTGGCCCTATTCTTTCCTTGGTCTTGCTCCTTGGTCTTTAATTTTAGATTTTTTTTTTACATTGCTTTCCAAAGGACACATCTTTTAATTTTATTTTATGTTAAACTTGTGTGCAGTCTTCAATTATCCTGATCCTTAGCCTCCTATGTTTCAATGAGCCTATTCAATTTCTTCTTAATAACTACAAGTCTCCATTCCAGGCAACTTCCTGGTGAAGTTCTCTCACTATTAGTGCCGCATTCCTCTTGTAGTGGAGCAACCAAAACTGTACACAATATTCTAAATGTGGTCTAATCATTGTTATGTACAGCTGCAACATGATGTCCCAATTTTTTTACTCAATGCCTCCGCATATTAAGGGAACATACCAAATGGCATGATAATGAGATGGTAGCACATCATTTGAGATATCTCTGTGTTTTTCCTGCATTCAATGTTTTTGCACCAGCCCCTCTGGCTTAGTTAATGCAGTATGGACTGATGAAAATGTTTTTTCATGTAGATTAGCCCAAGCATGCAATCTTTTTACGGTGACAGTATTATTATTTAAGTACCTTGTGGTATCATCGTTCTATTGATCGTTTTTGATAGATTTTAAAGATCATGAGTAAATTGCTGTTTTCCATGTTGTAGACCAGGCAAGGACCAATAATAAGTGGACCATCTGAGCCTGCAGCCAAGAAATCTGTGTATTGCTACAACTGTGCAAAAAGAGGACATTATGGCCACGTAAGCTCAATCATGAATCTATACTGTATCATTTGTGTGCTTTGAATGTCATAGTTTTTTGCCTTGTATTTAATACTAATGATAGTAAAATTGCATTTAAGATATTTCACAAAAACAAAGTCACAATATATGATCTGAAATGTTGCTGTCTTGGAGAATTTAATTTCAATATTTATTAACTGTGATTTTGCTGCATGTTTCACTGCAGAAATCAAATTGTTAGTCACTAATGTCCTGATGCACTGATATCTGGTTGGTAATGTGAGATAGCAGTGAATTTGTGTGGATCAGCAAATGTCTTGTATCCTGGATTGAGAATGCATTTCATATTTTTGTTTATACTAAAAAAACTGCTTTGGTCATTTATAGGAGTGTTCAAACAAATGGATGCATAATCATATCCTTCCTACCTCATCACTTGTGTACTATTATGATACTGAGCGGGACATAAAAAGTAGGGAACGGAGGATATGGAAGAAAGTTGAAGGTTAGTCCTTTTTATTGTTCAGGATATAACTGGCATCAGTCTCTGAAAAGAAGCTGGTCAGTTAGGATTTTCTGATTTGTAATATGACTTGCATGGTAGATTCCGTGGAATGTAGGGATCGGGTTGAGTTCTCAATCTCAAAAGCATTACTTTGTAAGAGATAATATGAAGAGAACCAACAACAGACCACTGTCACCAGAGTGAAAACAACCAGCTGATGAGTGGCAACAATGGAGCCCTGGGAGACCGGCGTAACCATTGATAAAATCTATCAAATTCTGCATTGAATATTTAAATAACCTGGTCCCTAGGTTACGAATGAATTCCGTTTTTACAGATGACCATAAGTTGCTTGTTAAGGTAGACACAAAATGCTGGAGTAACTCAGCGGGACAGGCAGTATCTCTGGAGAGAAGGAATGGGTGACGTTTCGTGTCGAGACCCTTCTTAAGAAGGGTGTTGACCCGAAGCATCACCCATTCCTTCTCTCCAGAGATGGTACCTGTCCAGCTGAGTTACTCCAGCATTTTGTGTCTGATTTCGATTTAAACCAGCATCTGCAGTTCTTTCCTGCACAGAAGTTGATTTTGTCCTTGAGCCAGATAATACACAAAATCACCGGTCGGGTGTAGGTAGCAATTGTTCTATGATACATGGTGCTGCATAAACATCAGATCTATTCATACTGGACTGTATCCGGGGATCTCGAATAAGGTTATCTCGGAAGTACATCCACCCGTACAAAATACATCTAGTCGGGTATTGGGTTTTCAATACCACTAACCCTAGAGGTGAATGATGAAATTGGTATTTTATTCAAAAAAATGGGTAATTGGAAGGACAGCATATTAGCCTCAACAATTTGTGTCCAATATTCCCCAGCCAAAAGAACGATGGTGGGTGTCGAGTCATTCTGGGCCTAACCAGACTTAACTCTTAGGTCCAGTATAAACATTTTTTAAATGAAAGTTTCAGTATTGCAACTGGTATCAAAAGGGTGTTATATGGCAACCATAGATCTGCAAGATGCATAATATTCAGCTACCAAACACCTGTTGAGAGGTTCGGTTCCTCACCCATCTTATTAAATCCAAATTAGTACCATTTAGAATGATTGGCTATTTGGGGTTCATCATTGATTTAATTAACATGTCAGTATTTTGCCGACGGCCAAAACTGTAACTAATGTCTCGCGATGTACTAGAGACATTCTGACTCAATAACCTTTAGTTTACACACTGATGTGAGCGCTTCGGGATGGGGAGCCACTGATATTGAGTCTAGCTGTGGCGGCAGATGGAATGTGAAAGAGGAATTAATCCTGCAGAGGCATGAGGTAAACTACGTAGAATTGCTGGGTGCATTCTATGGCCTAAAAACATTCTGCTCAACAATGCATGATTTGACAATTCAGATTGACAATACCACAGCTGTTGCATATAATCACATGGGTGGAATTAGGTCATTATTCTGTGACAATCTTGCTAACCTCATCTGGCACTGGTGCATTACGAGAAACATCTGGCTCTCAGATATCTACCTACCAGGTAGAGATAATGTGAAAGTGGCAGACACCAAGTCACGTAAATTCAATGACAACACAGAATGGATGATGAATCCAAAAGTTTCAAAATGATTGTCAGCCAGTATGGATTGCCAGACATAGATCTGTTGCATCCGGGTTAAATCACCAGTTACCTAAATACGTCCCATGGGAACCAGATCCAGGGGCAGTAGCAGAGGATACATTCTCGCTACGTTGGGGACGTACGTTCTTACGCTTTTTCCCCATTCTGCCTCATTAGTCAATGTCTCACCAAAATAGAGCACGACTACACTTAGGCATTTGGTAGTTCCTAACTGGTCCACACAGCCATGGTTCCCATTGGTTCTGAGACTGATGACACAGCCATTCATGACTATCCCCAATTACAGCAACTTGTTGGTTTACCCTGGGACAGGAGGAGAGTTCCCCTTTACATAATCATATTAATCTGTTGATTTGTATCTTCTGACCAGACTGTTCCAGGGACTTAGACTATCGAGTAGGACCGCCGATGTGATTACGGTGGCCTGGAGAGATAGTACTAAAAATCGATATGTATCTCATATTAAGAAATGGGAGATGTTCTGTTTACAGTCAAATATATCTTATCATGTTGCAGGCATACCGGATGTATTGGAGTTCCTGGTTACATTGCTTTTTTGACGTGCAGTTAACCTATAGTGCCATTTATAGTGCTCAAAGTGCTTTGTCCTCCTATTTAGGGCAAGAGTCTGGACAACACTCTGTCGGATCTCATCTATTGTTGGCCCGATTCATAAGAAGTATTTTAACAAAACCCTCCCAGACCTAGATATTCGGAAGTCTGGGATGTGGGTATACTTCTCACACCGCTTTGGCAATGGGCTCCAATTACATTTCTGCCTTTCCCGAAGCTAACGCTCAAAGTGGTCATGTTCATGGTGCTAGTGGCAGCGCAATGGGTCCAGATATTGCAAAAAGTTACGACTGAACAGCATGCATTCTTCTGTACATAATATTAGGTTTTATGTATATGATCTAATCAAATAGAGCAGGCCAGGGATGGCTGGAACCAAAATAAGCTTAAAATATACCCATTGACCTAAGACTGTGTGTTGTTACGCACCTGAGCAAATATATCAAGGTCATCAAGAGTCTCAGAGGCTCTGAAACAGCGCTGCTCATCAGCCACATAAAACCTCATACAAAGGTGTCACTACAAACTATTTCTAGATGGCAGAAACAGGTTTGCATTATGCTGGAGTAGACACTGATGTGTATAAATCACTCCACCAGGGCGGCGTCAACGTGCGCAGCAAAGGCACAGGACGTGCTATTAGACCAAATCCTCACCGCAGGATGGTCCAGTGAAGGAACCTTTTCATGATTTATAATAAACCTGTCCTCGCAATGCAAAGATTTGGGCATGCTGTTTTGGGTTCTGTTTGATTTCTCCTTTGTAATTTCCCCTGCGAAAGAGGGGTTATTACTGTTCTTTTATTGTTTAAGACGTTCATTGTATAATTTAAACAATGTTCAATACATTATTTGTTTATCCTGTGTCAACCAAGGCAGTGTGTCGTATGGAACTATCTACGGCATGAAATCACAGAGCTTTGAAATCTTCTCGTGACTCCGAAGTAAAATAGTCAGATTAAACGAGAACTTACCAGTTTTAAGTTTGATCTTTATTTTATGAGGAGTTACGATGAGAGATTACGTGCCCTCCGCTCCCGACCCTCATAATCGCCAAGATCATCTGGTAGTTCTAGTCTTCTGAGTCTCACTATATCACTTCGACTGTAGTTACTGTGATTTCACGCCGCTGCTTTGAAGTATGACCCGCAGGCGCTCTGGCGGGGCTTCTTCACGTAATCCCTCATCGTAACGCCTCATAAAATAAAGATCAAACTTCAAACTGGTAAGTTCGCGTTTAATTTTACTATTAACTTGCACTGTTTTTGTGGTGAGTTTACTCTGATGCTCTTCTCAATAATAATAATAATAATAAATACTTTATTGATCCCCTCAGGGAAATTCAGATGTCCAAAAGCCAACAACCAACAAACCCACACATTCAAAATGAAAGCAGAATACATAAAATAAAATATGGACCATACCTGAAAGCAATAAATACTTTAAAAGACCCAATAATTAACTATTAAAAATGCAAAGCATCCCCATACAGCCTAGCGGCCAGTATTATAAAATCTAATGGCTGCAGGAGTGATGGATCTCCTGAACCGCTCCGTTCTACAGAATTTTATGGGGGGGGTTGTTATGTTGCACTCACTGAACATCACTGCAATAGATCATGCGTTCTTTATTGGAGTTTGCTTCGCCCAAGTTGCTCTGTCAATTTCCTGTACTGTAGAGTACTCGATTGGCTGTTATCTTTTGGGAGATATAAAAGATGCTGTATTATTTCAGAACTTTCATTCATTTTTTTCAAATGTGATACAATTTAGTAGAGCTTATACCTACAGTAAATTATGAAGAATAATTTTGCTCAACTAGTTTAAACCTGATAACTAATTGCAAGAACTTTGGTTGATATCGGAACCATCATTTTAACTCCTCCCATAATCACTGGACAGGTGAAAAGTAAAGGAAGTTAAGTTTCTCAAGTGTTCACCTGCCTTTTCTCCTCCAGAACTTCAAGATGCCGGGCTTCTTGAAACCGACTTTCCAGCTAAGAGAAGGTGCAGGGAGTCTGCAAACGAAGATTTGTTTTCCAAGAAAGCAAAAAAAAAACAGAGGAAGGAGTTGCTGAGGAAAAGATATGAGAGACAAGAACAAGGAGATAGAAACAAAAGTAGTTTGACAAAACGCAAAACAAAACATCACCATCATTCTTCCCCTTCTCTGAAAAAGTTCAATGAAGGTGCCGAAGATGATTTTCCAAGGGGGCGAACAGCAAAATCAGAAGCAGCGAATGCTGCTCACCGGAAAAAACATGGGAGCTCTCTATTGTTTGTGCACAGTAATCCTCCACAGACTGAGGCACGACTAGATCGAAAAAAGATCAAGATAAGCAAACAGAAACGGCAAAAAAAAAAGATAAAGGCTAGGAAAACAAAAGTATCTGACTTAGAAGGCACAGCATCCCCCATCCCAAATAATCTTTTAATGATAAAACAAAAAAAAAAGCACAAGAAGCACAAGAAGTTGAATTGCAAGAATCTGTAGACTAGTCATAATAGTAAATAGTTGCATTTGTTTCCTGGATTATATATGCCACATGGCAACGATTACATAATGTAAACATCATTGGTTCTAATTTAATATGACATATATGGAAACATACCCACAGAAGCTTGCATGTCACCAAGCCGCAAGTTGATACCAAGCAAAATCGGGGTTTCTGCAAATGCCAGGATAAATAAATTGTCAATGATTTGTCATGACCTGCTTTTTGAACATTCTGTGTAGAAAGAGACACCAAAATCAAAAGGCGGGCCATCAAGGTAGTCTCTAAACAACGGCCCAAGTTATACTTGCTTTTTTTCCCAAATAGATTAATAGTTTCATTTAACAAAGATTTTATGAATTTTCATCGCAATTACATGCTGTGAAGTTATATGCTACATTGTTCTTTGTTACAATTTGTAAAATGACATTGCTTGTGCTCTCACTTTACAAGTTATTAAAATTTCAGCATTCCATATGTAATAAATCTCTTCATGTAGAATGTTTATTGTCTTTTCCTATTTAATCATGAGATAAATTAAGCCAAGTATTCAGTCATATGCACAAGTACAGTGAAGTACAGGTACGAGGAAAATCGTGCTTGCAGCAGTATCACAGGAACATAGACTCAACCACTATATAGAAACATAACATACATAAATTACACAAACACTCTCCAAGACAGAGCAAAGAATAAAACTGTCCACGTAATAGATGTTCTATGAATCTATGAATTGTTGAGAATATGAGAGGAAACATTCCAGAAATTGGATGTTGGAGAAATGATTCACATATAACTAATCACATTTCGCTCCACATAATCTTTGGGCGGCCAATTATCGTGTACTTTCATCATCCTTCCTAGCCAAATCTGGGTTGAGACAGATTCTTTACCGTTTTGACAACCTATCTGAACCAGAAATGAACCTGACCTCTTCGAAGACCTTTTAAATTCAGTTCTGACCAGGCTTTTAACTACATCCTATTATGAAACTTAAAGGTTCTTTATAAATACATTCCAAAAATTTAGTGTAGAAGTTTCAAGAAACTGGCAGTGGTTACTGTGCACTTTCTCTCACCTCAACACTCCTGTTCACAAATAAGTTAGAGGGTAAGGGAGAAAACCTGCTCCTTTTCAACACAAATGGAATCATTTAAAAAAATTACATTGCATCATGCACACACTTTAGAATGCAATGCAATTTGATAGATCTCTTGTGCTGGGGAAATTACCAAAATAAAAGCCATCCACATTATAATATTTATGGGGCAGTCAAGATAAATTATGGTAGGAATTAACAAGTCCCTTGTATCAGATTTGATGGAACTTCACTAGGCCTTGTTGAGACTGGAGAGCCTCTTGCACTGATTTCAAGTTGAAGTCGGCAGATTCTTTGTGTAACAAGGCAGCTCACCACTGCACAGTTGCCTCGCGGCTCCAGGGTACTGGTTGATCCTGTGTAGAGTTTGTTTCCCTGTGACTCCCAAATACTTTAGTTTCCTCCCACATCTCGTAATTGACTATTACAAATTATCCCTTGATGTAAATACGTGTTGAAAGAATCAAAAGAGAGTTGATGGGATATGAGAGAGAAAAATAGCATAGCTGTATGTAAATGACATGGGGAATGAGACAATGAGATTGATCAGTGCCAACTCAGTGGGTCTGGTGCCTGCCTCCTATAAGATAATTAGCAATATTCTTCACATAAAATTTCCCAAAGTAAAGCATGTCAGCTTTTTAAATAAAATTGACACCAAGCCAGATGAGGCATGGATGATCAAAAAATTTTAAAGGAGGAAAGAAGGGCAAAGAGTTTTAGTGAGAGGCCTCTAGACCTAATGGCATAGGCAGCAGAAGAAAATTATAATGGGTGCAGGAATTGGAATGGTAGGGAGGGGGGTTATAGGATTTAGGAGAGCAGTAAATTAGAGTAACATGTTCCAAAAAAAAAATTGTGCCATGCAAGTGATAATAATAGAGTGGATCTGTGGGCACAAGGGTCACCAGGGAGGGAGTTGGGGTATTGAGCAAAGGTTACATAGAATCTGCAAATAGCTTACCCACAGATTAGAATATGGAACAGTACATGATAAATGTCAACACCTAGAAGCTAACCTAACGCACTCATTTACCAAATGTATAAAAAATTACTAATTTTTGGTCAGAAATTTTTAAGATAATTTCGAAGGTAGTTAATACAAATTTGACTCCAGATTCAAAATTAATCATATTAGGTATATTAGAAACTGATCAATCACTAACAATAAAACAACACATTTTTATCAATTATAGTTTAATAATTGGTAAAAAAATAATATTAAGATTTTGGAAAGGTCCTACCTCCCCCACTATCAAAATGTGGATTACAGAAATGTCGGAGACACTACATTTGGAAAGATTAAGACTTGTCCTCTCGGACAGGCTGGACCAGTTTAGAGGAACATGGTCTCCATTTATTGATTATCTAAAGGGACAAATTGGCTCGGTTCGAGGGCCTGACTGAAACCTGAACGAAGGAATGGATGAAGAATCATATATAATAGATCACTGATATATCTCCAATGAAGTATAGATTGTTTAATACTCCACTCACATTATTGATTTTCTAGTTTTACTCTTATTTTTCTCTATTATTTCTTTCTATTAATTTCTTTCTGTATTAAAAATAATAAAAAATATAGAAGTACAAACAAGATTGATTGTAAACTTTAAAAATATTAAGAATGTATGTGATGAATAATATATTCTTTTTTTTTCTTTTCACATTTTAATTTGTCTTAATATGTATTTACTTCTAATAAAAAATATTTTTTAAAAAAGAATATGGAACAGTACAGCACAGAACTATGCCCTTCAGGCCAAACATGATTCCAAGATAAACTAATCTCCTCTGCCTCCAGGTGATTTATATCCCTCCAATTCCTGCATATCCATGTGACTATCTAAAAGCTTTTTAAACACCACTATTATATATGCTTCTACCACTCCAGGCAGTGCATTTCAGGCACATTCCACTCTGTGTAAAAATAAACTAGACAGTGCATCTCCTTTAAACATTGCCATCTAACCTTACAGTTATGGCCTTTGGCATTTCCTCTCTGGAAGAAAGGTCTACCCTTTCCATGCCTTTCATAATGTTATATACTTTCTCAGGTCACCGCACAGTCTAGGACATTCCAGAAAGCAGTCCTAGTTTATCCAACCTCTCCTTGTAGCTAACACTCTAATTCAGGCAGCATCCTGGTAAACTCTCCAAAGCATCCACATACTTCCTGTATTGAGGTAAACTGCACACAATTTTCCAAATGTATCCGAATCAAAGTTTCATGCAACATGACTTCCTGACTCATATAGCTAATACCCTGACTGATAAAGGCAAGTATACCTTATGCCTCCTTTACCACTTATTCTACTTAAATTGCCATATCAGGTAGCTATAGTTCAGTTTAGTTTATTGTCACATGTACCATGGTACAGTGAAAAGCTCTAGACCTGGGTCCCAAGATCTACTATATATCAATGCTTTTAAGAGTCTTGGCATTATCTGTATATACTTTCCCCTTAATTCCAACCTCCCAAAGTGCAACACCTCACACTTGCTTGGATCAAACTCCATCTGCCTTTTCTTCATCCACATTGTAACTGATACGTACCTGTGTCCTTTAGACATAGAAACATAGAAAATAGGTGCAGGAGTAGGCCATTCAGCCCTTCGAGCCTGCACCGACATTCAATATGATCATGGCTGATCATCCAACTCAGTATCCTGTACCTGCCTCCCTCTCCATACCCCCTGATCCCATTAGCCACAAGGGCCACATCTAACTCCCTCTTAAATATAGCCAACGAACTGGCCTCAACTACCTTCTGTGGCAGAGAATTCCAGAGATTCACCACTCTGTGTGAAAAATGATTTTCTCATCTCGGTCCTAAAAGACTTCCCCCTTATCCTTAAACAGTGACCCCTTGTCCTGGATTTCCCCAACATCGGGAACAATCTTCCTGCATCTAGCCTGTCCAACCCCTTAAGAATTTTGTAAGTCTCTATGGGATCCCCCCTCAATCTTCTAAATTCCAGCGAGTACAAGCCGAGTCTATCCAGTCTTTCTTCATATGGAAGTCCTGCCATCCCAGGAATCAGTCTGGTGAACCTTCTCTGTACTCCCTCTATGGCAAGAATGTCCTTCCTCAGATTAGGAGACCAAAACTGTACGCAATACTCCAGGTGTGGCCTCACCAAGACCCTGTACAACTGCAGTGGAACGTCCCTGCTCTTGTACTCAAATCCTTTTGCTATGAATGCCAACATACCATTCGCTTTTTTTACAGCCTGCTGCATCTGCATGCCTACTTTCAATGACTGGTGTACCATGACACCCAGGTCTCGTTGCATCTCCTCTTTTCCTAATCGGTCACCATTCAAATAATAGTCTACTTTCCTGTTTTTGCCACCAAGGTGGATAACCTCACATTTATCCACATTAAACTGCATCTGCCATGCATTTGCCCACTCACCCAGCCTATCCAAGTCACCTTGCACCCTCGTAGCATCCTCGTCACAGCTAACACTGCACCCCAGCTTCGTGTCATCCGCAAACTTTGAGATGTTGCATTTAATTCCCTCGTCCAAATCATTAATATATATTGTAAATAGCTGGGGTCCCAGCACTGAGCCTTGCAGCACCCCACTAGTCACTGCCTGCCATCCTGAAAAGGACCCGTTTACTCCTACTCTTTGCTTCCTGTCTGCCAGCCAGTTCTCTATCCACATCAATACTGAACCCCAATACCATGTGCTTTAAGTTTGTATACTAATCTCTTATGTGGGACCTTGTCGAAAGCCTTCTGAAAGTCCAGATATAACACATCCACTGGTTCTCCCTTATACACTCTACTAGTTACATCCTCGAAAATTTCTATAAGATTTGTCAGACATGATTTACCTTTCATAAATCCATGCTGACTTTGTCCAATGATTTCACCACTTTCCAAATGTGCTGCTATGCCATCTTTAGTAACTGACTCTAGCATTTTCCCCACTACCGATGTTAGACTAACTGGTCTGTAATTCCCCGTTTTCTCTCTCCCTCCTTTTTTAAAAAGTGGGGTTACATTAGCTACCCTCCAGTCTTCAGGAACTACTCCAGAATCTAAAAAGTTTTGAAAAATTATCACTAAGGCATCCACTATTTCTGGGGCTACTTCCTTAAGTACCCTGGGATGCAGCCTATCTGGCCCTGAGGATTTATCGGCCTTTAATCCATTCAATTTACCTAACACCACTTTCCGGCTAACCTGGATTTCACTCAGTTCCTCTTTCTCATTTGACCCGCGATCCCCTGCTATTTCCGGCAAATTATTTATGTATTCCTTAGTGTTAACAGTCTTCCTCACTTTCGGCAACTCCAAAAATGTTTTGGCTGTAAACTTACTAACCTATCTAACCTTACTAACCTACTTTGTTTGTGATTTCATATATATATATAAATCACAAACAAACAAGAATGAGGATGATATCTGGAAAATGGAGCTCTTGTACAGTGCTCTAGAAATGAATGGGTCTCTGTTCCAGAGTCCCAGTTGGTCAATAAATTCCTTGTGCAACACCCCATATAGGTGGTTACACAAAAAGCTGGAGAAACTCAGCGGGTGCAGCAGCATCTAAGGAGCGAAGGAGATAGGCGACGTTTCGGGTCGAGACCCTTCTTCAGACTGGTCAGGGATCAGGGAAACGAGAGATATAAATTTTATTCTATCTCTCGAGAGATTTTATATCTCTCGTTTCCCTGATCCCTGACCAGTCTGAAGAAGGGTCTCGACCCGAAACGTCGCCTATCTCCTTCGCTCCTTAGATGCTGCTGCACCCGCTGAGTTTCTCCAGCTTTTTGTGTAACCCTCGATTCTCCAGCATCTGCAGTTCCTTCTTTAACACCCCATATAGGTGGATCGATTCATTATAACGGATTCCTAATGGCTTTTGTGTAAAACCTTTGAAGAAAAATGTTCCCTGCATAAGATTTTGTTATGAATTAATGGAGCCCTCTGCGTATGACATCAAAATTCCACTGGCATACACAATTCCGATCGGGTTGCTCTCATTCCCATGTTAATTTTTAAATTGGGAAAACAGGCTTCTATCAAAATTAGAGTTACTACAGCAGCAAAGGAGCCCCCTCATTCTATGTAAACTGTCTTTAGAGCAATCCAGTCAATCCCAGTCTCTGGATTTTCCCCCAGTTTTACAAGTGATTATTTTGTTCAATTCTCTTGGAACCCCTGACTGACTCTCATTTCAAAGTGAAACCAGGAGTTACATGGTAAATGGTTGCATACACAGAATGTTGCAAAGTAGAGAGACATAAGGAAACAAGAACATATTCCCTGAAAGGAACTCAGGTAGAAGATGCAGTGAAGAATGAATTTTGGCACAATTTACTTTCATTAGTCAGGACATTGAGTTGGGACGTTGTTGTAATTTCACAAGATGTTAGTGAGACCATGTTTTGAGTATTGTGTGGAGTTCTGGAAGCTCAGCCAAAGGAAGGATGTCATTAAGCTGGAAAGGGTGCGAATGCAAGTAATGAAAGTAAGCATGCAGGTACAGCAGGCAGTGAAGAAAGCAAATGGCATGTTGGCCTTCATAACAAGAGGAGTTGAGTATAGGAGCAAAGAAGTCCTTCTGCAGTTGTACAGGGCCCTAGTGAGACCACACCTGGAGTATTGCGTGCAATTTAGGTCTCCAAATTTGAGGAAGGACATTCTTGCTGTTGAGAGAGTGCAGCGTAGGTTTACAATGTTAATTCTCGGGATGGCGGGACTGTCATATGCTGAGAGAATGGAGCGGCTGGGCTTGTATACTCTGGAATTTAGAAGGATGAGAGGCCCCAGAACCAGGGGCCACAGTTTAAGAATAAGGGATAAAATGGAGATGAGGAGACACTTTTTCACACATAGTCTGTGAAATTCTCTGCCTCAGAGGGCGGTGGAGGCTGGTTCTCTGGATACTTTCAAGAGAGAGCTAGATAGGGCTCTTAAAGATAGCGGAGTCGGGATATTGGGAGAAGGCAGGAACGGGGTACTGATTGTGGATGATCAGCCATGATCACATTGAATGGCAGTGCTGGCCGGAAGGGCCGAATGGCCTACTCCTGCACCTATTGTCTATTGTCTATAATGCAGGCCAATTGTACTAGTTCAGATGGGCAACTTGTCTGACATGGCAAGTTGGGTTAGAGCTTGATTCCATTCTGTACAACTTTATGATTCTATAACATAGTCTTCCTGCTTTTATACTCTATTCATTTAGCAAAGATCAGAATTTCATACATTTTCTTAACTGCTTTCTCAACATATCCTGACACCTTCAAAGGTTTATGCGTCATCTAGGTCATTCTGCTCCTGTACACACCTTGAAATCTTGCTCTTTAATCCACTTCTCTCCTCATTCAGGTAAAATCTTATGTGTTAAATGTCATCTGCCACTTGTCTGTTAAGCCAACCTAGGTTCACATGCAGTCGACTGTTATACTCAATGTTTATCACACCGTTTGATGATGACACTGAACTTGATGCATCAGGACCAGCCAGTTCTGATGTACAATTATCCATCGCAACTCAGTTTTTCCTATCTCCACAAATGCTGACTGATATCTGTGTATTTCAAGCATTTGAGAAAATTAGATAATACTTGTTTCAGAATTCCTAATGCTTTTGCTATTTTTTTAATTGCCCTCATTAATTTATTAATAAATGACTCCAAAAGCATTCGGTCAGCTGGACTACCTTGGTCCACATCCCTGTTGTTCTCTTCATTCTTTTTTATAATATAAAATGAACCATAAACTCTTTAAAAAGCATTGAAGACGTTTTGAATAAATCCTGACCTTCCAGGTACAACACAAATGTCAAGTCAAGTCAAGTTTATTCGTCACATACACATACGGGATGTGCAGTGATATGAAAAGTGGCAGTGCCTGCGGACTTTGTGCAAAAAACAAACAAACAAACAACCAACAAACTACAAACAGAATCACATGTTCTTTTTCATATTAAATATTGTGGGCGGTATTGTGGTACAGTAAGTTAGTAGAGTTAGTCCCTGGTGAGATAGGAGTTTACAGTCTGAATGGCCTCTGG